>CM055956.1:36888083-37488083 GCA_029490685.1 Schizonepeta tenuifolia
TTGTTTTGGACTCTCACGAAGTTCTCGTAAAGCAAAATAATAGGAAAAGTGCATTTCGACTTTTTGGGGGACAGCCTTTGGAATAAGGTTTCCAACGCCGATTTAATCATCCAAATCGGACAAATATCCTAGAAGTTATGGCAAAAATAGTGGAACTGCGCAAAACGGGACCCGACGCAAAAACTATTTTGGCCATAACTTCTTCGTTTCGCGCCCAATTCGGTCGATCTTTATGTCGACGGAATACTTATCTAAAGGCCCAAGACCCCGCATGATTGGAATTCCTATCCATCGTGCCGAACAAAGAGCTCCAATTTTTGGGCCGGGCCCTAAGAGTACCCCCCTAGGGGCCTGGGCTAAAAACTATTTTGGCCATAATTTCTTCATTACTGGCCCGATTCGATCGAACTTTATGTCCACAGAATCCTTATCTAAAGGCCTAAGATCCCTAATGATCGGAATTCCTATCCATCGTGCCGAACAAAGAGTTTCAATTTTCGAGTCGGGCCCTAGGGGTAACCCTAGGGGCTCGGGGGCTGAAAAATCATCAGAAACGAAATGTTGATTTTTTAACACATTAGCACATTCACATGTTTTTATGGCATTTTAAATTGAACTTGCGTAATTTGAAGGCGTAGATCGCGGGTAAATCGGCCGAATACGCCCCAAAATAGTCACATTTTCGCTTATTTTGGACTCTCACAAAATTCTCATAAAGCAAAATAATAGGAAAAGTGGATTTCGACTTTTTGGAGGATAGCCCTAAGAATAAGGTTTCCAACGCCGCTTGAATCGGCCAAATCGGACAAATAGCCTAGAAGTTATAGCAAAAATAGTCGAACTGCGCAAAACGGGAACAAAAACTATTTTTGCCATAAGTTCTTCATTTCTCGCCCGATTCGGTTGATCTTTATGTCGACGGAATCCTTACCTAAAGCCCCAAGACCCCGCATGATTGGAATTCCTATCCATCGTGCTAAACGAAGAGCGCCAGTTTTTGGGCCGGGCCCTAAGAGTACCCCTTAGGGGCCTGGGCTAAAAACTATTTTGGCCATAACTTCTTCGTTTCTCGCGCGATTCGGTTGATCTTTATGTCGACGGAATCCTTACCTAAAGCCCCAAGACCCCGCATGATCGGAATTCATATCCATCATGCTGAATAAAGAGCTCCAATTTTTGGGCCGGGCCCTAATTGTACCCCCCATGGGGGCCTGGGCTAAAAACTATTTTGGCCATAACTTGTTCGTTACTCGCCCGATTCGGTCGAACTTTATGTCCACAAATTCATTATCTAAAGGCCTAAGACCCTTTATGATCGCAATTCTTATCCATTGTGCCGAACAAAGAGTTTCAATTTTCGTGCCGGGTACCCCTAGGGCTCGGGGGCTGAAAAATCATCAGAAACGAAATGTTGATTTTTTCGCACATTAGAACATTCACATGTATTTATGGCATTTTAAATTGAGCTTGCGTAATTTGAAGGCGCAGATCGCGGGTAAATCGGCCGAATACGCCACAAAATAGTCACATTTTCGCTTATTTTGGACTCTCACAAAATTCTCGTAAAGCAAAATAATAGGAAAAGTGGTTTTCGACTTTTTGGAGGATAGCCCTAAGAATAAGGTTTCCAACGCCGCTTGAATCGGTCAAATCGGACAAATAGCCTAGAAGTTATAGCAAAAATAGTCGAACTGCGCAAAACGGGACCCGACGCAAAAACTATTTTTGCCATAAGTTCTTCGTTTCTCGCCCGATTCGGTCGATCTTTATGTCGACGGAATCCTTATCTAAAGCCCCAAGACCCCGCATGATTGGAATTCCTATCCATCGTGCTGAAAAAAGAGCTCCAATTTTTGGGCCGGTCCCTAAGAGTACCCCTAAAGGCCTGGGGTAAAAACTATTTTGGCTATAACTTCTTCGTTACTGGCCCGATTCGGTCGAACTTTATGTCCACAGAATCCTTATCTAAAGGCCTAAGACCCCTAATGATCGGAATTCCTATCCATCGTGCCGAACAAAGAGTTTCAATTTTCGAGCCGGGCCCTAGGGGTACCCCTAGGGGCTCGGGGGCTGAAAAATCATCAGAAACGAAATGTTAATTTTTTCGCACATTAGCACATTCACATGTATTTATGGCATTTTAAAGTGAGCTTGCGTAATTTGAAGGCCTAGATCGCGGGTAAATCGGCCGAATACGCCCCAAAATAGTCACTTTTTCGCTTGTTTTGGACTCTCACGAAGTTCTCGTAAAGGAAAATAATAGGTAAAGTGCATTTCGACTTTTTGGGGGAAAGCCCTTGGAATAAGGTTTCCAACGCCGATTTAATCAGCCGAATCGGACAAATAGCTTAGATGTTATGGCAAAAATAGTGGAACTGCGCAAAACGATACCCGACGCAAAAATTATTTTGGCCATAACTTCTTCGTTTCTCGCCCGATTCGGTTGATCTTTATGTCGATGGAATCCTTATCTAATGTCCCAAGACCCCGCATGATTGAAATTCCTATCCATCGTGCTGAACAAAGAGCTCCAATTTTTGGGCCGGGCCCTAAGAGTACCCCCTATGGGCCTGGGCTAAAAACTATTTTTGCCATAACTTCTCGTTACTGGCCCGATTCGGTCGAACTTTATGTCCACAGAATCCTTATCTAAAGGCCTAAGACCCCTAAGAATCGGAATTCCTATCCATCGTGCCGAACAAAGAGTTTCAATTTTCGGGCCGGGCCCTAGGGTTACCCCTAGGGGCTCGTGGGCTGAAAAATCATCAGAAACGAAATGTTGATTTTTTCGCACATTAGAACATTCACATGTTTTTATGGCATTTTAAATTGAGCTTGCGTAATTTGAAGGCCCAGATCGCGGGTAAATCAGCCGAATACGCCCAGAAATAGTCACTTTTTCGCTTGTTTTGGACTCTCACGAAGTTCTCGTAATGCAAAATAATAGGAAAAGTGCATTTCGACTTTTTGGGGGACAGCCCTTGGAATAAGGTTTCCAACGCCGATTTAATCAGCCAAATCGGACTAATATCCTAGAAGTTATGGCAAAAATAGTGGAACTGCGCAAAACGGGACCCGACGCAAAAATTATTTTGGCCATAACTTCTTCGTTTCGCGCCCGATTCGGTCGATCTTTATGTCGACGGAATCCTTATCTAAAGGCCCAAGACCCCGCATGATTGGAATTCCTATCCATCGTGCTGAACAAAGAGCTCCAATTTTTGGGCCGGGCCCTAAGAGTACCCCCCTAGGGGCCTGGGCTAAAAACTATTTTGGCCATAATTTCTTCATTACTGGCCCGATTCGGTCGAACTTTATGTCCACAGAATCCTTATCTAAAGGCCTAAGACCCCTAATGATCGGAATTCCTATCCATCGTGCCGAACAAAGAGTTTCAATTTTCGAGCCAGGCCCTAGGGGTAACCCTAGGGGCTCGGGGGCTGAAAAATCATCAGAAACAAAATGTTGATTTTTTAACACATTAGCACATTCACATGTTTTTATGGCATTTTAAATTGAACTTGCGTAATTTGAAGGCGCAGATCGCGGGTAAATCGGCTGAATACGCCCCAAAATCGTCACTTTTTCGCTTATTTTGGACTCTCACAAAGTTCTCTTAAAGCAAATTAATAGGAAAAGTTGATTTCAAATTTTTGGGGTATAGCCCTTGGAATAAGATTTCCAACGCCGCTTGAATCGCCCAAATCGGACAAATATCCTAGAAGTTATGGCAAAAATAGTGGAACTGCGCAAAACGGGACCCGACGCAAAAACTATTTTGGCAATAACTTTTTCGTTTCTCGCCCGATTCGGTCGATCTTTATGTCAACGGAATCCTTATCTAAAGGCCCAAGACCCTGCATGATTGGAATTCCTATCCATCGTGCCGCACAAAGAGCTCCAATTTTTGGGCCTGGCCCTACGAGTACCCCCTAGGGGCCTGGGCTAAAAACTATTTTGGCCATAACTTCTTCGTTACTCGCCCGATTCGGTCGAACTTTATGTCCACATATTCCTTATCTAAAGGCCTAAGACCCCTAATGATCGGAATTCCTATCCATCGTGCCGAACAAAGAGTTTCAATTTTCGGGCCGGGCCCTAGGGGTACCCCTAGGGGCTCGGGGGCTGAAAAATCATCCGAAATGAAATGTTGATTTTTTCACACATTAGCACATTTACATGTATTTATGGCATTTTAAAGTGAGCTTGCGTAATTTGAAAGCCCAGATCGCGGGTAAATCGATCGAATACGCCCCAAAATAGTCATTTTTCGCTTGTTATGGACTCTCACGAAGTTCTCGTAAAGAAAAATAATAGGAAAAGTGGATTTCAACTTTTTGGGGGATATCCCTTGGAATAAGGTTTCCAACGCCACTTGAATCGGCCAAATCGGACAAATAGCCTAAAAGTTTTGGCAAAAATAGTGGAACTGCGCAAAACGGGACCCAACGCAAAAATTATTTTAGCCATAACTTCTTCGTTTCTCGCCAGATTCGGTCGATCTTTATGTCGACGAAATCCTTATCTAAAGGCCCAAGACCCCGCATGATTGGAATTCCTATCCATCGTGCCGAACAAAGAGCTCCAATTTTTGGGCCGGGCCCTATGAGTACCCCCTAGGGGCCTGGGCTAAAAACTATTTTGGCCATAACTTTTTCGTTACTCGCCCGATTCGGTCGAACTTTATGTCCACAGATTCCTTATCTAAAGGCCTAAGACTCCTAATGATCGGAATTCCTATCCATCGTGCCGAACAAAGAGTTTCAATTTTTGGGCCGGGCCCTAGGGTTACCCCTACGGGCTCGGGGGCTGAAAAATCATCAGAAACAAAAATGTTGATTTTTTCGCACATTAGCACATTCACATGTATTTATGGCATTTTAAAGTGAGCTTGCGTAATTTGAAGACCGAGATCGCGGGTAAATCGGCCGAATACGCCCCAAAATTGTCACTTTTTCGCTTGTTTTGGACTCTCACAAAGTTCTCGTAAAGCAAAATAATAGGAAAAGTGGATTTCAACTTTTTGGGGGATATCTCTTGGAATAAGGTTTCCAACGCCACTTGAATCGGCCAAATCGGACAAATAGCCTAAAAGTTTTGGCAAAAATAGTGGAACTGCGCAAAACGGGACCCAACGCAAAAATTATTTTAGCCATAAATTCTTCGTTTCTCGCCAGATTCGGTCGATCTTTATGTCGACGAAATCCATATCTAAAGGCCCAAGACCCCGCATGATTGGAATTCCTATCCATCGTGCTGAACAAAGAGCTCCAATTTTTGGGCCGGTCCCTAAGAGTACCCCCTAGGGGCCTGGGCTAAAAACTATTTTGGCCATAACTCTTCGTTACTCGCCCGATTGGGTCGAACTTTATATCCACAGATTCCTTATCTAAAGGTCTAAGACCCCTAATAATCGGAATTCCTATCCATCGTACCGAACAAAGAGTTTCAATTTTCGGGCCGGGCCCTAGGGGTACCCCTAGGGGCTCGGGGGCTGAAAAATCATCAGAAACGAAATGTTGATTTTTTCGCACATTAGCACATTCACATGTATTTATGGCATTTAAAAGTGAGCTTGCGTAATTTGAAGGCCCAGATCGCGGGTAAATCGGCCGAATACGCCCCAAAATAGTCACTTTTTCACTTATTTTGGACTCTCACAAAGTTCTCGTAAAGCAAAATATTAGGAAAAGTGGATTTTAACTTTTTGGGGGATATCCCTTGGAATAAGGTTTCCAACGCCGCTTGAATCGGCCAAATCGAACAAATAGCCTAGAAGTTTTGGCAAAAATAGTGGAACTGCGTAAAACGGGACCCGACGCAAAAACTATTTTGGCCATAACTTCTTCGTTTCTCGCCCGATTCGGTCGATCTTTATGTCGACAAAATCCTTATCTAAAGGCCCAAGACCCCGCATGATTGGAATTCCTATCCATCGTGCCGAACAAAGAGCTCCAATTTTTGGGCCGGGCCCTAAGAGTACCCCCTAGGGGCCTGGGCTAAAAACTATTTTGGCCATAACTTCTTCGTTACTCGCCCGATTCGGTCGAACTTTATGTCCACAGATTCCTTATCTAAAGGCCTAAGACCCTTAATGATCGGAATTCCTATCCATCGTGCCGAACAAAGAGCTTCAATTTTCGGGCCGGGCCCTAGGGGTACCCCCTAGGGGATCGGGAGCTGAAAAATCATTCGAAACGAAATGTTGATTTTTTTGCACATTAGCACATTCACATGTATTTATGGCATTTTAAAGTGAGCTTGCGTAATTTGAAGGCCCAGATCGTGGGTAAATCGGCCGAATACGCCCCAAAATTGTCACTTTTTCGCTTGTTTTGGACTCTCACGAAGTTCTTGTAAAGCAAAATAATAGGAAAAGTGGATTTCAACTTTTTGGGATATAACCCTTAGAATAAGGTTTCCAACGCCGCTTGAATCGGCCATATCGGACAAATAGCCTAGAAGTTATGGCAAAAATAGTGGAACTGCGCAAAACGGGACCCGACGCAAAAATTATTTTGGCAATAACTTTTTCGTTTCTCGCCCGATTCGGTCGATCTTTATGTCAACGGAATCCTTATCTAAAGGCCCAAGACCCCGCATGATTGGAATTCCTATCCATCGTGCCGAACAAAGAGCTCCAATTTTTGGGCCGGGCCCTAAGAGTACCCCCTAGGGGCCTGGGCTAAAAACTATTTTGGCCATAACTTCTTCGTTACTCGCCCGATTCGGTCGAACTTTATGTCCACAGATTCCTTATCTAAAGGCCTAAGACCCTTAATGATCGGAATTCCTATCCATCGTGCCGAACAAAGAGCTTCAATTTTCGGGCCGGGCCCTAGGGGTACCCCTTAGGGGATCGGGAGCTGAAAAATCATTCGAAACGAAATGTTGATTTTTTTTGCACATTAGCTAATTCACATGTATTTATGGCATTTTAAAGTGAGCTTGCGTAATTTGAAGGCCCAGATCATGAGTAAATCGGCCGAATACGCCCCAAAATAGTCAGTTTTTCGCTTGTTTTGGACTCTCACGAAGTTCTCGTAAAGCAAAATAATAGGAAAAGTGGATTTCGACTTTCTGGGGGACAGCCCTTAAAATAAGGTTTCCAACGCCGCTTGAATCGGCCAAATCGGACAAATAGCCTAGAAGTTATGGCAAAAATAGTGGAACTGCACAAAACGGGACCTGACGCAAAAACTATTTTGGCCATAACTTCTTCGTTTCTCGCCCGATTCGGTCGATCTTTATGTCGACAAAATTCATAGCCTAGAAGTTATGGCAAAAATAGTGGAACTGTGCAAAACGGGACCCGACGCAAAAACTATTTTGGCCATAACTTCTTCGTTTCTCTCCCGATTCGGTCGATCTTTATGTCGACGGAATACTTATCTCAAGGCCTAAGACCCCTAATGATCGGAATTCCTATCCATCGTGCCGAACAAAGAGTTTCAATTTTCGGGCCGGGCCCTAGGGGTACCCCTAGGGGCTCGGGGGCGGGAAAATCATCAGAAATGAAATGTTGATTTATTCGCACATTAGCATATTCACATGTATTTATGGCATTTTAAAGTGAGCTTGCGTAATTTGAAGGCCCAGATCGCGGGTAAATCGGCCGAATACGCCCCAAAATTGTCACTTTTTCGCTTGTTTTGGACTCTCACGAAGTTCTTGTAAAGCAAAATAATAGGAAAAGTGGATTTCAACTTTTTGGGGTATAACCCTTGGAATAAGGTTTCCAACGCCGCTTGAATCGGCCATATCGGACAAATAGCCTAGAAGTTATGGCAAAAATAGTGGAACTGCGCAAAACGGGACCCGACGCAAAAATTATTTTGGCAATAACTTTTTCGTTTCTCGCCCGATTCGGTCGATCTTTATGTCAACGGAATCCTTATCTAAAGGCCCAAGACCCCGCATGATTGGAATTCCTATCCATCGTGCCGAACAAAGAGCTCCAATTTTTGGGCCGGGCCCTAAGAGTACCCCCCTAGGGGCCTAGGCTAAAAACTATTTTGGCCATAACTTCTTCGTTACTCGCCCGATTCGGTCGAACTTTATGTCCACAGATTCCTTATCTAAAGGCCTAAGACCCCTAATGATCGGAATTCCTATCCATCGTGCCGAACAAAGAGTTTCAATTTTCGGGCCGGGCCCTAGGGGTACCCCCTAGGGGATCGGGGGCTGAAAAATCATTCGAAACGAAATGTTGATTTTTTTGCACATTAGCTAATTCACATGTATTTATGGCATTTTAAAGTGAGCTTGCATAATTTGAAGGCCCAGATCGTGAGTAAATCGGCCGAATACGCCCCAAAATAGTCAGTTTTTCGCTTGTTTTGGACTCTCACGAAGTTCTCGTAAAGCAAAATAACAGAAAAAGTGGATTTCGACTTTTTGGGGGACAGCCCTTGAAATAAGGTTTCCAACGCCGCTTGAATCGGCCAAATCGGACAAATAGCCTAGAAGTTATGGCACTCCACCTAATAAAAATCGTCTGCCATATAAGAGAATTTGTTTGGTCTTAACGTCTTTCACCCTGCATCCCTGAGCATCAAACTTCACAGAAAAGCTAATTGCACAGTTGGCCTATAGAGAGCAGGTTATGCTTCAATCCATTGACCAAGGAAATATTTTTGATAGTCACTATATTAGTTTCGAATGTACCAGATCCTTTAGTTTTACCCTGAGAGTCATCACCAAAGGTAACAATACCTCCTTCTCGAAACTTGATATCGGTGAGAAGATTCCTCTGATGAGTCATGTGCCTGTAGCAACCGCTATCCAGCACCCAGACTGACTTTACAGCTCTTCTTTTCCTCAGTTCATCCTAGTCCTGCAAAACACAAGAAAAACTATAGGTACCTACACTCAGTTGGGTCCTGTGAAGTTAGTGACTTTTGTTTCTTTGAAGACTCGAACCGAGGCATCAGTTTGAATAACTCTTCCTTCTTTATCCACATAAAATGCTGACTAAGTTGGTCTTGAGGTATGAGCAGTCCAATTTCTTGGTGGATATCTCTATCTTTGTGGAGCACGATATCGACTCTACTGAGATGGTCGATTCCTACGTGATGGGAACTGTCTGGGAATCGACCCAACCTATCTTGCTCCTTGAGCATGCTTGAACTGAGGATAACTAGGACCATTGAACTGATCACCATAGTTTCCATGTCCTTGATATGCTTGTTGGTATTGTTGAGGCAGTGGGAAAGTTTACTAGTAGAAGTGATGATTGTCCCAGTTCGGATGCCTTTGGTGATGGGACCATTTTCTATAGTCTCTTGGATGGGACCATTTTCTATAGTCTCGCACATCCTGTGATGCCTGACAGTCAGTGCCATCTTCAGGCGAAACTTCTATGTGGGATAGTCATCCACAGAGAACTCCGGTAAGCTTCCTAGCAACGTCAGGTTCATGTTACATGCACACTACAAGAGACAAACAAGCAAATATGCAGCAGAATGAACTAAAGATTTTCAGAAATGATCTATTTAGTTGACCACTGAAAAATCTACCCGACTCACACCTTGTGAACCAGAGTCAGTAGTCTTTTGAACCACTGCTCTGATACCACTTGATGGTCCTGGTAACGAGTATCTGGTGTATGGGGATGGGGGGAATACACCAGTAGCCATTTTTCTTACTTTTAAAATCTTTTCACTGAGTTAACTGTTCAGGTCAGTTTGCTCAACAACTGGAAAAGTTAGTTAGAGCTGCTCTACAACTGAGATGGTCAGTTACAGCTGACTATTTTGACTGGGGGTCAACTATGTAGACCAACTGAGGTTTTAAAAAATTTAGTGTTACGGAAGATGGTGGAATTAAAAGCTCATTACATAAACTGAAACCTCTGTGAAAACAGGGAATGTCAAGTTCCCAAAGTTAGTGCAGTTGTGTGCAAGTGCAGTTTGTATGCAGTTTGTATGCTGGGTTGTACCAATATTTAAACAATAATTATAAGAATATATATAGAAGACATAATTAAACACGCAGAGCTTCATATTAACAACATCATTTCTATTGGTTGCAAGAACATAATCGAGTTACATATATAATAAGTTGGTGTCAAATATCAGTTGGAGCATTTGCATTTCTTGTCGATGTTTAGTCGAAGAAGGATGAGATGATGGTGGTGTGAGATGGAAGAAGCTATGGTGGTGGTGCTACTAGCGGTCAGGTGGCGCAATCTCTGATCCAGCTATTGTTACCGAGTCAGAGATATCTGAAATTGTGAATGGAGATAACATCAAAATTCTGAACAGTTGGCTATCAATCATGGAGGCGGCGACAAGAGCTTTGTAACTATGAGGACGAATGGTAATGATTATTCTTGCCAGATTTTTGAATTTATGGCCGAAGAATTTCGAGTAGAAAATAGAGGTGACAATGTACAAATAAATGTTATTTAATGAAAAATTTAATTAGTAATAAGAAAGAATACACTGCACAATTACACTTTAATAAATGCACAAAATAGCTTCGATAAATGCATTATCATCTAATAACCACCACCTCTTAACAAAACTAACATCAAAACTAGATCATAATTAACTAAAAGTTATAACTATAATAATTGTTAAGCTGCTTGAGCACGAAAAAATATGTGAAGATTAATTTGTAATAAAATAATTGATTAAAACTAAATCATGGTTTACATCGAGATTACTATATTAACATCTAATGCACAATTTCAACTTATATAATGCACAAACTAACTCACCATAATGCATTAACTATTTAATTAGAAATTTAAAAGAGTCAATAATGCATCAAAACTGAGATATCTATACCAAAACTATCAAATTAAAAACTAATTCTCATTATTTCAACAATCATACCAGGAAAACTACAATATGAAGTTACCACATCTGCATTAATTTATGCTAGATTACACAAAAAAGTTAATACCTCATCAAAATCTAGAAACATATACTGGGTACAGAAATTAACAAATCAACACAGTAAATCAGAATTGATATTGTTGCAATAATGACAAAATACACACCCTAACCAGTTGAATCCATATCCTTTTCACATTCACATTCATTTCGAACACTTATGAACGAAATACCTCTCCAGTTCAAACAGTAAAAATTAGATTTCTTATGATTTTGGACTTCTATATAGGAGATCAAAAAAGAAAACAAAAATTAATCACCAATCGAGAATCTCGAAAGAGAAATTAGGATACACAAAAGAAGAATTTAGGAGATTTAGAGAAGAAATTTTGAGAAAACTTGCATTTCGTTTTGGGGGAATTCAATTGTGATGTGATAGTTGTTTTACTAGTATACCCCTGGCTTCTTACGAAACTAGTTGCATTTTGATTTTAAGCGGGTTTAATACTAACCCTTGGATGATGGTAATTGATGGTAGCGGTAACGAGTAACTAGTGTATGGGGGAGGGAATACACCAGTAGTAATTTTTACTTTAAAAACTTTTCTGACTGAGTAAACTGACTCAATTGAGCTGCTCAATAACTGAGATGGTTAGTCGGAGCCGTCACACAGTTAGGTGCACAGTTAGGTGTCACTCCGTGATGCACCAAGTATCACAAATGAAAACAAAGAAGAGCAAAAACCGAATGCCGGTTAAATGCTGAAAGAAACTCAAAACTTTTATTAATTTCTTCTCCCCTTTACAAACTCAAACTGTAAGCTTAAATAGATTTAACATAAAGGAATTGCAAAAGCCTACAAAAAGTAACTGAAATGGGAGATAAAACGAGAAGACAAACAAGTAATTAACTAAGTGGCCTTTTGTTTGTCCATGTGATCCAAAAACATCAATGCAACGCTATCTGCATCATCTCCCCCCGGGTTAGAAGGATTCGTTCCTGAATCAGCAAGGTCATCATCGGAAGAAGAGTCATCAACAAACGGAACAAGATGCTTCACATTGAAAATGTCGGATGTGTGAATGTGGCTAGGCAGCTTGAGACGATAAGCATTGGGATTGATGCGCTGAAGAACCTCCACCAGGCCCATTTTACGGGCAGCCAACTTGTTGTACTCATGAGCTAGAAAATGGTCACGGGTTAAAATCGCCCACACAAAATCGCCTACCTAAAAAATGACCTCTCGACGACCACGATCAGCATGTGCTTTGTACTTAGAAGTTGCAGCGATCAAGTTGGAGTGGACTTGCTGGTGAATGTGCTGCACATTCGCCACAAAATCAGCAGCAACATGATGAGGACGAATAGCATCTGGCAGCGGCTATAAATCCAGGGGGCCACGAGGGAGAAAGCCAAAGACAACCTCAAAAGGACTAAAACCCATAGAACGATTTACTGCACAATTATGGGCGAATTCTGCCCGTGCCAACTTCGAATCCCAAGTCTTGATATTCTCGCCCACAAGGGCACGGAGCAGGTTCCCCAAACTACGGTTGACAACCTACGTTTGCCCGTCAGTTTGGGGATGATACGCGATACTAAAATTGAGAGAAATGTTGACCATGCGCCAAAGAGTGCGCCAGAAATAACTAAGAATCGTGTGTCCCGATCAGAAACTATAGAGTTAGGAAGACCATGGAGGCAATAAACATCACAGAAGTAAAGTTGGGAAACAACAACAACATCTGTAGTGCTTTTGCAAGCAATAAAACGAGCCATCTTTGAGTATCGATCAACGACTACAAAAACGGAGTTGAAGCCACGCTGTGTACGCAAAAGACCCAACACGAAATCCATACTCACATCCGCCCAAGGTTGAGTGGGAATAGGCAAAGGCAAATATAATCCAGCATTGGTAGATTGACCCTTCGAACATTGACAAGTACAACAATGGGTAACAAACCGATTCACATCATGCCGTAGAGATGGCCAAAAGTACATTGAGGAAACCAAGTGAAATGTGCGGTCCCGGTCCACATGGCATAGATTATGCCGTTCTTGAATAATCTTTAAGCGTAAACTACAATCCGGAATACACAATTGAGCCCCCCCGGAATAAATAACCATTCTCCAAAAAGAAGTCAGAGACCACTCCCGAATCTAACTGATGCAAAACAGTGGAAAAGAATGGATCAATAGAATATAGATTAGTAAAAGAATCAAAACCGGGAACCTCAATGCGCATTTCGGAGAGCAAAGCATGTCGACGACTAAGGGCATCAGCCACCCTATTTGAAATCCCAGCTTTATGTTTGATTACAAATGTAAATTGTTGCAGAAAAGCATGCCATGATGCATGGCATGCCGAAACCTTATCTTGACAGGTGCCGCAGGGCATCATGATCTGTGAACAAAATAAATTCTCGGTGGAAAAGATAATGCCGCCAATGCTTCACAGCTTGAACGACAACAAAGAATTCAGCATCATAAGTGCTAAAATGGAGCTTAGGCCCCTTCAGTTTTTCACTAAAATATGCAACAGGTCAATGCCCTTGGCTAAGCACGCACCAATGCCTTGTTTGGAAGCATCACAATGAAGTTCGAATGGCATGGAAAAATCAGGAAGAACCAAGATCGGAGCTGTAGTTAGGCGGATCTTAATGTCTTGAAAAGCTGACTCCGCAGATGGAGTCCACATCAATTTATTGCCTTGGATGCAATCTGTCAACGGGGCCATGATTGTGCTGAAATGTGGAATAAAACGACGGTAAAATGATGCGAGGCCATGAAAGCTGCGGACCTCAGATATGGTTTTTGGCGTGGGCCAATTCTGAATGCAAGCCACTAATGTTGGATCCATGGAGAGACCGGCGGATGAGATAATATAGCCCAAAAATTGGACACTAGAAGCACAAAATACACATTTGGGCAGCTGAGCAAAGAAATTATCGCGCCGGAGAACGTGAAGTACTTCTCTCAAGTGCTGTAAATGTGAGTCGAAAGAAGTACTATATATCAAAATATCATCAAAATAAACGACCAGAAATTTACCAATGAAAGGCCTTAACGCTTGATTCATAACACGCATGAAGGTGTTAGGGCGTTCGACAATCTAAATGGCATAACGAGCCATTCATACAAACCATCTCGAGTCTTGAATGCTGTTTTCCATTCATCTCCAGGCCGAATCCGAATTTGATGGTATCCACTTTTCAATTCCAATTTGGTGAAGAACGAGGCACCATGTAATTGATCAAGCAAGTCATCAAGGCGTGGAATGGGAAATTGATCTCAAACAGTAATTTTATTTATGGCGCGACTGTCAACACACATACACCATGAGCCATCTTTTTTTGGAGTAAGGAGGGCAGGAACAACACACAGGCTAAGGCTTTCACGAATATAGCCTATGGAAAGCAGATTCTCCACTTGACGTCGCAAGTCCTCATATTCAGCAGGGCTCATTCGGTAATGCGGCCGATTAGGAAGGGTCGCACCTGGTACCAAATCAATGTGGTGTTGAATGTCTCGAAGAGGAGGCAAACTTGGCGGAAGGTCAGTAGGGAATACATCAGCAAATTCTTCGAGAAGTGCCTGCACACTTGGAGGGGTATCCGACGAAGCACAAGAAGCTTTGACAAATAAAAGATAAGCTATGCTAGATTCAAAAATAGCAGACTCGAATTGGGCACGAGACAACAAAGTAACAGGATTGCCCAAAGAAGAAGGCACAACATCAGAACATGGTTGGAGTATATTTTTTTTCCTCAAAACATAAATGAGTATGTATTAGTCCTACCATCATGAAATGCACCACGATCGTATTGCCAAGGACGACCCAAGAGAAGATGGCAAGCATCCATAGGAACAATATCACACAATATTTCATCAGAATAAGTAGAACCAATGGAAAAGGACAGCAACACACGGCGAGAAACTGTAATGTCAGAGCCCTTACTAAGCCAAGACAATTTGTAAGGGCGAGGATGAGCTTCAGTGGGCAAGCCCAATTTAGCGACTGCAAATTCAGACACAACATTTTCAGAACTACCAGAATCGATAATGAAATCGTAGATCTTACTAGCAATAGTACATGTAGACTGAAAAATCGACATTCTAAACGGTCCTCGGAAACAACATGGGGAGTGAGGAATGTTTGACGAAGCATAAGTAAGGGACCAACATCACCCTCAACATATTCAGTGTTATCGTGATCAAATTCAGGAGAATCAGAGGTAAGTAAAGGTGTGTCTTGTTCAATGGCTGCAAGGGTGCGGCCAGGATTATGGCAATCGGCTTGACGATGGCCTAATTCTCCACAATTAAAACAGCTTCGGCCAGGCCCTGTCGTGAATAAGTTGGCGGGGCAGGTGGACGGATAGTAGAGGTGTTCGGTGGTGGAGTCGGCGCTGGGTGACGAGCTGGGGGTGGAGCAGCATGCCGTGCTAATTGTTTTCTGCTTGAAGGGCACGTTGATGTGCCTCAGAGACAGTAAGGGGATCAAACATATTCAGCACGTCTTGTAAAGGTAATCGAAAACCACCAATGTAGCGAGACACAAGTTGAGTCGGGGTCTCCGTGAGTGTAGTGCGTATGAAAAGTTGGTAAAATTCTCGAGTATAATCATCAACAGAACGAGTACCTTGACGTAGGTGCTGAAAGCATTGATAAACCTCTCGGTCATAGTTGAATGGTAGAAAAGATGCTCACATATGTTTCTTAAATTTGGCCCAAGATGTAATCTTATCCTTATTTTGACGAGCACGTAAGCCTTTTAATTGCTGCCACCATGCTTAACTCTGCCGTGAAGACGAGCAGTAATGAGGGAGACACGGTGGGGGTCGGAAACCTCTTTGTATTCCAAAACTTCTTCCACTGTCGCCATCCAATCAACAAAGTCATCAGGCTGAAGATCACCGGAGAACTCAGGGATGTCCACTCGAAAGCCGGAGTCCCAACGACGCTCATTAATGCGGGAAGGAGGAGAAGCCGCGAACGGATTGCGATTGTCTTTGTCCGAGTCAGAGTGGTTGTTATCGGATGGTGGTGGTGGATTGTTCAAAGCAGCAAATTGTTGTGTCAACAACTCAACTTGCTGGCGAAGTTGTTGAATTTCATCGCGGTGCAGCACGTCATCCATGGGGGCATCGTTCGGTCGTCGGCGTGGCGGCATGGCGGATCGGTCTGAAACTGATACCAAATGATGCACCAAGCTATCACAAATAAAAACAAAAAAGAGCAAGAACCGAATGCCGGTTAAATGCTGAAAGAAACTCAAAACTTTTATTAATTTCTTCTCCCCTTTACAAACTCAAATTGTAAGCTTAAATAGTTTTAACATAAAGGAATTGCAAAAGCCTACAACAAGTAACTGAAATGGGAGATAAAACGAGAAGACAAACAAGTAATTAACTAAGTGGCCTTTTGTTTGTCCATGCGATCCAAAAACATCAATGCAACGCTATCTGCTTCACTCCAGTTCTGATGGAAAACTCTATAAACGGCCTAATGATGATCTCTGTAAATCTCAGCTCCATTTTGTTGATGGACTCATTCGTGAGGTGAGCGAAGTTCTCGTACTTCTGACAGGCCAAGGTGAACTTGCTCTCCTTGATCTCATCATATCCTTCATAGAGATATGCTAAGGCATCCCACATCTCATTTGCTGTCTCACATGACATTATCTTTGGCAGGTAGGCCTTGTCAACTGTAGATGAGATGACACTCTTCGCGATGTCATCGTGCTGAGCTATGTCTCTCTTTTCTTTGGTGAATCCTTCTGGATCCTTCAACTCTAACTTGGTGACAACAGTTCCATCTCCTAGAGTAGTGGAGGGAACTGTGACTAATTGAGTCACTTGGATGTGACTTTAATAATGGTCTCCGACATCCTATGATGTCTACTACTTGGCTCTCCCATGTCCTTAGAAGGAAGCAAAGAAGGAGGACTTGTGACTCTCTACTTGGCTTCAGGGTTCAGGTTTAGGGTTTAGGGTTTTTGCTTCAGACACTTGTGTTCTTGCTCTAAGAATGCTACTTGCTTTGAATTGCTTGAATGCTTGTGCGCGTGAATGTTTCCTGTAATCTTCTCATATTGAGGAGACCTTTATTTATAAGATAAAGGTCATAGAACTGTTGGAAAAAGTCGTTTGACCTCTGCCAAAAAGTATGGCACTCCACCTACTCCTCTGCAATATTTCCTCGAAATGGTAACATCAACCCTTGCTTTATGCAAAATTACAAGTTGTCATGTACCTTTGAATTCAAACTCTTCTTCTTTCATGGTCTTCCAGGTCTTCTCTTTTTGACTTTGGGACGTCTGACTTTGATAAAACTGCTCGACATGCATGAATAGCATGGTTCAGTTTTGGAGTTATGTCACAGCCCCAAATCTCGAGGGACGGCAGAAGCCGGGGTGTGACTGGGATTAGATTAAAGAAGCGGGGAAGAAGGGGGCTGACTAACTAAACATACATAAAAGACATCATACATTCAATGAACAAGACTTTACTAATCAAAAGGAAGAGTTAATCACGAAGGATTACTCGACAAAAGGTACTCGAAAGTATCTAAGTTAAAGATTACAGACTTAATCTATAGTGATTTAATAATGTACATATTCTCAAAATACTCAGAGTTTTTGCAGCGGAAAGTAGGTCCTAGCTAAAGCAATCCTAACTTCTCAACTCGACTCAACTTCAACCACCGCCGCTCTCGTCGCTTCAACCTGCACATTTAGAAAACACATGCAGGGCTAAGTATGAAAGTACTTAGTGGGCACGATGCCAAAAACATAATCATAAGTAGAGATAATCTGGCATTTCATAATTTGTAGCACATCGGGGTTTTATTTAAAAATAGCCCGTGTCTACTAAACATTTTCTCACTCATTTTCACAATTTACTCGGCCGAGCATTTTCTGGTATGTTACGTTCAATCTTGACCAATTCTCATTCACCGTGGCTGGTTACCCCTCAATAGGATACCACATACACCACAGGTTACAAAGTGCACTAACTCTGGAAAGCACTTAATAGCTAACTCAGAGCCGATCGTTAGTTAACCTATTTGATTAACTCATAAAATCTGGAAAACATGAATGTTAACTCAGATAGGTACAAGAGAACTCACATAAAACATAAAACAGTTCATGCCATAATTATCACTTTGAAAACACAGATATCAAAGCGATAAAGAAATGTTTTCGAGCATTGCTAGTTTTGTTTTATATATAAAAGCCCACCTCGATGATACAGAACTACTAAGTACGAGCTTCCGTTCTCCTGATCTTCCGTCCTTTCCTTACTGCTGGCTTCCTCCTTCATCGCAAAATAATAACACTTTAAAACAGTCGTAAAAGACAATCAAACATGGAAAATTCGAATTAGGTTTTAGTCGTTTCATTTCTTTAGGCATTTGCACGCTACTAGTTTCATTTTAATTAAACGGGAACGAGACTTGAAAAAATCTCGTTTAGAACTCGAAAGGTCTCATACTCGACTCTTAGGTCAGTAGATAGAGTAGTCGGTAACTTATTACGGCTTAAAGGATCGAAAGAAACTAAGTTGCGAAGAAAACAACTTAGTAAAACAACTTCTGAAATTTCACTTGACAAGGCAGTAGTTCTGGGGACTGCCCAGAACAGGGGTATTGGACAGGGGATGACCCCTATACCGTTTGAAAGCTTGGAAAGTCTAGTTCACGCTCCAGTTTACGGATCTCAAATCCGATAAACGAGCTAAGAGATATTACAGTTTCCGGGAAGGGTCGCAAAACTGGCGCGGCTAACCCTAGTTGCTCGATAGAATCGACGTATAACTTCCTAAGTTCGTTCTAAGTTCTCGTACTCGATTTCTCACGAAACTTGACTCTCAAGGAAGTCAACATGTACTCCCGTACGTGCATGACTCCTTTTCAAAACTCGTTTAGAACTACGACGATTAAACCTCGTCGTTTCAACTACCATTTACTATACCAAAATCAAGTTAACAAATTCTCGTTTCTAGTTCTCGACTATAACTACAACTCATATTATAATATTCCGAATGCTCATGTCGTCTACTACAAATTCGTGCCTTAGTCCATAATAAACACTATTATCAAGTTAGAATCCTAACTCGACTTCTCGATTATTACTTATGTCCACTCGTTCGTCTCTTACGGAATTTCAAAAGTTATCGGAATTCGTTCATTTTCTACGACATCAATCAACATCTAACGAGATTCATTATTATACATATCATCACTCCATATCATTACTTAAACTCAACTTAATTCGACTTCTTTGTCTCTTACGATTTCATTAACATTTTTAGAAAATTTTCAATTAATTCCCAACATCATCTAATATCATTAGAAACATAAATTCATCAACATATCATCATCTAGTTCAACTATATGAAAACACCCCAATTCCACATAATTTTCGGTAATAACATATAATTAAAGGGGGTGATTTTCTTCATCAAACATCATCATTAATCCCTTAATCATACTACTATATCATCAATTGATCAATTCAAGTCTTATTACATCATCAAACTGAAAATCCCAACTCAAACCCTAGCTCAAAAATCGGTCCTCACTTAAATTCATAGGGGTTTCGATTTATTTTTGTTCTAATCACTAATTGAACACCTCCTAAGCATGATTATCCAACTAATTGAAGAATTCAATCATCCCACATAAATTCCCTAATTTTCGGTAATAGCTAGGTTTTGGGGTTCTTGGATTTCTTTCAATTTTAATCATAGATCCATATCTAATCCATCTAGTTATACTAATTAGAGATCAAGACATCTAATCCATCTACCCTATAAAAATTGATCCACTTGAAAATAAAAAGAAATGGAATCCAATTGGATAGGATTAGAGAGGAGGAGATTACCTTGACAATTAATAAAGGAAGTTGGGTGATTCGATGGTTGGATGAAGAACTTGTGTGAAGATTTCTTGTCCAAGAACTTGAGATCCAACAATGGTGAAATGAAGAAAATGGGAGAGTATATGTGTGTGTTTATTTCGAAATGAGGGAGAGAGTAGTGAGGATGAAGACTTAATTATGTTATTATGTATGTATTAACTTAATAGGTGTAAAGTTAAAATAAATATCTATAGTAGTGAGTCATTAGCTTTATACTATAAAGAAATGAAATATCTAGCTAGAGAGAGTGATGAAGTCGGCTAGAGGGGAGAAAAAGAAGAAATTACGTGCTTTTCCAGCGTGATACGACGTTATGGAAATCGAACGACGAAAAACGTAGCTCGACACAAAATCGTCAAATTCCGATTCGACCAAAAATTTTAATGTATTAAACTTAATCGGAAAGTAATATTTAAAAACTTAGTTCCGACAAAAACTCGGGACGACACAGTCCGAGTTTCGTCCGGAAAACAAAAAAAATGAACTTTCTCGGGCGAGTTGGTATTGCGATTTCGTGAATGTAAAAATCAGACGGTTTTCCGTTCTGAGTTCTAGAACTAAAAGTTTTCGTACGCGATAACCCTAAATACAGTAGTCATCTAACTGACTTCCGTAATTTATTTTCGGAAACAGATTTCACCGTTGGTTTTAGAATTCAGAATCGTAAACTTAGGCGTGCAAAGCCATTTTTATTATTAACTTTAAATTTTCAAGACTGTACGGAAAATCTGGGGTATTACATCCTACCCCCATTGCAAAAAATTTCGTCCCGAAATTTGCATACCTTCTGCAAAAAGATGAGGATATCTCTCCTTCATCTTCTCCTCCAGTTCCCACGTGGCTTCTTCTTGCCCGTGGTGGTTCCATAGCACTTTAACGATTGGTATCGATTTGGTTCTTAATTCTTGGACTTTTCTATCCAAAATCGATATCTTCTTCTCTTCGTAGCTTAGGTCAGATTCAAGAGCTACGTCTTGTTATCGTAGCTGGCGTGTCGAGCACTTTGATATCCATCTTCTCGAATTCTCGTACTAAAGTTTCTTCCTCTACAAAAAGGCATCCTAACTTCGGTGGAGCCTTGCGACTCAATGCGTCTGCTACCACATTAGCCTTTCCGGGATGGTAGTTGATTCACAGTCGTAATCCTTGACTAATTTGAGCCATCTCCTTTGTCTCATATTCAGTTCCTTCTGCTCGAAAAAGTACTTCAGGCTCTTGTGATCAGTGAATATCTCAACCCTTACACCATAGAGATGGTGTCTCCAAATCTTTAACGCATGCACCACGGCTGCGAGTTCTAAGTCGTGGGTTGGGTACTCAACTTCGTGAGGTCGAAGTTGTCGTGAATCATAAGCTATCACTCGTCCATCTTGCATTAAGACACAACCTAATCCATTTTTCGATGCGTCGGTGTAGACCACATACTCCTTGCTTGTGTCTGGAAGAGCTATTACTGGCGCTGTGGTTAATTTCTCCTTGAGCGTTTGGAAACTCCTTTCGCACTCGTCCGTCCATTTAAATTTGGTTTCCTTCCTGAGTAGCTGCGTCATTGGCCTAGTAATCGTGGAGAATCCTTCGATGAATCTTCTTGTTGGGAAATTTATTAGTATGAGTTTTGATGAATTCCAAAACCAACTGACCCCAACCGAGTAGATGTTGCCAGTTCCTAATGTTAGCTGTTAGGCTCGCTGTTTGAGCATTGTTTAGATTTTATCTTTACAAATCTCCAACTGAAGACGGCAACATAGCAACACTCGGATACAACCCCGGATGAAAGATCGGATAAGGAACATCAGTTACAAGACTCTGCCTGATGAGAGAGCTATGCCAAAAAGGGGAATGCTTTTTGACAACTGAGAGTTCAAGCCAACTATTCAGTTGGAACATCAGCTATAGAATGCCATCCGATAAAGAGAACGTTTCAAGAAGGGGGAAGTTATAAAGAAGTCTCAACATGAAGTTCAAAGTCAGCTGAGAGTTCAACGGTTCAGTCAGAACATCAGCTGAAGACCACTCAGATGAAGATCAAGATTTTCAACCAACTAACCAAGGTTGACTGTCAGAAAGGTTTGAATTTGAATTTTAAAAGGAAGTCACATGAGGGTTTGACCGTTCAGTCATTACCCCATTTGACCCAACACAAGGCTGTCTCAGATGGAAAGCAGAAGAGCACAGATGCCATAATCGGGAAAGTCTGCAGAGATGAGAGACAAGCCATCGCTTTCAACGATCAGAGATCAACAGCTCCTCCAACGGCTAGTTGATACTCTCCGCCTATAAATAGAGGCCTTCATTCATTCGAAGTTGACATAAGACACACATGCGAGAAGAAACCAGAGAGCAAAAAGAAAGAGCAATATTCTTCACGAGCTAAAATGAATCTCTTAGAACATCACTTGTTGAGAGTTCTAAAGTTAGATAGTTTTTTGTGTCTTTGGATCAAACCTTGAGAACATCACTTAGTGAGAGTTCGTAGAGAGTTAGATCTTTTAGTTGGAAACACATTTTTTTCTTTCACTTGAAAAGGTTTAAGATCCTACTCTTCTTGCAACTGAGTAGTTAGGTCGTTTAGTACCCGTAAACTAAACTGTAAGGTTGATAAGTACCCGCAAACTTATCCATAACGGTTGCTCAGCCCGCGTAAGCTGAGTGGTTTGTCCAGAAGAACTTGGACAGAGTTGTGTGGATTCACAACTCCCCGTGGACGTAGGAGGGTTATCTCCGAACCACGTTAAATCTCTGTGTGCTAGTGTTTTTCTTTATTTATTGCATTCTTAACTATCTGACTAACCAGCATACAAACCTCCTTTGCACATTCTCAATGGTTTTTGACCAACCGAGCATAAAAGTGTGAGTTGTTTTACGAGTTTAATTTCCACCACATTCCGCACATCCTCACTCTTCCAGCTGAGGTTTCTTACTCAGCTGTGAGATTCCAACTGAGCCTTTTACTCAGTTGAAGTATTTTTCAGGGTTAAGTTTTAAAATGCTAACTGGTGTATTCCCCCCCCCCCCCCCCCATACACCAGTAACTTATTTCGGGACCATCAAGTGGTATCGGAGCAGTGGTTCAAAAGACTGCTGACTCTGTTTCACAAGGTGTGAATTCGAGAAAGTTTCTTCAGTGGTCAACTGAACAGATCTTTTTTACGCTAGTGCATATTTGCTTGCATATTTGCTCTGTTGTTGTGTGCAGATGGACGTCAAGGATAAGATCGTGGTAATGTTCTCGGTTGTAAATTATACATCCTGGAGGACACGGATGAAGAAGATTTTACTGTCGAAGCATCATAGGATGCAACAAATTCTTTCTTCCGGACCGATCATCATCAAAGAAAGAATAGCTCTGACTCCTACCAATCCCAACGATGGGGATACAGTTGTGGAGTTTGTGGAGAAGCAGCCGGAAGACTATACTCCAGAGGAAGCCAAGATGAGCCAGTTAGACATCTGGGCTTAGAGCACAATAATGTCCACAGTTGGACAAGATTATCTGCCTTGGATAGAGGAGTGTGAGACTGCAAAAGAGATGTGGGACATCCTGGCATCGCTGAGTGAGACTACAAATTCTCACATGCATGCCAAGATTTCGACAATTTTTGTCTGAAGACAGATGAAACAATTGATCAGCTAGAGCTCCGATTTATGGACATCCTAAGAAGAATCCAGTCCATCCGAAGAGGAAAATACACACTAAGAGAAATCAATCTCAAAGTGTTGCAAGCTCTACCGGCTGAGTGGGATACCTTCACTAATATCCACGAAAGCCGAGCTGACCTTGGTGAAATGGGAACTGAAAGATTGTTCTCAATATTAAAGGGAAATGAGTATAAAGTGAACCGCAGAAGATCTCAGTCCTCAGTTCAGACGAGTCGACTTGAGGATGTTGGTTCAGCATCAAAGTCAGTTGCTCTTCGAGCAGACTATTCCAAATCGAGATCATCAAGGCCAACCAGATCAGTTGACACGACTGCAAAGGAGCCAAGTAGAGAGGAACTGCAACAGAACATTGTAGCTCTATCAAAGAAGCTAGCCGACATGGACACTCGGTTCGGCAAATACAAACGATTCTACAAATCAAACCGAACTCGAGACAGTTCAAAGCCTGTCACTAATGGTTTCTTTGAATGCGGCAAGGAAGGACACTTCAAAGCTGACTGTCCAGACCTCTCAAAGAAAGAAAGAGAAGCATTAAGGGCCAAGCAAGCTGCAAAGAACAAGGCCATGGTAGCAGAAGAAGCAGCTGACGATATGGATATCTTCACTGATACTGAAGATGAAGATGAGCTGACTTCTACCAACAAAGCCATCAGTCAGGATCAATGCCTCATGGCACTTGGAACTGACCAAGAGGATACTGAGGTACACTCTAATCCTGCTAAGTTAAATTCTTTCAATACCTCTAACATGCAGGAATCTCTGGACGAAGAGTTGGAACCCTCCTGGAGTGACTTTCAAGAACTCAGTGAGGAACTGCATCAGCAATCGGTTGAGTTTAAGAGTCTTCAAGCTCAGTTCACCAAACTTGAAGATTCCTTAATCGAAAAGGATGATCTGATCAAGAGCCAAACCGAGGAGATTGAGAATCTCAAGTGTCAACTGAATGAGGCTAAGGCTCCAACTGATGAGGAGTTGACGAAGCAGATCAAGGAGCAGCAAGATCTGTTGAAAAATCAAGAGACTCAGATCGACCAGCTGATAAAGAAGTCATATGGGCAAACCGAGCAGATAACTGTCCTCCTCAAGGAGTTGCAAACTGAGAAGGACAATCTAATCAAGTTGTATCAGTCATCCAAAATCATCGAGAACCTTATCAGTTACAATAGACAGATGGATGACGTGTCAGGACTCGGTTATGATGTTATCAAGGATACTGGAATTCCACCAGCAACCTTCATCAAAGCGGCAGAAGTCACAGCTGTCGAGCCAAACACAGCTGAGTCTCCAGAAGTTAATCTAACCTCCACCTCTCAGCAAGTTCAACCGACCAATAGAATTACAACTGAGAAGGGAAAAGGAGTAGTAGATGTAGGACAGAATGTTTCATCAGTTGGGACATCAACCGAGGGGGAATGTTCCAAAAGTCAGAAGAGAAATCAGAGGCGTCGAAGGCATAACCGCAATCGAACTCAGAATCAGAACCGACCTCTGCATCAACCTCAAAGTCAACATCAGAAAGAATGGAACCGACCTCAGAACCGACAAGGGTTCAATCATCTGAATCAATAGCGGTTCCATCCCCAGTTCAACCAAAGGTTCCAACCGAGTCAATCGATAAGGAACAGGTCGAACAGTTGGAGATACTCATGCCACAACATAAATCATCAACAGGGAATGAACACCTATCAACAACACTCAAGAAGTTGGAATTAGAATCAGCCACAAAGATTCCAACATGCCGTCCGACCTCACAGACAAATTCAACAGGATAAGAATCGCCATCAAAACAGGGGGAAAGCCTCACCTCCCAAAGCTCAACATGGGAGAAATCCAACTCCTCCCAAGAAACAGAACATCATTACTAACAACAAGCCTAAGGATAACCGAGGTGTTGTTATAGTTGATGATCAAGGAAAAGTGATCTGGAATGATAAATCCATCTGAGTTTACAGGGAAAAGCGACGCACAGTTCCAAGGGGAACTAGTTCTAACCCTCAAGGACCACTTGAAATTGGGGACCTAAGCGAGTTTCTCTTTGCAGGTACAGGAGAAACAGCTGAGGAAGAAGAAGGCGTCTGCAACAATATGGGTAATGGACAGTGGATGCTCGAAACACATGACGAATCTAAAGAATTTGCTTGGAAGTTTCGTGGAAAAAGAAGGTCCATCAGTTATTTTTGGTGATAACTCAAAAGGTTACACCAGAGGTTACGGTACCCTTGAAACCAATCATGTTTCAATTTCTAATGTCTCTTATGTTGATGGATTGAAGCATAACTTGCTCTCCATCAGCCAATTCTGTGATAATGGTTTCTCTGTCAAGTTTGATACACAGGGTTGCAGGGTTAAAGATGTCGGATCAAAGCAGGTGATATTGTTGGGAAATCGATCACCAACAGGGAATGTCTACTATGCTGACTGGAACAGCAGCCTCCCTGACACCTGCCTGTTATCAAAAAGCAGTTCTGATGTGAGCTGGCTGTGGCACAAAAGGCTCAACCATCTAAACTTCAAGACGATGAACCGACTTGCCAGACAAGAACATGCAAGAGGCATACCAAACCGAGTGTTTTCAACAACATACATCTGCAGTGCATGCCAGCTAGGAAAGCTCGCTAGATCCTCCTTCCGGTTGAAGTCAACTCCCTCAACCGACCGAGTGTTACAGCTGATCCATATGGATCTCTTTGGGCCAGTTACACCAAAGAGCATAAATGGCAACGAATATACACTGGTTGTAACTGATGATTACTCGAGGTACACATAGACCATTTTCATGCGTCACAAGAGTGAAACCCGAGATAAGCTGCCCAAGCTGATGGATCGGATATCGAACCAACAAGAGATGAAGATCATTTCTATCCGATCAGATCGTGGAACCAAGTTCCTCAATGAAACCATCATCGAGTATTGCGAGAAGAATGGAATTACTCATCAGACATCAGCCGCGCGTACTCCGCGACAGAATGGAGTAGCTGAGCGAAGGAACATAACACTTAAGGATGCAGCCATATCCATGTTAGCCAGCTCAGCTCTGCCAAAGAGATTTTGGGCTGAAGCGATCAACACTGCATGCTACACTCAGAACCGGTCTCTTCTAACCAAGCGGTTGGGAAAGACACCATATGAGTTATGGAGACGCAGAAAGCCAGATATTTCTTATTTTCGCGTTTTTGGTTCTAAGTGTTATATTCACAACAATGGGAAGACTCAGTTGAAAACTTTTGATGCCAAAGCTTCGAAGGGCATATTTCTTGGATATGCTGCTCGGATCAAGGCATATAGAGTTTTCAAAAACAGCTCTCGTGTTGTGGAAATAACACCTCATGTTAGTTTTGATGAATCTACTTTTGAGTACAGGGAACAGGTCAAAGAACGACAGGCAGATATACAAGCTCCACCTATTCTCACCAGATCGCAAGCTCTAAGGGAAATGAACCTAGCTGAACCACTGGTTTGGGCAACTGAGGATGAGGATCCATACTCCTCTGAAGATGAATGCGAAGACCCCAGCTCATCCTAAGAGGGAACTTCAGCTGATGCTCCTCCAACTGCATCAGCATCCGAAGCCCAACCGAGTCCAGTTCAAACTAATGTCAATATTGAGGATCCAGACTCAACAGTTGATCAATCACCAGCTCTAAAGACTCCAACTCAGTGTTCAGAACAGCCACAGTTGGAAGAAGAAGGAAGATACAACCGAAGATGGTATGAAGTCCATTCCACGGACAACCTCATCGGCGATCCAACCGAGGGTGTGCGTACAAGGAGCCGAGTTGCAAATCCAGAATCAACCAAAGAAACTTCTAACACTTATGCCCAATATGCTGAGGAGTTGGCAGTTCTAGAAGAATTCGAGCAAGCTGGAGATGTTGCCATGATTTCTTGCTTTATAGCTGATGTACCAGAACCAAAGAATGTTGGGGAAGCTCTCAACTATGTCCACTGGACAATAGCCATGCAAGAAGAACTGAATGAGTTTCTACGCAACTGTGTATGAGAGTTGGTAGAAAGACCAAATGGTGTCAAGGTGATTGGATTGTAGTGGATTTTCAAAAACAAGAGAGATGCCATTGGATTCATTGTGAGGAATAAAGCAAGGTTGGTAGCTCAAGGATACTGCCAACAAGAAGGAATCGACTTTGAAGACTCTTTCGCGCCAGTTGCAAGGCTCGAAGCCATCCGAATCTTTCTAGCTTATGCCGCACATCACAAGTTCAAAGTGTATCAGATGGATGTGAAGTGTGCATTCCTCAACGGTGATATCAAGGAAGATGTATATGTTGAACAGCCTCCTGGTTTTGAAACTGGAGATGGAAGAGTGTACAAGTTGAAGAAAGCCATCTATGGTTTGAAACAAGCACCAAGGGCCTGGTATGACACTCTTTGTGGTTTTCTACTGGACTCGGGATTCAAACGAGGATCAGTTGACAAAACCCTGTTCACTATCAAAGTTGGAGATGATATACTTGTAGTGCAAATCTACGTGGATGACATCATATTCGGTTCCAAGTCAGAGGAGCTGTGTAAGAAATTCTCAGATCTTATGAAGGAGAAGTTCGAGATCTCAATGATGGGCAAGATGAATTATTTCCTCGGATTACAAGTGAAGCAGTCACCAGAAGGGATTTTCATCAATCAGTCTAAGTATACAAAGGAGCTCATCACCAAGTTCGGATTGCAGACAAGTAAGACAACAAGGATCCCAATGAATACTAACTGGAAGATTGAACCCGGAGCTGAGGGAAAGCTAGTGGATGCCAGCAAGTACAGAGGGATCATTGGTTCGCTGCTATATCTAACTGCAAGCCGGCCAGACATATCTTATGCAGTTGGAGTGTGTGCTCGATTTCAAGTCCAACCAAGGGAAGCTCACATGTTGGCAGCGGAGAACATCATCAAGTATCTGAAGGGTACTGTCAATGTTGGGTTGTGGTATCCAATTGACGACAATATCCAGCTGACCAGATACTCAGATACGGATCTAGCAGGAGATCGATTGGATAGGAAGTCTACTTCTGGACACTGTCAGTTCATGGGAAGCAAGCTGGTTTCATGGTTCTCCAAGAAACAAGCATGTGTTGCTACTTCTACAACCGAATCATAATATATGCCTGTTGGAAGCTGTTGCATGCAAGTGTTGTGGCTGAAGCAACAGCTGAGATATTATGAAGTTGCAACTGGACAGGTTCCCATTCATTGTGATAGCTCGAGTGCCATAGCTATCTCTCTGAATCCTGTTCATCACTCTCGGACAAAGCATATCGACATTCGTCATCATTTCGTCCGAGATCATATTGAGAAGGAGGATGTATCCATGGAGAAGATCCCAACTGAGATTCAGAGAGCTAATATCTTCACAAAACCTCTAGCCGAAGCGCGGTTCAAAATGCTATGTGATCTACTTGGACTGTTGGATCCATCAGATGAGGAGTCAACCAAGCTGAAGAGTCAGATATCCATCTGAGGGGGAAGCTCAGATAAAGGGGGAATCTCAGATACGGAGCACCAACTGAAGACATCAAACATCAGCTGAACAGACGAACTCGAATCAGCTGATGGTATGCTGCAACAATGGATCAGACGTCAGCTGAACAGACGAACTCGATTCAGCTGATGGTATGCGGCAACTGAGGAACTCAACTGAGGTATACAGCTGATCTCGACATCAGCTGGCAGGTATAATTTATGACTGAAGGTGTTATGTTCTTAAATGAGAATGTTTGAAATAAATTCAAACATTCCTGAGCTAGTCAGTTACATTAAAATAGCCATCATGTCGCATTAAATGTAAAGTACGGCTGAGCATCCATAGCCTACTTTATAGTGCGACTGGGCTGACATGAGACTGTACACCTTCTCACGCGCTGGTTGGAACTCGGATCAAAACATCGAGTCAAAGATGGTCAACAGTCACGTAATCTCAGCCGTTGATGGATTCACACCAATTAACCCCAGCCGTTGATCTCATCCGAGTCAAAGACCTATATAAGGCGGCAAATCAGGAAGTGATCCTTACCTTCTCTATTCGTGCATATCTTTATTAACTGTTCATCATCCCCTCCGAAATTGTCTCACCATTTTCAGTAACATATTTCTTCCTTCTTTGCATATATATACTCCACTAAAATGGCACCCAAGGGAAAAGCTTCAAAGAAAATGGTCTCCGCAGAACCTGCCACGTTCCAGGAATCCTTCGACATGATGCTATCGAAGATTCATTTCGAACAAATTCTATCCAGAGAAGCTCTGACCTCGCCGGAAATCGCTCCCGTCGCCACCATTCTTTCCGACCACGGTCTGCTCAATTGGGCAACCCTCTCTCCATCCAAGCTGCTCAGAAAGCAAGTCGCCCACTTCTACCGGAATCTGCAACGCGATGCAGAACTCGGGCTTGTCATGACGATTCCGTGCAAGCAACGAATCAGCACTTCCCGATTGATGGAAGAAACCGCCGTCGAGATCAAAGTGTCCAAAGAACTGTAGAAGATCATCCCCAGAAATCGGGAGGCCATAGACGTGATGGGGAACTTCTCAGACAAGGATGCAGATGCATTTCTGCAAACTATCCTCCTTGTCCCCGATCCTTTGAAGGGGAGTATGCAGAGGACCAAACTGAAGCCGGAGCACCGACTTCTGTTTGATGTAATTTCAAAATGCGCCTTCGCTTACGGAGGAGCTTTGGGTGATATCAGCAGACCGAAGCTCAAACAACAGAAGGCATTGGAAGAACAACACAGGATAGACTGGCTGGGCTACCTTGAAAGCCAGCTGTGGGTGGAGAAGCTGAAGATCTCCGAGACGGTAGCTGAATTCGGAGAGCAGCTGTTGAGTGTTAAGGGCACACTCAACTTCGGCACCAAAATATCAGCCCTGATCCTCCAAGCAACTAAGGGTCAGAAGCTGACTTGGGAAGGGAGTGAGGACCCTCCGTTCAACAAACTGATGTTATTCCCATCACCCAAAAAGGCTAGGGATGTTGTGGAAGCAGTGTACACTCCCAAGGGAGCAACTAAGCCAGCTGTGGAGACGGCCCCAGCAGCTCGTCGCCCATCAAGGTTCAAACCCTCAAAACGCCAGCTGGAGGAAGTGGCTGAGGAAGAGGAAGAAGAAGAAGAAGAAGAAGAGGTGGAACCCCTCAAGAAAAAGCCCAGAATAAAGATCATCCAGCCAGCAGCTCAACCTGCTGCATCGGGCCCCATGGTGGTGATACCAGCTGAGAAAGTAACTGAGGAGAAGGAATCAACCGAGTCGAGCCAGTCGGTTGATCCAGCTGGGTTTATGCTTCAACCCTGCCAACAGGATGCACTGGTTGAAGAAAAGGAGATCAACGTGGAGGATTCCAGCTCGTCCTCAAATGACTCTTCTTCATCTGAGGAGTCCCACGATAGTCCATCCTCTCCAACAACTAGAGCTGATACCAGCCAGGAAATCCCACCTGCGTCTGAGGAAACAATTGAGCCAGCCCAGTCTCTCCCCAAATAGGATTCAGTTCTCTCAACTGATCCTTAGTTAGATATTCTGAGCCTCTCGCTCGATGCCAACGTTGATGACACCCTCGAACCCATTGCCTTCGATATAGACCCACCACAAATTGATGAGGAAGCCAACCGCCAGGCGATCTTGGCTGAGTATGAAGGCAGATTGGACTACTGCTTTCGCAAACTGATAGGCATGTTCCCCGAGGCAAGCTCGATGCCCGTCTTTGCCATGTTCGGGACGGAACTGCTCTATCAGTTCAGCGTGATATTCATCTACTGGTACGTCAAGGAGGAAACCCTCAGGATCCACGGTTGGGACAGGTTGAAGATTGATGAATCCAACCTTAGGGTGTACTTCGACTACCAGAACCTGGAGGTGGCCTACAACCAGAAGGTGGCTATGCTCCGTCGACGCTTGGATCAGAGTCAACAAGAAGGGACAGACACCAGAGAGCTGTGTGACAATCCTGGAGCTGTACAATTGCTGGATCATATGTTGGCCAAGAATGCCGACCATATGGAAGAGGTCGATGAAGCTGATGAGGCCGCCAAGAGAGAGGCAGAATAGATTAAACAATACATGGCGAGCCGAATAGCCCTGGTTGCAGTGGATCCAACAGCCCAGGCACAACAGGAACAACTGCCTGGACCCTCTGATCAGCCAGCACACTCAGTCGATGCTATCTGTGAGCTGATCACTGAGAGGGTCAACCAGCTGAGGCATGAGCTGTTGTCCAAGATCAAGCTCAACAAAGACGAGGAAGCTAACAAGATGCATCAGCTGATGGAGAAAAATGCATCCTTGAAGAATCAGCTGGAGCAACTCTCCACCTCCCTACAACAAAAGCTGGAAGGCCTCTCCACTTCTACCAGCTCGGAGGTCAAGGATCTGAAGAAGGCGGTTCAAGGACTCAGCTCGGACCTCAACGTCTTCAAGTCAATTGCTAAATCTGATCTGGCAAAGTCCCAGCAGACACAAGACCAGGAGTGGATGTCTCAGTTCGAAAATTTTAGAGCTGAGTTCGTCACCCTTCACAAAGATGTCTCTGCGACCTTTGCAGTCTTGAAGAAAGCTGAGCAGGAACGCCTGGACCTGGAGCTGGCAAAGAAGGTGGAAGAAAAAGATGCAGTGGACGAACTCTTCTCCCGAGTTCAACAAGATGAGGCCAAGCTAACCTCCCTGGATGGCTTTGTTGCCACCCTTTTGGATGATGCCAAAAAGGGGGAAGGAAAGGAGCCAGCAGCTGTTGCTGGACAAGGGAAAGGAGCTCACGAGCAGGGGGAAGAAGGAGTGCCAGCTGAAACTCAAGAAGAAAGAGCTGAAGGATCCCAGCTGAAGGAGTCGGAAGAGCAGGAACTTGAAGTCTCCCACGACCTCGTAGCCGAGCTTACAGCTGAGCTAGATGCCGATCTTAACGCGATCTCAGTTAAAGATTGCATCGAAGCTGCAAAAGCTATGGGGGAGTCCAAGGAGAAATACTTGAATCCCTCTTGGATTAAAAAGTTCGCTGCTGATCAAGCTAAGAAGGTGGCTAAGTTCGAGAAGGAACTGGCCAAAAGATGAGAAGAATGTCGACAGAAATAAAGCCAGCTGGAGCGTTCGAAGAATAAATAAACATCAGATGAAGGCTGAGGCTAGGAAGAAGACGCAACAGCTGTAGAGGAATGCCCCGCTCTCGTCACGGTTCCCACATACTGACAAGTGGATGAACGCTGAGTGGAACGATGACCGTGAGCAGTTCAAGCATGAATTTATCAATGATTTTTACTACAGGAAGGTCTACTCAACTGAAGACCCAAGGCAAGCCTTCAAGGAAGCCTTGTGGGAGCTCAGATCTGGAGACCCTGGAATGTTCAGTCAGTTCTAGCGAGCCATGGTGAAGGCTCAGCTCGACCCCAACACCGTTCCAGTTCCGCAGAAGCTCAGATATCGCCCTCAGATGATCAAAGGCACAAGTACTCCAAACAGAAATGCGATCATGGCTGAGGCGAGACAAGTATGCAAGGAACATGGTGTCAACACTGGGATCGAGTCAGCTGCGAAGAAAGAGATCTTTGACCGTATCTTCAGCAAGTACGGTCAACAGTATTTTTGAGCTGACGTAGTTTTTGGAGCAACTGATGTATCTTTAACTGTTTTGTACTTAACCTTGTAATCATCAGTTGTAATGAAAACTTCAAGTATATATACGATTCAACTTGACGTACAATATCTTATTGTCCAAGCTATGAATCGCAGTCTTTTAAATACCATGTTATAACTGTGCTAACCCTTTGATGTTTTATCTTATAGACTGTCTAGAATTTCAGCTGAGATTTTAGGTCAGTTAGTAAGCTTTAGATCAGTAGAGGTTTCAAGTTGTAAGTGGTTTTGGCATCATCAAAAAGGGAAAAATTATTGGGAAATTTATTAGTATGAGTTTTGATGAATTCCAAAACCAACTGACCCCAACCGAGTAGATGTTGCCAGTTCCTAATGTTAGCTGTTAGGCTCGCTGTTTGAGCATTGTTTAGATTTTATCTTTACAGATCTCCAGCTGAAGACGGCAACATAGCAACACTCGGATACAACCTCGGATGAAAGATCGGATACGGAACATCAGTTACAAGACTCTGCCTGATGAGAGAGCTATGCCAAAAAGGGGAATGCTTTTTGACAGCTGAGAGTTCAAGCCAACTGTTCAGTTGAAACATCAGCTATAGAATGACATCCGATAAAGAGAACATTTCAAGAAGGGGAAAGTTATAAAGAAGTCTCAACATGAAGTTCAAAGTCAGCTGAGAGTTCAACGGTTCAGTCAGAACATCAGCTAAAGACCACTCAGATGAAGATCAAGATTTTCAACCGACTAACCAAGGTTGACTGTCAGAAAGGTTTAAATTTGAATTTCAAAAGGAAGTCACATGAGGGTTTGACCGTTCAGTCATTACCCCATTCGACCCAACACAAGGCTGTCTCAGATGGAAAGCAGAAGAGCACAGATGCCATAATCGGGAAAGTCTGCAGAGATGAGAGACAAGCCATCGCTTTCAACGATCAGAGATCAACAACTCCTCCAACGACTAGTTGATACTCTCCGCCTATAAATAGAGGCCTTCATTCATTCGAAGTGGACATAAGACACACACGCGAGAAGAAACCAGAGAGCAAAAAGAAAGAGCAATATTCTTCACGAGCTGAACTGAATCTCTTAGAACATCACTTGTTGAGAGTTCTAGAGTTAGATAGTTTTTTGTGTCTTTGGATCAAACCTTGAGAACGTCACTTAGTGAGAGTTCATAGAGAGTTAGATCTTTTAGTTGGAAACACATTTTTTTCTTTCACCTGAAAAGGTTTAGGATCCTACTCTTCCTGCAACTGAGTAGTTAGGTCGTTTAGTACCCATAAACTAAACTGTAAGGTTGATAAGTACCCGCAAACTTATCCATAATGGTTGCTCAGCCCGCGTAAGCTAAGTGGTTTGTCCAGAAGAACTTGGACAGAGTTGTGTGGATTCACAACTCCCCGTGGACATAGGAGGGTTATCTCCGAACCACGTTAAATCTCTGTGTGCTAGTGTTTTTCTTTATTTATTGCATTCTTAACTGTCTGACTAACCAGCATACAAACCTCCTTTGCACATTCTCAACAGTTTTGGTTTTTGACCAACCGAGCATAAAAGCGTGAGTTGTTTTACGAGTTTAATTTCCACCACATTCCGCACAGCCTCACTCTTCCAGCTGAGGTTTCTTACTCAGCTGTGAGATTCCAACTGAGCCTTTTACTCAGTTGAAGTATTTTTCAGGGTTAAATTTTAAAATCCTAACTGGTGTATTCCCCCCCCATACACCAGTAACTCGTTTCGGGACCATCACTTCTGTAGTAGCCTGCCAAACCTAAGAAACTTCTAATCTCGTTCTGACTCGTTGGTGACTTCCAGTTGTGCACTGCCTCTACCTTGGCTGGGTCCACTTTGATTCCTTCTGCCGATACTAAGTGCCCAAGGAACATTACTTCCTTCAGCCAAAATTCGCATTTACTGAATTTGGCGTAGAGTTTCTCATTTCTTAGTGTTTCCAACACTATCCGTAGATGTTCCTCGTGCTCCTTTTCATTCTTAGAGTAAACGTGGATGTCGTCGATGAATACTAAAATGAATTTGTCCAAGTAAGGGTGGAAAACTCTATTTATAAGATCCATGAATACAGCTGGAGCGTTGGTTAAACCAAATGGCATTACTAGGAATTCGTAATGGCCATATCGGGTTCTAAAAGCGGTCTTCGGTACGTTTTCAGGTTTGATCTTCAGCTGATGGTACCCTGACCTTAAATCTATTTTGGAGAAGACTCCTGCACCCTTGAGCTGATCGAACAGATCCTCGATCCTTGGCAAAGGATATTTGTTTTTGAGTGTGATCTTGTTCAGTTCTCGATAATCTATACACATTCTCATCGATCCGTCCTTTTTCCTAACAAATAACACGGGTGCTCCCCAAGGTGAGACGCTTGGCCTGATAAAACCAAGGTCTAACCATTCTTGTAACTGGATTTTGAGCTCTTCTAGTTCTTTCGGTGCCATCCTATATGGGGCTTTAGATTTAGGTGCGGCTCCTGGCTCTAAGTCGATTGTGAAGTCCACATGACGATCTGGTGGCAATCCTGGTAATACTTCTGGAAAGATGTCCTCGTATTCATTCACAACTTTTACGTCTTGGATGGTCTTTTCGGCTTCTGGCTCTCCGACTAGGTACACAAGATAAGCTATGGTACCTTTCTTCTTCATGAGTTTCGTGGCTTGAAGGGCTGATATAATTGGTACGCCTCTACCCATGGAAATTCCATGGAATTCGGTGGGTTCTTTACCCGGGGGTTGAAAAGAGATTTTTCTCTCGTTGCAGAGAATTGTGGCATAATTCTCTGACAACCAATCCATTCCTAGAATTATATCTATGTCCCACATTATCATAACATTTAAGTTGTTCGCCTTAACCTTAAGAGTTCCGATTTCTAGTTCTAGGTTAGAGCAAACATGCGTGGAAGTAGTGATCTCTCCTGAAGGTGTAGCTACTCTCATAGAATGTGTAGCTCTTACAGGTCTAATGTCTAAGTTATCGGCACACGAGCCAGCAATGAAAGAATGCGATGCGCCAGTATCAAACAGTATCTTAATGGGGATGTTGTGTAGTTTTCTCATACTTGCTAGGTTGCCTTTTCCTTTGTGCTGGCCACCCTGTTTGATAGCGCATGCCCTCGTATTCTGTTGTTGCTGTGCATGCTGCTGGAACTGTTGTTGGTTCATTTGCTGCTGCGGCTGTGCTTGAATTGCTCTGAGAGGTATGGCTTGCAGCGGTTTCGGGCAATCTTTCTTCATATGCCCCTTCTGTCCACAATTGAAACAGTTGGGGGTGCCTAGCTGACAAACTCCGGGATGGGCTCTGTTGCACTTAGGGCAGACAGGAATGGTAACCCTCCCTGGGTTAATTCCTCCCTGGTTGAAGTTTCGCTGCTGTCCTTGCGGCTGGTTCTGTTGACCGTTGCCCTTCCATGGTGTGTTCTGCTTATTCCCCTGAATAAACAACCCCGATTGGTTGTTTCCCTGCCACGGCCTTTTGTTGCTGTTGTTGTTGTTGTTGTTATTCTGACCAGGCTGCTGATAGCCCTGCTGAAAGCCCCTCTTCTGATTACCCTAGTTGTTGAAGTTCTGATTGTAGCCTCCGCTACCTCCTCCATTCCATTTTCTCTCCCCCTGATAGTTGCTATTATTGTTGTTATAATAGCATCGGTTCTGGTTCTGTGCTGGAGCTGATGCAGTCGGTACAACCTTCTTCTCATCAGGCACGACGGCCACTAACTAACGCGATTCCCAGTTCATGTCGTAGTCCCCCTTGGAACTTCTTTGATAATTTCTCCTCGGTATCAACCAAAGTCGGTGCATACCTAGACAGTTCGTAAAACTTGGTGTCATACTCTGTTACGGTCAGCTTTCCTTGTTTCAAATTATAAAACTCGGCTTCCTTCTGTGCTCTATACGTCTTGGGTACGTACTTATCAAATAGTATTTCCTTGAACTCATCCCACGTGAAACGAGCCAGCTGCTCTGCGGGTATCACTTTCTGCCTTGCTTCCCACCAATAATCTGTCGATCCAGTTAGTTGGAACGCGACACATAGCATTTTCTCCTCATCAGTACATCTGAGAAGTTTGAATATCTTCTCAGTAGATCTTACCCATAGCTCAGCATCGCTAGGGCTGCCCGTTCCATTAAACATCGGAGGGTTTCTCTTGAGGAATAAATCCTCAATATCCCTACGGGGTGGTGGTGGAGGTGGTGGTGATGGGGGTGGTGATGGGGATGGTGATGGGGTAGCATTCTGTTCTTGCTCTTGTTCTCTGTCATTCTCCAGTTGACGTATTCCACGTCCTCGAGGCCTCCTAGGTCCTCGACCTCTCTTATTGTTAACGTTTCTTAGCGGCATTTTCTTTGATCTAAAGAAATTTGAAATTCTCATTAGTCTTTTCTGTTAATCACTCTTAGTACTTACTAGCTCGTTCTCAACTTAATCAAGTTCGCGGAACGACATATCGAACATAGCTTCGATACTAACTTCGTAATCTTTTAACTTTCAAGTTAAACATTAATTACTCGTCACACGAATTCATTGACATTCTGATTTAATTATACGATTCATAGGAAATTTTTCTTACGATTCAAAACCCTCTCATGGGTCATGTATATATATATACATCAAAAAGAATATTAATTCTGCCTCCAACGAGGACTTATACAAAAAGTTAGACAGCTACTAGTCTAAACTAGGATGACTTCCTACTATTTACCGGGTGCACTAACAAGCTGCAACTCCGTACCTACTAAAAGTACTAGAACGGAAACGATTCATAAAATTTCGTATCCGTTAGAGTACTACAAAAACTAGTTACTGATCCGACTATGTACAGGACAAAAGAACTACTACTACTACTAACATGCGTCAACGACGCTCTACACAACGGACTACAGTTGAGTCAGAACTGCCCTCTACGGCCTGAAACCCTAAGAGTCCTCCTCGGGGTCCTCCTCCGGATCCTCGTCCAGGTCCTCCTCAAGATCCTCGTCCGGGTCCTCCTCAGGATCCTTGTCCGGGTCCTCCTCCTCAGACTCTGAACCAAAGACGAGCTGGAGTGCCTCGTCCTCCCTCAGAGTAGAGCCGTCAGAAAATGTAAGCAGAGTGGGTGACGGTGCCTCTGAAACTGTCTCCTCTAGGTCGGAAACAAGGTAGTCCTCGCTGATCTCTACTGCACGCTTCTTCAGGGGAAGAAGGTGCTCTAGAACGGAACCAGAACCTAAACTCGACTCGAACTCCTCCCTAGAACGGACCCTGGACGGTCCTGCCTCCATCTGACCTCTAACTACACCCCACTTATCACAGATCTCCTCAAGCGGTGTCAGTGGAGATGGTAACTCTAACATGGCGGCAAGCTCCGCGTTGATCCCTCGTTACTCTGACTCCTCCCGAAACAGTCCTGTCTCTAAAGGTCCTCTGACTCTATCACAAACGTCAGGTAGGAACGGTGAAGCTAATCTTAACAACGCGGCTGTCTCGGCGTTGATCTCTACGAATCCCAATCTTGGGATCAACTCCTCGATCTGTGTATTAACTGGCGGTAACTTTGGTGTAACAGCGAGCTCCTCGTCTACCTCTAACTGCTCTGACTTCGCGTCAGACTCCTCACTCGGCACAAAGTCTGGTGGTAACTCCAACAAGGCGGAAAACTCTGGGTCTAAGTCGAGGTGCTCTAACTCGGTCTCTGCTGGAAACTGACTGTAGGGGAGATGCGGCTCAAAGGGAACTAGAAGCATGTGTCTGCTGTCAAAGAATCGCCTGTGTACAAACAGGGCGAATCCCGTGTAGTTGCCGGTCAGCTCGGTGTCGTCGCCGAAGATCCCTAGAAAGTACCACGCCACGCGGTGCGCCCAACCGCGCCACTCGTCCGGTAAGTGCACAATCAGGTTTGATATCGCCTGACTCTCCGGAATCAAGTGCCGTACTGGAAAGTAAACTGAAGAGAAGTTGCTTACTATCTGTCCCACATCCTCCTCACCGTAATTTTCCACGAACTCATAATACTCGTCTTGTATCATATCTAGTATGGTACGCTCGCACGTGGCCAAGGGCTGGCTCTTCCGAGCAGTAACACGAGTCCTAGCCATCCTACAAAAGTTGTAAGGAAACACGGATCAGTAACAGGTAGGGAAATAACTTATCTCAACGAAATACTTAAATTACAAAATGAACATTCCTTATTTAATTGTAACATCACCACTTAAGACAACCACTTATCAAGACTTCTAGCAATTCAAGAAATTGCACTCAAACAATATATATATATAATTAAAATTAGAATTTCAAGACTTTTATTTCCATTCTTATCTTACTACATTCTTACTTACTTTAATTCTTTAGTGCTTTCTCAACAACATTTCTTAACGATTCTTACTTATTAAAACAAAGTACGTCTACTTTGTTCATGTTACTTATTCAAAAGTAACATCCATTCAGAAAAGAATTTGTCGTTAACGACTCTTGATACTCGTACTAGTTGTAGTCTTCGTTCAAAGACGAAATATGGAATAAATTCCAAAAGAAATGGAATATATCTTAGAGAATAACTTTCTGGAAACTAAGTTCCAGTTGTCGTCGCTAAAATCGGGCGATCGATGGAAAATTTAATCAAGCTTCGTGCTCGACTTCTAATAATTTATATGATTTTCTTCGTAGAGTTCGATCAGGACGGACTCTACTGAAACACGAAACGAAAAGAAAACGGAATGACGTGACACGAAATGACGTCATTTAAGTTACTTACACGTAAGCAACGTTCACTTATTTCATTTGGCTTTGATTTTCTTTATTCTGTCTTCGTCGTCTCGTTCATATCTTTCTTAATTCGAAGTCGAAAGCTTCTCAAACGTCTAATCGTTCCCTCCGTTTACTAACACGATTTACGGAATCATTTTTATTTCATTTTCCTCGTAGGAAATTCTTGTTTGAATTTTAAAACAAAGTTCGACTTTGTCGAATCTTCATTCATGTCACTTAACGCACGTGACATTCATCAGTAGAAGTTCTCCTCGTGTCGGGGATCTCCTTTCGAAATCATTTCATAATAACGTTTCTTAAAAACGTCTAAATTCTCGAAGAACCGGAAAGATCTTAGGTTTCGAGTCTATGTTCTCATTGAACCGGGAAAAATCCCTAAAATCCGACTATATTCTTGTATCCAAAAATTTTTCAAAAGAAAGAAATTATTGCGCAAATAATTTCACATAAGATAGTACTCGTACTATCACATAATCACATAAAGTATAAAAAATTATACTTCCATAAAATTCTTATTTTTGGCACACAACTCATTCTCATTCTCAATTTCATTGAATACTTGTTCATAAATTTCTTATTTAAAAGAAATCACATCATTAAAATTCTTTCCTTTTTCCTCATTGAGTCGACGTAGCTGGAGGTTGAGTTGACATCTACATTCTCAATCTTAGTGTTATAGCCTAACTCTTATCTTCTACTTAAAAGAAGACTCTGATCTAGAGTATATACAAATACTCTATCCTATGTCTCGAAAGAAGACTCGATATAGAGTACGAATGAATACTCTATATTATTACTCGAAGGAAGACTTGTATATAAATACAACTCTGTGATATTACTAGAAGGAATGACTCATACTAAGAAAGAATGACTCATAACCAGAGCAGGAAACAAACTACTGCTCCGATACCACTTTGTGGTATCACTAAAAGAATGACTCAGACTAGAAGATTGACTCAGCTCTGTGGTATCACTAAAAGAAATGACTCATACTAGAAAATTGACTCATAATCAGAGCAGGAAACAAGCCTTGCTCTGATACCACTCTGACTAACTAAACATACATAAAATACATCATACATTCAATGAACAAGACTTTACTAATCAAAAGGAAGAGTTAATCACGAAGGATTACTCGACAAAAGGTACTCGAAAGTATCTAAGTTAAAGATTACAGACTTAATCTACAGTGATTTAATAATGTACATATTCTCAAAAGACTCAGAGTTTTTGCAGCGGAAAGTAGGTCCTAGCTAAAGCAATCCTAACTTCTCAACTCGACTCAACTTCAACCACCGCTGCTCTCGTCGCTTCAACCTGCACATTTAGAAAACACATGCAGGGCTAAGTATGAAAGTATTTAGTGGGCACGATGTCGAAAATATAATCATCAGTAGAGATAATCTGGCATTTCATAATTTGTAGCACATCGGGGTTTTATTTAAAAATAGCCCGTGTCTACTAAACATTTACTGACTCATTTTCACAATTTACTCGGCCGAGCATTTTCTGGTATGTTACGTTCAATCTTGACCAATTCTTATTCACCGTGGCTGGTTACCCCTCAACAGGATACCACATACACTACAGGTTACAAAGTGCACTAACTCTGGAAAGCACTTAATAGCTAACTCAGAGCCGATCGTTAGTTAACCTATTTGATTAACTCATAAAATCTGGAAAACACGAATGTTAACTCAGATAGGTACAAGAGAACGCACATAAAACATAAAACAGTTCATGCCATAATTATCACTTTGAAAACACATATATCAAAGCGATAAAGAAAGGTTTTCGAGCATTGCTCATTTTGTTTTATATATAAAAGCCCACCTCGATGATACAGAACTACTAAGTACGAGCTTCCGTTCTCCTGATCTTCCGTCCTTTCCTTACTGCTGGCTTCCTCCTTCATCGCAAAATAATAACACTTTAAAACGGTCGTAAAAGACAATCGAACATGAAAAATTCGAATTAGGTTTTAGTCGTTTCATTTCTTTAGGCATTTGCACGCTACTAGTTTCATTTTAATTAAACGGGAACGAGAGTTGAACAAATCTCGTTTAGAACTCGAAAGGTCTCAAACTCCTAGCTAAATTAAAAATTTTACTAATTTTCCCAACAGTAATCGATGGTTGTAGATGATTCTTATTTCTTATATAAAAGGTAGTTATCACCAGATCCATACCCTATATATATATATATATGTGTGTGTGTGTGTGTGTGTGTGTGTGTGTGTGTGTGTTAACTAGAAATGAATCTCATGTTGGTTTTGTAATAATAGCGGCTTAGATTAATCGGATGATTTTAGTATTTTCTTTGCTTTATATTAATATATAAGGTCAGCTATGTATTTGACCTATTATCCAAAAATAATAAAGTTCTTGAATTTATGGGATATGGAAGGTAACGGTTTCTAGGGCTGCTTATTCAGATATTAAAAATCTGTTATTACCTGATCGATGACAACCGATCGGGTATGGGTACCCGTTAACTGAATTTTTCGGTTTTGAGGGCGGGTTCGGTTATGTCATTCTCATATTTTCAGTTATCGGCTAATACCCGATACTCGAATAAGCAGCCCTAACAGTTTCACTCATATATGGTCGCACGGTTTTTTTTGATAATCCACATTGTGAAGACATATATACTTTTCTTAACTCAATCCTCAAAGGATTCTTTTTTTTCTTTTTTCTTTTTGCATTTCTAAAGTAGGATTAACAATAACTACAATTAAAGAATTATAGAAATAGCACGTAATATGCATCAACATATTAATTAAAATGCAACAGTTAATACAAAAAAAACAATACGATGAAGTAAAAAAATAATAAGATGATAATAATGTATAAAAACACAATCTATAAAGAAATAAAATGAATGAAAAATTATAGAAATAATGCACACAATATGCATCAACATAGCAAGGAAAATGCAATAGTTAATACAAAAAAAAAAACAATAAGGTCAAATAAAAAAAACAATATGATTAAACAGTAAAAATAATAAATTATATGCATTAAAACATTAATTAGAAAGTAATAATAAATGTAATATGCAATAAAAAAGTTTATTAAAATGCAATGAATAATACACTAAAAAAACAATAACATAATTTGCAGTAAGAAAGAAAAATGCATTAAAAAATTTGCTACGAATAAAGAAGAATCATTATAAAAGAAAAAAAATTGTTGAAATGTATAATAATCAATTAATAATAGGAAAATAAATGGCCCCCTCCACGGTGCTCCATACTAATTTTACTTTATTCTGGTAGTTTTGGCATTACTAAAACATAATATTACACATAGATTACGTTGGGAAAATTAGTACAAGGTTTCGAAAGATACCGAAACTCCAACTAATCCTAACCAAGTAGATGAATGCCTTTAGTCTGATCTTAGCTAGAGCTCACTGTTTGAGTATATGGATTTTATCTTTACAGGATTCAAGCAGAAGAAGTTAGCCCGACTAAAGAAGAAAGTTCGTGAAGAACTCAATTGAGACCTAACTCAGTTGAGGTCCAGACTCAGCTGAGACTCAAGTTCAGTTGAGACATCAACCTCAACTGAAGCATGGACTTAAATGGACAGCAGCTCAGTTGACTCCTCAACTGACCCACGAAGCTGAAGGCATATAGTTCAAGCGTGAAGAGAAGTTGTGATGAAGTCAGACAACGCGAAGCGGAGAAAAGAAAACTTTGAAGACGCTGAAGACGAAAGAGTTACAGTCCAGATTTGAATCTACTCGGAAGCACAAGTCAGCTGGAGAACTTACCATAAATGGGCCGACAACAGCGACGTGAAAAAAGAAAAGGTCGCAGTTACCATTTTAGGAAAGTTTCCAGAAAAGTTGGTGGAGTGCCATGCTTTTGGCAGAGATCAAACGACTCACTCCAACGGCTAGTTTGAACTCCCTCTATAACTAGAGGTCTCCACACCAAAGCTCAATCAAACACAAGAGCGAACTATAGAAGTTCATAGAGAGAAAATTCAAGAGTGAAGCGGTCGTAGCTTATCACCTCTTTCTCTCCGAGCAAGAAGACCTCCGGTGAAGTCCAGTCAAAGTGGAGTGTTCATCCTTCCTATTGTTCTTCCCTCGAGCCTCTTAGAAATCCCCCTTCCTGATTGAGTCTAGAAACAGGTTCTTGCTTGTATTGTGTCTGACCAGATTCTCTCACAAGAGATCGAATCTAGAGCCTTAGGTTGAAGCCTCCACTTTTCTCGGTGTTGTAGGCTTCCCAGTTGGATTTTTCCCCCAAATCCAAAACCTTAGGTCTGACTTTGAACCTGAAATCAAAGTCATCAGGTCCCTTGGAACCCATAATCTAATACCAGGTCCCTTGGAACCTGGAATCCAAGAACAGGTCCCTTAGAACCCGAAATCTAAGACTAGGCTGTACACTTGCCCGAAAAAGTGTTGTAAGGTCTTGTTCGAACCCGAAATCGAACTGGTTAGGTTTGTTTGGAACTCGTAATCCAAGTGGGGCGTTTGGTAAGCACGCTTAAGCTTATCTAGTGGATTACTTTCCCAAAAAGGAAGTCGAGGAAGAGGTCGACGACTTCCTTTTCGGAAGTCGTCGTGGGTTCAGGCTTATCTAGTTCTACGACTTTCTTTTCGGGGAAGTAATCCAATAGATAAGCTTATGTGTGCTTATCAAACATTCCACTTGGTTTGAGGGTACCAAACAATCTAACCAGTTGGATTACGAGTTCAAACCAAACATTACAACACTTTTGCGGGCAAGTGTACAGCCTGAGCTTAGATTACTGGTTCTATGGGACCTAGTCTTAGATTGCAGGTTCAAAGAGACCAAGTGTCTTTGATTGTGGGTTCAAAGATAGACTTGGTGTTTGGGGGTTAGGGGTTTTTCCAACTATGAAGCCTTCTACACTGAGAGAAGTGGAGGCTTCTACAAGGCTTAGAGACTCGATCTTTTGGGAGAGAGTCTACTCAGAAATAAATAAGCAAGAACCTATATTCTAGACTCAATGAAAAAAGGGGCTTTTTGAAAGGCTAGATGAAAGAACAGTAGGAGGTGTGGACACTCGACTTCTACTTGTTCTTCGAGAGTGGTGGTCAGCTGCTTTTTCTTCACTTTACTCTGCACTATGCTCTTTGTGTCTCTCTCTATCATTGATTATAGAGACCTCTATTTATAGAGGGAGATCTAATTAGCCATTGGAAAGAGCCATTTGATCTCTGCCAAGTTTGTTTATCATGCAGCAGAATGTCTTCAGTCCCACAATTACATATATGAAGATATGCAATTGCAAGCTTAAACCAAAAGAAGACTCGACTCCAAACACAACACACTGCCGAGCATCTTCCGCCACCATCATCCATGCTAACCAGCACGTTTAGAAATACATGCATGGCTGAATACTTCTTACTCAGTGAACACATGCCCAAATAATTTAAACTTTGCTTGGTAGAGCTATATAATTGAACTTGTCTTGCCACTGTAACACAAGTGTTAGTACAATTTAAAACATTTAACTTGTTTATACATAGTCATTTTCTTTTCTTGAAATGACTGCGTAGTTAATATATATCATTTGAATAGCAGGTATGAATCAATCTACCACATAAGTGTGTAGAGAAGTAGGCCTCCTTCTCAAACACTGTGACCGACCTAACCGAAGCAAGGCTCACAATCACGTCAAACAATTTATAACAACACGTGTGTTCCTGTCTCACATAGCATAATAATAACTCAAGTACATGATTAAACATACCAAAACTCAGATAAAATGGCAAGTCAATTAACTTCAAAACTCACATAGTATGATAATAATAATCACATTCATCACTTTGTCTTTGGTTAAAAAGTCCACCTGACTGATGAGGGGTTTGTCGGGTTAGCTACTTTCTTCTCTTGATTTTACTTCTCGGTCCCACTTGTTCCTTCAAGAACAACATCTTATAAGGGCGAGACTACTTACTCAAAATGTAACGAACTAAACGCTCAGCTGAAGGACTTCTACTTGACTCGGGTTTCTTAACTTGTCTCAACTTATCTAACTCGATTATTCTTGGTTTCTCGATTCTATCGAAATACTAAACCAATAGACTCTCAAACTCAGATACTTGACTTAATAATATCCAAACATTTTAATAATTAAATATTCCAAAAATATCAGAAAACACTATTCACATCATACGTCTCGTTTTTCTCAATTCCTCGAGTTAAACGAACTCAGAAAATTACGAGATTAATTCTTGGGTTCTAACATCACAAATTATTCACAAACAAACTTTCAGATCAAGAATCGAACATTCATAAACAAGTAAACGATCGACTTCGATAAATAGATGGAAAAAGAAAAATTTCTAAATATAATAAAATATTCCAGAAAAATTAGAAAATCATATTAATTCACTTAATCACAAATCTTTACTCGGAAACTTATTCAAGACTCGGTTATAACTCGTGCTGACTCAACTCTTCTCGGTTTATAACTTAAAAATAAAATTATTAGATTTAAACAAATTTAATTTCATTTTTCTTAAAATAAATCAAGGATTTCAAATACGAAATCGGATTTAAATTCCAAAATTCTTAATAAAGATTATTTGGAATATAGTCTACGTTATTTTCTCGTAAAATGTGTCATTACTTATGTCACGCCCCGACTCTCGAGGTACGACTTATGAATAACAACAAAACCTAAACAACTAACAATCAACTCAAATAAAGGGAACATGCTCGGGGAAAATGATAATGAAAGATAAGGCAATCGAATTAGACTTCCAAAAACATAACGAAGTAATATCCGAGCATCTCAAATCACTTATGACGGAATGTAAATAAGTGATTCATGCTGATAGGGATAGGATTCCAACAAATACGAGAATGCAACATACACCAAGTCAAGAGAATCATATTCAACAAAAGGTTTTAAAGTCAACGAGCCCATCGCTCGGAAGTATAAGTCAAGAAGTTAAGAATTTAACAAGTTTTCGAAATCATCGAGCACAACACTCGGAACCAAAAACATAAGTATCAAAGTATTAGCATCAACAGACATCAATTCAAAAGGGTTGCAGCGGAAACTTGCATTAAAACCCAACATCTGCACGTATGATTATATCAACGTCATGCATCTGGATCATATCAACGTCATGCATCTGGATCCATTCCTAGGATCATATCAACGTCACGCATCTACATCAATTTAAACGATATTTGCCTCAAATCCCATCGAATCGTCGCAAAGTTCTCGGTTAGCCAATCCATTCCTAGGATTATATCAACGTCACGCATCTCGATCACATTCAGGGATTTCGCGACTAACTTACGATTTCCGACCTCAAATTCTAAATTAGAGCAAACACGCGAAACTAACGCAGACTTTCCTAAAGGGGTTGCGACACTAAGCATCTGGTTCGATTCTTCTACTTCCAATTCTAGGTTCTCTATGCAAATGCTAGATATAAACGAATGCGATGCTCCCGTATCGAACAAAATAATAACAGGTATGCTATTAAGCTTTCCCATACCTTCCAAATTTCCTTTCTCCTTCTCCAGCGGCTTCTGCTCAATCGCGTACGTTCTTTGGAAATGCGGAGGTTCTTGCCGAGGAGGTTGCTGCTTTGGCTGCGGCGGCTTACGTTGGCGCGGGACAAACTTTTGCAGAGGAGTTACCTCAATGGCTTTCATCTGCGACGGCTGGAACTGGTTCGGTCTTCCGCCTCTAAACCCTTGTTGCTTACTAGGGCACTGGTTCGAAAAATGACCAGGTTGAGCACAAGTGTAGCAAACATTACTTCCGCTCTTACAAACGCCTTGGCGCATTTTACCACATTTCGCAGAAGGAGGGAATCCTAAAGGTCCTATGGGTAGGTTGCCTCGGTTGATCTGCGGAGCTTTTCCCTTCTGGGGCTGCTGTTGGCTTTTTCCTTGCCACTGCTTCTTGTTTGGGTGGTTTCCACCATTCCACTTTCCCTTCCTCTTTCCATACTGGCCGAACTGGGATTGTTGAGTAGATACAGTCGTGATTATCTGGCTTTGAGGTTGAGGATTCGTTGGGGGATGCGATCCTTTCTCCAGTTGCATTGCTAACTCCATATCCAGGGCTCGGTTTAAAGCTTCAACATAAGTTAAACTACTTTGACTAGCGAGAACCACTCGAATGTCTTGCCTTAGTCCTGCTCGGAACAATTCGCACATCTTCTCATCGGTATCGACCATATCGGGCGCAAATCGGGCTAACTCGCAAAATTCTCGGTCATACTAAGATACGGACTTTTTTCCTTGCTTCAAACTGGTAAATTCGTTGGATTTCTGCTTACGATAACTTCTTGGCACGAACTTTTCGTACAAGGCTTCATTAAATTGATCCCACGTTAACTCTTCACGCTCTTCGGGAGAATACATTCTCTGTTTCGCTTCCCACCAATAATCGGCTTTTCCTTTCAACTGGTACGTCATGCATTCCAAACGCTCACGATCCGAACAACGAAGAAAGCGGAAAATTCGCTCCAGAGAACGAATCCAGTCTTCGGCATCAGCTGGACTGCCTTTACCATCAAATATTGGGGGATTTTGTCGGAGAAAAAGCTCTTCGACTCGCCTTTCATTTGGAGGGGGCGGAGTAGGATCACGCTGTCCTTCCGGGTTATCTTCTGGGATTATGACATTTCTGCGTCTTGGCGGCATTCTAAAAATTATAACAAGGAAAACATTAACCACTCTAGATCTTTAGTTCACTAGGAATCTTTCTCGATTCTGAACACATTTCTCTTTCGGGAGGAATACGATTCTCGATCGGTACTTAAATAATTAAAAACAATCAAGAATTTTCTCATATAATTCATTACTTCAACTTCTTATATATACATGCATCTCATTCAGTTTCTAGTAATCGTAAAACATTCATATCATAATCATATATTCTCAACACAATCAATCATAATCACAAAATAAAATTTCATCACTTCATACTCATATACTCAATTTAATTTAATAACTCAGGAAATTCAAATTTCAATTCAAAAAGAACTCAATGTCTCAATTTCAAATCGCCCGGCGGCGGCCTTTTAGAGGACTTATAACAATAGGTAATTACTTGAAAAATTTCCCTTCTTCCTAATCAAATTATGCAAGTCTTAACCACAAATTACATCATAACTGAAAAATATAAAAGAGTTTGTCTCTCTAACACACTTGAATCAAAAGTACTTAAATTCAACAGCTTCCTTAAAACACTCTTACACGCAGGAATCATCCTCGCTTGGCCCATTATCATCGCATTGTTCCGCTTCGGGGTCTACTCCATAGTGCTCTATGGGTTCTTCATCTTCCTCGGGGTCCTCTTCTTCTTCCTCTTCTTCCTTAAGCATCTGACCTTCAAACTGCCCATCGTCCTCCTCAACGTTGTCGTCCTCAATGGCGAAACACTCGCGCTCAGCTTCTCTCAAGGTTTCCTCACAGTCTTCCAAGGTATAGTTCATCGCAGCTAGCTCAGATTCAACCCATGGCGGGATATTGGGATTCTCTTCTTGGTGAAGGTAAGGAGCTACATTAGTGGGGACGCCAATTTGAGAGTTGTGCTCGTTTTCTAGCCTTGTTGGGGAGATAGATGTACGAGCAAAAGAGGCAGGAAAGACATTGCTGGGTAGGGTTTGGAGATATCCTTTTCCTACAGTCGCTGCGTCAGTTGGCTCACTTTCATTTTCGATGTCGTTGGCTGAACGGGCTGGTCTAGAGGATTCTGCTTCAGGATGACTTGAAAAAGTTACTTGCTGATGATGGATATAAGCAGCAATTTGGTCTTTATTCGAAGAAGAATCTCCATTGCATCCACTCGGCTGCAATGTTGGTAAATCAGACAAAACAAAGGAATCAAAAGATTAAATTAAGGGCACACTACTTACAAATGAATAATCTAAGTGGGGATTCCAAGATTCAAGAACAGTTCGTGGCGGCGATTTGATTTGAAGGGAGACAGTTTCACTTGGAGGAATTCATGGAGGAGCACGAACAATGTCATTTAGCAAGTTTGGAGTATCATCATCATATGGTTCTGGTGGAAGAGTGCCATAAGACATGAAATGGGCTGAAATCGTGGAGATAAACACATTCACATCGCCTATAAAGTTCGGTCGAAGTAGCGGTAGCCTAGAAATCGAGGGACAAGACAAGTTGCCCATTCCTTCCATTCCTGCGATAGAGCTTGGATTAGATGCGTCATGCCTTCCAACGGTCCTATGTCCATATACTGGACTCTTCCCCATATCGAATGATATCGTGCTAAAAAATCCGCTAACGACTCGGTGCTCGCCTTTCTCACGTATAAGCGCTCTTGCATCCAATCGTTGTCGTCCATCCTATACGAATTTTTAAACGCATAAGCACACTTAATAATTAATCGAACATACTACAAATTTCACTACATACTCATTTCTGCGTTCCAAAGAGGGATTTTTGGGCAATTCCAAATCACGTAACCAATCGCACACGCGTCGTATTCTTTCCGATTTTTCCACACGCACTCGCAAAGGGGAGGACATTCTAAAGCAACCTAGTTATTAATCAATTTAGCAACTTTCATCTCAAAACATCACAACTCATAAACAAATTAAAAGAAATTCTCAACACTTTGATAACTCAAACGTCACTTTAACTTGAAAAACTTTTAGAAAATAAGACATACCTGGTTGCCGGATGAGATGGAGAATAACTTGGTGTGGTTTACTGATTCAAATAAGTCTAGGAATTAAATCTAGACTCAACTTATCAAAGAATAACAGACTTCAGAGCAATCAAAACCTTGCTCTGATACTAACCTGTCACGCCCCGACTCTCGAGGTGCGACTTACGAATAACAACAAAACCTAAACAACTAACAATCAACTCAAATAAGGGGAACATGCTCGGGGAAAATGATAATGAAAGATAAGGCAATCGAATTAGGCTTCCAAAAACATAACGAAGTAATATCCGAGCATCTCAAATCACTTATGACGGAATGTAAATAAGTAATTTATGCTGATAGGGATAGGATTCCAACAAATACGAGAATGCAACATACACCAAGTCAAGAGAATCAGATTCAACAAAAGGTTTTAAAGTCAACGAGCCCATCGCTCGGAAGTATAAGCCAAGAAGTTAAGAATTTAACAAGTTTTTGAACTCATCGAGCACAACACTCGGAACCAAAAACATAAGTATCAAAGTATTAGCATCAACAGACATCAATTCAAAAGGGTTGCAGCGGAAACTTGCATCAAAACGCAACATCTGCACATATGAAGACATACAAATGCCAGTCTGATATTCAACTTGACTCAACCAAAAGAACCATACCACACCACCAAGTATCCATGCCATCGCCATCCAGTCAACCTGCAAGTTTAGAAACACACGCAGGGCTGAGTACTTCGTACTCAGTGAACACAAGCCAAAATATTTGAATAAAGATGCTTTTTAAAGCTATAACAATTGAACCTGCCTTGCCGAACATCACAAGTACTTAAGCAGTTAAAAACAGTTTTACTTGTGCATGTTAAAAATATTTTCTTAAAACAGACTGCGCAGTCAAATATAACATATAATATAACAGTATGCATCATCTGTCACAAACAATTTTACTGTGCCGAGAAGTAGGCCTCCTTCTCGAACACTGTGACTGGCCTAACCGAAGCAAGGCTCACAGTTACCTCAACATTTAACATACCACACGTGGGTTTCCTGCCTTTCACAGGATAATAACATCTTCACATAAACAGATGATAACACATACCAACTTTAATAAAAACGGCAAGTCAATCGCATTTAAAATCATATCCTAATACTCAATAGCATAACTAATTCTCATCGATAGTTTTGGTTCAGAAAAGCCCACCTGACTTCCGAAGATTCTAGCTAGGCGGTTTAAGGGCTATTTGTCCTTGCTTAGTGATCCGTCCGGCTCGATCCTTCACAGTTCGACATCGATAAAGGAAAAATAAGATATGCAAAAGACGGACACAAAGGTGTTGGACTCAACTGGAGGACTTCTACTTGAGTCGTTTCTCTCTTCACTTTAATTTTTCTAAAGGATCTCGCGTTCTCATTTTTAAACTATTAACTCTACTTGAATTGGTTAATATTAGTAATCAACGTCTTAACATTTTCTCACTTTAACGACGTCCATTTACATTCTATTATTCGATTTTCTTTCTAAAACTTAATTACTTCTTGACTTAATACATCAATAGCTCCATCATCTTGCACACAAATAATTTAGTAATTATTCACGCCACAATTAACATCATGCATTTAAACACTTATTCAATCATATAATGAATTCAAACAAATCGAACATACTTCAAGCACATTAATATTTATTCAATTTAAATATTAGAACTTAATTCGATTATGCATTTCTTTTCTTAATTTATAGACAACGCTTTGTTCTCATTTCGTTATCTTATGAAGCACTTTATAGTTTTTACTCAATTAAAACCATTTCTTTTTAATTATTGATAAACTCTTATGAAATTGGAATTTCTTATCCACTTCTAACTCGACTCTTATTTCAATTATTATTTCTCCAATTATTAACTCGATAATTCTTCTCGGTTTATTTTTAATTCGCATGGTTTGAAAACAACTCACTTAATTAATTTCTTTCAAAGCCGTTACTCGACATCTTATTCCATTATCAATTCCTTGATTAACTATATGAGTATTTTAACTTATTTCGCCTATCAACTTTTCTCAATTTTGATTAAAACTTCTTTTCACTTCTTATCGATTAATTCTTTTAAACTCGGTTTTCTCAATTCTTGCTTATTTATTTAATAAATTCTTGTTTTTTGTTCTTAACTTTTACACCACTTTCTTACTTAATAATTTTCTTTATTATTCAATAAATATTTTTATAAAAACTAGTTCATTTTATTAGTTAAATTACAAAATATCTTTTTGACTTAGTTTATTAAAATTCAAATCTTCAAGTTTTAATCTAAGAAAATTTATTAAGCATATCTTTTATGCATTTTTCCATTCTCAATTACTTTAAAAACTTTTAGACTTCATTCTTTTTATTATAAAAATTTCTATCCTTTATCCATAATTTAAACTAGTATTTATACACACATTATAATATCTAAACATCCAATCTTCTCTATATTATCACATTTTAATTTCTTTAAAATCTTAATCATGCAATTCCATTTTCTTAACTTAACAACATGTATGATTACATCAACATATCAAACAATCATTTCATGATCAAAACATCACTCAATTCATCAACAAAATCAACAAGATAAATCCTTCTTTTCTTCCCCAAAAACACACGGCATACATGCATCTTTTTATGCATTTTATTTCCCAATTTTTCATGTATATAATCTCATTCTCAACATGATAAAAATAATAAATCAAGCATCAAAATATCAATAACTCAAAGGATTCACATTTTCCTATTTTTCTTATTATTTTCGGCACTCACTAGATTTTTAGGGTTTTAATTTCTTTTTCTACTCTTAATTCACCGATTAAATTCTAATGTTCGATTCTCCTAACGATTTCTTCTCACTCGATTTTCACAAGCATAACCTAAGTTTGCTTAAACATAAATAAATATCATGCATGCATGTTTTCTTTCTTTTAGGACTTAGAGATATACATATATACAATTAATCAAATGAATAATCATACTTTGAAAATTAAAAAGGGATTTCTTCTCTTGGCTTCTTGGAATCGAATGGAAGGGAATTTGAGCTTCAAAACTTGAACTTGAATAGAAGGAAGAACTCTTCTTGAATCCTCAAAGAAAAGATTAACATAAAGATTAATCATCCATCACTTTTAGGGCTTAAGAGCCAAAATGAAGAAAATGGAGGATGATTATTGAATTTAAATCCAAGAACTTGAAGGATTATTACCTTTTTCTTGAAGATAAGGATGAACTAGATGGAGGATGAGGTTCTTCACTTCATTTCCATGGATGATAAGCTTGAATTCAAGGTTGCATGGAAGAAAATCAAAATGAATGTGTGTGTGTGTGTGTGATTGCCGTGAGTGAGGGAGAGAGTAGAGAGGGTTTTCTTTATTTTTCTTGCTTGCTTGGGAGAGAGAGTTCGAAAGAGAGAGAGATGGAATATAAGTGAATGAATTCTTCTTTCTTTTTATAAGTGCATTGATTTGAATTCCAACATAAGGAATAAGAATGATGATGTTTTGGTGTTGGAACATGCATCAAGACATGGATGGATGGTTTGATGTGATGTTGATTGCATGCAAACTTTGATTACACAATTTACTAAGTATTTTGCTCATTTCTAGAGAATAAACATGATGACATCTAAGTATAGTCTTGTAGATAGGTGTGGAGAGAGATTAGGGAGAGAGGTGGCGGTGAGAGGGAGAGAGGGAGAGTGACACTTGTCCTCGTCGTGTCGTTACGGGTATTAATTATCCGGTTGTAAAGGTTTTTCGGATAAAACGATTCGTATTAATTCACTTATGCTATAAACGAGTCTAACCTCTTCTCGTCTCATTTCCGACACTAAACATCTCAATCCTAATTCACACTTCGATTAAAAGATTAACGAATTCGATCATTTAGTCTTTTAAATCTCAAAGGAATTTAGTCGGCTTATTAATCCGTTTATTAATCCTTTAAAGATCAATTCCTCATTACTCTTCTCAATTCTCGGATGAGCTCTTACCCTATCTCAGTGACCTTAGAAGCAATTCTAGGTTCAAAGATTCTAATTCAACTCTATTCTAAGTTCATCGGTGTAAATGAATTTCTCGGCGATCATCATTATTCTATCTCAATTAAACAAATTCTTCGGGATTTTTGAAAATTAATCTTATACTCATTTTCATATAAAAAACTCAACAAGCATATCACATCATCATCATCTCAAGAAATAGAACAGATAAATTCACACAAAACTCACAAAGCATTCTAAACGTTTTACTCATTTCTCTTCGTTTAGAAAAGAAATTTTTTATTCCTAAATTCTCATCTTTTAACTTACTCGGTTAGTTATACGCTCTCTAAAGATATAAAAGCTCGGGGTATCACAACTTAGAAAATTTACCAAACTCGATAAAACGATTCTAATTACTTATTAACTCGATTAATTTTCTTATTTTTCATTTTTCTTTATAAAATTGCTCGTTTCTTAGTATAACTCAATTTTTCATTAATCAAATTTCATTACTCGATAACTTTTACGTAATAACTCGGATTCAATTTTTTTGAAAAGTCACTCTAGTTATTTTAACTTCATCTTCATCATAAAATCATCATATTAATCAAAACTAACATGCAACATCAAGAATCGTCATCTTCATTATCTTTCTCATTCAATCCAATACATAGAAACTCTTAGATCATATTCCAAAACACAAATCTATCATCAATTTCAACCAAGAACATCAATATACAAACACTAACACAAACTCATAATTTTCGGCACTTTCACATATACATGTATATCACAATTTTTCTTTTCAAATCTTCACATACATACACACAAGGATCATGAATATCACACCAAAAATTCAAGAATCAAAACTCTACTTCATGGCTTCATTTTCGGCAGCTTTTAGGTGAGGAAGAAATCAATTTCTAACTTCTATTTCCTTGCATAAAAATCACTCAAAAGATCAAAGATCAAAGCTAAGAGGAGAGGCTTTGATTTTCTTGCTCAATGAATCATTTTGATAGAACAAAAGAGGTAAGAAAAGAGGGGATTTCTTGAGTTCTAATCATTAGAATCAATGAGAATCAAAGAACTTACGAAGACTCGAAGGCTTGATCGATCAAAGGGGCTTTAATCCATGCAACTCAAAGCTTTAAACACTCTAAAAATCGAGCTCCATCCTTGCACAAAAACTGCCAATTTTAAGAGAAAAAGAAATGGATGAATCCTAGTCTTGAATTGATCATCACGACTAGAGGATCTCAAATACCTTATTAAATTAGTCGATGGATGATCGGGGGCTAGGCTATCGCCATTCTTGGAGCTTAAAGAATGCTCAACAATGGAGTTTTGTTGTGTGTGTGTTTTTGTGCAATGATTTAAGAGAGAGAGAGAGAGAGAGAGAGAGAGAGAGGGAGAGTGAGAGAGAATGGAGAGAAATGAGAGTAGATTAGGATTTAATATAGTTTTAATTTCTAGACTTAAAAGATACTAATTAGACAAAATTCGAAAAAGTTCAATAAATAGCAAAAACTCGAGACAAGTTACTATTTATCCAAAAATGAAACTTCTCAGAATTTTCCGAAATTCACAGTCAAACTCAAACTCATATAATCATGCTCAATCAATTCATCACACAGTCAATCAGGATAACCGAAACGATAAAACTCACGTAAAGTCATTCAAGGGCATTTTAGTAATTTCGCTACAAAATTTATTTTCTCGGAAATTTTTATCACACAAGAGCACACAATTAAGGCACATACGTCCAATTAAGACGAACTTAAAGACTTATAAGAGATCAGGGTATTACATGGGGTCAGTTGGGTTTTCGGATATATCAAAACCTTTACTTAATTTACCCAAATGATACCATACAACTGATACCAAAAAGACTAAAAGATAAACTCAATTCTAGTCTATAAGAGGAAAGGGGTTAGCACACGATAAAATATAAAAATTAACCTCAAACTTGGACAACGAGATAGTTGTCATGAAGTGAAGTTAATATTTGAAGACCTTTAATATCGAGCAACTTGTTATGATAGATAACAAATTGAGGAGTGATTACAGTTACAACTGAGTTCTTTTTAACTACAGTGCTAACATTCTAACCTACTCTAGGGTCTTCATCTTCGACTTCTTCTTCTCCTTCAAAGAAGGTCTTCGTCTTCGTCTTCCAAGGCTGAGTTGACGTTAGTTAAAGGTATTCATTTCAGCTTTCGCTTGAATACCTGCATCGAGCCACCGGGCGAGGCAACTGATTACTCGTCAGCCTTCTCCTTTTCAGCAAAGAGTTAAGGAGGGAGAAGGTTTGCAGGCAGCATTCAGGTTCCGACTTGCCAGATAGCAGGAGTCACCCATTCCATCTATAAACACTCAAGTTATGAGCGAGCTTGAGTGGAAGGAAGCTCGATTGAGACTAATTTGCAAACAAGGAGGACCTTGTACAATGTTATCTCAGGAGTGAATACTTAGGTTCGATCGGGACTCCTGATACACAGGTTACTATTGACATGTCCTCGTGACGTGGGGTTGCAGATCTTCATCTCGCAATACTCGAAGACATTAACATATGGGCAACCTCGACGATGTTGCGTCTTGTAATACCCCAGAAATTCCGTACAGTCTGAAAATTTTAAAGTTAATAATAATAATGGCTTTGCACGCCTAAGTTTACGATTCTGAATTCTAAAACCAACGGTGAAATCCGTTTCCGAAAATAAATTACGGAAGTCAGTTAGATGACTACTGTATTTAGGGTTATCGCGTACGAAAAAATTTTAGTTCTAAAACTCAGAACGGAAAACCGTCTGATTTTTACATTCACGAAATCGCGATACGAACTCGCCCGAGAAAGTTCGTTTTTTTTATTTTCTGGACAAAACTCGGACTGTGACGTCCCGAGTTTTTGTCGGAATTAAGTTTTTAAATATTACTTTCCGAATAAGTTAAATATGTCAGAATTTATGGTCGAATCGGAATTTGACGATTTTGTGTCGAGCTACGTTTTTCATCTTTCGATTTCCGTAACGTCGTATCGCGCCGGAAAAATGCGTATTTTCCCTTTTTCTTCCCCTCTTAGCCGACATCACACTCTCTCTAAGCTTGATATTTCATTACTTTATAGTATTAACTTATGACTCACCACCATTAGATATTAATTAAACTTTACACCTATGTTGTTACTATTCCACATACACTAGTCATCACCATCATCCTCACTTACCTCTCTCCCTCATTTTCGAAACACACACATACAATATCTCTCTCTCTTTTGTTCTCCCAAAACTCCATTGAAGAAAGCTTCAAGTTCTAGCAAGGATTTCTTCATAAGTTCATCATCCAACCATCAAATCTTCCAACTTCCTTCATTAAACTTCAAGGTAATCTCCTCCTCTCTTATCCTATCCAATTAGATTTCATTTCTTTTCTTTTCTCATGTTGATCGATTTTGATCATGAAGTAGATTAGATGATTTGAGCTTTAATTAAGGTAATTAGATGGATTAGATATGAATTCTATGGTTAAAATTTGAATAAAACAAAGAACCCTAAAACCTAACTAATACCGATTTTTATGGCTTCTCATTAGGATGATTTGATTCTTCAATTAATGGTATAATTAGACTTAGAAGTAGTTCAATTGATGATTAAAACAAAGAGAAATCAAAACCCCTATGAACTAGAAGAGGACCGAAAATTAGTTAGGGTTTGAGTTGGGGGATTTCAATTTAATGATGTAATAAGACTTGAATCGATTAGTTGATGTTATAGTAGTATGGGAATTGGATTAATGGAGTTATTTGATGAAGAAAATCACCCCCTTTAATTTTTTGTCAATACCGATTTTTATGAGAAATTGGGGGTTTTCATATAGCTTGTTTTAGTTGATGAAATGATGATGAATTAATGCTTCTAATGATAATAGTTGATGATAGGAATTAAATGAGAATTTTCTAAAAATATTAATGAAATTATAAGAGACTAAGAACTCGAATTAAGTTGATTTTAAGTAATGATATGAGGTGATGATGTATATAATAATGAATCTCGTTAGATGATGATTGATGACGTAAAATTTGAATGAATTTCGACAACTTTTGAAATCTTGTAAGAGACGAACAAGTGGACGTAAATAATAATCGAGAAGTCGAGTAAGGATTCTAATTAGATAATAATGATTATTATGGACTAAGGCACGACTTTGTAGTTGACAACGTGAGCATTCGGATTATTATATAATGAGTTGTAGTTATAATCGAGAACTAGAAACGAGAATTGTTAACTTGATTTTGGTATAGTACTTGTTAGTTTGAAAGCTGATGTTTAGAACGTCGTGCTAATAGACGAACGGCGGAAAGGAGTCCTTCACGTACGGAAGTACGTGTTGACTGCCTTGAAGTGTTAAAATCGTGAAAACGTAGGTTCGATAACATAGAACGAGCCTAGGAAGTCAACGTCGATTCTATCGAGCAACTAGGGTTAGCCGCGGCAGTTTTGTGACCCTTCCCGAAAATTGTAATATCTCTTAGCTCATTTATCGGATTTGAGATCCGTAAATTGGAGAGTAATCTAGACTTTCCAAGCTTTCTAACGGTACAGGGCTTATCCCCTATTTCCAATTTCTCTGTTCTGGGCAGTCCCCAGAACTACTGCATTGCACAGTGAAATTTTCAGAATTTGTTTTCCTAAGTTGTTTTCTTCGCAACTTAGTTTCTTTCGATCGTTAAGCCGTGACAAGTTCGTTAAGCCGTGACAAGTTAACGAATATCTTTTCTACTGACCTAAGAGTCGAGTATGAAACCCTTCGAGTTCTAAACGAGATTTGTTCGAGTCTCGTTCCCGTTTAAACTAAAAAGAAACTAGTAGCGTGCAAATGCCTAAAGAAATAAAACGACTAAAACCTAATTCGAATTTCCAAATTCGATTATCTTTTACGACCGAATTTAAAGTGTGATTATTTTACGATGAAGGAGGAAGCCAGCACTAAGGAAAGGACGGAAGAACAGAAGAACGGAAACCTGTTTAGTAGTTCTGTATCATCGAGGTGGGCTTTTATATATAAAACAAAACGAGCAATGCTCGAAAACCTTTCTTTATCGCTTTGATAATTGTGTTTTCAAAGTGATAATTATGGCATGAACTGTTTTATGTGTTATGTGAGTTCTCTTGTACCTATCTGAGTTAACATTCGTGTTTTCCAGAATTTATGAGTTAACCGCTAGGATTGTTAACCTAAGTTAGCTATTAAGCGCTTTCCAGAGTTTGTGCACTTTGTAACCTGTGGTGTATGTGGTATCCTGTTGAGGGGTAACCAGCCACGGTGAATGAGAATTGGTCAAGATTTGAACGTAGCATCTATAAAAAGTGCTTGATCAAGCCAAATTGTGAAAATGAGTCAGAAAATGTTTTAGTAGACAAGGGCTAATTTTAATAAAACCCCGATGTGCTACAAATTATGAAATGCCAGATTATCTATACTTATGTTTATATTTTCGGCAACGTGCCCACTAAGTACTTTCGTACTTAGCCCTACATATGTTTTCTAAATGTGCAAGTTGAAGCGACGAGAGCGGCGGTGGTTGAAGTTGAGTTAAGAAGTTAGGAATGCTTTAGCTTATGACTTACTTTCCGCTGCAAAACTCTAAGTCTTTTTAGGATATGTACATTATTAAATCACTGTAGTATAAGTCTGTAATCTTTAACTTAGATACTTTCGAGTACTTTATATCGAGTAATCCTTCGTGATTATTTCTTCCTTTTTAATAGTAAAGTCTTGTTCATTGAATGTATGATGTCTTTTATGTATGTTTAATTAGTCAGTCCCCTTCTTCCCCGCTTCTTTAATCCAATCCCAATCGCACCCCGGCTTCTGCCGTCCCTCGGGATTTGGGGCTGTGACACGTCTAAATGAAATGTCTGATATGCAATTGGATTAACACCTTAGGGATCCGCATTAGCTGGTTAACACCACGAATCACCCACATCATCAGTTGTCCTTTGAAGAGTTTGCGTCTCATGTTGCTACGAACATAGCATTCTTGCTGAACCAATTGCTGCACTGATTCAGGGCTGGCGGGAGAAGAGGACCGTTTTGCAAAGTGGGAAGGCATATTCTCGATCTGGGTAGGATTTTCTGAAGAGGAAAAGAAACCCTAAGAAGAGAGAAAACCACAAGGCAAAAATTTCATGAGATAAGGCAGAAAATCTTGGAGTTGTTGAGATATCGAAATTTGGATGGATATGCAACACAAATTGCAAGACCCCCTATTTATAGGAGGAGAGGGATCTGAATGAATGGATTAGATGAATTCTCGTAGTTTTTTTCGGGATAAACGGCAATCTTGAATGCGCCGTTTCAGAAAAAGTTGCTTCCAAGAATGACGGTGATGGAACGTGTCAAGGGCGGTGAGTGACACTCGCGTACATGAGGAGATCAGGTAAGTCTATATCAGCCTAATCGCAATCTAAAAGCATGGTCTATGGATTTAGACTAGCTTTTTATTGAATGTGATCGTTGGGCTCATTCATTTTGAATAACTTGTAAACAGATGTTTGAATTTATTGCAAAACTCCCGCCTTAAAAATAAAGAACAAGTTAACATAAAGCATCGTTTAGTCGGCGTAGATCTCGACTGTCTCCTTTTCTTAGCATACACTCCACTGACTCAAGTCATCAGTTTAGTCGAGGTTTGACTCCATCATTCAGCCGAACTGAATGGGGCAGCAAACTTGTTAGATTCCCTCTCAAGTTGAGATTCTCCCTCAACTTGTGATCTCCATCTTCATGGCTTCTTCTTATGTTGGGTTGAGCAATCCAAGGAGTTGACACAACATCTTGAATCGAGCTTCCACCAAAGGCTTTGTGAAAGTATCAACTCTCTGAAGGTCGGTGTGAATTTGCTCAACAATGACGTCCTTCTTTTCGACATTATCATGGATGAAGTGATGTGTGATGTCGATGTGATTTGTCCTCGAATGGTGAACTGGATTCACCGTGATAGCTATAGCACTTAAGCTATCATAGAAGATGGGTACTTTCCCTGTCTGCACTTTATAATCTCTCAGTTGCTGCTTTAGCCAGAGTACTTGCATGCAACAGCTTCCGGCTACCATGTATTCTGGTTCAGTTGTGGAAGTGGTGGCACACACTTGTTTCTTAGAAAACCATGAAACTAACTTGCTTCCCATGAACTGACAGTATCCTGAGGTTAATATCCTATCAACTCGATCTCCAGCTAGGTCTGTATCCGAGTAGCCTGTTAGTTCAATATTATAATCAGTTGGGTACTACAGTCCCATATGAAATGTCCCTTTGAGGTACTTGATGATATTCTTCGCTGCTTGCAAGTAAGCTTCCCTAGGATCAACTTGAAATTTTGCACATACTCCAAGTGCATAGGAGATGTCCGGTTGACTAGCAGTCAGATATAGCAGTGAGCCGATAATTCTTCTGTACTTCTTTGCATTGATAAGCTTCCTTTCTTGGCTGGGGTCGACCTTCCTGTTGGTGTTCATTGGGATCTTTGTTGTTCGGCTTGAGTTCAGTCCAAACTTGGAAATCAGCTCCTTTGTGAACTTGGACTAATTTATGAAAATTTCTTCTGGCGACTGCTTGACTAGCAGCCCATGGAAATAATTCATCTCTTCCGTCATGGACATCTCGAATTTTTCCTTCATGAGTTGGGAGAAATTTTTACATAGAGCTTCGGATTTTGATCCAAAGATGATGTCGTCGACATATATTTACACCACCAGGATTTCTTCTCCAACTTTGATGGTGAAGAGAGTTTTGTCGACTGAGCCTCGGATAAATCCTGACTCAAGTAGAAAGTTGCACAGTGTATCGTACCATGCACGCGGAGCCTGTTTCAGTCAGTAAATGGCTTTCTTCAACTTGTAGAATCTACCGTCACCAATCTCAAAATCAGGAGGTTGTTCTACATACACGTGTTCTTTGATATCGCCATTGAGAAATGTGCACTTCACATCCATTTGATATACCTTGAACTTGTGGTACGCGGCATAACCTAAGGAAATTTGAATTGCTTCCGGGCGAGCAACTGGGGCGAAGGAGTCTTCAAAATCTATTCCTTCTTGCTCGCAGTGTCCTTGAGCTACCAGCCTAGCCTTGTTTCTCACTACTTATCCAATGGTGTCTCACTTATTCTTGAATATTCACTTTAGACATATAACCTTAACTCCTTCAAGTATCTCAACAAGTTCTCAAACACAGTTTCGAAGGAACTCATTTAACTCATCTTGCATGGCTTGAGAGTGGATACATCCTAAAGCTTCCAATATATATTTTGGTTCAGGCACATCAGCTACGTAGCATGTTGTCATAGCCAAATCTTCTACTTGATCTAACTTGCCAAGTATCCTGAGTTCGTCAGCGTATTGAGCTACTAAAGTTGGTTCTTCATCAACTAGGGTTCCTAACTGAATGGACTGATTAGGAACATATGTTGTGGAACCTACAAGTTGAGCTGATCTTCTGGTTCGAACACCTGCTTTCAGATTGCCTATCACTGAATCTTTGACGTGATCTTCATACCATCTTTTATTCTTTCGAGCTCGCTTAGAAATTTCGAGCATTGTGATGGAGTAATCCGGTCTTGGAGATATTGGAGGTGCCGGACTCTAGGGTCTGGCTTCTAGTGCAGTTCTATCCTCAGTTGGCAATGGAGGATGAGTTGAGGTGCTGGCTGGACTTGGTCTTGAGGGTTCTAGACTTGGATGCTGGTCAGTTGTTGATGTTGGCTGAGTGTCAGCTGGAGTTGGTACTTGGGTTGTTGATTCTGAAGTTCCCTCTTGATTTGTGATGTGATCTTCATTCTCAACTTCAGAAGAGTATACTTCTTCTTCTTCTGTTGACTAGATAAGTGGCTATGCTAAATTCTTCAGTTGTTGAGCTTGAGATCTTGTCTCAGTTGGCTGTACCGATACGCTTCCTTCAACTCCCTACAGTTTAGCCTATTCCCTGCACTCAAAAGTAGATTCATCAAACATAACATGGGGTGTTATATCCACAATTTTGGTGTTGGTGTTGAAAACTCTGTAAGCTTTTATCTTTGTAGCATATCCTAAGAATATGCCTTTGACAGTTTTTGGCTCGAAGGTTTTCAATTGAGCCTTCCCATTGTTATGGATATAAGACGTAGAACCAAAAATACGAAGATGAGATATGTTAGGCTTCCTTTTTCTCCATAGTTGGTATGGAGTCTTTTCATGTCTCTTCGTCAAAAGGGCGAGGTTCTGAGTGTAGCACGTTGTATTGATCGCTTCAGCCCAAAAACATTTTGGCAAGGCTGAGCTCATCAGCATAGATGTTACTGCGTCTTTCAGTATTTGATTTCTCCTCTCAGCTACTCCGTTCTGCTGTGGGGTTCTTACAGTTGAGGTCTGGTGAGTTATGTCTTTCTTCTCGCAATGCTCAATGATAGTCTCATTAAGGAACTCAGTTACGCGATAAGATTTGATGGATACAATAGATTATCCCTATTGGTTTGCAAATTTTATCCATCAGCTTAGGCAATTGCTCTCTCATCTCATTCTGGTGAGCCATAAAGATCACCCAGGTATATTTTAAATAGTCATCAGTGACTATGAAAGTGTATTCATTTCCTCTCAGACTCTTTGGGGTGACCGGACTGAAAAGATCCAGGTGGATCTATTGTAGAACACGATCCGTGGAGGGTGTCAATTTAAGACGGAATAATGCTCTAGCCAATTTTCCAAGTTGACATGCATTGCAGTGATGCGTCGGACTATACTTCAAATTCGGTATGCCAACTGCGTGCTGTTGGCAAGCTAAGTTGTTCATGGTTTTGAAGTTGAGGTGGTTGAGTCTTTTGTGCCATAGCTAGCTTATCTCCGAGCTGCTCTTGGATACCAGGTACATTTCTGGTGAGCTACTCGACCAGTCTGTGTAGTAAACTCTACCTGATGAAAATTGTCTACCAAATAAGAGAATCTGTTTGGTCTTTACATCTTTCTCTCTCCAACCCCGTGCATCAAACTTCACAGAAAAACCATTATCGCAGAGTTGGCCTATGGAGAGCAGGTTATGGTTCAATCCATCGACCAAGGAAACATTTTTTATAGACACTAAGTTGGTTTCGAATGTACCAATCCCTTTGGTTTTACCCTATGAGTCATCACCAAAAGTGATAATTCCTCCTTCTCGAAACTTGACGTCTGTAAGAAGATTCCTCTGGTGAGTCATGTGCTTGGAGCATCTGCAGTCCAGCACCCATACTGACTTTGCAGCTCTACTTTTCCTCATTTCATCCTGGTCCTGCAAAACACAAGAAGAACTTTAAGTACCCACACTCAGTTGGGTCCTGACAGGTTAGTGTCTTGAGTTTCCTTGATGACTCAAACTATGGGATCAGTCTGAATCACTCTTCTTTATTTATCCACGTAGACTACTGACTAATTGTGACTGAGAGCTTGACCAATCCAATTTCTTGGTGGATATTTTTGTCTTTGTGGAGCTTGGTTTTGACTCTGCTGAGTTAGTCGATTCTTTCTTGGTGAGAACTGTCTGGAAGAAGGCCCAAACTGTCTAGCTCCTTGAGCATACCTCTACTGTCGATAACTAGGACCATTGAACTAATCGCCATAGTTTCCATATCCTTGATATGCTAGTTGGTAGTGATGAGGATTATCCCAGTTAGGATGTCGTTGATGATGATGCTAAGCTGAGTTATTGGCCCTACACCTAGGCTGATTCCACCTTAGCTGCTAAGGTCCTCCTTGTCTGTTCCCCCTCGCTCTGCGACCTCGGGGTTTGGACTTTCTTTATGATCTATCTCTCAACATCTCTTGATGTACCAACCTCATGCTCCTTAGGTTCTTCAAACTGAACCTTCTTTCCTTTATCCTTCACAGGAGTCTTAACAATCTGTGGAATGACTGGAGTCTCTTCAACTGTGACTTCCACAGAGTTCAGTTGAACTTGAGGTGCCTCAGTCGGTGATTGAATTGCCCTAACAAACTGTGCTGACTTAGCTCTAATGTCCGTCTCTTGGTTGTATCCAAGACCTTCTACGTATTTTGGAGGTCGTTGGTGGCTTAACATGCTCTCTAGAGCTGTGCTCGAGGCATGAAGGGATACTAACTTCTCATGTGCAAACTTCAGCTCCATCTGCAACTTAGAGATGTATTCTGCCTGAGTCCTGGTCATGTTGATCAAGTTGATGACCTGACTATTGGTTGACTGAGTAACTTCTTCATGGAGTCTTCGGTTCTCCTCAATGAGCTTCTCTATATTTTGATCCTTAATGATCAGCTCGTTGCACATGTTGTCAAACTCGGGTTGGAGTTATTTGCATTGTGCAACTTGAGCAGTGGACAATCTACTCAGATGTTCAACCTCATCCCAAGATGGTTGGATATCTTCGTCTAATTCTCCTGCACTTTGGTCAATAGAAGAAATAATATAAGAGGGATGGAAAGAAGAGTTTACCTCGTCAGTTGACTCTCCGGCAATGCCATGAAGCATTGGACTTTTCCTCCTGAGCTTGATGGTGAGTCAACTTTCTTTCCTTCTGATTCTGTGAACACATCTGTGTCATCGACATCATCCTCAACGATCATGGCCTTGGTCTTCTCCTTGGCCTTTCCTCGGAGGATATCTTTTTCTTTTTTGGAGAGATCAGTACAGTCAGCTTTGAAGTATCCTGGCTTCCTGCATTCAAAGCATCCCTAACTTTGATTCCTTGTGGAGGTTTCAGTTGAGCTACGCCTACTCCTGTTGATCCTTCTGTACTTCTGAATCTTGGAGTTCATCTTCTCGAGTTGTTTGGTCATTTTGTTGACCTTCTTCTGAAGTTCAGACCTACTCCATCAATCCCTAGTTGAGGAGTCAGTGGACCGTGAGAGTCTTGCAAACTTGAATCTTCCAGAGTCAGCTCGAAGTGTCATTAGCTTGGTCGGTGAGCTTTGCTCGGTCTATTCTAGTTTCTGAAGCTTGGCATGCTTCAGTCGGAGAATGTCATACTCATTCACCTTGAGCATGGAGAACAACTTCTCATTTTCATCGAACTGAGGTCACTCCGATTTTGATGGACGACTCTGTAGAACACCCAGTCTTCGCCTAATGTGGAGAGAACTTTCAGGTTCATCTCATTCTGAGAGTATTTGCCCTTTCTGTTACTCTCGATATCCATTATGATCTCTGTGAATCTCAGTTCCATCTTGTCGATGGACTCGTCGGTGAGCTGAGTCAAATTCTCATACTTCTGATGAACTAAGGTGAACTTATGCTCCTTAATCTCATCAGAGCCTTCACAGAGTGCAGCTAAGGCTTCCCACATATCGTTTGTTGTGGAGCAATAGATAATCTTTGGCAGGTAGGCTTTGTTGACGGTGAAAGAGATGACGCTCTTTGATATGTCATCTAGTTGGCGATGTCTCTTTCTTCCTTGGTTTACGCCTTTGGTTCTTTCGGTTCTTCCTTCATGGTCATTTCTCCTTCTCCAGGAGTAGTGGAAGGAACCAATACTGACTCAGTCACACGAATGGGACCATTTTCAATAGTCTTCCACATCATGTGATGTCTTGGCACTCAGTGCCATCTTTAGACGAAACTTCCATGTAGAGTAGTCATCCACAAAGAATATCGGTATGCTTCCAAGCAAGGTTGAGTTCATGTTTCTTGCACACCAAAAGAGACACACAAGCAAATATGCAACAGAATGCACTAAGAAAGGTTTTCAGAAAAGATATGTTATATTGACCACTGAAAAACTTACTTGACTCATACCTTGTGAACCGAAGTCAGCATTCTTTTGAACCACTGCTCTAATACCACTTGATGGTCTCGATAACAAGTATTTGGTTTATGGGCGGGGGGGAGGGGAATACACCTGTAGCAATTTTTCTTACTTTCAAAATCTTTACACTGAGTTAACTGCTTAGGTCAGTTCGCTCTACAACTGAGAAGGTCAGTTGGAGCTGATCACACAGTTAGGTGAGCTGACTTCTTTGACTGAGGGTCAGCTGTGTATTCTAACTGAGGTTTCAAAGAGTTAAGTTATGTGAAAGTTGGTGGAGATTAAAGCTTAGTGCAGTTTGTAAAATGTGCAGTTTGTATGCAGAGTTAGTTGGTTAGGTAACTGAAAATTTAATACTGAATGTAAATATAGAAATGTAAATGACACAGTATTTTTACATGGTTTAAAGATTGACCTCCTACATCCACGACTTCCTTTTCAAGGAAGTGTAGATATTGAAAATTTTTTTAGAGATTTTTATTAATTTTAATATCTTATTTTATTATGAAATCTTATCATATCCATATTAAAGTAAGTTATTTAATTGATAAATATGTCTTTATATGGTGATAAATATCTATTTCTTTGGCAACATGTAAAGGATATACATCAATATTTAAGAGCTAATGAGATCGTGCCACCTCATCCCTCAAGCACATGATGTAGCCCAAAAGCCCACCAAGTCCACCATATTTTTCCCTATAAATAGAGGTCTCCACACAACTTCAAATCACATCTAAAAATCATCTTCAGGAGCTCAAGAATTGAAGAGAGAAATTCTCTAGGATTTCTCTCTCAATATTCAAGGTGTCCCGATGAGATTCAAGGCGTTCTTCATGGAAAGCAACGTGTACTTCGGCAGAAATATCTCAAGTGGCGTTTCATCCGGAAATAAGACAAAATCCCTCCAAGTTAACATTATAAAGCTCAACGCTCAACGTTACTTCGGAAACAAGGCGAACGTCCTCCGAATCAACACCATCAAGTCCAAAGCTCAAGTAAAAGATCAATTCAAAGCAAGATGAACGTTTACTTCGGAAGCAAGGAAAATGTTATCCACGTCAACATTATAAAGCTTGAAGATAAAGTCTAATGAGATCAGTTAGGCATACTTCTTATCAAATCTCAAAGACTATCAAGTCCAAGGAAGTCAAGGAGGCATACTTCTCTATCAAATCTCAAAGACTACTTAAAGACCATTTGAGGATCAAAGTGAAGAGAAGAATCGGAGGATCAAATAGAGATTGAACCCGCATACATTTGAAATTCTTATATGTATATACAATCTTGTGTTTATTGAATAATTATACATTTTGTGTTTATAGGAAGTAATCCACTAGATAAGCTTACGCGTGCTTATCAAACGTTCCACTTGGAATGCGGGTACCAAGCAACCTAACCAGTTCGATTACGGGGTCGAACCAAACCTTACAACATTTTTGCGAGCAAGTGTATAGTCTGGGCTTAGATTACGGGTTCTAAGGGACCTAGTCTTAGATTGCGGGTTCTAAGACCTAGTGTCTTTGATTGTAGGTTCAAAGACAGACCTGAGGTTTGGGGGTGAGGGGTGTTTCCATCTATGAAGCCTTCTACACTGAGAGAAGTGGAGACTTCTTCCTAAGGCTTAGAGACTCGATCTTTTGGGAGAGAGTCTACTGAGAAATAAATAAGCAAGAACCTATATTCTAGACTCAATCGAAGAAGGGGCTTTTTTAGAGGCTAGATGAAAGAACAGGAAGATGGGTGGACACTCGACTTCTACTTGTTCTTCGACTTGGGTGTTCTTGCTAGAGAGAGTGGTGGTGTGCTGCTTTTTCTTCACTTCACTCAGTGATATGCTCTCTGAGTCTCTCTCTCTCTCTCTCTCTCTCTCTCTCTCTCTCTCTCTTTCTATCTATCTATCTATCTATCTATCTTCAATTGTGGAGACCTTTATTTATAGAAGGAGATCTAATTAGCCGTTTGAAATAGCCGTTTGATCTCTGCCAAAAGCATGGCACTCCATCTACTTTACTGAAAGCTTTCCTAAATGGCAACTACGACCTTCACTTTTTGTGCGTCTTTGTTGTCGGTCCATTTATAGAAAATTCTTCAGCTGACTTGTGCTTCCGAGTAGGTTTGAACTTGGACTTCAACTCTTGTGTCTTTAACATCTTCAAAGTCTTCTTTTCTCAACTTTGTGACGTCTAACTTCAACACAACTTCTCTTCATGCTTGAGTTGCATGGTTCAGTTGGTGAGCAACTGAGTCGCTGTCCATTTGAGTTTGTGGTCCAACTGAGCTTGTGGTTCAACTGAGCTCGTGGTCCAACTGAGTTCTTCACGAACTGCCTTTTTCAGTCTGGTTGACTTCTTTTGGTCGAATCCTGTAAAGATAAAAATCTCTACAATCAAACAGTGAGCTCTAGCTAAGTTCGATTCCTTTCATCTACTCGGTTGAGGTCAGTTGGATTTTAGGATAAATCAAAACATTTACTAGTTTTCCCAACAACTATATTTAAAGTATAAGTCAGTCTTTGGAGAGAAATTCTAAAGAGAGAGAGAGAGACTGAGGGGGAAGCGTTGAAAGAGAAAGATAAGTTTTTTCCAAATTATAATGGTGTGGTTTATTGTTTGGTTGTTTTATCATTTGCAAGATGTTTGTATTTCTTCCATTGCTCATTTTGATGAAATAAAATAGTTATTTACCAAAAACAAACTATTTTCAACGTATATTCATATAGATGAAAATATAAAATTATTTTTTGTCGAGTCTCGACGGGCTACTTACTAGTAAATAATAATATAAATAAAAGCAACAACATAAAAGAAGAGATATAAAATATTGCAATTTCATCTCTCTCATAAATCTTGAAAGGATACATTAAATTGCTTTCACATATATATCTTGAAAGATACGATTATTGTTTGTTTGTTCATAAAACCCTTTTAATATAATAAAGGTTAATTCTTTATTTATCTTTAATCAATTATAGCTATCAAAATCTTTCAAATCTACAATATATCACAAAAACTTTCCTACAACTGGTTGCATTGTATACAATAGGTTCTGACTTGCATTGTATCACAAAAGTGAATTCTTATTTGTTTTTTTTCAAAATTTCCTCCGTCTTCTCTTGTTTTCTCTACCTCCGATTTCTTCTCTGCTATTCTCTCTGATTCCATCCCCTTGTTTATGCCGTTCCTTCGCCGTTGCCACTCATTGTTGCCGGTCCGTCACTCCTCCGTGCTCCGTCGCCAATCCTGTCGCCTAGGTTAAGTCTGCTCGCTTCTTTCTTTGCCTTGTTGTAAATCCAAATTTTATTGAAAGGATTGGTTTGCTCCTTCATAGCTTGGGTGTTCGTCTCTCTCTCTTTTTTACTGAATTTGGAGGTATTTCATTTTCTTTTTTCTGATTTTAGATTAGGGTTTTTTCATTCAATTCGATTCTGGTATGCCAATGTGTGAATTTGATTATGACTAAATGAGATTCCTAGTTTTAGGATATATTCTGTCAATTTTGTGGTGTTTTTGCTTGTTTCCTGCAAAAAAGTGTATATTGATTATGTCTAGGTTAATATTTCTGTTATTTTTGATGATTTCTTTATTCCCCATTATGCTTTGATGTTGTTGACATCGTTTTGTTTGATGATTTCTATTGGAATTCTTATCTGAGGGTGTGCATCTGTTCTTGTAACACTGCTTGCCCTGAACCGGACCTGGACATTTTTCCTTATATCTGAAATCTCTGACGGCCTACTAAAAGAGAGTCTTTGTAATCTTTTTTCTGATTTTTTTAAATGATTAGTTATCTTGTGTGTTAGTGCCTCAATCTGGCGATGATCCTCTTTACCATTTCTAAATGAAGGAATTAAAGCCTTAACATGAGCCTTTGACAACTCAACCATCTTCCCTCTCACACGTTGTATGTTAGTCGCCATTTCTTCAAATACATCCACCCAAGGTGGTGGTTTGGTATTTAATATAATATATCAGCAGAAATGTCTTAACTATCTTATAAATGTGGCAATAACCTGATATTTAGATTTTATGAATTTTGATTAGGTTTTCATTTCTGAAGTCATATTTTTCTTCCTGATGGGAGAGCCAGATTGCCTGGTTTTTAAATTCTTTATATATTACCCTTTGATAGTTTTAGATTTCTTTGTAGTCATGTATGAACAAAATTTTGAAAAATGAGGGAGAAAAACTTACACTTTCTAACTCAACTTTTGAATCAATTTGAGATAAGGCTTTATTTTGAAGTGCAGATTAGTAGGCAATCCAGAATTTTCTCTAATTTTCTTTCTATTTTCAGGTGGAGCTTAATGAAGGCCCTCTTGATCAATTCACACATGAAAATGGAGTCTTTCTTGCGGAAGCAAGGAATGCCTGTTCGTTTGAATAGAGGTTTGCATTACTTCTGTGTTAAGTCTATGTTAACTTTTACATGGTTGCTCATTTCAACTCTTGAACACTTGCATATATTCTGATATAGCTTGCCCTGAACCCTGAACCACAATGGCATGCCACTAGCTTCACATCTTTAGGGGATGTTAGCCAAAAAAGAAAAGGTGAATTTTAGGAGTTCATGCTTTGGCGGCCTAAAACTGAAGATCCCAACTACTATCACTACAAAAATAAGCCAAAATACCGAGAAAATTACCGAGGGCGCTCTTGCCTCTGTAATTACCGACCATTTACCGATGGCAAAAAATACAGGTCGGTTTTGACAAAGTTACCGAGGGTGCATCTCGCTATGCACCGTGGTGCATGTCAAAAAAATTCAGTTCTTTTTTTTTTAATTTCGATTTTTTTTAAGGTCTGATTTTTTCCATAAAGCACGGTGCATCTCATTGTACAGTATGGTGCATCTACAACATTGAGGTTCATGAGATGCACCACTACATGTACTGATATGCACGACATAATGTAATGAGATGCACCACTAGGTGTAATGAAATGCGCTATGTTTTACAAAAAAAAACAAAACCTTAAACAACAATAAAAAAATTGAAAAAAAAAACCGAAAAAATTGTACATGCACCACACAGTATAACAAGATGCACCACACAAACCAGATGCACCATACAGTGTAACTAGATGTACCATGTTTTACCAAAAAATCAGCCAAAAAAAAGAAAAAAAAAACATGTGAGCTACACGCGCCTGCCCTTTTTTTGCGATGTGTGGTTCAGATCATATTTCTCACTTTTAAGGATCGTTTTCACCGTATAGGGATGAGTTATCATAAAAACTAGTCTCCATATGAGAACCAGGAACTCATCTTAGCCCTTTATCCATCCCAAATTAATGGTTGAGATATATTACCAGCGAATTTTAGTATGTATTATTTTTCTAATTTTTAATGCTTTTAGGGACTTGGAAAATTTGATTTAATGTTATTCCACCAAAATACTCTTATACCAGAATTCACGTCCACACCTCCCCAAATTAAAAATCTATCAATCTTATCCAAAATTATATCTTTTCTCCATGCTTTTTCGATATTCAACCAAAATAAAATATTTTCATTCCAAATTTTTACAATTTTCTTTGCTTAATTAATTTAGCTTAAACATCCAACAAATATATATATATACATAATTAAATTATAGGCATAAACTTTCGGTATTCTTAAGTTTTAAGAGATAAATCTATATGTTTTTCATCAAAATAAACATGTTTAAATTATATAATTTTGATGCTTAATATAAAGAATACATGTATAATAATAAATGCTTTAATCATATCATCTATTATTATCCATGCTTACATATATTCAAATGCTTAAATCATATTTGTTGCTTATAAACACATAATAGATGCTTAATTAAACTGTACGTATAATCTATTATTATCCATGCTTAATATGAAATATGCAAATATTTAAATCAAATATAATTGATGCTTAATATAAAGAACACATATATAACAATAGATATTCGCGTAATCTAGCTATTGTCATCTATGCTTAATATGTATCATGCAAATGCTTAAATCATGTAAATTGGATTCTTAATACATTATAAAACCACTAAGATGTGATGTTAATATTTTACAAAGCAAATATTCAACAACACTGTTTTCAACACTATTAATTAACATTGTAACATAAAAAAAAGGAAAAAAGTATAAAATACTAATAAGCTATCAGCTCGTACATTGGTGATAATAAAATAATACAAATAAACATAAAATAAACAAGCAAGGTAATTATGATATATTGAAAATCAATAAAATAATAACATGTCGACACACATTAATTGCGTTAATCTACTCAAAATAATAAAATTTGCGTTCATAATTTAAAAAAGAGTAATGATATTCGGACACACGGTGATCAGTCATACGCACTAAAAATGGTAATATAGGTTTTGAAAATGGAAATATACCTTAATTGGGAAGCATAAACCCTAGAGGGGAATGTGATTATTGTCAATTTTACAGTCAACTTTTCTTTTTTTCACGCATGTAAGTGACCACAATGTGTCCGAATATCATTACTCTATCAGAAAATAAATAAATGGAAGACGAAAAAGAAATTAGAATGGAGAAAAAAAATCTTGAATAAAAAATTAATGATGATGAAAGAAACCGTCAAAGATTAGCCACCACATGACTAATGAAAGAGAGAACAAAATGGTTGAAGAGAGAATAAATCCCATAATTGTAGGACATAGTGGATTATGAGATAATGCATATTACTATAGTAACCCCACATTAATTCAAATAGCGATAATTAACATATTAATCATCCATAAATGACAATCGGTGATCATGAATGGATGAGATGAGTTCCTAATTCCCACATGAGGACTAGTTTTTATATGATCCAAGAGATCTGGTGCATTAATATCTATAAATCAATGGTTGATATTTTTCTCATTTTTAAATCATATTATTACAATGTTTAATTAGTATAGGGGTATTTTTGTATCAATAAAGAATTCTGAACACCTGGTGGTCAGGAAATCAGGGTCGAACATGTAATTAACTTCATCAATGAATTAAACCGGTTTAATCTATTAACAATCGGAAGTATGCTCTCTCTTTTACCCTTTTTGGTTATTTCAATTTTAAGGTGCCAAAAATTACAATATTAGAGGGAAATATCATCCCATTAAGATAGGAACAAATTTATGTGAGAGAAAAATAATATATTTTGGAAGAGAAATAAAATCCAAATATAAACCACTAATTGATATACAATCGTTTGATTGTTGGTGAAAAATATCATCACATGAATTTAGGAACAAATTTGTGAGAGAAAAAAATAATATATTTTGAGAGGGAAATAAAATCCAAATATAATCCCCACTAATTGATATACAATCGTGTGATTGTGGGAGAAAAATATTATCACATTAATTTAGGAACAAATTTGTGAGAGAGAAAAATAATATATTTTGGGAGGGAAATAATGTAATGCCCCGTAAATTCCTTACGTTCTAAAAAGTTTAAAGTTAATTAAATAAATGGCTTTGCACGCCTAAGTTTATAATTTTTAATTCTAAGGCTAAGGGTTAGCGCGTACGAAAGGTTCTTAGTTCGTAAACTAAGAACGGAAAACCGTTTAATTTTACGTTTACAAAATTTCATTACGAACACGCCGAGAAAGTTTGTATTTACGTTTTTCCGGACGAAACTCGGACTTGTCGTCCCGAGTTTTTGTCAAAATAAATTTTATAAATTTATTTCCAAGTAAGTTCATACGTTAGAATCTTTAAGTCAAATCGAATTGCGACGATTTTGTACCGAACAACGTTTTTCGTCGTTCGTTTTCTCGTAACGTCGGATCGCGCCGGAAAAACGTAACCCTCCAAATTTTTGCATGGACAGCCGCCACCTCACCTTAATTAGGTGTCAACATGCATGTGTTGACTTAACTAAATGTTGACACCTAAACTATACTTTACACATTTTCAACCATTAATCATTATAGCAAAAACTAAGACAAAACAAATTTTTTTCTCTCATCTGTCTCTATCTCACGGCAGCACACACACACACACCACTCTCTCTCCATCTTCATCTTGTTCTTCACCATTGAAGACATCTTCAAAGCTTGAAGAACTCACACAAGTTATCAATCCATCCATTCAACCTCTTAAGTCCTTTGTTAATTCTCTAGGTAATGATCTCCTCTCCATTTCTATCCATTTAGATTTCTTTTCTTTTCTTTTCCATCATGTTCGAATTTTTAAGGTATGGGGATAGATGATTTGATCTTAGAACAATGTAACTAGATATGTTAGATATGATAATTATGGATTAAAATGGAACAAAAACAAGAACTCTAATTATTGTGTGAATGCAGATTTTTTTTGGAAAATTGTAGGATTTTTGTTTTTCTTCTTTTGATCATGGATTCATGTTTAGTAGATACTTAATTAGTGTTTAGAATGAAAATGGATTGAAAGCCCTATGTTTTTATGAAATTCAATTAGGGTTTGAATTATAAATTAGGGGGTTTTTGCATGTTAGTTGTTTTTGGATTTGCAAGTGATTAATAGTTGTTATAATAGTTTGATTAGTGAATAAATGATGTTAATTAGAGAAGAAAATCAACCCCTTAACATCTATATAAAACCAGAAATTTATAGAATAAATAGGAGTTTATACATGTGTGATATTAAGTGATGATTTGTTAGTGGATTATGTTGCAAATCATATTAGTTGATAATAGAAGTTAATTGGAAATTTTCTAAAAATGTTTAATGAAATATAAGAGACTAAAATCACCTTATAAACTGAGTTATAAAGATGTTAAGATGTGTTTGCATGCATGAAAACGGTTCCCATTAGATGTAGTTTAACGTCGTAAAATTTGAACGAAAACCGACGACTTTTAAAAATCGCGTAAGAGACGAATATTTAGTTGTAACTAATAATCGGGAAGTCGGATAAAAATTCTAACTTGATATTATTATTTATAATGAAATTTAGAACATCTTTCTAGTTGACATCATAAGCATCCGAGTCGATATAATATGGGTTATAGTGATAATCGGGAACTAGAAAACGTTTGGAATTTCTTTGTTGGTATAGTACTTGATAGTTGAAATCCGACGTTAGAACGTCGTACTTTTAGACAAGTTGAGAAGGAGTTTGTCACGTACGGAGGTACGTGATGACTACTTTAAGAGTCCAGTTTCTAAAAAAAAGTTGAATACGAGAATTTAAAACGAACCTAAGACGTTATACGTCGAACTTATCAATCAATTAGGGTTTCCACGGCAGTTTTGCGACCCTCGCCGGAAACTGTTATAACTTCCAACTCGTTTATCGGATTTGTGATCCATAAATTGGAGCGCGAACTAGACTTCCTAAGATTTCTAATGGTACAGGGCTCACCCCTTGTTTCCAAGCCCTCTGTTCTGGACAACCTCCAGAATTACTGGACTGTGCAGTAAATTTTCAGTTTCTTGTTTTCTAAGTTGTTTAGTTCACAACTTAGCTTCTTTCAATCGTTTAAGCCGTTTTTATCTATCGAACATCTACCTACTGACCCTAGAGTCAAGTATAGGATCTTGAGTGATGAAAACCAGTCGAGATCATATATTTTATCCTTTCATTAAAGAAGTAATAAATGAGAACTTTCATAAGTCGTGAAATGAGCTATAAAGTAAATCGCCTAAGTTGATCCTTTCCAACTTAGTTTCTTTTAATCTTTAAAGTCGTATTAAGATATCGACTACCTTCTCTACTGACCCAAGAGTCGAATATGAGAGCTTCCTAGTTCTAAACAAGATTAGTACGAATCTCGTTTCCCGTTTAAGTAAAACGAATTAATTAAGCGTGCAAATGCCTAAAGAATAAAACAACTAAAACCTTCTTCGATTCTTTTTAATCGATTATCGTTACAACCCGTTTTTAAGTATATTTATTTTACGATGAAGGAGGAAGCCAACTGTAGAGAAAGGACGGAAGATCCAAAGTTGGAAGCTTTTGCTTATAAGTTCTGTATTTACAAGGTGGGCTTATATCAAATAAAATGTGGGTTTTTCCACAACTCGAAAGTATTATTTATCGCTTTGATAATTGTGTTTTCAACGTGATAATCTTGGCATTAACTGTTTCAACTATTTTTTATGTGAGTTCTCTTGTACCTATCTAAGTTAACATTCGTGTTTTCCAGATTTCTGAGTTAACCTTCGGGTTTTCCAGACTTTTAGAGTTAATCTAACTAGGTTAACTAACGATCGGCTCTGAGTTAGCTGCTAAGTGCTTTCCAGAGTTAGTGCACTTTTTAACCTGTGGTGTATGTGGTATCCTGTTGAGGGGTAGCCAGCCACGGTGAATTAGTTGGGTCGAGATTGAACATAGCATACTCTAAAAATGCTTGCGCAAGCTGCTTTATACAAATCAGTCAGAAAATGTTTAGTAGGCACGGGCCTTTTCAACAAAACCCCGATGCGCTATGGTTATAAAATGCCAGATTATTTATACTTATGATTATGATTTCAGCATCGTGCCCACTAAGTACGTTTGTACTTAGCCCTGCATTGTTTTCTAAATGTGCAGGTTGAAGCGACGGTGAGCGGCGACGGTTGATGTTGAGTTGAAAGATAGGATGCTTTAGTTAGAACTCTTCCACTGCAGAACTCTAAATCTTTTCCAACACACCTTTGAAAAATTCTCAGTAGTCTAAGTCTGTAATTATGAACTTAGCTTCTTTTGTACTTTTGTCGAGTAATCCTTAGGGATTAACTCTTTCTTATCTATATTAAAGTCTTGTTCATGGTTTAATGATGTCTTTTCATGTATGTTTAGTCAGTTAGCCCCCCTTCTTCCCCGCTTCTTTAATCCAACCCCAGTCGCACCCCGGCTTCTGCCGTCCCTCGGGATTTGGGGCTGTGACAGAGTGGTATCAGAGCAGTGTTCGTTTTCTGCTCTGTTTCTGAGTCAATCTTCTAGTATGAGTTAGTGTGAGTCATTCTTTCTTAGTGTGAGTCATTCTTTCTTAGTATGAGTCATTCCTTCTAGTAATATCACAAGAGTGATATATATATATACAAGTCTTCCTTCGAGTAATAATATAGAGTATTCATTTGTACTCTATATCGAGTCTCCTTTCAAGTCGTAAGACACGGTATTTGTGTATACTCTGGATTAGAGTCATCTTTCAAGTATAAGATAAGAGTTAAATTATAAAGCTAAGATTGAGAACATAGAAGTCAACTCAACCGCCCGCTACGTCGACTCAACAAGGAAAAGTGAAAGAATTTTATAATGAGATTTCTTTAAAAAAAAAAAGAAAAAAAAGGGGGAATTTATGAGCAAGTATTCAAAAAAAATTTAGAATGAGAATGAGTTGTGTTCCGAAGTTAAGAATTTTATAGAAGTAAAATTTTTATACTTTATGTGATTGAGTGATAGTACAAGTACTATCTTATGTGAAATTATTTGCGCAATAGTTTCTTTCTTTTAAAAATTATTTGGACACAAGAATATAGTTGGATTTTAGGGATTTTTCCCGGTTCAATGAGAACGTAGACTTGAAACCTAAGAACTTTCCGGTTCTTCGAAAACTTAGACGTTTTTAAGAAACGTTATTCCAAATGATTTCGAAAGGAGATCCCTAACGCGAGAAGGACTTCCTCTGATGAATGTCACGTGCGCTTAGTGACATGAATAAAGACTCGGCAAAGTCGATCTTTGTTTTACAACCCGATAAGAATTTCCTTCGAGGGAAATGAAATAAACTCATCTCTCTCTTTTTTTCTGCAGTTCTTCTCTCAAATATCTCTCTACCTCTCTCTCTCTCTAAAAACCCTAGCTTTCCCGCCGCTGCCACCTCCTCGTCGCCTCGCGACCGCAGCCGCCACCACCTCGCCGCCGCCACCTCCGACGGTGTCTCCTCCTCCTCCACTCACTCTCTCTCTCTCTCCGCCAATCTTCCTACTGTCGTCTTCGCCCTCTCGACCGCCAGCTTTCCCACTGCCGTCAACCTCTCATCTCCTCCTCTACAGATCTAGTGCGCTATTCATCCGGATCTGGTGCACGGCACTGGCAACGAACTGCACGCGATGGCACGCGATCTACTTCCGCCTCTTGATTCCACCTCTCGCAGTAACCCTTCGATCTCGTACCTCTTTCTCGTTCGCTCCTGTAATACCCCGAATATTTTCTTCCGATGAGAAATAAAAATTTAATTATTAATTAAGGTTTTGCAAGCCTAAGTTAAGGATTTTCAATTCTAAGACTAACGGTGAAATCCGTTTCTAAAAATAAATTCCAGAAGTCGGTTGAACGACTACTGTATTAGGGTTTTCGCGCCGATAAAATTTTCGTTCGAAAACTCATATCGAAAAACCGTCAGACTTTACATTCACTTTTTCTTCGATACGAGTTCACTGGAGAAAGTCAGTTTTTATTATTTTTCCGGGCGAATTTTGGACTATCTTATCCCGACTTTTTATCGGATTTTGGAATTCGAATTGTCCTTTCCGACTAAGTAAAATATTCCAGAACTAAGGATCGTATCCATTTCTGTCAATAAGGTGTCCGTCTAATAAAGTAATTGTTCATTTTAGTTTGCAGTATTAGATCCGGAAAAGAATTAAGTTTATAAATAATATCTAGATATTAGTGAATAGTTAAACCTCCTTACTTTTGCTATAAATATCAAGTTGTCATCCATTTTTCTCTCATTTCCTTCTCCTCCAAACCGCCACCCTCTCCCTCTCTCTCACCATTGAAGAGTTCTTCAAGTTCTTCAAGCTTTCGAGCTTCGTAACTTGTTTGTTTGTTGATCGATTTCAATTCCGATTGCATATTCGTAAAGGTAAGAACTTCCTCTCGAGATTGAACCGAACAAAGTCCCTTCCTTCAAGTCTTATTTTTTTTCGAAAATTTCATGGGAAGAAGCATGATGAATCTATGTTTAATATATGTTATAGTATGCTTAGGAATGGTTTTATAGATTAAAATCATGAAGAAATCATCCCTCCTAATTTATTTGATATTACCGAAATTTTTAAGAGAATTAGGGGTTTGATGTAGTTCGATTTTCTTGAGGATTGATTGATGGATTAGTGTTCTATATGATGAAAGATGATTACATGAATTATCTTAGAATTTTCTAAAAATAAAAATAAAAGTGTAAGAGAGAAAGAAGTAATGATTTGATGTACAAAATGATATGATTTGCATGAGATGATGATAGAAATGAGATGTAGTATGTTTGAGGATGATTATATAATTTATTGGATTTTTTCTAAAAATAAAATAAAAATCATAAGAGACGAAAAGTCGTCAATAAGTTAAGATTCCATAATAATTGGAGTATGTGGTTTACGTATTAGTAAATCTTGATAGATGATGAACGATATTGTAAAGTTTGAGCAAAATCGGAGAACGTTAAAATTTTATTAAGAGACGAAGAATCGTCGATAAGTCGAGATTAGATAATAATTTAGGTTTGTGATTTGAATATATGCTAATCTTGTTAGTTAATGATCGTAACCGGAAAATTTGAACGAATTCTAAGAAGGTTGGAATTTTGATAAGAGACGAAGAAATGAGTCTAACTGTCGATAAAAAAGTTGAATAAGGAAAACCAATTTGATATTAATGATTGTTGTCGTTTGACGAACGATATTGTAGTTGACGATATTTCCATCCGAGATACGAGATGATATGAGTTATAATTTATAAGTTAAAGGTTAAATGAAATAGAAATTGAATTTGAAATTGAATTGGTTTAGTAATTGGTTAGTTGAAAGATGATGAATTATACGTCGAGGTTGTAATCGAGAGATATGAAGGAATTTGTCATATAAGATAATACATGTTGACTGCCTTGAGATGGAAATTTCGTAAGAATAAAAGTGGAATAGCATTAATCGAACCTAGGCAATCGCACGTCGAGTTTTATCGAGCATTAGGGTTTCGCGCAGACTGAACTACGACCTTTCACGGAAACTGTTATAACTCTTAGCTCGCTTAACGAAATCGAGATCCGTAAATTGGAGAGTAAACTACACATCCGTGAATTTCTTTTGGTATAGAGAACATCTCCTGTTTCGAAATGATCTGTTCTATATACACTCCAGAACTACTGCCTTGTGCAGGAAATTTCCAAAACTCATTTTCTTAAGTTGAATTCTTGTCAACACAATTCCTTAAGGACTTTTAAGTCGTTATGAGTTATCGACAACCGTTATTAACCGACCTAAGTGTCGAGTAAGGAACCAAGTTAGTTCTAAACGAGAAGTGTTCAAGTCTCGTTTCTTGTAATCAAAAGAAATTAGTTAAAGTGCAAAGGCCTAAAAGTCTAAAACGAATTCGATTTCCTTTTCCTTTATTGTCTCGACCGCTTGTTAAAGTTTTTTATTTGCGATAAAAGGAGGAAGTCGGAGTTGAAGACAGGACGGAAGACAGAAGGTTAAAGTTTGTTCTGTAAACGTTTGAGGTGGGCTTTTCTATCAAAATAAAATGAGCGTTGCTCGAAAGTGTTTACTTACTGCTTTAATAAGTGTGTATTAAAGTAACTATCAGTGCATAATGAATTGTTTTATGTGAATTCTCTTGTGCTTCTCTGAGTTAGCCCACAGAGTGCTATCCAGAGTATTGGATTCTGAGTTAGCCCACAGAGTGCTATCCAGAGATTTCAACTAAACGATCAGATTCTGAGATAGCCCACAGAGTGCTATCCAGAGGGATAGATTCTGAGTTAGCCCACAGAGTGCTATCCAGACGATCGGATTCTGAGTTAACCTTCAATGTGTTATCCAGAATTAAGTGTACAGCAGTATAAGTCTTACGAGCGTTTATGAAAAGATGCCTGATTAATCTATACTCTTGTGAGTTGTTTTCGGCAATGTGCCCACTAAGTGCTTTATGTACTTAGCCCTGCATGTTTGTTTTTAAATGTTCAAGTTGAGTGACGGGAGCGGTGGTGGTTGATGTTGAGTTAAGAAGTCATATTTAGAATAAAAAACTTGTATCCAGCTTTACGCTTTCCACTGCCAATCTTTTTTGAAGTTAATATATCTATCTGTTGGGTCTAAGCTCGTACAATGATCTCAGTTCCTGTTTGAACATCTTGTCGAGTGATCCTTCGAGATCAACTCTTTCTTTTAAATGAAGTCTTGTTCATAGAAGTTCTTCTGTTATTAATATCTGTTTATTCGTTTATTCTTATTCATTCCCCTTTCTTCCCCGCCTCTTTAGTCCAACCCCTAGTCGCACCCCGGCTTTGCCGTCCCTCGGGATTTGGGGCTGTGACAGCTCCGGCTAGTGGTGACGCGACCAACTAGATGCCGCTTCATCTCCTTTGTCGCGGTGATGTCACGATTCCAGCGGAGTGCAGAACACCAGATATGGTGTAGTCACCGGCGATCCTTGGAGCTCGGCGACAGCAGCAGCTCGAATCTGTGTTGCCATCTTCAGACAGCAACAACAACTGCAGTGGTGATGGTTTCGGTGCTTATGTCGTGCGATTCTGGTGATGTCGCGATTCTGGCGAAAGGAGTGGCGACAGTAGAGGTTGAGGCGGCGTTGCGCCGCGGTGGTGGTGGCGCGGTCAACGTCGGCGTTCGTTATGGCATCTCCATCGTAGCCATGGCGACAACGGTAGGCGGTTTGGGCTCCCGCTGTGACGGCAATGGTTGGTCGTTGAAACTTCAACACCGCCAAATTCAGAGAATCACCCCCCACACCCTTAATCTTGACGGAAATCACCAGCATCCATTTCGCCCATATGAGGACTGTAATTTAGTTTGGTATTTTCACCTTAAATTTGTGTTTTGATTGTTGGTTGGTTTAATGGGAGCATATGGAAGGCGGCTGGACTTTCCCATTTTTTTATGTGAATACACAAATTTTTTCACTTTTTTTGTGTGACGTCTCAGATTTTTTTTCATTTTTTCTGTGACTTCACAGAATTTTTCATTTTTTTTGTGACTTCACAAAGTTTTCAATTTAATTTTGTGATTTCACAAAATTTGAGTAAAAAAATTTGTGTCCGTCGGCGACAGTGGCGGCAACACGATGGCGGCGGTGGCGGCTGTGAAAAAGTGGTGGTGATTTTGTTTTTGTTAAGTCTCAAATTTTTTTTGTGACCGCCGGCGACAGTTGCGGCGGCACGACGGCTGTGGTGGTGGCACAGCGGCGGCGGCGGTGGAAAAGTGGTGGTTGATTTTTTTTTTTGTTCAGTCACAAATTTTTTTTATTGACCGCCGGCGATAGTGGCGGCGGCACGACGGCGACGGTGGTGGCACGGCGGCGACGGAGGAAAAGTGGTGGTGGAATATTTTTTTTATTGTTCAGTCACAAATTTTTTTTTTGTTACCAGATAGGTGGTGGAAGGGTAAAAATGTCAAAAAGTGCTAAAATTTAAATGATTTATAAGGAATGCTAAAATTTAAAAAATCTATCTAAGAAGTGCTAGTTTGAAAATCCTCTCCTTTTTTTTTTCAGTTGTTATATATGTACTATATAAGTTAACTTCAATTAATTAAAATTATTTTAATATTATACTAGTGGTCGATATTAGGAATATTATGAAATATTATTATTTTAATTTTAATCAAGTTAAATATATTAGTTGAGAAAATAATGTATATTTTTATAAAATTTATAATGAAAATTAAATTGTATTTTTCAATCTATTAGGAGAAATAATTAATTTAAAATACACTTCATTAAATTAATATATACAAAACACCTAAAACAAAATTTAATAAAATTAATGTTGGAGGAAAAAAAATGTGAACAAGCATTAGGTAGATTATTTACCTCCTAAAAGTATGATTTGGAGTGAATTTGTTGAGGGTTATAATTGTCACTACATAAAAAGGACAAAAAAAAAAACAGATCCAAATAGAATAAGTCGTTCAGCCGATTTTGCTTAATCAAACCAGTAGGTTCTTCATGTACTAATTTCATCTAATTTTCTTATTCTTGCATGTTCTTTATGTACTAATTACACGGTGCTTTATAAATTCTCATAAGTATGCATTATACATATGCATGTATTGCATTATGGAAAAACATGAAATTTATCGTACATAATTTTATTTTATTTCTTTGAGAAAATCATACATAAAAATTTTAATGTTCATAATTTTTTTTTTGTAATGCATTACAAAATATAGCGCATTCTATTGGACATCGTAGTTCATTAATACTTTCATGAAGATAATGTTGCATAAATTATATTATTTATCTATTGCGTCGCATTACAATACACATAGTAGTGCATTTAATTTTCGTGAAGATAATATTGCACAAATTAAGTTATTTGTTCTATCGCAGTATGAATTTTGCACTAATACATTGTAACGTAAAAGTAAATGCACTTTATAATATCAATATACTCTTTCTTCTGGTAATGCATACTATGATTGCTATTTTCTCATTCTAAATTCTGGATTCAGATTATGAAGTTTTTAATGTTGATGATTTAGTTTTTTAATCCCCAAATTCGGCTATTGTCGGTAGATTTCAATGCACGTCCAATTGGTATTTATAATTTTACCTTGTTACCCTTTTTAATTAGAAAAAGGAAGCGGTTTCATTTAACAAAGAATCGTTTTAGTTATTTGTCAAGATTTAATGAATTTAAATTTCCATTTTTTACATTATTAATTAACTGCATGTGATATTCTTCAAATAAGGGCAGAGAAGTAATTTGAAAATCTAATTACGATAATTGTCAACTAGTACCTAGATTATAGGGAAGTGGGATTTGCCCAAAATTGTGAAATTGGAGAAATCTTACCAAATTGAAAATCAATATAGCTTTCAAATTTATACGATCATATGGGATAGAAATCAAATCTTCATGCAACAAACCCCTTTTTTCATATTTTGACATAATTCATGTGGAAAACAAATTGACATAATTATGAGTGCATTTTTTATTTCTACGTAATGCATTTTGAAATCAAAAAATAATGCATTGAGAAAAAATAATTTTGACAATGCATTATAATATTCATCAAATATTGATATTGTGTAATATTAAAATAATGCACTGTAAACTATCACATAATGCATTTAAGATGTTAAAAAAATGCACTATCATATACTCCAATTAAAATACGAACAAATAAAATTTTAAAAAGTGAAATAATGCACTACAAACTATACCACAATGTATTTAAGGATTTAAAATTATACAATATTAAAGCTTAAAAGAATGATAAAAAATAATAATATTACATATTTCCAAAGTATATATTAGAGTAGTTAAAATAATATAACAAAAATTAATAAAATATTAACTAATTCATAGAACAAATATAAACAAATAAAATACTAAACTAATTGTACGTGCATGAAATTTGAATTGCATAAACCAACCAATTCAAATCCCCAAATTATAGGATAAAACTGTCTATAAATTAGTAATAAAATACAAAACTAACCCTCCATTCTATATAACACGATAAAATATAACAAAAATACTAAAATAAATATTAACCATAGATCACAAAAAAATGAATGGATCAGATTACTTCTCATTTCTTACGAAAAGACTCTTTTGTATATGATCTTTTCCCTATATATGTGTGTGTGTGTGTGTGTGTGTGTGTGTGTGTGTGTGTAAAAATTAGTAAAGATTTTGATTTATCCTAAAATCCAACTGACCCCAACCGAGTAGAGAAAAGTCATCAGTGTGAACTTAGCTAGAGCTCACTGTTTGAGCATAGAAATTTTATCTTTACAGATTTCAAATAGAAGAAGTCAGCCAGACTAAAGAAGAAAGTTCATGAAGAACTCAATTGCGACTCACACTCAGCTGAACAGGAACTTAGCTGAACCTCAACCTCAGCTGAATCACGGCCTCAGTTGAACAACAACTTAGTTGACTCCTCAACTGACCCATGCAGCTTAAGCGTGAAGAGAAGTTGTGTCGAAGTCAGACGTTGCAAAGCTGAGAAGAGAAGACTTTGAAGACGTTGAAGGCAGAAGAGTTGAAATTCATATTCAAATCTACTCGGAAGGACAAGTCAGCTAAAAACCTTACTATAAATGGACCGACAACAGCGACGCGCAAAAAGCGAAGGTCGCAGTTACCATTTTAGGAAAGTTTCCAGTAAAGCAGGTAGAATGTCATGCTTTTGACAAAGATCAAATGGCTCTTTCCAATGGCTAATAAGATCTCCCTCTACAAATAGAGGTCTCCACAATTGAAGAGAGAGAGAGTAGAAGAGAGAGTACATGAGAGAAAAGAAGATTAAGACGCTGATAGAATTGCACAAGGTGAAGTAGCAGCAGCAGCATACCACCACTCTCTCCAGCACGAAGACCTTAGCTTAAGTCCAGTAGAAGTCGAGTGTCCACGTCTCCTCCTATTCTTCCATCTAGCCATCTAGAGAGCCCCCTCTTTGATTGAGTCTAGAATATAGGTTCTTGCTTAATTTTGTATCCAAGCAGACTCTCTACCAAAAGATCGAGTCTCTAAGCCTTAGGACAAAGCCTCCACTTCTCTCTATGTAGAAGGCTTCTTAGTTGGAAAAACCCCCAACCCCCAAACCTTAGGTCTTACTTTGAACCCGCAATCAAAGTCACTACGCCTTTTAAACCCGCAATCAAAGACCAGGTCCCTTTGAACTCGTAATCAAAGACTAGGTCCCTTAGAACCCGCAATCTAAGACAAGGTCTCCTTAGAACCCGTAATCTAATCTCAGGCTGTACACTTGCCCGCAAAAGTGTTGTAAGGTCTTGTTCGAACCCGTAATCGAACTAGTTGGGTTGCTTGGTACCCGCAAACCAAGTGGAACGTTTGATAAGCACACCTAAACTTATCTAGTGGATTACTTCCCCGAAAAAGAAGTCATGGACGTAGGAGGTCAATCTCCGAACCACGTTAAAATACTGTGTCCTTTACATTCTGTACATACATTCAGTATTTTACATTCAATTATCTAACCAACTGACCCAGCATACAAACTGCACTTTCACAAACTGCACTAAGTTTTGGGAACTTGACCGTCCGTATTTTCATTAAAGTTTCAGTTTAAGTAACGAGCTTTAATTTCTACCAACTTCCGCAAACACTTAACTCTTTGAAACTTTAGTTGGAATACACAGCTGACCTTCAGTCAAAGAAGTCAGCTGTGCACCCAACTGTGTGATCAGCTCCAACTGACTTTCACAGTTGTCGAGCAAACTAACCTAAGCAGTTAACTCAGTGAAAAGTTTTTATAAAACAAAAATTTTTACTGGTGTATTTCCCCTGATAGAGTTGCGTCGGGAGGGCTGAAAGTATATGCCCGACGCAAGTATAAAGCAATGTCAACATAGGCTGTTTAATAGTTATTATTTCAATAGTTGTTATTATTTAATTATGATTATGTTATATTGAGCTCTATGTCTTATACATGGGCCTTAGTAGGAGTAAGTATATATTTCAATTCCCTGCGTAGTTTAGGGTTATCTTTTCTGAAATTTTTTGGATATTTGCGGCTTACGCTGTGGACAGAAGTTTTCTGCTTCTGTGGCCTTGCTTGAGGCGGTTTTCGTTCCTTCTTTTATATCAACTCCTTCTTTTCCATCGTCTTCACTCTATCAATTTGGTCCGACCTCCCGGTTCATGCCCAGACCCGACTTCAAATTAGGATGGAGAAGATGATGACTGACTTAAAAGAGACGATTTCAACAACGACTTCTAGGGTTCTTGATATGGAGAAAACCCTAGCCAATCATGGCACTCAGTTCGTGGTGATTGTGGAGCAGTTAAAGGCCATCAGTTCCACGTTGGCAATAAAGTTCAATGAGACTAGCATCGGCGGTGACAAGCTAGCCAAGAAGACTTACGACGGTGGCCATCTGCAAGTGACAGCGGAGCAGCTGCCGATAAGTGCACCACCAATGGACCTACCATCTTTCGATGGGTTAGATTCGATTACATGGTTGGCACAGGCGGAGCAATATTTTTTAGTTCATGGGACTCCGATGGCTGATCGAGTTTAATTGGCACTCATCGCCATGACCGGTCGATCCATGTTCTGGGCACAATGGGTTTTGTGACGTTCCGCAACAATACCTTGGGGGCAGTTCACGCAAGAATTAGTGGAGCATTTCGGAGACAGTTCTGCTCTTAATGCATATGAGGCGATGCATTTGACTCGGCAAACAGGATCGTTCGAGGACTATTTGGCTCTATTTGAAGAACGGGTTGCCCAATTACCTTTTCTTCCGTCCGCCCACTATTTGGGAGCATTTCTTGGTGGGTTGCAACCATGGATTCGGGAACGTCTTCCAGAGTCTAAACTCAGTGACTTGTTTGTGGCGATTAGAGTAGCTCGTCGCATCGCTCGTTCCACTAAGGCATCTGCCATCCAACCTAAATCTGTTTTTACCCCATGCATGTTCAATCGGCCCACATACGCATCAAAGTAACTCTACTAAGGCCAACGAGATGACATCATCGAGTTTTTCTATCAAGCCTCCTTTCTCTTCATCAGCTCCTCGACCTCAGTCTTCCTCTACGGTTTCTTGAGGCCCACGGACTAACCGCAGACATCTTAGTGAAGCAGAAGCAAGAGAGTTTCGTGCCAAGGGGAAGTTTTATCATTGTGGTTTGGCTTACAGTCCATTTTACAAATTCCAAGCCAAATCATTGGCCATAATTCTGGTCCCAGATGAGGTAACTTCAGACGGCGAGCTCGAAGAGCAAAAAGAGGCTCCGCAGGAGCAAGCTCCAGTTGTAGAACATGAAGGAAGGACCCCATAATCGAGTTGCAACAGTTATAATTATCCCTCATGTCATCCAATGGATTTGATGGAGCTCGAACTTTGAAATTAATTAGTCATGTCGGCGATCGATGTCTTTTGAGAATGGTTGATAGTGGGGCCAGCCATTGCTTCATAGCTGAGCATGTGGCTCGAGCTTTAGATTTGCCAGTGGACTCCACGACATAATTTGCCGTTGTGTTGGGGGATGGCTCAAGAATTCAGACGCAGGGTGTTTGCCACAATGTTCCTATCCTTATGTCAGATCATTTATTTTCTATCACTTGTTATGTCTTTCCTTTCCGTAGTGTTGACATAATTTTGGGAGTCTCGTGGCTCGCCCAATTGGAGGATGTGACTTCAAATTGGGCTAAACTCTCCATGAAGTTTCAGGTGGAGGATAAGGAGGTAAGATTGCTGGGGGACCCTACGCTGACCTATCGCGCTTGTGTAAATGCTGATTTCAGCTCTTTCGAGCTGGGCGATGAAGCGTGGCTGTTATGGTCTATGGATGACGGCAGATTGTCACCCTTTACCGTTTCTCCATCACTAGCCACTCACCAGCGCACGGAGTTGGAGGCGCTATTGTCCGATTTCCAAGTAATCACGCAAGTTCCGACCGGCCTTCCACCATCACGCAGCAACGACCACCGCATCCTGTTGCAAGACGGCATTTCCCCTGTTTCAGTTCGTCCTTACAGATACAACTGCTTGCAGAAAGACGAGATGGAGAAATTGGTTGCGGAGATGTTGGCAGCGGGCATAATTCAGCCCAGTAACAACCCTTATTCTAGCCCGGTGTTGCTAGTTCGGAAGAAAGATGGGTAATGGCATTTTTGTGTAGATTATCGGGCACTAAATAAAGTCACGATTGCTGATAAATATCCTATACCGGTTATCCAGGAATTGCTCGACAAACTTCATGGTGCAAAGTGGTCCAGCAAGCTTCATTTGTACGCCGGCTATCACCAAATTCACATCGCACCTGAGGATGTTCATAAAACAGCTTTTCGCATTCATTCGGGTCACTATGAGTTCTTGGTCATGCCGTTTGGCTTGACCAATGCACAAGCGACATTTCAATGCCTCATGAATGACATATTTCGACCCCTTCTCCGTAAATTTGTTTTGGTTTTCTTTGATGACATTTTTATCTACAGCAAATCGCGGGATGCCCATTTGCAGCACTTACGTAATGTACTTCACATTCTTGCCACACATTCTTTATTTATTAATCCCAAAAAATGTGTGTTAGGCTCGTCGCAAGTCGAGTATCTTGGCCACATTATTTTGAGTCACGGATTGCAAATGGATCCGAATAAGATTGGCGCCATACTCAAATGGCCACAACCGACATCGCTCAAGGGTTTACGCGGTTTTCTTGGATTGACCGGTTACTATCGTCACTTTATTTGAAATTATGGCAAAATCATGGCCCCACTAACCACATTGCTAAAGAAGGACAAACAGACGACGTGGAAGTGGATTGTCGAGGCAGAGCAGGCATTCCAAGCCCTTAAGAAGGCATTAATAACAGCTCCGGTGCTCCGCATGCCAGACTTTGCTAAACCTTTTGTTATTGAATGTGACGCATCTGGACGAGGCATATGAGCAGTGTTGATGCAAGACAAGCAACCTATTGCCTATTTTAGCAAGAGTTTCAAAGGGAGAGTGTTGTCCAAATCAGCATATGAGAAGGAACTAATGGCACTGGTGTTGGCGGTGCAACATTGGCGTCCGTATTTGTTGGGAAGGCATTTTGTCGTTCGTATATATCAATGCAGTTCGAAGCATCTGTTATCTCAAGCATTGACCACTCCGGCACAACAAAATTGGGCACCAAAGTTGTTGGGTTTCGACTTTGAGATTGTTTATAAAGAAGGCAAAAATAATCAGGCAGCAGATGCCCTATCCCGGCGTGACGAGGAGTTGGAGTTGGCCGCTATCAGCACACCCCAATGGTTGGAATGGCATGAATTACAGGAGGCCGTGAGGGCCGACCCAACTCTATTACAGATTATTTCGGAGCTGGAGGCAGGTCGGGCTGGTCCGAAGCATTACGAGCTCTCGTATGGTACACTCTTTTATAAGGGGCGCGTTGTAATTCCATCAAATTCGCCGTGGGTTATGAAGTTGATAGCTGAGTTTCACGCGACACTGAGGGTGGACATTCAGGATCTTTTTGGATTTACCGTCGGTTGGCAACTAATCTGTATTGGCCTGGTATAATGAACGTTGTTACCAAGTTTGTTGCTGCTTGTGATGTGTGTCAATGGAATAAGTATGAAACAAAGAGCACAGTAGGTTTGCTTAACCCACTACCTATTCTTGAAAATGTTTGGGAGGATATTAGCATGGATTTCATATCTGGGTTGCCCCGTTCTGGGGGTGTGGACTGTATATTGGTTGTTGTCGATCGTTTTTCTAAATATAGCCATTTTATGGGGTTGAAACATCCATTTACCGCTCGTTCTGTGGCTGACATTTTTATTCGGGAGTTGGTGCGCTTGCATGGGATGCCAAACTCTATCGTATCAGATCGAGATCCCATATTCTTGAGCTCTTTTTGGCGGGAATTATTCAAGACTTCAGGCACTACTCTCCGTATGAGTTCGGCGTATCACCCGGAGACTGACGGTCAATCCGAGGTGATGAATAGATGTTTGGAAACTTATTTGCGCCGCTTTGCATTAAAGCAACCTAAGAGTTGGGGGAAAATGGCTCTCATGGGCAGAATATTGTTTTAATACGGGTTATTTGTTGAGTACAGGAATGACACTGTTTGAGACCGTTTATGGCAGGCCTCCCCCGCCACTAGTTGCTTTTCTCCCTGGCGAGATTCGTGTGCAAGCATTAGCAGATACTCTTCAGGAGAGAGATGCCATTCTGGCCTATTTGCAAGCAAATTTGAATCGTGCTCAATATCGTATGGTGAAAGCAGCGAACAAACACCGTCGTCCATTGGAGTTTGCTGTTGGGGATAGAGTGTATCTTAAGTTTAGGCCCTATCGACAGAAGACTTTGTTCCAGGCTCAAAATGCTAAGTTGGCTCTGTGTTTTTTTCGGACCATTTGAGGTTCTGTCCCGTGTTGGCGATGTGGCTTATAAGCTGAAGTTACCAGAAAATTCGAAAGTTCATCCGATGTTCCATGTTTCTCTATTGAAACTTGCAGTTGGGGCTGTCTCAACATCTACGGAGTTGCCTGAAGAGTTATTGGCAGTGGACCCACCGTTTGTTCCTGCAGCAGTGTTGCAACGTCGTCCTGTTGTTCATCATGGTATGGAGGTCAAACAGGTTTTGGTGCAATGGCAGGGGCTGGGAGTTGACGATAGTTCGTGGGTGGATGTCATGGATATGTGTGGACAATTTCCAAACTTCAGCCTTGAGGACAAGCCTGCTTCGGCGAGGGGAGTAATTGATAGAGTTGCATCGGGAGGGCTGAAAGTATATGCCCAACGCAAGTATAAAGCAACGTCAACAGAGGCTGTTCAATAGTTATTATTTCAATAGTTATTATTATTTAATTATGATTATGTTATATTGGGCTCTGTCTTATATATGGGCCTTAGTAGGAGTAAGTATATATTTCAATTCCCTGCGTAGTTTAGGGTTATCTTTTCTGGAATTTTTTTGATATTTGCGGCTTACGGTGTGGACAGAAGTTTTCTGCTTCTGTGGCCTTGCTTGAGGTGGTTTTCGTTCCTTCTTTTATATCAACTTCTTCTTTTCCATCGTCTTCACTCTATCATCCCCCCATACACCAGATACTCGTTACCAGGACCATCAAGTGATATCAGAGCAGTGGTTTAAAAGACTACTGACTCTAGTTCACAAGGTGTGAGTCGAGTAGATTTTTCAGTGGACAACTGAACTAATCTTTTCTGAAAACCTTAGTGCATTCTGGTGCATATTTTCTTGTTTGTCTCTTGTGGTGTGCAGGAAACATGAACCCGACGTTGCTTGGAAGCTTACCGGAGTTCTCCGTGGATGACTATCCTACATGGAAGTTTCGCCTGAAGATGGCACTGACTGCCAGGCATTACAGGATGTGGGAAATTATTAAGAATGGTCCCATCCGCGTGACTGAGTCAGTACTGGTCCCTTCCACCACTCCAGGAGAAGGAGAGATAATGATGAAGGAAGAACTAAAAGGCTTAGAGGCGTACACCAAGAAAGAAAGAGACATCGTGCAACTAGATGGCATAGCAAAGAGTGTCATCTCTTCCACTGTCAACAAAGCCTACCTGCCGAAGATTATCAATTGCTCCATAGCAAAAGATATGTGGAAAGCCTTAGCTGTAATCTGTGAAGGCTCTGATGATATAAAGGAGAATAAGTTCACCTTAGCTTCTCAGAAGTATGAGAACTTCTCTCAGCTAACCAGAGAGTCCATCGACACGATGGAGCTAAGATTCACAGAGGTCCTAATGGATATTGAGAGTATTAGGAAGGGAAAATACTCTCAGCTTGAGATGAACTTGAAAGTTCTATCCGCATTAGATGAAGACTAGGTGGTCTACAGAGTCGTCCATCAAAATCGGAGTGACCTCAGTTCGATGACAACTGAAAAGTTATTCTCCATGCTCAAGGTGAATGAGTATGACATCCTCCGACTGAAGCACACCAAGCTTCAGAATTCAGAATAGATTGAGCATAGCTCAGCTACCAAGCCAGTGGTGCTTCGAGCTGACTCTAGAAAATCCAAGTTCGCAAGACCCTCACGGTCTGCTGACTCCTCAGCTAGGAATCAACTGAGTAGGTCTGAACGTCAGAGGAAGGTCAACGAAATGACCAAACAACTCGAGGTGATGAACTCCAAGATCGAGAAAATACAAGAGGATCAACAGGAGCAGGCGGAGCTCAACTGAACCATCAATAAGGAATCAAAGTAATGGATGCTTTGAATGTGGGAAGCCAGGACACTTCAAAGCCAACTGTCTTGATCTCTCCAAGAAGGAGAAAGAAGCCCTCTGAGGAAAGGCCTAGGAGAAGACAAAGGCCATTATCGTTGAGGATGACATCGATGACACTGGCGTATTCATAGAGTCAGAAGGAGAAGAAACTGACTCGCCATCAAGCTCAGTAGGAAAAGACCAATGCTTCATGGCATTGCCAAAAGAGTCAACTAATTAGATAAACTCTTCTTTCCATCTCTCTCATATTGTTTCTTCTATTAATCAATATACAGGAGAATTAGATGAAGATGTCCAACCGTCTTGGGAAGAGGTCGAACACCTAAGTAGATTGTGCACTACTCAAGTTGCACAATGCAAAGAACTCCAAGCTAAGTTTCACAACATGAGCAACAAACTGATCATGAAGGATCAAGACATAGAGAAGCTCATGGAGGAAAACCGAAGACTCCATGAAGAAGTTGCTCAGTCAACCAACAGTTAGGCCATCAACTTGATCAACATGACCAGAACTCAGGCTGAATACATCTCTCAGTTGCAAATGGAGCTGAAGTTTGCACAAGAGAAGATAGTATCCCTTCATGCCTCAAGCGCAGCTCTAGAGAGCATGTTAAGACACCAAAGACCTCCCAAATGTGTTGAAGGTCTTGGATACAACCTAGCGACGGACACTGGAGCTCAGCCAACACAGTTCATCAGGGCAACTCAATCACCGACTGAGGTACCTCAAGTTTAATTGAATTCAGTCGAAGTCACAGTTCAAGAGACTTTGGTCATCCCTTAGACTATCGAGACTCCTGTGCAGGATAAAGGAAAAAAGGTTCTAACTGAAGAACCTAAGAAGCATGAAGCTGGTACGTCAAGAGATGTTGAAAGATCGTCCAAGATGTCTAGACCCCAAGGTCACAGAGCGAGGGGGAACGAAGTGGACCTTCGCAGCTCAGGCGCGGGTGAAACTACTCAGCTCAGCATCATCAGCACATGCATCCGAACTGGGACAATCCTCACACTTCTACCATCAGACATTCTCAGTGTCACATCACTACCAGCAAGCATATCAAGAACATGAAAACTATGGTGATCAGTTCAATGGTCCTAGTTATCCTCAATTTGGGTATGCTCAAGGAGCAAGACAGTTTGGGTCATCTCCCAGACAGTTTTCTCCAAAAAGGAATCAACCATCTTAGTTGAGTCAAAACCAAGCTCCTCAAAGACAGGGTTATTCACCTCTCAACTGGATTGCACGTGCACCCAAGGAATTTCAGTCAGCAGTCTACGTGGATAATCCAAGAAAGGTGATCCGAACTGACCACTCAGTTCGAGTCTTCAAGGAAGCCTCAACTTCTTCCAAACCTGAATCCAACTAAGTTTGGAACAGGAGTTCCTTATGTGGGTTGTAGGAACGGGATGAATTGAGAGCAGATTATCCTATCAGTATGCATTGTTGGGAAAATTTATGCTGATCTCAAAAAAGCGAAGAAGATGGAGATTACAAGTTGAGAGGGAATCTCAACTTGAGAAGGGAACTGAGACAGTCAACGGAGATATAGTTCGATGGAGAACGTGAAGATCAAACCTCAATTGAACAGACGAACTTGAGTCAGTTGAGTGTATGTTGATTCAGCTGGGATTCAGACCAATTGAGAAGACTCAAAGATCAGTTTCGTTCATTAGTAATTAAGGCAAGTATTTTGAAATAAATTCAAGCATCCTCTGATGATAATGATCACATTGAGTTGAGCCCCGCAGTCGCATTCAATGCAAAGCTAGTTAGTACTATTTAATAGGTTAAGCTTTTGAAACCGCGAGTGGGCTGACACGGAAACTTGTACACGCATCACGTGCGAGTATCCATCACCGCCGGACCTACATCCCGTACCACGTTCCTAATAGGCGAACCGTCTTAAATCAAAGTCGTTGATCACGAAGAGGCGGGAATCATTGACAACCGTTGATTGCAATCCTCTTCCCTGCTTATAATGAATTCTTGAAATCCCTTATTGATTCACCATATCAGTTTATTGAATCGGAGAAAATTCTTGCAATCCCTTCCTCTAGTCATCATGCTTTATTCATCTTGTGCTGTTTCATCTAGCATCTATCAAAGTCCACTATGTCCATCGAAGCAGCAATGGAGAACGTAAGAGCAAAGGATGTGTTTGAAACGGTTTTATCTCTGGAGTAAGAAGATCATCCTGATCTGAAGGAATCTATCAACTGGATTCAAGGTGCAGGGTTGAAGGAATGGTTGTGTCATGAACCCTTGTTTCTCCTTCCCTCTGCAGTCACTGAATTCTTTGTGAACTTACACGTAGATGAAAATGAACATCTATCAACGGATGTTCACATGCCAGTTTGCTCTGGAACTGATAAAGGGTTTACAAAGGAGAAAGTCTCCATTGACGTCACACAGTGCTTGAAGAAATTTTGTCTTCCTAGCAGAGGAAAATACCTTTCCTCCCTCACTGAAACCATGGTGTGCAAATTTATCCAAGAAATTACCATTGGAAATGAGGAGTTCAAAGGAGGGATGATGCGAACAAAGCTAGAGCCGAAACCACGCCTGCTTTATGACATTATGGTGCACTTCTTTCATCTACTGTTTGGATCAAAATCAGATGTGAGCAAACCAAAAATGAAACCAACAATGGCAATTCATGAAAGGCATGATACTGATTGGGTGACAGTAGTAACGAAACTTCTGCTGGCACAAACAGCTAAGGTTGATCCAAAAGAGTCCAGTTGTATGGAATCGAAAGTTGCTCTATGGGACCAAAGTCAATTCAATTATTCTGAGTGCCATTGACAAGAAGAAGCTGAAGATTGACTGGAATCAAACTGACAAGAAGGAGTTAACAAATAAAGATAGATTTCTGCAAACTGAAGATAGAATAACCACAGTTCTCTCACTGACTTACCAAGGTACCTCAAAGCCACAGAAAAGAGGTCGAGGTGGTAAGTCTGGTAAAAATCAGCAATCTCCTAGCAAAAGAGAAAAGGATACTCAGAGTAGATTAGACTCTGAAAGAATTCCATCACCTTCGCCAAAGAAGAAGAAGTGAAGGGTTAAGAGGTCGAGCTCACCTCCCATTACAATGAAGAACATATCTCAATTCGCTTCACCTAGTGTTAGTCAGTCATCGCATCAATTCACTACAGAAGAAGGAGAAGTGGACCACACAGAGGAAGTACACAAGTCTGCATCTGTGCACATGGAGGAAGATCCTCTGGCTGAAGGAACAGTATGCAAGTCTCTTTCAGCTGAAGATGGACTGAGGAACCAGAGCACTCAAAACGAGCATGAGTTAACTCATCCAGGGAAAATTGATCAAGATACTTCCTCAAGAGAAGTGAGAAATGGGTCTCCACAGAGACAAGTCCTTACAGAAGATGAAGTATTTCAAGGACTTGATCATTTACTGCTGGAAAATCTAGATGATGAGATTTCAAAGCTCGCAGACAAGGAGACAGAGCACAAGGCAATTCTCAGCCGTTTTGATAAAGTTTATCGTAATGCATATAAGAAAGCTCTCACTTTGTTCCCAGAACTGAGATATCATCTCTACACTCTCAATATCCTGGTCGAACTGTTTGTGTACATCTCAGTCAGTCTCGGTGATTACTACATTATGGCTGACTTTTTGCAAATCCACGATATCAAGAAGCTGCAAATCACAGAAGGAGAGATGATGACAGCCTTCAAGTTCAAAACAAAACTGGAACTGATCTAGAATAAAGACATTCTTATCAGAACATACCTGGAGCAATGCTCGGAGTTCAAAAGCAAAGTTCCTCAGTGTGAAGAGACTAGTCGTCATGAGACTGAACATCATCTTCAGTAAATTGCTTGTTGTGGCTGGATCCCTCCACCTGAATCTTCAGCACCAGCATCTTCGAGCAAAGAAGCATGTATCGACGCACAAGCAATTATCCTTCCGCATAGGAGACAAGATGAACTCGCTCCAAGCCAAGCATTGTTCACCACTACGACTTTGATTAGTCATCTTGTCACTAGTCCAAACCCATTTGACGAGTCATCTGACCTCCCAGAGTTGGTTCAACAACTGAGTCACAAATATAATCACTTGAAAGAAGAATTTGAGTCTTCCTCCATCCAGATTAGACAGGAATTCAGTTATCAGTTTGCAATCACTGAGTCCCTAAAGGCATTTGATCGAGTTAAACTTCAACTCGACTTACATGGGGAGAAAATGACGACTGATTTCATCAAGTTCAGACAGCACATCTCCAATGACTTTAAATCAAAGCTCATCAAACATCAAAAGGCTTTCATAACTAAGCTGCGTGCATCACACCTCGAACCCATGGCACACGACATTTCTTCTATCGACGAAAGAGTTAAAAATAATAAGTCACAGCTGAAGCATCATGAGGAACTGTTCAGTGAGCTGAAGCATGAGCTGCAAGCACTCAAAGCTCAGAACTTTGAACTGATGAAAGAACGTGTGTCTTCCCTCCAACTCATTCAGGATGTGTCTGCAACCAATTCTCGACTGGATTGAGAGCTCTCTGACCAAAAAGTCACAGTTTCTTCCCTTTTAAGTGATGCCAAAAATGGGGAAGATGAAAAAATTACACAGGCAGAGAAAGATCCGATAGTTCAGGGTACTGGTGAGCAGACTCAAGACAATGAAGAAACTCAAGCTGAGACTGCAACTGCTGAGGAGGATGAGCCAGCAAAGGAAGATGGGACGGCCACGACTGCCATGACTGCTGAGAAGGATGAACCAGCAAGGGAAGCTAAGGACATAACTGAACCAACAAAGGAAGCCGAGGTCTGAACTACTGTGAATGATTCGGTATCAGTAAAAGAAACTGATGTCACTGTTGCAGGAACTTCAACTATTGTTGCTAAGGTTGAAGATCAAGCTGCCAAGACCACTCAAGATCCTCTTGAGGCTGAAAAAGCGAATCTGCTATCACAAGAAGAATTTATGGTAAACGAAGATAACAGAGAAGTTGATCTATTGATGTCTCCTACTCCTGATGACATCATCATCCTGGCCAAAACTACTGGAGCCACGAACGATTAGGTGGAAAACAGGAAGTGGCTAAAAGAATTTGAGCGAATCTAATTGGCAAAGCTTGAGAGATTCAAGCAGGAGATGAAAGAGAGTTTGGAAACCAGCATGACTGGAGGACCAAGAAAACTCTCCTATCAACGAAGACGTCACCTTGTTGAAGAAAGAAGAAGGTCTTGGAAAGCAATCTCTGAGAAAAGATGGCAGATCAGAAAAAGTCAGAGAAATTAAGGAGTGCATCCACATGTTGACAAGTTCATCCCAGAGATCCTGAATGATCATTGGGAAGATCTGAAGGAAGAATTCATTCTTGAATTCTACTATGATGGATTCTATGGAGAACACCTGCCAAAGAAGCATGGTTGTTGCATATCCAAACTTTTGCCATGGAAGATGTAGTTGGCAGATACTTTGTGACAATTCTAAAGGAATTTGGTCACCTTCCTCCAGCCATCCTAGCAAGGAAGACTTTCCCTCCTCCCATGGTACCTGGAACAAGAACTATTGCTTCCAGCCTGATCGAGAAAGAAGCAAAAATATTGGTTGTGAAACTCAAGATTGACACAGTCGAAGAATCTGGGAAATTCTAGATTACCAGGAAACACATCCATAAAAAATATGGACCGAAGCTTCATAAAGAACAAACCAAATGATGTTGCGAAGAGAAGACGATGACTGATATATTTAGTTTTTGCTATTTTGAATTCTTAGATTCAATTGTAATGTAATCTCCCCTTCTTATTATCAGAAATAATAAGTTGTAGTTTTTAAAAATTTTCTTGAATCATTAACTTCACTTGATGACCACTATCTCGTTGTCCAAGTTTGAGGTTATTTTTTATATTTTATCTTGTGCTAACCCCTTTCCTCTTATAGACTAGAATTGAGTTTATCTTTTAGTCTTTTTGGTATCAGTTGTATAATATCAGTTAGGAAAGTTAGGTGGTGTGAGTTTAGAGTTTTGGCATCATCAAAAAGGGGGAAATTGTTGGAAATATTAGTAAAGGTTTTAATTTATCCCAAAATTCAACTGACCCTAACTGAGTAGATGAAAGTCATCGGTCTGAACTTAGCTAGAGCTCACTGTTTGAATGTAAGAATTTTATCTTTACAGGTTTCAAGCAGAAGAAGTCAGCTGGACTGAAGAAGGAAATTCATGAAGAACTCAGTTGAGACTCACGCTCAGCTAAACATGAACTCAGCTGAACCTCAACCTCAGCAGAATACGGACTCAGTTGAACAGCAACTCAGTTGACTCCTCAACTGATCCATGCAGCTCAAGCGTGAAGAGAAGTTGTGTCGAAGTAAGACGTTACAAAGCTGATAAGAGAAGGCTTTGAAGACGTTGAAGGCAGAAGAGTTGAAGTCCAAATTTAAATCTACTCGGAAGCACAAGTCAACTGGAAAACATACTATAAATGGACCGACAATAGTGACACGCAAAAAGGGAAGGTCGCAGTTACCACTTTAGGAAAGTTTTCAGTAAAGCAGGTGGAGTGCCGTGCTTTTAGCAGAGATCAAACGGCTCTTTCCAAAGGCTAATTAGATCTCCCTCTATAAATAGAGGTCTCCATAATTGAAGAGAGAGAGAGAGAGAGAGAGAGAGAGAGAGAGAGAGTACAAGAGAGAAAAGAAAAATAAGATGCTAATAGAATCGCACAAGGTGAAGTAGCAGCAGCATACCACCACTCTCTCCAGCAAGAAGACCTCAGCTAAAGTCCAGTAGAAGTCGAGTGTCCACGCCTCCTCATGTTCTTCCATTTAGCCTCTCAGAAAGCCCCTTCTTTGATCGAGTCTAGAATATAAGTTATTGCTTAATTTTATGTCCAAGCAGACTCTCTCCCAAAAGATCGAGTCTCTAAGCCTTAGGACGAAGCCTCCACTTCTCTCTGTGTAGAAGGCTTCTTAGTTTGAAAAACCCCCAACCCCCAAACCTTAGGTCCGACTTTGAATCCGTAATCAAAATCACTAAGTTCTTTTGAACCTGCAATCAAAGACCATGTCCCTTTGAACCTGTAATCAAACACTAGGTCTCTTAGAACCCGCAATCTAAGACTAGGTCCCCTCAGAACCCGTAATCTAAGCCCAGGCTGTACACTTGCCAGCAAAAGTGTTGTAAGGTCTTGTTCAACCCGTAATCGAACTGGTTAGGTTGCTTGGTACCCGCAAACCAAGTGGAACGTTTGATAAGCACGCCTAAGCTTATCTAATGGATTACTTCTCTGAAAAGGAAGTCATGGATGTAAGAGGTCAATCTCCAAACCACGTTAAAATACTTTGTCATTTACATTCAGTATTTTACATTCATTTATCTAACTAACTGACCCAGCATACAAACTGCATACAAACTGCACTTTCACAAACTCCACTGGGAACTTGACATTCCCGGTTTTCATTAAGGTTTCAGTTTAAGTAACGAGCTTTAATTTCCCACCAACTTCCGCAAATGCTTAACTCTTTGAAACCTCAGTTGGTACTCTCACTCAAAGAAGGCAGTTGTGCATCCAACTGTGCGACCAGCTCCAACAGACCATCTCAATTGTACAGTAGCTCCGACTGACTTTCACAGTTGTCGAGCAAACTGACCTGAGCAGTTAATTCAGTGAAAAGATTTTATAAAGCAAAAATTGTTACTGGTGTATTCCCCTCTGATGCGTCCAAAAATAAAAATCATGAAAAGGTCAGACCACATAAAGGGATGAAGAAGGATTCTTACCTGCTCTGCGACTCCTCTTGTTCCAAGCCATCAGAATCGTTGCCCCAGTCGAGGTCCTGGTATAACTCTGTAAGAAAAGGAGGGTCGGGGAGTTTCCCGGCGAACCACCTCCGAAGCTTAAGTCAGCGTTCTGAGTTTTTTCGAGAGATGAATGTAACAGGAGAAAGTGAGTCACAGAAATTGTGTGCTTGTGTGTGTTAGATTTTTTAATATATACTCGTGTTTTCTTGTGAATGAAGTTGCGCAGCTGCTAATTCTTTTTACTTTACACATTCTACTATTCTATTGGCTGTGGTATGGCTGTACTTTCTGACAGTACTGCCTGAGCATTAATTAAAGCACTGTGAGTTAGTCAGGTATTCATCCAGCAGAGAACCCTGAATGAGGGACCTCAACAGGTAACTGGCTGGATGCCGATAGGAGGCCTATCGGCAGGTTTCTGGCTGAGATTCTGGGGAGAGATCTCAACTTCTTTATTAGATCAGTTCCTGGGCAAGATGTTGGACGACGACGATACAGAGTGCTCAGGTCTCCATGAGACCTGGGTATTTTTTATCACTATCATCTACTCCCCCCTACTCTGCATTTCAGAGGATATTTCTTCGAGAAATACAGAGTAGAAGTCCTCTTGCGACTAACGCAACGGGGGATCACCCTTAATGATCTAGTCCCTCTTCGTAGGAGCTTATTTACTTCAAACTTTTAAATCAGGTCTCTGAGGGCCATTATCTTATTAAATGGAAAATTAGGGGGAAAACTCTTCGACTTCCTTGACTTTATCCAACCGTCCCATGTTCCTTTTACCCTAGGGTTTCACTTTCATCTTTTCTCACTTTCGACTACTTCTTCAATTTTTCACCGTAATTCCATCATGGCGCATACTTCTTCCCTTTCTGAGGAGTACACTACCTCTGATCAGCATGGGCTTCAGGAGTCCGACGTCCAACCCCCACCTTCCTCACCTGAAGGTTCTCAGTCGAACACATCTGCTCGCACTCAGGTTAGAAAAAAGAAGTTTAGAGCTCGCCGTTCCCGGCGAATAGCCATTCAAAATCCCTCCAGTTCGGCGCCTCCTTCTAACCCTGATGAGGTCATTATTTTGACCGAGGGTTCACCTTCTTCTGGTCAGGGGGTTAAAGAGACAGACTCATCACTTCCTCCGGCGGATATTTATGCGCCTCCCGTTATGGCTCCGGATGCTATATCAGGTGAATCCTTGCTAACTTCTAGAGAATTAGCATTAGTAAAGTCGATGTTAAACTGTGACGAGTTATTTGACATTAGTATGCCTGAAGAGCATGACCGCCCTCAACTTTTAGAATACCCTTCAGTAGCATTCTGGTATCACCAGATAGAGTCAGGCTTAAGGTTCCCCCTTCCCGACTTTGTGACTCAAGTTTGTGATTTGTATGGTCTGTGGCCTAATCAGCTTCACCCTTCCTTTGTCAAAATTTTGTTGACCTTCTTTATTCTGCTTCGCGGTAATGGGGGAGTTCCTACCCCTTCTCTTTTCCAAACGGTATACGATGTGAAACCCAATGGTGCCTTTTACTACGCCAGTGCTAGGCCCAGAGGTCCTGCTCAATATATATGTGTACCCCGTACAGCGGGAAAAGAATGGAAGGAAAAGTATTTCGTCGTTACACCTAAACAGGGTATTGGCCTTTTACTTATCCTTTGTGGCAAACACTTCACCTGAAGCATCCCCGTCCTACTGTCACGAGTATTGATCCCGTTACTCTTCAATTGTTATCAAAGTTGTCTCGGAAGGCACGGCTCGACCCCTTCCCCTTTAATTCTCTGTTGTCTGATCCTAGTGTGTTTTCTTTCTTTGGGCTAGCACCTAGAGGAGATTATTCTTTCTCCATGGAGGGTGGGTTCCAATTGTCTTCTCATCTCTTCCTTTTCTATTTTTCAAGTCTTCCTAATATGCGTTTCATTCTTCACACCCTTCTTGGTGTAGGGACTAGCTGGATTCAGGATGTAAAGCTTCCTGATGATAAAGATTTTGACTTCGCTATTCTATTGGAGGAGCAGGCTCGCCTGGAGTCTCAAGCCCATAATACCTTGCATCTCACTGCTCCCCTTCCCTCATCTGCTGCAGCCTCCGCATGGCTGCAGTCTACTCTTATTGCTGCTTCGGGGGCTGTTATCAAGCCCACGGCTATTAAGTCACTTAATCCAGGTGTCTCTCTCCAGGATTCCAGTAATAATAAGACTGCCTCGAATGTACCTCCTTCCTCTTCTCTCAAAGGGAAATCTCAATTGGACACCTCGACAAACCTTAAGAGGCCCATACTCTCTCGACCTCCCACTGGTGCCACCAAGAAGTCTAAGCATACCCCTTTCCTCAGCAGCTCCCCTCCGAAGGGCACTGATTCGTCATGTTACGCTTTTAGAGGCCAAACCTCCAGCTCCCTTTTCCAGTTGCCTCCCTTTGAGTGCCTCTCCCTCTTGAAGGCCATCCCTCTTTCAGAAGAAGGGGCTGAAGATACCTCTCTTACCCTACTTCAACTTCAGGAGGAGAGTGCTCATGGCTTAGTACAGGTACTGCCACTGCCAAGCTTTCATGTTTAAAGAACATTTGACTTTAAATATCGTCATGTCTTTGCTTTCAACCATCCAATGTCCTCCTCTTCTTCCTTTGACATTATTGCAGTTGATCAGTAGTCATGGCCGACTATTGCAATTTCAAGATGCTACCCAGGAGCAGGAGATGGCAAAACTCAGGGAAGCGCTGGTGGCTAATCAAGTGCAGCTACAGGAGTTGGCCACGATGAATGAGGATCTGCAGCATCAGAATCGTGACATCTTGGACACCAGCAGTAGGCTTTCTATAGCCAACGATGACTTAAAAAGAAGGAATCACAAGCTTCTCATGTCTCATAAGGAAATGTCTATTCTATCTGAAGAGAATGCATCCCTTAGCAGTGCCAATGCCGAGCTTAACAATCACCTTTTTCAAGTTAGCAAGGAACTTGAGGAGACCAAAAATCTTCTCCAAGCCTCCAACCTTTCCTACCAGTCGGGCTATACTAAAGGAGTTCATCATTGCCGCAACTACATCCTCCGCACTTCCCTGGGCTAGCAAGCGTTACAAATCCTTCATCAAGGGCTTCTAGAGTCTTTCCAAGCTTCTCCTGAGTATCAACTGTCCATCCGGCAAGACATTGCACTTCTAGCAAAGAGGTGCGGCATGACGGTGTTAGCCAAGGCCCGCAGCTTGGGTTTCAACGAGCCCATAGAGGTAGACCAGATCGTGAAGTACCTTCCTCCACCTCCCTCCTTCAAGGGTGATTCCTCCATTCCCTTAGGGACAGCTTGGTGGCTTCCTGTTATGCGGAAGGCGTTTGAGGCTCTCACCACGCCTTGTGACTTTTAAGCGGTCTTCTCTGACCCATCTGAGCCCGTCTATGACTTCTTTCCAAAAGACTTCTTCCCGACTGCCAAGTTATCAGGTATCTCCCGCTCTGCACAACTTCCGTGCACTTATCCTTATGTTTGTTACCTTAACACTTCATTTTCTTGACTAATCCATTTTTTACTTCTTTCCTTTAGACGTGCCTACAACTGGTGGGACCTCGCAAGGCATTGGAAATGAGCAGCTGGAGAATGTTCCCGAAGATGAGCCTGCTGACACTGCTGAGGCTGACCCTGCTGATAACACCACCAACTTCCTGGCTTAGTTATCATGTAGTTCATGTTTCAAACACTATTTTTACTTGTTTTTGTACTAAACAATTTCCTTTGTACTCTTGGTGTTGAACAATTTCGGTAGTTTCGTTTGCTTCATTACCGCTGCACTTCTTGCTTATCAGCTTAACCCACTATGTCTTTTTGGCTATTGTTTGTCTCTGCATTTCTTTTGTTTCGCATTTTCATTTGCATTTTCATGAGGTATTGCGGGTCCCCCCTAGGGGTGTAAGGTCAAACCCCTACTCCCCCCTACTCTAGATGGTTTCATCTCATTATCAAAACCATTTAGAGTAAATATTTCACTCTATTTTATTATGTGACGTAGTTATTGTCTCGCCGTAATTTCATAATCTCATTTATCGCATTGCGACGATATGTAAACACAGACGCAAATTAAAGAAAACAACCTCTCAGCCTTTATTTACTTACGACAAGTTCTCTTCGTGCCATTACAGGAATACTTGTTTAGCTAAGCAAGTATCCTATCAAAAAAGGTGAGAATAAGACCTGGCACGTAGGTCTCCTCCCGTTTCAAAAGCAAAAATTCTCCATAATATATTCCTAGACATAGTACTTCTTCAAGTTGCTAACATTCCATGACCTCAGTTCCACATATCCTTCATGGCTAGTGAGCTCATATGCTCCGCCAGGAAGCACTTTGGTTACCACAAATGGTCCTTCCCAATTTGGTTCAAACTTTCTCACCGGGTGCATCACCTCAGCTCTCTTGAGCACCAGGTCTCCCTCTTGAAACTTCCTGGTTTTTACCTTCATATCATATGCAGCCTTCACGCGGGCCTTGTAGGCCAAAGTTCGCTGATGCGCATCTTCACGTACCTCGTCAATCAGATCCAAGCTGTCAGCCCTTAGCTCTCCGTTCAGGTCTTCATCATAAGACAGGATTCTGTGTGTTGGAATCTTTATCTCCATCGGCATAACGGCGTCAGCACCGTACACCAAACAGAAAGGGGACTGCCCTGTAGTTGTTTTTTGTCCAGTTCTATACGCCCATAACACTGAGCTCAGCTCCTCCACCCATTGAGATCTCTCTTTTTCTAGCCTTGCCTTTATGCCATTCACTATGGTTCGATTGGTGACCTCAACTTGCACACATCTCTGGGTGGGCAACAGCAGCAAATCTCTACTCGATCCCTCTAGCTTTGCACCAAGCCTGAGTTTTTTTTCCAAAAAATTGAGTCCCGTTATCAGAGACCAGCACTCTGGGCAGGCCGTACCTGCAGCAAATGTTCTTCCAAATGAACTTTATGATGTTTTCCTCTGTTACTGAGGATAAAGGCTCAGCCTCCACCCATTTACTAAAATAGTCCACTGCTACAATGATGTGGCATTTTCTCCCTGCTGCCATAGGGAGTTTGCCAACTAGATCTATACCCCATTTATCAAATGGACATTCTGCATACTGAACTCCCAGCTCTTTGGCAGGCCTGTGAATCAACGGGCCGTGCTTCTGGCACCTGGCACACTTTTTTACAAAAACCTCAGCATCCTTCTTCAAGGAGGGCCAATAATAGCTAGCTCTCAGCACTCGCCGGATCAGGTCTCTAAACCCTGTATGATACCCCGCTATTCCTTGGTGTGCTTCCTTAATTACCCGCAGACCTTCTACCTCTGTTACACACCTCAGTAAAGGTTGTGAGTAAGCCCTCCTGAATAAGTGTCCTCCCACCAAACAGTATTTGGTGTAGATTTTCTTTTTCTCTCTTCTCTCGCCTTCTAGCACTTCCCCCGTTCTTAGGAAATGTAGAATAGGCATTCTCCAATCGCTTCTCTCTTCTATTTCATGAGCACTCTCTTCTATGCGACTGTTTGCCATTTTTAACAACGTTACTTTTTCAGGTATCAGCACATTCAGAGAGCTGGCCAACCTTGTGAGGCGATCTGCCTGTGTGTTGAGGTCTCGAGGTATCTGCTTCACCTCTAGATGTTGAAACTGCTTACTCAGGTCTCTGATCTGCTCCACATACCTGATCATACTTGATCTCGTAATTTCCTGAGACCTGTTGGACTACTAACTGGGAATCAGAGTTAATGAAAACCCTCTGAGCTCCCAACTCAGCTACCATCTCCAGGCCTCTGACAAGCACTTCGTATTCAGCTTCATTGTTGGAGACTCTAAACTCAAACTTCATTGCAAAACTAAGTTCACCTTGATCTGGCTTTACTATGACAATTCCAGCACCACAACCTTCAATTGTCACCGATCCATCTACAAAGACTTTCCATTCCGGCCACCGTGTGGGCTGAGTAGTTTCCTGGATAAAATCTGCCAGGGCTTGCGCTTTAACAGCAGTGCATGGTTCGAATTCCACCTCATACTCTCCTAGCTCAACACTCCATTTCACCATTCTTTTAGAGAGATCTGGTTTGCTCAATATCTGCTTGAAGGGGAAATTAGTTCTTACCACCACCTTGTGAGCTAGAAAGTACAATCTCAGCCTCCTTGCTGCTGTCATCACAGCTAGAGCAGCTCTCTCCACCTCTGAGTATCTGTATTCAGCTCCCTGCAGGGCTTTACTGATGTAATAAATGGGCTTCTGTACGGAGCCCTCCTCCTTTATGAGGACTGCACTCAGGGAGTGATCTCCGACAGATATGTATAGGTATAGGGTTTCCCCTGGAGTAGGTTTAGTCAACACAGGCAAACTTGCTAAATGAGCCTTCAACCCTTCAAATGCTTTCTGGTAGCTTTCATTCCATTCAAATTTACTGGCTTTCTTCAACACTTTGAAGAACGGATAACTCCTCTCCGCCGAAGTAGATATGAATCGACTAAGCGCGGTGATTCTTCCATTCAGCCGCTGTACCTCCCTCACATTGGTGGGAGCGGCCATTTCCAGTACAGCTCGTACCTTATCTTGATTCACTTCAATTCCTCTAGGAGTCACCATATATCCCAAGAATTTTCCTGACCTAACCCCGAATGTACACTTTGCCGGGTTCAAGTGTAGATCATACTTTCTTACAACTGTCAGGACCTCTTCTTGGTCTCTGGCATGATGTTCTGCTTTCACACTTTTTACTAAAATATCATCCACATATACCTCCAGAATCTTTCCTATCTGATCCTCAAATATTGCATCCCTCATCCTCTGATAAGTAGCTCCAGCATTCTTTAGGCCAAAAGGCATCCTCACATATGCAAACGTGCCACATACAGTTACAAAGGCTGTTTTAATTACATCTTCAGGGGCCAACTGTATCTGGTGATATCCTTGGTAAGCGTCGAGCATAGACAGCAACTCACACCCTGAAGTTGAATCAACCAACTGATCGATGCAGGGCAGTGGGTAGTGGTCTTTCGGACATGCCTTATTCAGGTCTCTAAATTCTATACACATCTGCCAGCTACCATTGCTTTTAGCTACCATTACTGCATTTGACAACCATTCAGAGTACTGAATTTTAACGATATGGCCAGCATCTATCAGCCGTCTGATCTCTTCTCTGATTACCTTTTCTTTCTCCGGCCCGAAGGACCTCTTTTTCTGCCTTACTGGTTTCTTTCTGGGGTCTACGTTCAGATAATGTAGAGCTACAGTTGGGTCTACCCCTTTCATGTATTCTGGGCTGAATGCAAACAGATCTGCATTCTTCCACAAGCATCGGACTATTGCCTCTCTTTGTTCTTCAGTCATCTGCTTTCCCATCTTCATGGTAAAACCTGTTTTTCTCGGAAACAGTTCTATCATCATCAAGTCTTCTTCTACTGGTTGCATTTTAGGCTCCAGGTATTCATCCGTACCTTTCACCTTTGCACTTTTGTCCTGCATTGGGCGCTCTACCATCGGAGCTCCCTTCACATTCTGCTTGGCATGCTTTATAGATTTTACATAAGATTCTTTCGACACTTCTTGGTCACCTGAGACCTCACCTACCAGCCCTTCTCTGAGAGCTGGGAATTTCATTTTCATGTGGTAGGTGGAGACCACCACCTAGAAATCATTCAAAGCAGGTCTTCCCAATATCACATTGTATGCTGACGTATCCACTACTAGAAACTTCACCATACGAGTATTTGAAGTCTCACCGCTACCAAGTGTTACCTGGAGGGTCACCTCTCCCTTAGGCTGTATCTCTCGCCCAGCAAAACCGTATAAAGCCGTGTTTACTGGCTCTAGATCAGCATTGATCTTCATTCTCTGAAAGCAATCCCAGAAGAGCACATTCACTGCGCTTCTCGTGTCCACAAAGATCCGCGCCACTCTCCAATTAGCAATGTCAGCACTAATTACCAGCGCATCATTATGAGGTGCTGCACTCACCAGATCTCTGGGACCAAAACTCACACATACATCTGGGTTTATTCCTTTTCCAGGAAACGAATCTACCACATCAATCTCCATGCCGACTGTCTTTGCTAACTCCTAAACCTCCTTGTTCACCTGGGCCTTTGCAGCCCTGACGTGAGCTTTGTGCGCTCGACCTGAATCTCCATTAGTGTTACCTCCCATTATCATGTTAATGTTTCCCCTTTTCGGGGGAGGATCCTCTCGTCGCGAAGGGGTTCTCTCCCTCTAATCAGGCTTCTTCTGCTCCGGCTCTTTTCTCTTGTAGCCCTTTTCCCTTTCTTTTTTAACAAATTGAAGCAAGGTATCATCAGAGATGCCTACAAGAGTTGGTGTCGTGACCATAGTCATTATGATATTTGCAGTACAGCTCAGATCGCGGGTTGCGCGGAGCTTCCTTGTATGTACTGGGATACTTGAAATGAGGAGACCTGGCGGCTGCTTCCATGACCTCCACCAGAGATGCGTTAAGGGGCATATACTGGTCAAACCTTTCAGGGGCTTTCCTAAGCCTTTGCCCCCCTCTATCTTTCTCAGCTCTCGCTGCCGAAGATGACCTTTTATCTGAGGTCTCCTGCTTAGGTTTAAGAGACTCCTCTTTAGCTCTCCTAACTTCTTGAGCCTCCTCCAGATTGACGTACTTATCAGCCCTCTGGAGCAGTTCTTCAAAATGCAATGGGGGTTTCTTGTTCAATGAATCGAAGAACAATCCTGAAGATAAGCCCTGTATCAATGCCTGCACCTTCACGTCATCCGAGGCTAGGGGTACTTGTAACTCTTCAGCATTGAAACGTCCAACATACTGACGCAAACTTTCTGAGGGTTTCTGTCTCAAAGCCATGAGCGAGGAGGAGGTCTTAACATGCCTTCTCGCACTAGCGAACTGATGTAAGAACATAGACTTGAACTCGGCAAACGAGCCTATGCTGTTAGGTGGTAGTTGAGAGAACCACTGCTGAGCTATTTTTGACAAAGTCGTGAGGAAAACCCTGCACTTCACTCCCTCTGTGTATTGGTGGAGCATCGCTCCATTTTCAAACCTCATTATGTGTTCGTATGGGTCTGTGTAGCCATCATATTCCAATGTCAACGTCTTGAAATTCGGAGGTAGATGATCCTCTCTAATGTCTCTTGAGAAAGGAGACTGGCTGTTACTGACTTTGATAGGCTTCTTAGGAGATTTCTTAGGCGAAGAGGCTTTCTTCTGAAGGTCTTTTAATTGCTGTTTGAGGGCAGCAATCTCAGCAGCAGCTCCCTCATCCTGAGGTCTCACAACTCGTGCATCGTCCTCTGCAAATTTCATTGCGATGATAAGTAATCATATTTTCATTAGTGAATAAGTCACTTTATGAATGTCACTAATATCCGATTTCTCTATTCGTTTACTAACCATTTTCTGATTCAGTTTGAGGGCTCTCATACCCATCGCTCTCATACTGACCTTCTTCCACACGTTCTCCCTGTCAGGGAAAGGAGGAATATTCAGATCATGAATATTTACTTTTACATTAATATGATTTAAACCATTTCATTGGTATCTCATCATTGTCAGGATATTGTGAGATCCATCAGTACCTTCTTGGCTTTGCCTTTTGCTGTGCTGCCTAACTTTTTACTTTGACCTTCTGGCGGGGCCAGGGCTTTAGATACAACATGTTTTACCATGGCACTGAGTTGATCCATGGATACAGCATAAGTGACACTCTGCTGCACGGGCATTTGAGGTTCATCTCTCATGATTTCTGAACCTTTGCGGCCTCCCTCCTTCTGAGGGCTGGTCGATTTGGAGGCCCCCTCTTTCTGAGGCGTAGTTATCTTTGGTGGGGCCTGTTTCAGCACATTTTGGTTCTCCTCCTCAGTACGTTCTTCCGAGGAGCTATCATCACGTACCACTCCTTCAGGTGGGGATTCTCGGTCTCGGACCGATATATTTTCCATGCTTGGTTTTGCATTTCAAAATTTTCAACTATCAGTCAAAGGACAGCACTAGGACCATCATCAGGTCTCAAGAGACCGTTTCCATGTCTACGTTACCCTTCTCAAAGGACCATTATCAGGTCTCAAGGGGGGTGTTTCAAGGATTTCAAGGGATATGTTGCACCATATCCCCCTTTCCGTACACGTTCTTACCCGAACTCCGTTAGGTTTGCGTGAGACTTGCTCTGAAGTCTTCATGCCTCTACCCGTTCTGGTTCCTCTCATCACGAGGATTTACGGGATTATACATTTTTGAAATATTCTTCCACATAACGGACAATTTTACTTATCTTTTATCCCACCAACAGCTTTAGACTGCTCTACGAAACAAGGATTTTTACGGAAACACAGAAAATAAGCAAGTTCAAGAGATTATAGCAAGATCTGTAATGAGGTTTAAAATACGGCGATTCTGAAATCACTTGACCCATTTCTTTTAAACATAACAAAAGCTTCTGCCAGTAAAGACACAAATCGCTTAGAATACTCAGACCCAGTTTCTCGGTACTTTTCTCTTTTCAAGCTTAGGCTCAAATTCAACATTTGCTGAAAGGACACATAAAAAGAGTTTTGGAACGAAATTCCGAAACAAAATCCCGTTCCCACAGACGGCGCCATATGATGAGTCCAAAAATACACATCATGAAAAGGTCAGACCACATAAAGGGATGAAGAAGGATTCTTACCTGCTCTGCGACTCCTCTTGTTCCAAGCCGTCAGAATCGTTGCCCCAGTTGAGGTCCTGGTATAACTCTACAAGAAAAGAAGGGCCGGGGAGTTTCTCTGCGAACCACCTCCGAAGCTTAAGTCAGCGTTCTGAGTTTTTTCGAGTGATGAATGTAACAGGAGAAAGTGAGTCTGAGAAATTGTGTGTTTGTGTGTATTATATTTTTTAATATATACTCGTGTTTTCTTGTGAATGAAGTTGCGCAGCTGCTAATTCCTTTTACTTTACACATTCTACTATTCTATTAGCTGTGGTATGGCTGTACTTTCTGACAGTACTGCCTGAGCATTAATTAAAGCACTGTGAGTTAGTCAGATATTCATCCAGCAGAGAGCCCTGAATGAGGGACCTCAACAGGTATCTGGCTGGATGCCGATAGGAGGCCTATCGGCAGGTTTCTGGCTGAGATTCTGGGAAGGGATCTCAACTTCTTTATTAGATCAGTTCCTGGACAAGATGTTGGACGACGACGATGCAGAGTGCTCAGGTCTCCATGAGACATGGGTATTTTTTATCACTATCACCCTCCCCCCCAATACACCAGATACTCGTTACTAGGACCATCAATATATATTTTGCACAACAATATAAAATTTAGATTATATCTATAAAATATTAACATAGAGATAGCTTTATTTATTAGTGCGCGTTTAGAGAAGGTTTCAAAGTATTCATACTAGTTGATAAATTTTGAACTTTGATAGAAAATTTGAAATTTTTTAAATTAATTTTATTCATATATATCAAAGTTCCTTTTATATCTTGTTACTCACTAGTATTTTTCTTAATAGTAAAAAATGGCATTGCTTAACTAAATGAAATTTAAAAATTTAGACGTGCATGTTGATAACTTTAGGTCATTTCATTTTTATAATTATTAATTTTTTTCACTATCTTATAATATACTACTATAAAAAATCACAGGGACATTTTTCGATAGTAAAAATTTATTTATATTGTGGCAATTACGTTTGCTTTGTTTCTCTAATTTGGTATACAATTTAAAAAATATTATAATTATATTAAATTAATTTATTTTTATTTAAATAAAATTAGACCCCTCTATTGTCGTGTAGTGATCTTATCTTTGTATGGTGTAGATGTGTCACTTATCTGGTAAGAGGTAATACAATAAAATAACACTTTTTGAACAAAAAAATCCAAATTGTCACACATAAATTAAAACACACCAAATGTCCATTTAATTTGTGAAAAGTCTAAAACACCCCTAATGAGCATATACGGAGGCTAATTTTAATTTGAATCATATACGAAGACTAACTTTCATATATGAATCTTATGGCGGTAGTAGATTTTCTAGGGAAATGCTGGTCAGTTAGAAAGTATTAACTTCGAAGTAACATAATTCATCTTTTATTTTCAAGGAGTAGTGTTATTATGAGTTTTCCCTCTATCTCGTACTGTAATAATAGTTTATTTAATCATATATATACCTCACTGTAATTTCAAAAGAAGACTTGCAATGGTTTCACCTTTCTACAGGGTGGATGAGTCAACTTTGCAATATATAGTAAGTTATTTTTTTCTAATATTTTTTTTTGTACAGAATAACCCCTTCTATCCGACCGACTTAAGTGGGTATTGGATCCGAAATGCAAACACTTCCATGCATATTGCGTCGACTGTTGGCTGGAAAGGAAAAGGAAGTATAATGTCCCATGTGCATGACGTATGTAATTTAGACACATTACCATGATTATATATACCTCCAATTCTTCATGTCTGATTTCTTTATCTTTTCTGTAAAGAGTAAAGACCTCAACAAATCGAATAACTTTAATCGAGGATTAGCTCTCTCTCTCAATCATTACTGTATGTCCCCCATTCTAATTAATCATGAGGGATAATTTGCACTAAAGCTTGTCAACTAATTCTGCATATGGTGCAATGATTACACTAAATAACGAAATCGAGCAAATAAAGCCACAAGATTAGATACCTAACTACAAGTTGAAAAGAGGATGTCACCCACATCTTCCAGCATAGTATATAAAAAAGTCAATAATCACAAAATTGTTATATGAATTTGTCAATAATTAGGAACTACAAAGAAGGCTGCAATTATGTTGAGCAAATTTGGAGAAACACTTGTTTTACAGTTGACTGAGGAATTATCCTTTCAAAGATCCTAAATAAAATGGAAATGAGAAATATCAAGTATGGACAAAAAAAGATACGACCTTGGCTAGTAAAGATGGTTACATTTCCAAATCCTAGTCAAAGAAAAGTAGGGACACATTCTCTCTCTAAAAAAGAAACTCGACGATGAACCGGATGCTCTTTTGCTGCCCATTCACCTCTAAAACTATACTTCTAAAAAAAAAGCCATGATCAAGGTACTCCACTGTACAGTTTACCAGTTCTCTAGCATACTTCTTGTGCTGTTTCCATTGCAGGAGAAGAGAAGGATGCCGGAGCATGCTCCGCCTGAGTGAAGTGAAACTCTATCTGCAGTCGATGGTGGAGAGGCGTTGACATGGTCAAGCCTTTCTTCATATCTGCCTGCATTTCCCTAATTGGGATAGCTGCCAAGAAACTCTTTATGTATTCTTTGCACGACTCTTTACCTCGACAAACGACCTCTTCTTCCTCTTCGTTCTTCACTGCTTCCATGTTTACTGTCACAGGGGTACCTTCTTCTGAGTCATGGCACGAGTTGGTCGTCTGTGCATTCACATTCTGCGACTCCGCAATTGGAGGAGAAGAACCATGTTGCTCCAGCTCAGCTACTGGTTTTTCCTCGGATGATTCATTAGTACTTGTCAGTTTATAGATGGTAGTGCTCCTGTCAAATTTCAGTATGTAAGCCTGATTGCATCCCTCATGCAATCGCTCCCCTAATGTGTCGATAATATAGTAAGCATCGCTGTCAACCTTAAGGATGAAAAAGTGATCATTCCAGCTGACAATGAAAATAGTGGTGTCGCCATTGCTACTGCTCTCTGAACAGGTGATCTCGTCCCATATATTGTCGAATGACATAGCACCATGCAGAAAATCAAAATTTCCCTCCTCCATCCCATCTGGATGGAAAAACCCGATGAATGACTTTTCAGGAACTACACTAAGATCACGGATTTTAGCTTGGATGACCGTCTCTAGATCAAAGTGCTTATCAGGGAACCGCTCCATGTATGTTTCGTTCCCACAGAGGTTTCTCCATTCCAACGAGCCGTCTCTGATTAAAGTATCAAATTGTGACTTGATGGGCATGAGGTTGTGGTTGTTCTGCAACCAATCAGCAATAACAGCAACGAGTGCTGTGCAAGCACTTTCTCCTGCAGCCCTTTCACTTCTCTGATCAATAGAAGCAAAGAAAACCTCAGTTTGAATCTTCAGATGACAATCCCGGCTTGTTATTTCTTTCTGCTCCCACGTGCCAACAGCAAAATTATCATCACCAAACTCAGAAACTGATGTCCGATTTGCATTGGACTCTTCATCACTTTTATGCCACTGTAAAAAAACGGATATCCTCGTTAGTTCTCCTGAAAGTTGGGAGTAAATTTCAATAAATGACAGAACCACAAATTTGTACTTTTCTGCTCCAGAGTCGAGATTGTATCTCGTAAATTTAACTACTATTGGTGTTTCAATCTAGAGATTACCATGTAAAGACAAGTTTAAGTGGCACTAAAGCCACATATAATCACGTCATCACAAAATTTAACCTACTAATCATAATTGCAAATAATCAAAACTGGAAGAACAAAGAAGATCTATTATCATTTAATTTCAATACTCAGAAAAAGTGAAGCAGTTTTATTGGCATTGCCTTCTTATACCTTTTATTATCCTAAAAATAAAGTATAAGATTTCTTACCCCCAAGGAGGCGCACTCGTCAGAACTGAGCTGCCTACGATCAAAGTCTATGTCATCTCCTCCTTCTTCTCCATATGACTTCTTAAGTAAAGGCTCTCCTTTAGCTTTAGGAGATCTGAAACTTAGTTTCCTCTTTCTCCAAGGCAAAATACTACGTTTAGAATTTTGAATTGATGCCTGCTCAGGGATGTTTGATGCAATATCCTCTACATGAGAGCAGCCGACATCTGATTTACGGCGGTTGCTGTAGTAAATCCAATCCTCGTCGTCGTTATTGATTGTAGAACTTAAATAACACGAAACACCTGCATAATTAGCAAAAGCCAATGTACCATAGCTAAATGATTTCCTAACAGCAGAATCCTCCTTTGCTTCATCAGATTCTCCTTCCTCAAAATCATCAAGTGAATCTGAGTCGAAAGGGTAAGCATATTCACCCTCCTCACTCTTGGCAGAGCACCTTCCTTCACTACCCTCCTCCTCTCGGCAAGCTTTCTTAGCTCTACGCGTTGAAACATATTCTGTAAATATTTTTACCTTCCTCATACCAGCTTTAAGAGCAGAAACCTCGTCTTTCTCTGCAGCACAAGTTTCTCCAGATGCTGAAGGAGATGGAAGGGACATTATTGGACTTTGCACCACAGCCGCAGCTGGTTCTTGCACAGCTGCAAGTTCCAGCAAACTGACAGATAACTGCAGGACAGGTGAAGATGTGTCATCACCAATGTGGACAACACATAGCGTGTGTTTATCGAGAGACTACATATTAATGGTCATAACATATGTTGTATATCTACTTACACAGAGCACAGGACGACAATCAACCATATTGCCAATAACTGTTAGAGGAATCTTGACTTCAACATGCTCCTCAGTCTTGGAAGCATATTCAGCAAGGTTCAGCGATGCTGAACCAACAAGTGATATCTTGTTCTTTGCCCCTTGACTCAGGCCCTGATACACAAAAGAGGTTAAAACTCTATAACAATCCAGAAATCTAAATATTCGAAAGGCGAGCCCAATGGGCAGAAGAAAAATCTGAAAATTCTATTTTATGCTATTGTTAGTAGTCTATATTTAGTAAAAAGTCGTCACTTTTCATAAATCAACAGAAACTGAATTCCAGAAAAAGGAAAGATTTTACCCAATTTGTTAACATGTTCAACCCTTAGTGTGTTGATTGTTAGATGAAAGAACAGAAAACAGCCAACTTGAACTATCAACTCAAACTTTTAAAAAACAAACAGGAAACTGCACAAAAAGAGTGTCGACTCTAAAACAGGCATATGATCAGAGCATATAGCAAGACTGCATACCAAATTGATGTAACGAACTATCACCTCATTCAGCAAACATGCAGAAATCAACAAGCTTTTGTGGATGATACCAGAACCAGAATCTATAGTCTTAACAGAAGTAATTACAACTACTCATCCAATCCCATAGTAGGAAACCAACAGCAGCATAACCAGTTATTGTCCAAAGTCAAAGTTACTTGCCCCTAGAGCTAATATATACATGCATATAAGTCTGTTTGACTTGCAGGAAAACCATCTTAAGAGATAATATATGCATATATATAAGTTTTCAAAATCCTCCAACTATACTTATAAAAGCTGAATCAATCAAGGGTAATCCTAACAAATCTAAGGATTTTGGGAGAGACTTGCAATTACAGCTACATTATGATTATGAACACGCAAAACAGAACATCTAACCTTAATCGTAGTAGCAACTGAATATGTCAAAATCCCCAAATAATAAAAATAATAATAAAACAAAATCCTCTATAGCAGATTGTCAATATCTCAAACAACAATCAATCATATAAAGGCAAGTCACTATTCACTAAAATAAGGGAATCAATACTATCTTCAAAACAAAAAATATTTAAAAAAAAAATCCAAGAACATAATAATTTGCAAATTTGCAGATCCTAAAATCCTGAATCGAAGAACAAAAAGGGGGAACTCACATGCAAAACTACGAAGCAGATATCCCAAGGATGAAACACATTCTCCTTGTGGCCAGAAAAGCTGCAAACAGAGTGGAACTCTTCATCCCACTCCACCAAAACGGCGGCGTTTGGGGCATCAACCCTCTTCACCATTTCTTCCCTAGTACAGTTCCTCTTCACACTCCTCCGGAACGAACCCAGCGAAATCTTGGGCCCCTTCCACCTGATCTCCACCGCGAGTCCGCCATTATCCTTGTCTGTATCCTCATGCACCCAATCCCCGCACTCAAGCCTCTTCACGTTGAGCCTCACCTCGTATTTCTTCGAAATAAGAGGCGGCCATGGCCTCCACCTCATTATCTTCACCACCATCCTTCAAGATTTGAGTAAATTGGGCGAATTGCAGGAAAGATTCTTCTTCTGTGAAGTTTTGGCTGGAATTGGTTGAGGAAGAAAGAGAAAAACAGCGATGAGAATGTGTTTTAATTATAAATGGGTTGTTGTTTTTCTCATATGGCAAATGCAGATGCCTCTTTTCTTTTTTTCGTTTGAGGATTTTTCTCTCTCCAAATATGAGTAAAAAAATGTGTGTGCGCGCGAGAGAGAGAGGGGAAAAAAGGATAGAGGAGTACGCCGTTATTTTGCTGGCCTTGAAAGACAATAATTACAGCAGCATGCTTGTAACATGACTCTATACTATACAATATACATACGCGCTCAAGCGAGAGAGAGAGACTGAGAGAGAGAAGTTTGTAATTGTACGTGGAAATTGATGTTAAATGTAGGAGTGTGGGCGCGTAAATAGAGTTAGAGTCCATGTGTGTTTGGTCAAATGTGTGTTCAATACATACATATGGAGAGGGAGAGAGAGAGAGAGAGAGGAGAGAGAATCGCGTAAAAATCAGTAAGTTGAGTTTTATATATGTTGAGTTTGATTATAATTTGCATCCTTCGTCTGCTTTTTTCATGATAATTTGTTTTGCGTTGTTGCAAACTCATCGTATATTAATTAATCTTCTGATTTGTTTATTTGTTACAATTCTCCAATATAGTAGCAGCAGCCAATATTTCCCTTAAGTATCGAGAGATTAAATTACTATTTTATTGTATACATTTGTTGCATTGTTTATTTACAGCTTTAGTGGATAGAATCGGAAACCGCTGCTGTAATTTTTGACTTCATTCGATTAAAATATTGAATTGATGTTTACACATACAAACATCATAAATATCATATAAACATCATAAATGTTTGTAGCAATTTTTTTTTGCAGAATAGCTCATCATGATAAATATCGCTTTGTTGAAATTTTGGTTGGATACCATTACCATAGTGTTATACTCAATTCCGAATCTGATGTGGTATTTCTTTTGAGAGATATGACTTTGATTATTCTTATGATATTTTATTTTATTTTTTATAAATTTTTTGAAGTTATGGTTTTTTTTTTATTCGTATTGGTTAAATATGATTCATTGCATGTTCTCTATTATCAACAATTTATTGGGTTATATTACTAATAGTTGATCTAATAAAATATCTAATTTGTGTTTTTCTTATTCTTAATAAAAAAGATGTCGACACCTATAAATATTAATGTATTCTTTCATCTTCTGCACCATCATTTTAATTGGACAATTTATTAGTTGGTCGAATATATAATTATAGTTTATAATTTCATAATTTGGCCAGTTTATTTTATGTACTAATAATTTATTCCTGTCAAATTTTGACGGGCATGACGAGAAGGAATAATAAAATTATTTTCTAATTGAATTTGATATATGTTCAATAATATTACTAAACGATGTTAGCAAAAATAAGAAAAATAATTAACAATATTTTATGCTATCACATATAACATTTAATATTTTTTATTAATTCTATTTAATAATAATTTTTCATCGCTTATCGACGAAACGCTTTTTGTTTATGTGGCACCCCTTAAATCCCTTCCTACCTATTTATCTAAATTTTTAATTTTTTTAATTTAAAAAAATAAAATAATAGAGTTTAAATAGGTACTAGAATCTTGTGTTTCACGCCGGTTTTTCAATAAAACTTCACTTATTGAAAAACCTATAAATACCTAGAATCAATGTGTATTTTTCCCATCTTTTGCACCACCAGTTTTATTTTGGCTAATTTATTTATTAGTTTTCCGGGTAAATAACTATACTTTTACAAGATAATTTAATTTAATTTGGCTAATTTATTAGTTAGCCAAACCTCAACTCAGAAAATTTTTCATTTTATGCATTTTCATGTAATTTTTAAAATTTAGAATCGTCATCCATGAAATATTTTTCATGTTATTTGTAACCGTGACGGTATACGGGCCAATTCTCAACCGACACGTATTGCTATACTGATTTTTTTTATAAAGTAATACAAATGACTAATTTTGTAATCATGTTTAAAACAAGTACGAGTATATAAATTTCAAACAGGGTTGAATAATCCTACACACCGTTTCAAATTCTTTGATTAATTGTCTTTGTTGGAAAACATCAAATGTATAAGAAAATTGGCAGAAAAAATACTAATAATTTGTCAACAGGCAAGTTCCGACCCATAATTGTGTGTATATAGCGTCCAATCCAATACCAGCGGGGCAACTTTTTTTTTAAATTTATTTTAAACTTATAATATTAAGGATATTTGATAAAAATTACTTAAAAAAAATTAAAAAATAATTATCAAACAATACTTTTCTTATGCTATCACATAATAAATTTTATTAATTTTATTAAATAATAATTTTCCGTCGATTTTCGAAGGGCTTTACACTAGTTTTCATGACACGCACAATTCGTCATGCAATTATTAGATTACTCTGATGGTCCCGATACGAGTTCTGGTGTATGGGGAAGGGGGGAATACACCAATTAAGAATTTTAAAAATAACCCCCTGAAAATTATCACAACTGAGTAATGCAACTCAGTTGGAATCACAACTGAGTAAGAACACTCAGCTGGAAGTGTAGTGCTGTGCGGAATGTGGTGAAAAATAACAACTCGTAAAATAACTCACGCTCAGATGCAAGGTTGGTCAATAACCAAAACAGTTGAGAATGCAAAGATGCAGTTTGAATGCTGGTTAGTCGGTCAGTTGAATATGCAATAAGTTAACTGAATTGAAAACACAACACACAAAGGATTTACGTGGTTCAGAGAGAACTCCTACGTCCACGGGGAGTTGTGAGTCCACACAACTCAGTCCAAGTTCTTTAGGACTGGAACCACAAAGCTTACGAGGGCTTTGCAACCCTTGAGATAAGTTTACGGGTACTTATCAACCTTACAGATAAGTTTACGGGTACTTATCAACCTATCTACTCAATTCCGGGAAGAGTAGGGTCCTAACAATCCTTTTGAGAGGATGTGTAAAAGGGTGGGTTTTTCCAACTACTAGCTCGAACAAGAAGTGAGCTAGGATCTAGGCTTGAATGAATGAAAACTCAAACTAAGATCAAGAACACCAAGACAGAATCTAATACTCTATGAACTCTCAACTAGTGATGTTCTTAGAGAATAAAAGCAGTTTAGCTTGAGTGCAATTTTAAATTCTTTCTTTCGCTCTTCAGTCTCTTCTCGCACTTGTCTGTCTTCTAAGTCTTGGTGAATGAATGAAGGCCTCTATTTATAGGCGGAGAGAATCAACTAGCCGTTGGATGAACCGTTGATCTCTGTTCTTGTGAAAGCGATGGCTTGTCTCTCATCTCTGCAGACTTTCCGGATTTGGCAACTGTGAACTTCTGCTTTCCATCTGAGACAACCTTGTGTTGGGCCAAATGAGGTAATGACAGAGCGTCAAACCTTCACGTGACTTCCTTTTTGAATTTTAAATTTCAACCTTAGACTTTCAACCTTGGTTAGTCGGTTGAGAAGTTTTGGTCTTCATCCGAGTGGTCTTTAGCTTTGAACTTCAAGTTGTTGATCTTCTCGGTTCGAGTCCTTCAACTGATGTTCTGAATCTTGAACGCTCAGTTGTCTTTCTTGAATGCTCAATTATCTTTCTTGTAACTGATGTTCTGAATCTTGAACGCTGAGTTGTCTTTCTTGAATGCTCAGTTGTCTTTCTTGTAACTGATGTTCTATCTCTTGAACGCTCAGTTGTCTTTCTTACAACTGATGTTCTATCCGAGTAACGCCATGTTGCCGTCTTCAGTTGGAGATCTGTAAAGATAAAATCTCAACAATGCTCAAACAGCGAGCCTAAATACTAACATTAGGATCTGGCAACATCTACTCGGTTGGGGTCAGTTGGTTTTGGAATCAATCAAAACTTTAATAAATTTCCCAACAATTTCCCCCTTTTTGATGATGCCAAAATCCTTACTAATCAAACTGATCTAAACTCTACTGACCTATCTAAAATCTCAGCTGAAATTCTAGACAGTCTATAAGATTAAAACATTAAAGGGTTAGCACAGTTATAACATGGTATTGAAATAACTTTGCGATTCAGAGCTTGGACAACGAGATATTGTACGTCAAGGTGAATCGGATAACTGATGAAAGTTTTCATTACAACTGATGGTTACAAAATTATGCACAAAAAGTCAAAATACATCAGTTGCTCAAAAACTTTAACTCGGCTAATATTTCAGCCCATACTTCCCAAAAATTCTAACAAAGATTTCTCTCTTAGCATCCGACTCCTTTGAAATGTCAACCCCATGCTCTCGACAAACTTATCTTGCCTCAGCTGCAATCTTCTGACGGTTGGGGTTTCTTGAGTCCGGGAGGAATGGAGGAAGGTATGTGACTTTCTGAGGGACGGGGACGGTGTTCATATCCAGTTTTGCATCTATCATTGCTCGCCTGAACTGGCTGAACATGCCCGGATCCCCAGAGTGTAGCTCGGTCAGCGCTTCCTTGAAGGCTCTTCTTCCATCCTCAGTTGTGTATACCTTTCTGTAGTAGAAATCATTCACAAACTCCTGCTTGAATGATTCCCAGTCTTCGTTCCACTCAGCTGGCATCCATTTGTCAACATGCCTGAAGCGTGACTGTAGCTTGATTTTTCCAGGCAGTCTTTGCTGCTTCAACCTTGCTTCAGCTTTCACCTGATGCTTCTCTATTCTTCGTCGGCTGCGAGAGGCAATGTTCCTGTCCAAGTTGTTGGTAACCTTGGCAAGTTCTTCCTCGAATTTGTTAACTCTTTTGGCTTGGCTTGCAGCAAATTTCTTCACCCATTCCGGGTTCATGTAGTCTTTCTCAGGAACATCCATGGCCTTAGCAGCAGTAATACACTCTTTGGTTGTAATACCGTTGAGTTCCGCATCAAGCTCGGCTGCGATCTCGGCTATGGAGTTGTAGGATACTCCATACTCCTCTGCTCGTTCCAGGTCCTTCGCCATTTCAGCTCCGCCGACGTCGGTTGGCTTAGGAGTGGACTTCTTCTTCTGGGCTGTTTTCTTCTGCTGGGTCTTCTTCAGCTGAGATTCTTCGGCTGGTGTCTTTTCAGCTGTCTCATTTTCTCCAATCACATCTTCCCCCTGCATCTCATCTTCACCAGTCTCAACTTCCCCCTTTTTGGCATCAGCAACAAGGCTCGCGACTGAGCCATCCAGAGAGGTGAGTTGTTGTTCAGCTTGTTGGATGCGGTTGAAGAGCTCATCAACTGCGCACTCTACCTCAACCTTCTTTGCCAGTTCAGAGTCAAGGCGCTCTTGCTCGGCTTTCTTCAGTGTAGCGAGTGTCTCAATGACTTCGGTTTGGAAAGCAACGAACTCAGCCCATCGTGACTCGAACCGAGAATCCCATTCTTTATCTTGAGTCTGTTGGGATTTGGCGAGGTTGGAATCAGATATGGACTTGAACACGTTCAGATCGGATTTGATTCCATGAACGGTTGTCCTCAGTGCATTGATGTCTTGACTGGTAGATGTTGAGAATTCGTCCAGCTTCATCTTCAGCTCATCATTCTCTTCTTCCAGCTTCTTGTGTTTCTCCGTCTGTGCTTCCATCATCCTCAGTTGATCTTCTTTGTTGAGCTGGATGGTGGCAAGCATCTCCGTCCTTAGCTGATTGACCCTCTCAGCTATCAGCTCACAAATTTCTTCTGTTGAGGGTGCTGGCTGATCAGCTAGTGCAGGTTGTTCAATCGGTGCTGGCTGTTCAACAGTAACCATGGCTTGGCGATTGGCCATGTACTGTTGAAGCTCTTCTTCTTCTTGCTTGGCTGCTGCTGCGGCTGCGTCAATGTCATCGATGAACTCAGCCGACTTGATTAGCATATTGTCGAGGAAGGCGACATAGTCTTGCTGTAGGCAACCTCCAAGTTGGTGTAGTTAAAGTAATCCCTTATTCGCGATTCATCTGCCTTCAGCTGGTTCCAGCTGTGTATCCTAATTGTATCTTCCTTCACATACCAGTGACTGAAGATGATGGTGAACTGATATAGCAGCTCGGTTCCAAGCGTGGCAAAAGTAGGCATGTCACGCGCCTCCGGGAACATCCCAATTAGCTTTTGAAAACATTAGGCTAGCTTTCCTTCATGTTCTTGTGCGACGGCTTGTCGATCAGCTTCGTCATCGATGGGAGAGGGAGATAGATTTTCGTAAGGAATTGGTTCAAGAGTTTCATCAACGTTGGTCAAAGAAGTGGTCTCAACGTTGGCATCGAGCTGGGAGCTCGGAATTTCAGACTGTGTGGGGATGATTGTATCAAGAGGTTCCTCAACATTGGTCGAAGAGATGGTCTCAATGTTGGCATCGAGCGGAGAGCTCAGAATTTTTGGCTGTGAATCGGTTGGGATAACATGTTCGGGCTGTACGGCATCAGCTCCTGCCGTGGGGGAGGTTGGAATATCTTCGGTTTCCTCAGATGAGGAAGATGCATCCGAGGGGATGATCGGTTGATCTTCTAGGTCGGTTTCCATCCCTTCCATCACATCTTTGTGGGGAACAACCTCGAAGGCAGCCGCGTCAACTGAGTGACTTGACTCAGATGGCTCCTTCTCACTGGTGCCTCCTCAGCTGGTGCCTCCTCAGCTAGAGTCTCCTCAGCTGGCAACTCCTCAACTGGTGTCTCCTCAACTGGAGTCTCCTCAGCTGGCAACTCCTCAGCTGGCTTGGCAACTGACTTCTTCTTGATACGCAGCCTCATCTTCTTCTTAGATGGCTCTTCATCTTTCTCCTTCTCCGACTCAGCTCTAAGTCGGTGTGTAGTTGTAGATTTGGAAGTGCGGCCGACAGTTGGAGGCAGCTCCTCAGCTGTATCTTTTTCTTCAGCTGACTTCACAGCTTCTCTTTTATCCTTGGGAGTGTAAACACTCCTGATGACATCCTGAGCCTTCTTGGCGGTTGGGAAGAGCATCTGCCTCTTCACTGGAGTCTCCTTACAGTCTTCCCAGACCATGTTCTGATCCTTTGTTGCGAAAAGGATCAGGGTAGAAATCTTGGCTCCGAAGTTGAGAGTTCTCTTGACACTCAACAACTTCTCTCCAGAGTCGGTTGAGGATTCGGAGATCTTCTGCTTCTCCAGTGTCAACTGGTGTTCAAAGTACTTGAACCAGTTGATGTTGTGCTTGTGCCTGTGCTCCAAAGCAATCAGTTGCTTGAGCTTCGGTCTGCTGATGTCGCCAAAGGCCCCGCTGTATCCGGAGACGACTTTGGATACAACATCGAACAGAAGTCGATGCTCTGGCTTCAACTTCGTTCGCTGCATATTGCTCCTCAATTTCTCTAGGGTAATGAGAGCACTCTCCAGAAATTCATCGGCTTCCGCATCGGTGATGTTTTCGATTGTGTCCGTGGCGGAATGATTTGGTGGAATGATTTGGCGTAGAATGTCAGAGACTGGAATAGGGACGGTGACACGGCGGATCGTTCTGACAGGAACGTCGCGTTGTTGACAAGAGACTTTTGTAATAAGGCCATCTCTGCTGTCGATGGGAGATTGCAGGTTCAGGTAAAACTCTCCGACTTGGCGCCTGAGCAGGTGGGAGGGGAAGAGTGTCGCCCAGTCCAGAAGGCCGTTTTCCCTGAGAATATTGGTGAGGGGAGACAACACCGGTGATTCCAGTTCATCTTCTGACAAAATCTGCTCGTAGTGGATCTTGGAGAGCAGCATGTCGAAAGATTCTTCGTAAGATAAAGGGACTAGGGAAGGTCCAGAAGAAGCCATCTTCCTTCCTTGTGAAGCTTTAGGTGCTATTTTAATACTGCAGTGAGGATTATATATAGAGAGAAAAACTTGCAGAAAATGGTGAGACAAATCGGAGACGAAAATGAACAGTTACTGCTAATAAACACAAATGTAGAAGGTAAGAGATCACTTCCTGATTTTCCGCCTTTTATAGGTTAGTAGCTCGGTTGAAATCGACGGCTAGGGTTGAATGGCGTGAATCCATCAATGGCTGAGATCTCGAGACTATTGACTAGCTTTGACTTGACGTATCCGAGTTCCAACCAGCGCGTGAAAATTTGAAATGTTTTTCATGACAGCCCAGTCGCACTATAAAGTAGGTTATTAATGTTCAGCTGTACTTTACATTAAATGCGCTATGATGGCTATTTTAGTCTAACTGACATGCTCAGGAATGTTTGAATTTATTTCAAACATTCTCATTTAAGACACAAACACCTTCAGCCAAAAATGATACCTGCCAGCTGATGTCGGAATCAGCTGTGTAATACTTCCCAGCTGATGTTGGAATCAGCTGCGTTCTAATGTTGCGGCATACCATCAGCTGACTCGAGTTCGTCTGTTCAGCTGACGTCTGATGTCTTCGGTTGGCAATCCGCATCTAAGATTCCCCCTTCATCTGAGCTTCCCCCTCAGATGGATATCTATCTTTTCACCTCAGCTGACTCCTCATCTGATGGATCCAACAATCCAAGGAGATCGCATAACATCTTGAACCGTGCTTCGGCTAAAGGTTTGGTGAAGATATCGGCTCGCTGAATCTCAGTTGGAATCTTCTCTACTGATACGTCCTTCTTCTCAATATGATCTCGGATAAAATGATGTCGGATGTCAATGTACTTTGTCCGAGAATGGTGAACATGATTCAAAGAGATAGCAATGACACTTAAGCTATCACAATGAATGGGAACCTATCCAGTTGCAACTTCATAATCTCTCAGCTGTTGCTTTAGCCACAACACTTGCATGCAACAACTTCCTGCAGCCCTGTACTCTGACTCGGTTGTAAAGTGGCAACACACATTTGTTTCTTGGAAAACCATGAAACTAACTTGCTTCCCATGAACTGACAATGTCCAGATGTGGACTTCCTGTCCAACCGATCTCCGGCTAGATCTGCATCTGAGTATCAGGTCAGTTGGATATTGTCGTCGGTTGGATACCACAACCCAACATTAACAGTGCCCTTCAGATACTTAATGATGTTCTTTGCTGCCAATATGTGTGCTTCCCTTGGCTAAACTTGGAACCTAGCGCACACTCCAACCGCGTAAGATATATCTGGCCGACTGACGGTTAGATATAGCAAAGAACCAATAATCCCTCTATACTTACTGGCATCCACGAGTTTTCCCTCAGATCCGGGTTCAATCTTCCAGTTAGTATTCATCGGGATCCTTGTGGTTTTACTTGACTGCAAACCGAACTTTGTGATGAGCTCCTTTGTATATTTGGACTGATTGATAAAAATTCCTTTTGATGACTGCTTCACCTGTAGCCCAAGAAAATAATTCATCTCGCCCATCATCGACATCTCGAATTTCTCCTTCATGAGAGTTGAGAATTTCTCGTACAGCTCCTCCGACTTGGAACCGAATATGATGTCGTCAACATAGATTTGCACAACAAGTATGTCTTCTCCAACTTTTATGGTGAACAGTGTTTTGTCAACTGACCCTCGTTTGAACCCCGAGTTCAGAAGAAAACCACAGAGAGTGTCATACCATGCCCTAGGTGCTTGCTTCAAGCCATAGATAGCTTTCTTCAACTTATACACTCTTCCATCTCCAGTCTCAAAACCAGGAGGCTGTTCAACATAAACATCTTCCTTAATATCACCGTTGAGAAAGGCACACTTCACATCCATCTGATAAACCTTGAACTTGTGAAATGCGGCATAGGCTAGAAATATCCGGATGGCTTCCAATCTTACAACTGGCGCGAAAGAATCCTCGAAATCAATTCCTTCTTGTTGGCAATATCCCTAAGCTACCAACCTTGCCTTATTCCTCACAATGAATCCAATGGCGTCTCTCTTGTTCTTGAAAATCCACTTTAATCCAATGACTTTGACACCATTTGGTCTATCTACCAACTCCCATACACAGTTGCGTAGAAATTCATTCAGCTCTTCTTGCATAGCTGTTGTCCAGTGAACACAGTTGAGAGCTTTCACAACATTCTTCGGTTCTGGCACATCAACTACGAAACATGAAATCATGGCAACATCTCCTGCTTGCTCGAACTCTTCCAGAACTGCCAACTCCTCAGCATATTGAGCGTAAGTGTTGGATACTTTCTCAGCTGAGTCCGGATTTGCAACTCTGCTTCTAGTACTCACACCTTTGGCTGGATCTCCAATGATGTTGTCCTTGGAATGATCTTCATACCATCTCTTGTTGCGTCTTCCTTCTTCTTCCAACATTGGCTGTTCCGTGATTTCAATTGATGGGATAACCTGAGCTTTGGGAGATGCTGGTGATTTATCAGTTGTGGAGTCTGGATCCTCAATATGGACAATATTTTGAACTGAGCTCGGTTGGGCTTCGGATGCTGATGCAGTTGGAGTGACATCAGCTGAAGTTCCCCCTTGAGATGAGCTGGGGTCCTCACATTCATCTTCAGAGGAACAAGGATCATCATCCTCGGTTGCCCATACCAATGGTTCAGCTAGATTCTTCTGCCTTAAAACCTGTCATCTGGTGAGAGCTGGTGGAACATGTGGATCAGCTTGTTGTCCTTTAGCCTGTTCCCTGCACTCAAAAGTAGATTCATCAAAACTAACATGAGGTGTTATCTCCACAACACGAGAGCTGTTGTTGAAAACTCTATAAGCCTTGATCCGAGCGGCATATCCAAGAAATATGCCCTTCGAAGCCTTGGCGTCAAAAGTTTTCAACTGAGTCTTCCCATTGTTGTGAATATAACACTTAGAACCAAAAACGCGAAAATATGAAATATCAGGCTTCCTGCGTCTCCATAGCTGATATGGAGTCTTTCCCAACCGCTTGGTCAGAAGAGACCGGTTCTGGGTGTAGCAGGCTATGTTGATTGCCTCAGCCCAAAATCTCTTTGGCAGAGCTGAGCTTGTCAACATGGATATAGCAGCATCCTTCAGCGTTCGGTTCCTTCGCTCGGCTACTCCATTCTGTTGTGGAGTACGCGCAGCCGATGTTTGATGAGTGATTCCATGCTTCTCGCAGTACTCGATGATGGTTTCATTCAGGAACTCGGTTCCACGGTCTGATCGGATAGAAATGATTTTCATCTCTTGTTGGTTCGATATCCGATCCATCAGCTTGGGTAGCTCATCTCGGGTTTCACTCTTGTGTCGCATGAAAATAGTGTGGGTGTACCTAGAGAAATCATCAGTAACAACAAGGGTATACTCGTTACCATTCATGCTTTTTGGTGTAACTGGCCCGAAGAGATCCATATGGATCAGCTGCAATAGCGAGCTTTCCCAGCTGACATGCACTGCAGATATGTGTTGTTGAAAACACTCGGTTAGGAATGCCCTTTGCATGTTCCTGTCTTGCAAGTCGGTTCATTGTCTTGAAATTCAGATGGTTGAGCCTTTTGTGCCACAGCCAGCTCACATCTGAGCCTTTTGTGCCACAGCCAGCTCACTTCTGAACTGCTCTTCGATAACAGACAGGTTTTAGGAGGACTACTATTCCAATCTGCATAGTAGACATTCCCGGTTGGGGATCGATTTCCCAACAATATGACCTGCTTTGTTTTAACATTTTTAACCCTGCAGCCCTGCGCATCAAACTTGACAGAGAAACCATTATCACAGAATTAGCTGATGGAGAACAAGTTATGCTTCAATCCATCAACATATGAAACATTGGAAATCGACACCCGATTGGTTTCAAGGGTACCGTAGCCTCTGGTGTGACCTTTTGAGTTGTCACCAAAGGTAACCGATGGTCTTTCTTTCTCCACGAAACTCCCAAGCAAATCCTTCAGATTTGTCATGTATTTCGAGCATCCACTATCCATCACCCACATGGTGTGTGACGCTTTATTCTTCCTCAGCTATTTCTCCTGTTCCTGCACAGAGAAACACGCTTAGGTCCCCAATTTTAGTTGGGTCCTGGAGGGTTAGAACCAGTTTCCCCTTGAACTATGAGTCGCTTTTCCCCCTGTATATTCGGATAGATTTATCATTCCAAATCACTTTTCCTTCTCCATCAACTATAACAACACCTCGGTTATCCTTAGGCTTGTTGTTATTGTTGATGTTCTGTTTCTTGGGAGGAGATGGATTTCTCCCATTGTGAGCTTTAGGAGGAGAGGCGTTCCCCCTGTTTTGATGGCGTTTCTTATCCTGTTGGTTTTGTCGATGAAGTCGGACGCCATGTTGGAATCTTTGTGGCTGAGTCTGATTCCATATTCCTGACTGTTGACGACAACTGTTCATGCCCTGTTGTTGATTCATGTTTTGGCATGAATATCCCCAGTTGTTGGAATTATTCCACATAGGTTGACTCTGATGGAACCTCTGATTGTTCTAATGGTGGAACCGATGTTGACTCTGATGGTTGAATCCCTGTTGAATCGGTTGATTCCATCTCTTCTGAGGTCGGTTCAGAGGTCGGTTCAAAGGTCGGTTCTGAGGTCGGTTCTGATTGTATCTCTGACGCCTCTAATTCCTCTTTTGAGTCTTGAAACATTCCCCCTCAGTCGTTGTCCCAACTGATGGATTCTTCAGTTCTCCAACCACAGCTCCTTTTCCTTTCTCAGCTGCAGTTTCCTTAGCTGGTTGTGCTTGCTGTGATGTGGAGGTTGGATTAATTTAGGGAGTTGCAGACTCAACTGGATTTGGTTTGGCAACCGTCACATCCACAGCCTTGACAAAGGTTGCGGGTGGAATTCCAGAGTCCTTGACCATGTCGTACCCGAGTCCAGACACGTCATCCATCTGTCTTTGGTAACTGATGAGATTCTCGATGATTTTGGATGATTGATATAGCTTTATCAGGTTGTCCTTCTCAGTTTGCAAATCCTTGAGGAGAACAGCTATATGCTCGGTCTCTGCGTCTGACTTCTTCATCAGCTGGTTGATCTGTGCCTCTTGCTTTTTCAACTGATCATGCTGCTCCTTGATCTGTTCCTTCAACTCCTCATTGGTTGGAGCATTGGTTCGGTTGGCCTAATTCAGTTCACTTTTGAGATCATCAATCTCTTCGGTTTGACTTTTAATCAGATCGTCCTTTTCGGTTAAGGATTCTTCAAGTCTGGCAAACTGTTCTTGAAGACTCTTAAACTCAATCGATTGCTGATGCAGTTCCTCACTGAGTTCTAAGAAATCACCCCAAGAGGGTTCCAACTCTTCCTCTACTGATTCCTTCATGTTAGTAGCATTTGAAGAATTTAAATTAACTGGGTTAGAATGTACCTCAGTTTCATCCTGGTCGGTTCCAAGTGCCATGAGGCATTGATCCTGTCTGATAGCGTTGTTGGTGGAAGTCAGCTCGTCCTCATCTTCGGTGTCAATGAAGATGTCCAAGTCATCAGTTGCTTCTTCTGCAACCATGGCCTTGTTCTTTGCATTTTGCTTGGCCTTCAATGCTTCTCTTTCTTTCTTCGACAGATCTGGACAATCAGCTTTGAAGTGTCCCTCTTTGCCGCATTCAAAGCAACTGTTGGTTACATGCTTTGAGTTATCTCGAGTTCGGTTGGATTTATAGAACCGTTTGTATTTTCCGAACCGAGTATCCATGTCAGCTAGCTTCTTTGACAGGGCGGCTATACTCTGTTGCAGCTCTTCTCTGCTCGGCTCCTTCGAAGCTGTGTCAGCAGATCTTGTTGCCCTTGATGTTCGCGGCTTGGAATAGTCAGCTCGAAGTGCTACTGTCTTTGTTTCTGAACCAACATCCTCATGTCGACTCGTCTGCCCCGAGGACTGAGTTGATCTTCGTCGGTTCACCTTGTACTCATTTCCTTTCAGGATTGAGAACAATCTGTCAGTTCTCATTTCTCCAAGATCAGCTCGGCTTTCATGAATGTTGGTGAAGGTGTCCCACTCAGCCGGTAGAGCTTGTAATACTTTGAGGTTAATTTCTCTCAAAGTATATTTTCCTCGTCGGATAGATTGAATTCTTCGGATGATATCCATGAACCGAAGCTCTAACTGATCAATGATTTCATCAGCTCTCAGACAGAAGTTGTCAAAGTCTTGACAAGCATGGGAGAATTTGTTCTCCTTTGTTTCGTCACTCCCTTCGCTAAGAGATACCAAAATATCCCACATCTCCTTAGCGGTGTCGCACTCTTCTATCCAAGGAAGATAGTCTTGTCCAACTGAGGACATGATAGTGCTTTGAGCCCAGATATCCAGCTGCCTCACTTTAGCTTCCTCAGGAGTGAAGTCTTCTGGCTTTTTCTCAACCATCACCTCAGTTGCATACCCATCATTGGGATTTGTAGGAGTGCGAGTGACTTTTTCTCTGATGATGATCGGTCCAGATGTAAGTACTTGTTGCATTCGATGATGCTTTGACAGTAGGATCTTTTTCATCCGAGTTCTCCAGGATGTATAGTTCACAACCGAGAACATGACAACGATCTTGTCTTTAACATCCATCTGCACACAATAAACAGACAACAAATGCAAGCAGATATGCACTAGCGTGAAAAAGATCTATTCAGTTGACCACTGTAGAAAAACACCTCGATTCACACCTCGTGAAATAGAGTCAGCAGTCTTTTAAACCACTGCTCTGATACCACTTGATGGTCCCGATATGAGTTCTGGTGTATGGGGGAGGGGGGAATACACCAGTTAAGAATTTTAAAAATAACCCCCTGAAAATTATCACAACTGAGTAATGCAACTCAGTTGGAATCACAACTGAGTAAGAACACTCAGCTAGAAGTGTAGTGCTGTGCGGAATGTGGTGGAAAATAACAACTCGTAAAATAACTCACGCTCAGATGCAAGGTTGGTCAATAACCAAAACAGTTGAGAATGCAAAGATGCAGTTTGAATGCTGGTTAGTCGGTCAGTTGAATATGCAATAAGTTAACTGAATTGAAAACACAACACACAAAGGATTTACGTAGTTCGGAGAGAACTCCTACGTCCACGGGGAGTTGTGAGTCCACACAACTCAATCCAAGTTCTTTAGGACTGGAACTACAAAGCTTACGCGGGCTTTGCAATCGTTGAGATAAGTTTACGGGTACTTATCAACCTTACAGATAAGTTTACGGGTACTTATCAACCTATCTACTCAATTCCGGGAAGAGTAGGGTCCTAACAATCCTTTTGAGAGGATGTGTAAAAGGGTGGGTTTTTCCAACTACTAGCTCGAACAAGAAGTGAGCTAGGATCTAGGCTTGAATGAATGAAAACTCAAACTAAGATCAAGAACACCAAGACAGAATCTAATACTCTATGAACTCTCAACTAGTGATGTTCTTAGAGAATAAAAGCAGTTTAGCTTGAGTGCAATTTTAAATTCTTTCTTTCGCTCTTTAGTCTCTTCTCGCACTTGTCTGTCTTCTAAGTCTTGGTGAATGAATGAAGGCCTCTATTTATAGGCGGAGAGAATCAACTAGCCGTTGGATGAACCGTTGATCTCTGTTCTTGTGAAAGCGATGGCTTGTCTCTCATCTCTGCAGACTTTCCGGATTTGGCAACTGTGAACTTCTGCTTTCCATCTGAGACAGCCTTGGGTTGGGCCAAATGAGGTAATGACAGAGCGTCAAACCTTCACGTGACTTCCATTTTGAATTTCAAATTTCAACCTTAGACTTTCAACCTTGGTTAGTCGGTTGAGAAGTTTTGGTCTTCATCCGAGTGGTCTTTAGCTGATGTTCCATCTGATCGATATCTTCATCTGACCTTCTGTCTGAATAGGAACAGTTGAACTCTCAGTTGCTTTGAACTTCAAGTTGTTGATCTTCTCGGTTCGAGTCCTTCAATTGATGTTCTGAATCTTAAACGCTCAGTTGTCTTTCTTGAATGCTCAGTTGTCTTTCTTGTAACTGATGTTCTATCTCTTGAACGCTCAGTTGTCTTTCTTACAACTGATGTTCTATCCGAGTAACGCCATGTTGCCGTCTTTAGCTGGAGACCTGTAAAGATAAAATCTCAACAATGCTCAAACAGTGAGCCTAAATACTAACATTAAGATCTGGCAACATCTACTCGGTTGGGGTCAGTTGGTTTTGGAATCAATCAAAACTTTAATAAATTTCCCAACATACTCTTTACAAGTATTATGTATATATCTCGGTATAATTTGTTACAATTATACACCATTAGTTTATCTTTTTCCTACGCATAATAAAAGATAAGATAGGTATCTTTAAGAGAATATTAATCATTTTAGACACTTTCTAGTAAAAAGGTATATTTATAGCTACAATTTTAATTTAAAATAAAAAAGGTCATACTTCTCACCAACCTTATTTCTCTCTCCTATTTTTCTTCTCTCTCTCCTACTTTTTCCTCCAGCTGCTTTCTTCTTTCTTTCCCTCCTTCTTCTTCTTCTTCTTTTTCTTCTTCTTTCTCTCTATTAGTGTGTTTTTTTTTCGCCGGAAATTTGGCTCTTTATTTTCTGTTTTCCTCCTATTTCGCCGGCTATGGTGGTAAGAGAGAAAGTTTTTCTTCGTTTCCATTGTTTCCGCTGGTAGTCGATTCTTTTTCTTCTTATTTTTTTTCCGGCGGTGTTCGTTGCTCTTCTCTGGCGCTGTTTTTCGACGTATTTCCAGCCATTTTCACGATAATGGAGGTACTGTAAGTGATGTCGTTTGATTTTCTTTGATTTGATGTACAATTTTTGTTAAATTTGATGATTGATATGTGAAATTTTCTATTTTTCGCGGTTGTACGATATACATTCTGACAATCTATGTTTAAGTTGTACATTCGTATCAATGTTTGATTGTGGCTATGAATGAGTTTTATATTTGTGCGAGGTGTTGTAAATCATACAAATATTTTTCTAATACGAGTGTACCATTGTATATATCGTATCATATATTGTACGACATACATAATATCGTAGTTTGATATATTGTACGACATATGTTATCATTTTGTTAAATTGTAGGATTTGAATATATCGTAGCTTATGGTTGTATGGATATATGGTATATCGTAACATCATTTAGATTTTTTCTTAATCTGATCTTGTCATTCTACCAATGTTTGATTGTGGCCATGCACGAAGTTAAGTTTGTACGTCATGTTGTAGATGGTATAAAGATATCTCTAATACTAGTGTACGATTGGATATATCGTATCATATATTGTACGACATACAAAATATCGTAGTATGATATATTGTATGAAATTCATTATCAATAAGTTATGATGTTAGGATTTTTATATATCATAGCTTGTGTTTGTACGATATATGGTATATCGTAACATCATTTGATATCTGACCGTGTGATATTCAATGCAAACTAGACATTGTTGCTCATGGTGGATCATGGAATCAGAATATATATGAGGGCGGGAGGAAAGTACATACCTATACCACCTGATGGGATAAGTTATGAAGATTTATTGAGTAAGCTTGAGATTCAGATGAAGCACGACAAGAGCATCTTTATTTTTGAGGTTGATGCCCTTGTTACTTCTCCTACTGGTGAAATCATGCGGATGAAGGTAACAGACGATTTTAAGTTGAATACTTTGATAAAAATGTTGGAGATTCCTACTATTCATGTGAGGTGTTTTAGATCGTACAAACAACTCTCTAGTACGATGTTAGGAACGGATATATCGTGTTATATATCGTACGACATACATAATATCGTACTTCACGATCACAAAATAATGACACACACTGCTAAATTTTTTTATTTATTGTTACATTATCACTATGTTAAATTGTAGGTTTTTGATATATCGTAGCATGTGTTTGTACGATATATGGTATATCGTAACATCATTTAGATTTGTTCGTAATCTGATCGTGTCATATTTCATGCAGACGGGGCATTGTTGTTTAATTGTTGCTCATGGTGGAGTATGGAATCACAATCTTTATGAGGGTGGAGGAAAGAATACATACCTATACCACTTGGTGGGATAACTTATGAAGATTTATTAAGCTTGAGATTCGAATGAAGAAGGGCAAGAGCATCTTTATTTTTGAGGTTGATGCCCTTGTTACATCTCCTACTGGTGAAATCATGAGGTCAAATTAGACATATATCGTAATAAGGTGGCACTATTATTGTCACGAATATTATCAAGTCGTAGCAATATCTACAGCACCACGTGCTACGAAATAATAACTTTGTGCTACGATACATATTAAACTTGTAGAAATGTAGCTATAAATACACAGTTTTTGTGAATGCATGTACGTAGGTTGTAACGACATTTTATAATCTCGTACACGAGATTACAAATTGTATGTGTGTATGTTGTTACGATATTCCTAATATCGTACTTGAATTGTTACGATTTTGCTTAATTCGTACATGATTACAGATTTGACATCTTTCTTTGTATCTAATTATTTTCAAGGTTGCATATCATGCTTAAAAAAATTAAAATAATTAGTATTGTCGTAGCATAATTGGTCACCCTCACGTACGATATTAACAAAATCGAATAAAAATAAGTACAATATTACAAATGTTGTAACAACTTACGCACATGCATTCACAAAACAGAAACAAGTCACATTGTAGTGGTATCAATTGGTCACCCTCACGTACGAGATTAACAACATCGTATCTACAGAAAGTATGATTTTCACACATGCTATGCTCAAATCTCAAACAAATCTTAATTATATGTGCAATCAGAAACAAATGAAATTAAACTTGTTGAAATGTGGCTATAATTATCACTGCTCTCGATACGAGATAACATAATATCGTACAAAAGATGTAGCAAAGTCGTAGCAATCATACATACAAAATGCATAATATCGTATTTGCAATCATATGTCGTGGGTCGTTCCCTATATGAGTCGCATTTACAACTTTAGTAAACTCGTAGCAATAGATGTACAATATGGATAATATCGTACCATCGTACACACATGCAAATAGATAGTAACTTTTCATGTTTAATAGCTTATTTTTGTTAGTGTGTTCGGGAGGAACCAGGTACTTAGTCTGACATATGGCGATGCAAATGACTCGTTCCATGTAAATTTTCATGTTTAATAGGTCACTTTTTGTTATTTTATTGTTCATTATATGATACGATTTATTGAAATCGTAACATAGTGCAAAGAAGTATGTGGCATGATTGTACGATTTTCAAACATCTCGTGCATATGCGGATATACTAGCTTGATTTATTGTTCAGTCTCATGTACGAGTTTAATAATGTCGTATAGACGTATACAATACTATGAATATCGTAAGAGCGTACACCTAGTAATAAGCAAAATATAAATTGTACTATATCATTTGAAAACCCTTGAATTTGATTTTCAACTTTGGAGAAACGTAATAACTTTGGAGGCCCGAACGAACATTGAAGCCCTCCAGGCGCATGAAAGCTCCTAGAACTGATCCCTTTACTACAGCCTTTGCTTTGGGCACGGAAAAGTCGAGCACTTTGCGAATCTCTCCAATTAGACCCTCGTAGCCATAACATTGGACTTTATGGTGGAGAAGTTTAGTCAACGCTGGTCGGACAAGTGTTCACACAACCTTGAAAACAATTAGATACAAAGGTGTCAAATTTGTATTTATAGACAAATTAAGCAAAATCGTAACAAACCAAGTAAGATTTTAGGAATATCGTAACAACATACACATATGCAATCACAAAAATATAAAAAATTTGTATTGCCGTGACATCAATGTCTCACGTTCACGTACTAGATTAACAACATCGTAACAGACTAAATACGATATTGGGAATATCGTAACAACATACACACATGCATTCACAAAACCACAAACAATTCCTATTTCTGTGCTATAAATTGGTTACCCTCACATACGAGATTAATAATATCGTAACAGACCAAGTACAATATTGGGAATGTCGTAACAACATACACACAAGCAATAACCCTAACTACATACATACATTCACAGATAATTCGTATTTCATGGCATCAATTATTCACCCTCGTATACGAGATTTACAATATCGTATCTACAGAAGTACTATTTTTCACACATGGTATCCTCAAATCTCAAATAAATCTCAAGCATCGTAACATCGTACACACATGAAATCCAAAAACATAAATAAATCGTTAATATCGTATCAATTTAAGCAAAACACATGCACAAATTTGTCGAATCGTACAAAATATGTATGTAACGTCATTCTCCAAAATAGCTACAAAACATGCATGATTTGGTCAGTCTCGACGAGTTTAACAAAATCTTAGCCACAGAAGTACGATATACTGAATATCGTAACATCGTACTCACATGAAATCCTAAAAACATAAATAAATCGTAATATCGTATCAATTTTAAGCAAAAACATGCACGAATTTGTCAAATCGTACCAAATATGCGACGATATTCCCCAAAATATCTACCAAACATACATAAATTGGTCAGTTTTAAATACGAGTTCAATAAAATCGCAGCAACAAAAGTACGATATTCTGAATATCATACCTCATTCATATGAACAACAAACGTTACTACGAGTGTACGACTTCAATCAATATCGTGGCATCTGTAAATCATACAACTTTGAAAAATTTTGGATGAGAAATTACGGTGGTTGATAATCGAGGCAGTGGAGAAACAAAAGAGCGTGACGATGGAGAAGCTGTGAATCGGGGCATCGACGGAGAAGAAGAAAAATGAGGCGGCGGCGTAGATCTAGTTTTCTAGAGAGAGAAATTACAAAGAGAGAGGTAGAGTGAGAAATAGAATAAAGGGTGATGGTAGTAGTTGTGGTGGTTGGCCAGAGTGGCGGGGCGATGGCGGAGCGGTGGCAGAGCAATGGCGGAACGGCAGCAGCGGGAGAGAAAGGGTGGTGGTGGTGGTGGTGGTGGGGGTTGGAAGAAAAATCTGCAGAGAAGAGAGAAAGAGGTAGAGAGAGAAACTGAAATTGAAAATGATTTTGAAAAGTGGTAATTGTATATAGATAAAACCTTCAAAGTAAGTTCCAAAGGTATTTTTGTCTCATCATGTAAAATATAATATTTTTTATTGTGATGTAAAAGTGGGTCTATAAGTATACTTTTTAACACAAAAATGACCATTCTAGTAGTTGACTCAATCTATAACATATTAATATATGGAAAATTTTAGAAAATACCATTTTTACATGGCCAACCGTCAAGCCATGGCGAAGAAGGAAGAAGAGGAGCTTCAACTGTACATGGCCAACCGTCAAGCCATGGTTACAATTGAGCAGCCAGCTCTAATTGAACACCAAGCTCCAGCTGATCAGCCAGCGCCCTCAACTGAAGACATTTGCGAGCTGATAGCTGAGAGGGTGAACCAGCTGAGGACAAAGATGCTTGCCAACTTCCATCAAAACAAAGAAGATCAGCTGAGGATGTTGGAAGCACAAGAGGAGAAGACCAAGCAGCTGATGGAGGAGAATGTTTCACTGAAGAGAAAGCTGAACGAACTCTCCTCCTCCAGCAGCCAAGATATTTTTGATCTGAAATCAACAGTTCTGGGGATCAAGTCTGAGCTGAATGTCTTCCAATCCATCTCTGATTCCAACCTCGCCAAATCCCAACAGACTCAGGATGAAGAATGGGAGTCTCGGTTCGAGTCACGCTGTCACACCCCGACTCTCGAGGTGCGACTTACGAACAACAACACAACCTAATCAACTAACAATCAACTCAAACATAGGGAACATGCTCGAGGAAACATTAATGAAAAGCAATACAATCGGATAAGGCTTTCAAAGACATAATGAAATAATAACCGAGCATTTCAAAATCACTTGTACACAAGAATATGATAAGAAATTCATGTTGACAGGGGGTAAGATTTCAACGAAAATGAGAGTGCGAAAATATACCAAGTCAAGAGAACCAAATTCAACAAAATATTTAGAGTCAACGAGCCTATCGCTTGGAAACACAAGTCAAGAAGTTAAGAATTCAACAAGCATTCAAAATCATCGAGTACAACACTCGGAATCAAAAACATAAGTATCAGAGTATAAGTATCAACAGACATCAATTCAAAAGGGTTGCAGCGGAAACTTGCATCAAAACCCAACATTTGCACGTATGAAGACGTACAAATGCCAGTCTAATATTCGACTCGACTTAACCAAAAGAACCACACCACACCACCAAGTATCCATGCCATCGCCATCCGGTCAACCTGCACGTTTAGAAACACACGCAGGGCAGAGTACTTCGTACTCAGTGAACACATGCCAAAACATTTGGATAAAGATGCTTTTTTTTAAAAGCTATATCAATTGAACTTGCCTTGCCGAACATCACAAGTATTTAAACAATTTAAAACAGTTTTACTTGTGCATGTTAAAAATATTTTCTTTTTAAACAGACTGCGCAGTCAACATAACATATAATAGTATGCATCATCTGTCACAATCAATCTTACTGTGCCGAGAAGTAGGCCTCCTTCTCAAACACTATGACCGGCCTAACCGAAGTAAGGCTCACAGTCACCTCAACATTCAACATACCACACGTGGGTTTCCCGCCTTTCACAGGATAATAACATCTTCACATAAACAGATGATAACACATACCAAACTTCAATAAAAACGGCAAGTCAATCGCATTTAAAATCATTTATAACAATAATACTCAACAACATATATATATTCATCGGCAGTTTTGGTTCAGAAAAGCCCACCTGACTTCCGAAGATTCTAGCTAGGCGGTTTAAGGGCTATTTGTTCTCGCTTAACGATCCATCCGGCTCGATCCTTCACAGTTTGACATCGATAAAGAAATTAAGATATGAAAAGACGGACAAAAAGGCGTTGGACTCAACTGAAGGACTTCTATTTGAGTCGATTCTCTCTTCATTTTAACTTTTCTAAAGGATCTCGCGCTCTCGTCTTTAAACCATTAACTCTACTCGATGATTGGTTAATATTACAAACCAATGTCTTAACACTTCTCGATTTAATTATGAAACGTCGTCTATCTACATTTCATTACTCGAGCTTTCTTTTAAAAACTTAGTTACTTCTCGATTTAACAACTCATTAATTTAATCATCTTGCATACAAATAATTTAGTAATTCTTCATATCACAATCAATATCACGCATTTAAGTACTTATTCAATTCACATAATAAATCCAAATAAATCAATCACACTTCAAGAAACATTAACATTTATTCAATTTAAACATTAGAACTTAACTTGATTATGCAATTTCTTTTCATAAAGACTCAAACAATATACTTTATCTTTTCTTAATCTATAGACAACGCTTTGTTCTAAATTCGTTATCTTATGAAGTATTTATAAACGTTTTATTCATTTAATAGAAATTCTCTTAATTTATTATTAATCTCTTATGGAATTGGAATTTCCTTTCCATTTCTAACTTGATTCTCACTTCTTAACTCAATTATTATTTTTCTAATTATTAACTCGACAATTTTTCTCGATTTATTTTTAATTCGCATGGTTTGAAAACAATTTACTTAAATAATTAATTTCTTTCAAAACCATTACTTGAACTTTATTCCATTATTATTTTTTTAATTAACTATACGAGTTTTTAAATTAACTCGTCTAGCATGTTTTCCTTGACTCGATTAAGACTTCTTTTAATTAATTCTTTTTAACTCGATTTTCTCAACTCTTGTTTACTTATTTAATAAATCTTTTTTCTTTGTTTTTAACTTAAAACCACTTTCTTACTTAGCAATTTTCTTTATTATTCGATAAACATTTTTATAAACTAGTTTATGTTATTAGTTAAGTTATAAAATTTCTTTTTGATTTAATTTATTAAAAATTTAAATCTTCAAGTTTTATTACAAGAACATTTATTTGAAATATCTTTTTATGCATTTTTCAATTCTTAATATTTTCAAAGCTTCTAAACTTCATTCTTTTTGTTACAAAAATTCTCTTTTCATCTATGATTTTAATTATTATTTATACACACATAATAACATCAAAATCTTCAATCTTTTATATTATCATAAATTATTTTCTTCAAAAACTCAACATGCAATTCAATTTTCTTAAACTTAACAACATGCAAGATTTTATCAACATCTCAAATAATCATTTCATGATCAAAACATCACTCAATTCATCAACAAAATCAACAAAATAATTCCTTCTTTTTGTTCTTAAACTCACGGCATTTTCTCATAAATTAGGGCAATTAATTTCTCAATTTTTCATGCATATAACTTCATTCTCAACATGATAAAAATCACAAATCAAGCATCAAAATATCAATAACTCAAAGGATTCATATTTTCCTATTTTTCTCTATAATTTCGGCTTTCATCAAATTTTTAGGGATTTAAATTCTTTTTCTTCTCTTAATTCATCGATTAAAACCTAGTGTTCGATTTTTCCTAACGATTTCTTCTCACTCGATCTTCACATTAACAACCTAATATTTGCCTAAACATAAAATAAATACCATGCATGCATGTTTTCTTTCTTTTAGGACTTAGAGATATACATATATACAATTAATCAAATGAATAACCATACTTTGAAAATTAAAATGGATTTCTTCTCTTGGCTTCTTGGGATCGAATGAAAGGGGGTTGAGCTTCAAAGCTTGAGCTTGAATGAAAGGAAGAACTCTTCTTGAATCCTCAAAGAAAAGAATAACAAAATGATTAATCATCCATCTCTTTAGGGCTTAAGAGCCAAAAATGAAGAAAATGGGGATGATTATTTGAATTTCAATTCAAGAACTTGAAGGATTATTACCTTTTTCTTGAAGATAAGGATGAACTAGATGGAGGATGATGTTCTTCACTTCATTTCCATGGATGATAAGCTTGAATTCAAGGTTGCATGGAAGAAAACCAAAATGTATGTGTGTGTGTATGTGAATGCCGTGAGAGTGAGAGAGAATAGGGAGGGAGAGTGTTTTGTTTTTCTTCTTTGCTTGAGAGAGAGAGTTCGAAAGAGAGAGAGAGGTAGTGTGGATGAATGAACTCTTCTTTCTTTGAATAAGGTGCATGAATTTGAATTCCAACATAAGGAATAAAGTATGATGACAATTAGCATTGGAAGTTGGAAATGTTTTAAGTGATTGATAGTTGATGTGATGTGCTTTGCATGTAATCTTTTGGTAAGATTGTGGAGAAGACATAATCATCACAATTAGCATTGGAAATTGGAGAGAGATGGGAGAGAGATGGTGAGGTGGCGTGAGAGAGAGAAAGGGAGAGTGACACTTGTCCTCGTCGTGTCGTTACGGGTATTAATTACCCGGTCGTAAAGGTTTTCCGGATAAAACGATTCGTATTACTTCATTTATGCTATAAACGGGTCCAATCTCTCCTCGTCTCATTTCCGACACTAAACATCTCAATCCTATTTCACATTTCAATTAAAAGATTAACGAGTCCGATCATCTAGTCTTTTAGATCTTAAAAAAATTTAATCGGCTTATTAATCAGTTTATTAATCTATTAAAGATTAATTCCTCATTACTCTTCTCAATTTATCTCGGATAAGCTCTTATCCTATCTCAATGACTTTAGAAGAAATTCTAGGTTCAAAGATCTTAATTCAACTCTATTCTACGTTCATCGGCGCATAGAAATTTCTCGGCGATCAATATTATTCTTTTTCAATTTAACAAACTCTTCGGGGTTTTCTGGAAATTAATCTTATACTCATTTTCATATAAACAACTCAACAAGTATATAACATCATCATCATCTCAAGAAATAGAATAGATAAATTCACGCAAAAACACATTGGATATTCCAGACGTTTTACTCACTTCTCTTCAATTAGAAAGAAAAATTTTTATTCCTCAAATCTTAACATTTAACTTACTCGGTTAGTTATAATGCTCTCAAAAGGTATAAATGCTTGGGGTATCACACACGCTGGGCTGAGTTCGTTGCTTTCCAGACTGAGACAACTGAAACATTCGCTGGATTGAGGAAAGCCGAACAAGCCGAACAAGAGCGCCGCAGCGAAGAAGGAAGAAGAGAAGCTTCAACTGTACATGGCCAACCGTCAAGCCATGGTTACAGTTGAGCAGCCAGCTCTAATTGAACACCAAGCTCCAGCTGATCAACCAGCGCCCTCAACTGAAGACATTTGCGAGCTGATAGCTGAGAGGGTGAACCAGCTGAGGACAGAGATGTTTGCCAACTTCCATCAAAACAAAGAAGATCAGCTGAGGATGTTGGAAGCACAAGAGGAGAAGACCAAGCAGCTGATGGAGGAGAATGTTTCACTGAAGAGAAAGCTGAACGAACTCTCCTCCTCCACCAGCCAAGATATTTCTGATCTGAAATCAACAGTTCTGGGGATCAAGTCTGAGCTGAATGTCTTCCAATCCATCTCTGATTCCAACCTCACCAAATCCCAACAGACTCAGGATGAAGAATAGGAGTCTCGGTTCGAGTCACACTGGGCTGAGTTCGTTGCTTTCCAGACTGGGACAACTGAAACATTTGCTGGATTGAGGAAAGCCGAACAAGAGCGCCATGACTCCGAACTGGCGAAGAAGGTCGGGATAGAGTGCGCGGTCGATGAACTCTTCAACCACTTCCAACAAGCCGAACAACAACTCACCGCTCTGGATGGATCAGTAGCAAGCCTTGTTGTTGATGCCAAAAAGGGGGAAGATAAAAAGGGGGAAGAGGAGTTGGATGTTGAGATGCAGGGGGAAGATGAGACCCAGGCTGAAGCTGCTGCAACTGCTGCAAAATCTCAGCCGAGGAGGAAGACTGCACAGAAGAAGAAGTCCGCTCCCAAGTCAACCGACGTAGGTGGAGCTGAAATGGAAAAAGACTTGGAGCAGGCGGAGCAGTTTGGAGTTTCTTACAACTCCATAGCCGAAATCGCAGCCGAGCTTGATTCAGAACTCGAAGGTATCACAACCGAAGAGTGCATTGCTGCTGCCAAGGCTATGGATGTGGCTGAGAAAGATTATATGAATCCTAGCTGGATCAAGAAGTTTGCAGCCAGCCAAGCTCGAAGAGTCAACCAGTTCGAAGAGGAGCTGACCAAGATAACCAAGAACTTGGACCGGAACATCGCCTCCCGCAGCCGTCGCCGAATAGACAAACATCAGGTTAAGGCTGAAGCTCAGCTGAGACAACAGAGGTTGCCAGGGAAGGTCAAGGTCCAAATTCGGTTCAGGCAGGTGGACAAGTGGATGCCAGTTGAGTGGAATGAAGAATGAGAGTCATTCAAACAAGAGTTCGTGAATAACTTCTATTACAGAAAGGTCTTCTCAACTGATGATCCGAGGAAAGCGTTCAAGGAAGCCCTGACCGAGTTGCACTCAGGGGACCCGGGCATGTTCAACCAGTTCAGGCGTGCCATGATAGAAGCAAAACTGGACATGAACACAGTTCCGGTCCCTAAGAGGGTCACTTATCAGCCTCCCTTCCTCCCAAACTCTCGTAACCCCAACCGTCAAAAGATATCAGCTGAGGCAAGGCAAGTCTGCAAAGAGCACGGGGTTGACATAGCAAAGGAGTCAGAAGCGAAGAGAGAGATTTTTGTTAGAATATTTAGCAAATATGGGCTTATGTTTTAGCTCAGTTATTTTTTGAGCAACTAATGTAACTGTTGTCTTTTGTGCTTATCTTTGTAACCATCAGTTGTAATAAAAACTAATCAGTTATACGATTCAACTTGACGTACAATCTCTCATTGTCCAAGCTCTGAATCGCAAAGTTATCTCAATACCATGTTATAACTGTGCTAACCCTTTGATGTTTTAACCTTATAAACTGTCTAGAATTTCAGCTGAGATTTTGGATAGGTCAGTAGGATTTAGATCAGGTTGAATTGTAAGAACTTTATAAGGGTTTTGGCATCATCAAAAAGGGGGAAATTGTTGGAAAATTTATTAAAGTTTTGATTGATTCCAAAACCAACTGACCCCAACCGAGTAGATGTTGCCAGATCCTAATGTTAGTAGTTAGGCTCGCTGTTTGAGCAATGTTGAGATTTTATCTTTACAGGTCTCCAGCTGAAGACGGCAACAAAGCATCACTCGAAGAGAACATCAGATGTACTTAAAGACAACTGAGTGTTTAAAAAGGGGAAAGTTACGTTCACAAGATAGAACATCAGTTGAGCAATTCAAAGGGGAAGATGAAAGACAACTGAGCGTTCAAGAGATAGAACATTAGTTGTAAGGAAGACAACTAAGCGTTCGAAGCCAACTGATCAGAGTCAGATACAAGAAGGACAACTAAGCGTTCAAGATGGAACATCAGTTGTAGGACTCAATCAGTTAGATCAACAGCTTGAAGTTCAAAGTCAGATGAGAGTTCAAATGTTCCTACTCAGATAGAACATCAGCTGAAGACAAATCAGATGAAGATCAAACGACTCAACCGACTATCAAATGTTGGAGGTCAAAGGTTAAGATTTTAATTTCAAATAAGGAAGTCACGTGAAGGTTTGTCTCTCTATCATTACCTCATTTGGCCCAACACAAGGCTGTCTCAGATGGAAAGCAGAAGCACGCAGTTGCCAAATCCGGAAAGTCTGCAGAAGATGAGAGACAAGCCATCGCTTTAAAAGAACAGAGATCAACAGCTCCTCCAACGGCTAGTTGATTCTCTCCGCCTATAAATAGAGGCCTTCATTCATTCACCAAGACCACGGGAAAGACGAGACATACAAGTGTGTGAAGAGATATACAAGCGAAAGAACAACCTCATTCCTCACTCATGCAAAACCTCTAAGAACATCAATACTTGAGAGTTCTAGAGTGTTAGATTCTATCTTTGTAGTTTTTGATCCAACCTTGAGAACATCACTAGTTGAGAGTTCGTGGAGTGTTAGATCATGGCTCACTTCTTGTTCGAGCTATTAGTTGGAACCCCACACTTTCATACACCTGAAAAGGTTTTTAGGACCCTACTCTTCCCGTAACTGAGTAGATAGGTTGATTAGTACCCGTAAACTAATTTGTAAGGTTGATAAGTACCCGTAAACTTATCTCAACGGCTGCGAAGCCCGCGTAAGCTTTGTGGTTTGTCCAGAAGAACTTAGACTGAGTTGTGTGGACTCACAACTCCCCGTGGACATAGGAGTTATCTCCGAACCACGTAAATCTTTGTGTGTTGTGTTTATTTTTCAGTTATCTTATTGCATATTCAACTGACCAACTAACCTGTATACAAACTGCATTCTTCCATATCAACTGTCTTGGTTATTGACCAACCTTGCACTTAAGCGTGAGTTGATTTTATACGAGTTAATTTCCACCACATTCCGCACAGCACTTCACTTCCAGCTGAGTGTTTCTTACTCGGTTGTGTTATTTTTAGGGGGTTGCTTTTAAAAGTTTTATCTGGTGTATTCTCCCCCCCCATACATCAGAACTTGTATCGGGACCATCAAGTGGTATCAGAGCAGTGGTTCAAAAGACTGCTGACTCTGTTTCACAAGGTGTGAATTCGAGGTGTTTTCTTCAGTGGTCAACTAAACATATCTCTTTATCACGCTAGTGCATATATGCTTGCATTTTTCTTCTGTTGTTGTGTGCAGATGGATGTTAAAGACAAGATCGTGGTCATGTTCTCGATTGTGAACTATACATTCTGGGGAATTCGGATGAAGAATTTTCTACTGTCAAAGCATCATCGAATTCAACAAGTACTCACATCCGGACCGATCATCATTAGAGAGAGAATCACTCGCACTCCAAAAAATCCCAACGATGGGGATGCAACTGTGGAGTTAGTGGAGAAGAAGCCAGAAGACTTCACTCCAGAAGAAGCCAAAGTGAGCCAGTTGGACATTTGGGCTCAGAGCACGATCATGTCCACAGTTGGACAAGACTATCTGCCTTGGATAGAAGAGTGCGAAACCGCTAAAGAGATGTGGAATATCTTGACATCTCTGAGTGAAGGAAGCGATGAAACAAAGGAGAACAAGTTCTCACATGCCTGTCAAGATTTCGACAACTTCTGCCTGAGAACTGATGAAACCATTGATCAGTTAGAGCTCCGGTTCATGGACATCATCAGAAGGATCCAGTCCATCCGAAGAGGAAAATATACTTTGAGAGAAATCAACCTCAAAGTATTACAAGCTCTACCAGATGAGTGGGATACCTTCACCAATATTCATGAGAGCCGAGCTGACCTTGGTGAGATGGGAACTGAAAGATTGTTCTCAATTCTGAAGGGAAATGAGTACAAGGTAAACCGACGAAGGTCAACTCAGTCCTCGGTTTAGACGAGTCGACATGAGGATGTTGGTTCAGCCACAAAGTTAGTGGCACTCCGAGCTGACTATTCAAAGCCGCGAACTTCAAGGCCAACAAGATCTGCGGACACAGCTACGAAGGAGCCAAGCAGAGAGGAGCTGCAACAGAACATAGCCGCCCTGTCAAAGAAGCTAGTTGACATGGACACTCGGTTCGGAAAATACAAGAGGTTCTACAAGTCTAACCGAACTCGAGATAACTCAAAGCCTGTGAACAACGGTTACTTTGAATGCGGCAAGGAGGGACATTTCAAAGCAGATTGTCCAGACCTTTCGAAGAAAGAGAGAGAAGCGTTGAGGGCCAAGCAAACTGGAAAGAACAAGGCCATGGTTGCAGAAGAAGCAGGTGATGACATGGACATCTTCACCGACACTGAAGATGAGGATGAGCTGACTTCCACCAACAATGCTATCGGTCAGGATCAATGCCTCATGGCACTTGGAACCGACCAGGATGAGACTGAGGTACACTCTAGTCCTGCTAATTTAAATTCTTCCAATATTTCTAACATGCAGGAAACACTAGATGAAGAGTTAGAACCCTCCTAGAGTGACTTTCAAGAACTCAGTGAGGAACTACATCAGCAATCGGTTGAGTTTAAGAGTCTTCAAGAACAGTTCACCAAACTTGAAGAATCCTTAACCGAAAAGGACGATCTAATCAAAAGTCAAACTGAAGAGATAGATAATCTCAAAAGTCAACTGAATACGGTCAACCGAACTAATGCTCCAACCGACGAGGAGTTGACGAAGCAGATGAAGGAGCAGCAAGATTAGTTGATAAAGCAAGAGGCTCAGATCGACCAGCTGATAAAGATTTCAGACGGACAAACCGAGCATATAGATGTCCTCCTCAAGGAGTTGCAAACTGAGAAGGACAACTTAATAAAGCTATATCAGTCATCCAAGATCATCGAGAATCTCATCAGTTACAGTCGACAGATGGATGACGTGTCAGGACTTGGTGATGATGTAATCAAGGATACTGGAATTGCTCCAGCAACCTTCATCAAAGCTGTGGAGGTCAAGGTTGTCGAACCTAACACAGTTGAGTCTGCATCTCCCCAAAGTAATCCAACCTCAACTTCTCAGCAAGCTCAACCGACCAAGGGAACCACAACTGAGAAAGGAAAAGGAGCAGTGGATGGAGGACAGAACGTTCCATCGGTTGGGACATCAACCGAGGGGGAATGTTCCAAGAGTCAGAAGAGGAATCAGAGGCGTCGGAGATACAATCGAAACTGAACTCAGAACCGACCTCTGAATCAACCTCAGAGTCAACATCAGAAAGAATGGAACCGACTGCAGAACCGACAAGAATCCAACCATCTGAATCAACAGCAGTTCCATCATCAGTTCAACCAGAGGTTCCAACCGAGTCAACCGATAAGGAACAGGTCAAACAGCTGGAGATATTCATGCCACAACATGAACCACCAATAGGGCATGAACAGCTATAGACAACATTCAGGGAGTTGGAATCCGAATCAGCCACAAAGATTCCAACATGGCGTTCGAGCTCATAGACAAATCCAACAGGATAAAAAGTGCCATCAAAACAGGGGAAAAGTCTCTCCTCTGAAAGCTCACAATGGAAGAAATCCATCTCCTCCTAAGAAACAGAACATCACTACTAACAACAAGCCTAAGGATAACCGAGGTGTTGTTATAGTTGATGATGAAGGAAAAGTGATCTGGAATGATAAATCTATCCGAGTATACAGGGAAAAACGAATCACAGTTCAAGGGGGAACTGGTTCTAACCCTCCAGGACCCAACTGAAATTGGGGACCTAAGCGAGTTTCTCTTTGCAGGTACAGGAGAAACAGCTGAGGAAGAATAAAATATCACGAACCATGTGGGTGATGGATAGTGGATGTTCGAAACACATGACAAATCTGAAGGATTTGCTTGGGAGTTTCGTGGAGAAAGAAGGACCATCAGTTACCTTTGGTGATAACTCGAAAGGTCACACCAGAGGCTACAGTACCCTTGAAACCAATCACGTGTCGATTTCTAATGTTTCATATGTTGATGGATTGAAGCATAACTTGCTCTCCATCAGCCAATTCTGTGATAATGGTTTCTCTGTCAAGTTTGATGCACAGGGTTGCAGGGTTAAAAATTTCGAAACAAAGCAGGTCATATTCTTGGGAAATCGATCGCCAACCGGGAATGTCTACTATGCTGACTGGAACAGTAGTCCTCCTGACACCTGCCTGTTATCAAAAAGCAGTTCAGATGTGAGCTGGCTGTGGCACAAAAGGCTCAATCATCTGAACTTCAAGACTATGAACCGACTTGCCAGACAAGAACATGCAAAAGGCATACCAAACCGAGTGTTTTCAACAACACATATCTGCAGTGCATGCCAGTTGGGAAAGCTCGCTAGATCCTCCTTCTGGTTGAAATCAACTCCCTCAACCGACCGAGTGTTACAGCTGATCCACATGGATCTCTTCGGGCCAGTTACACCAAAAAGCATGAATGGTAACGAGTATACACTTGTTGTAACTGATGATTATTCCAGATACACGTGGACCATTTTCATGCATCACAAGAGTGAAACCCGAGATGAGCTACCCAAGCTGATGGATCAGATATCGAACCAACAAGAGATGAAAATCATTTCCATCCGATCAGATCGTGGAACCGAGTTTCTAAATGAAACCATCATCGAGTACTGCGAGAAGCATGGAATTACTCATCATACATCAGCTGCGCGTACTCCGCAACAGAATGGAGTAGCTGAGCGAAGGAACCGAACGCTGAAGGATGCAGCTACATCCATATTGACAAGCTCAGCTCTGCCAAAGAGATTTTGGGCTGAGGCCATCAACACAGCCTGCTACACCCAGAACCGGTCTCTTCTGACCAAGCGGTTGGGACCATACGAGCTATGGAGACGCAGGAAGCCAGATATTTCATATTTTTGCGTTTTTGGTTCTAAGTGTTATATTCACAACAATAGGAAGACTCAGTTGAAAACTTTTGATGCCAAGGCTTCGAAAGGCATATTTCTCGGATATGCCGCTCGAATCAAGGCTTATAGAGTTTTCAACAATAGCTCTCGTGTTGTGGAGATAACACCTCATGTTAGTTTTGATGAATCTACTTTTGAGTGCAGGGAACAGGCTAAAGGACAACAGGCTGATCCACAAGTTCCACCTGTTCTCACCAGATCACAGGCACTAAGGGAAAAGAATCTAGCTGAACCATTGGTATGGGCAACCGAGGTGATGATCCATACTCTTCTGAAGATGAATGCGAGGACCCCATCTCATCTCAAGGGGGAACTCCAGCTGATGTCACTCCAACTGCATCAGCATCCGAAGCCCAACCAAGCCTGGTTCAAAATATTGTCAATGTTGAGGATCCAGACTCAACAGCTGATCAATCACCAGTTCTGAAGACTCCAGCATCTCCTATAGCTCAGGATTCACCATCAGTTGAAATCCTGGAACAACCACTGTTGGAAGAAGAAGAAAGACGCAACCGAAGATGGTATGAAGATCATTCCACTGACAACATCATCGGGGATCCAACCGAAGGTGTGCGTACAAGGAGCAGAGTTGCAAATCCAGATTTGACTGAGGAAGATTCCAACACTTATGCCCAATATGTGGAGGAGCTGGCAGTTCTTGAAGAGTTCGAGCAAGTAGGAGATGTTGCCATGATATCTTGCTTCGTAGCTGACGTGCCAGAACCGAAGAATGTTGTGGAAGCTCTCAACTGTGTTCACTGGACAACAGCCATGCAAGAAGAACTGAACGAATTTCTACGCAACTGTGTATGGGAGTTGGTAGAAAGACCAAATGGTGTCAAAGTCATTGGATTAAAATGGATTTTCAAGAACAAGAGAGACGTCATTGGATTCATCGTGAGGAATAAGGCAAGGTTGGTAGCTCAGGGATATTGCCAACAAGAAGGAATCGATTTTGAGGACTCTTTCGCACCGGTTGCAAGGCTGGAAGCCATCCGAATTTTTCTAGCCTATGCCGCATTTCACAAGTTCAAGGTCTATCAGATGGATGTGAAGTGTGCCTTCCTCAACGGTGATATCAAGGAAGATGTATATGTTGAACAGCCTCCCGGTTTTGAGACTGGAGATGGAAGAGTGTACAAGTTGAAGAAAGCAATATATGGATTGAAGCAAGCACCCAGGGCTTGGCATGACACTCTTTGTGATTTTCTTTTGAACTCGGGGTTCAAACGAGGGTCAGTTGATAAAATACTGTTCACCATCAAAGTTGGAGAAGATATACTTGTTGTGCAAATCTACGTCGACAACATCATATTCGGTTCCAAGTCGGAGGAACTGTGTGAAAAATTCTCAAATCTCATGAAGGAGAAGTTCGAGATGTCGATGATGGGAGAGATGAACTATTTTCTTGGATTACAAGTGAAGCAGTCGCCAAAAGGGATTTTCATCAATCAATCCAAGTATACAAAGGAGCTCATCACCAAGTTCGGATTGCAGACAAGTAAGACCACAAGAATCCCGATGAATACTAACTGGAAGATTGAACTTGGAACTGAGGGAAAGCTCGTGGATGCCAGTAAGTATAGAGGGATCATCGGTTCTTTGCTATATCTAACCGCCAGTCAGCCAGACATATCTTACGCGGTTGGAGTGTGTGCTCGGTTCCAAGTTCAACCGAGGGAAGCTCACATGTGGGCAGCAAAGAACATCATCAAGTATCTGAAGGGAACTGTAAATGTTGGGTTGTGGTATCCAACCGACGACAATATACAACTGACCGGATACTCAGATGCGGATTTAGCCGGTGATCGGTTGGACAGGAAGTCCACATCTGGACACTGTCAATTCATGGGAAGCAAGCTAGTTTCGTGGTTCTCCAAGAAACAAGCATGTGTAGCCACTTCTACAACCGAGTCAGAATACATGGTTGCCGGAAGTTGTTGCATGCAAGTGTTGTGGCTGAAGCAACAGCTGAGAGATTACGAAGTCACAACTGGACAAGTTTCTATTAATTGTGATAGCTCAAGTGCTATTGCTATCTCTTTGAATCCTGTTCACCACTCTCGGACGAAGCACATTGACATCCGAGACCATATTGAGAAGAAGGATGTATCCATGGAGAAGATTTCAACTGAGATTCAAAGAGCTAATATCTTCACCAAACCTCTAGCCGAAGCGCGGTTCAAGATGTTATGTGATTTACTTGGATTGTTGGATCCATCAGATGAGGAACCAGCTGAGGTGAAGAGATAAATATCCATCTGAGGGGGAAGCTCAGATGAAGGGGGAATCTCAGATGCAGATTACCAACCAAAGACATCAGATGCGGATTGCCAACCAAAGAAATCAGACGTCAGTTGAACAGATGAACTCGAGTCAGCTGATGGTATGCCGCAACATTGGAACACAGCTGAATCCAACAACTGCTGACAGGTGAACACAGCTGATTCCGACATCAGTTGGCAGGTAACATTTATGGCTGAAGGTGTTATGATCTTAAATGAGAATGTTTGAAATAAATTCAAACATTCCTAAGCATGTCAGTTACATTAAAATAGCCATCATGCCGCATTAAATGTAAAGTACGGCTGAACATCAATAGCCTACTTTATAGTGCGACTGGGCTGACATGAAAAACTGTACACCTTCTCACGCGCTGGTTGGAACTCGGTTCGTGACGTCAAGTCAAAGCTAGTCAACAGTCGCGTGATCTCAGCCGTTGATGGATTCACGCCATTCAACCCCAGCCGTCGATCTCAACCTAGCCAAAAACCTATAAAAGGCGGAAAATCAGGAAGTGATCTCTTACCTTCCTCATTCGTGTTTATCTGCAGTAACTGTTCACTTTCGTCTTCAATTTGTCTAACCGTTTTTTGCAAAGTTTTTCCTTCCTTCTTATATATATCTTCTCAGATTCACTAAATGGCACCCAAAGGAAAGAAAATGGCTTCTTCCGGACCCTCTCTAGTCTCCACATCTTATGAAGAATCGTTCGACTTGATGGTGTCAAAGATACATTTCGAGCAGATTTTGTCTGACGATGAATTGGAATCGCCAGTGCTGTCTCCCCTTGTCGACATTCTCAGGGAAAACGGCCTACTGGAATGGGCGAAGCTCTTCCCCTCCCACCTGCTTAGGCACCAGGTCGGAGAGTTCTACGTGAACCTGCAGTCGTCCATCGATAGCAGAGATGGCGTCACTACAGAAGTCTCTTGTAGGCAACGCGACGTTCCGACCAGAACGATTCGCCAGGTCTCTGTTGCCATCACAGTTTCCGACATCCTTCGCCAAATTATTCCACTGAACCAGAAAGCCACGGACTTTGTCGACAACATCTCCGATGCGGATGCCGATCAATTTTTGGAAAGTGCTCTGATCACCCCGGAGAAGTTGAAGAGCAATATGCAGAGGATGAAGTTAAAGCCAGAACATCGACTCCTTTTTGATGTTGTATCCAAGGTCATGTTCGGTTACAGCGGAGCTTTCGGAGACATCAGCCGACCGAAGCTCAAGCAGTTGTTGGCCTTGGAACACTAACATGAGATCAATTGGTTCCAGTATTTTCTAAACCAACTGATCTTGGAGAAGCAGAAGATCTCTGAGACCACAACCGAATCAGGGGAACGATTGTTGAGTGTCAAGGGGACTCTCAATTTCGGTTGCAAAATATTTGCTCTGATCCTGCTTGCAACCAAGTGTCAGAACATGGTTTGGGAGGACTGCGAGGAGACTCCTGTGAAGAAATTGATGCTATTCCCAATAGCTAAGAAAGCTCAAGAGGTGATAAGGAGCGAAGGAAAAGGAGGATGCTGGGAAGACAGCTGGAGCGAAGGATACAACTGAGGAGGTACCAGCTGTCAGCAGCCCCACAAAGTCTAAAGCTGCTCGCCGACAATGAGCTGAGTCGGAGAAGGAGAAAGCTAAGGAGCCTGCCAAGAAGAAGCTGAAAGTTCGCTTCAAGAAGACAGTGGCAGGTTCAGTTGAGGAGGAGCCAGCTGATGATATTCCAGCTGAGGAGCCAGAGGATATTGCAGCTGAGGAGCCAGCTGCTGATGTGCCAGCTGAGGATGTGCCAGCTGAGGATGTGCCAACTGAGGGTACGCCAGCTGAGGAGGAGGTACCCGCTGTGGAGGCGCCAGCTGAGACGGGACCAGCTGAGGAGCCATCCGAGTCCAGCCACTCAGCTGAAGCAGCTGCTTTCGAGATCGTTCCTCGCGCTGCTGATGAGGCTGATGGGATGGAAACGGACCTGACCTCGGATGCTTCTTCCTCCACTGAGGAAGTTGAAGACATTTCCACCTCCCCCACGGCAGGAGCTGATGTCGTACCATTCCAAGAGCCTCTCGCTCTCTCAACCGATCAACATCCAGAGATTCCGAGCTCATTGCTCGATGCCAACATTGAGACCATCTCTTCGGCCAATGTTGATGAACCTGTTGATACCCCACTCCCCACAGAATCCAATATTCCGAGCTCCCAGCTCGATGCCAATGTTGAGACCACTTCTTTGGCCAACATTGATGAAACTTTTGAACCATTGCCATATGAAAATATTATTCCCTCCCCGATCGATGACAAAGCTGATCGTCAGGCTGTTGCGATGGAGCATGAAGGCAAGGTGGCCTATTGTTTCCAGAAGTTGATCGGGATGTTCCCAGAAGCTCGCAACATGCCGATTTTCGCTACGCTTGGGACCGAGCTGCTGTACCAGTTCAACCTAATCTTCAGTCACTGGTATGTGAAGGAAGATACTCTTCAACCTAATCTTCAGTCACTGGGACCGTTGCTTTCCAGACTGAGACAACTGAAACATTCGCTGGATTGAGGAAAGCCGAACAAGAGCGCCATGACTCCGAACTGGCGAAGAAGGTCGGGATAGAGTGCGCAGTCGATGAACTCTTCAACCGCATACAACAAGCCGAACAACAACTCACCTCTCTGGATGGATCAGTAGTAAGCCTTGTGCTGATGCCAAAAAGGGGAAGATAAAAAAGGAGAAGAGGAGTTGGATGTTGAGATGCAGGGGGAAGATGAGACCCAGACTGAAGCTGCTGCAACTGCTGCAAAATCTCAGCCGAGGAGGAAGACTGCACAGAAGAAGAAGTCCGCTCCCAAGTCAACCGACGTAGGTGGAGCTTAAATGGAAAAAGACTTGGAGCAGGCGGAGCAGTTTGGAGTTTCTTACAACTCCATAGCCGAGATCGCAGTCGAGCTTGATTCAGAACTCGAAGATATCACTGCTGCTGCCAAGGCTATGGATGTTGCTGAGAAAGATTATATGAATCCTAGCTGGATCAAGAAGTTTGCTGCCATCCAAGCTCGAAGAGTCAACCAGTTCGAGGAGGAGCTGACCAAGATAACCAAGAACTTGGACCAGAACATCGCCTCCCGCAGCCGTCGCCGAATAGACAAACATCAGGTTAAGGCTGAAGCTCGGCTGAGACAACAGAGGTTGCCAGGGAAGGTCAAGGTCCAAAGTCGGTTCAGGCACGTGGACAAGTGGATGCCAGTTGAGTGGAATGAAGAATGGGAGTCATTCAAACAAGAGTTCGTGAATGACTTCTATTACAGAAAGGTCTTCTCAACTGACGATCCGAGGAAAGTGTTCAAGGAAGCCCTGACCGAGTTGCACTCAGGGGACCCGGGCATGTTCAGCCAGTTCAGGCGTGCCATGATAGAAGCAAAACTGGACATGAACACAGTTCTGGTCCCTAAGAGGGTTACTTATCAGCCTCCCTTCCTCCCAGACTCTCGTAACCCCAACCGTCAAAAAATATCAGCTGAGGCAAGGCAAGTCTGCAAAGAGCACGGGGTTGACATAGCAAAGGAGTCAGAAGCGAAGAGAGAGATTTTTGTTAGAATATTTAGCAAATATGGGCTTAAGTTTTAGCTCAGTTAGTTTTTGAGCAACTGATGTAACTTTTGTCTTTTGTTCTTATCTTTGTAACCATCTGTTGTAATAAAAACTATTCAGTTATACGATTCAACTTGACGTAAAATCTCTCATTGTCCAAGCTCTGAATCGCAGAGTTATCTCAATACCATGTTATAACTGTGCTAACCCTTTGATGTTTTAATCTTATAGACTGTCTAGAATTTCAGCTGAGATTTTGGATAGGTCAGTAGGATTTAGATCAGGTTGATTTGTAAGAACTTTATAAGGGTTTTGGCATCATCAAAAAGGGGGAAATTGTTGGAAAATTTATTAAAGTTTTTATTGATTCCAAAACCAACTTACCCCAACCGAGTAGATGTTGCCAGATCCTAATGTTAGTAGTTAGGCTCGCTTTTTGAGCAATGTTGAGATTTTATCTTTATAGGTCTCCAGTTGAAGACGGCAACAAGGCATCACTCGGAGAGAACATCAGATGTACTTAAAGACAACTGAGTGTTTAAAAAGGGGGAAGTTACGTTCACAAGATAGAACATCAGTTGAGCAATTCAAAGGGGAAGATGAAAGACAACTGAGCGTTCAAGAGATAGAACATTAGTTGTAAGGAAGACAACTAAGCGTTCGAAGCCAACTGATCAGAGTCAGATACAAGAAGGACAACTGAGCGTTCAAGATGGAACATCAGTTGTAGGACTCAATCAGTTAGATCAACAGCTTGAAGTTCAAAGTCAGCTAAGAGTTCACCTGTTCCTACTCAGATAGAACATCAGCTGAAGACCAATCAGATGAAGATCAAACGACTCAACCGACTATCAAATGTTGGAGGTCAAAGGTTAAGATTTGAATTTCAAATAAGGAAAAGTCACGTGAAGGTTTGACTCTCTGTCATTACCTCATTTGGCCCAACACAAAGATGTCTCAGATGGAAAGCAGAAGCACGTAGTTGCCAAATTCGGAAAGTCTGCAGAAGATGAGAGACAAGCCATCGCTTTCAAAGAAAGAAGATCAACAGCTCCTCCAACGGCTAGTTGATTCTCTCCGCCTATAAATAGAGGCCTTCATTCATTCACCAAGACCACGGGAAAGACGAGACAGACAAGTGTGTGAAGAGATACACAAGCGAAAGAACAACCTCATTCCTCACTCATGCAAAACCTCTAAGAACATCATTACTTGAGAGTTCTAGAGTGTTAGATTCTATATTTGTAGTTTTTGATCCAACCTTGAGAACATCACTAGTTGAGAGTTCGTGGAGTGTTAGTTTATGGCTCACTTCTTGTTCGAGCTATTAGTTGGAACCCCACACTTTCATACACCTAAAAAGGTTTTTAGGACCCTACTCTTCCCGTAACTGAGTAGATAGGTTGATTAGTACCCGTAAACTAATCTGTAAGGTTGATAAGTACCCGTAAACTTATCTCAACGGTTGCAAAGCCCGCGTAAGCTTTGTGGTTTGTCCAGAAGAACTTAGACTGAGTTGTGTGGACTCACAACTCCCCGTGGACGTAGGAGTTATCTCCGAACCACGTAAATCTTTGTGTGTTGTGTTTATTTTTCAGTTATCTTATTGCATATTCAACTGACCAACTAACCTGCATACAAACTGCATTCTTCCATATCAACTGTCTTGGTTATTGACCAACCTTGCACTTAAGCGTGAGTTGATTTTATACTAGTCTAACCCTTTTTGTATAAGTCCTCGTTGGAGGCAGAATTAATATTCTTTTTGATGTATATATATATACATGACCCGTGAAGAGGGTTTTTAATCACAAGCAAAATTTCTTATGAATCGAGTAATTGAAATCAGAATGTCAAATGAACACGTGTAACAAGGAAATTGAGTTTAATTCGAAAGTTAAAAGATTAATGAAATAATATCGAAGCTATGTTCGATATGTTGTTCTGTGGACTTGATTAAGTCGAGAACGAGCTAGTAAGTGATAAGAGTAATTGACAGAAGAGAACTAATGAGAATTTCAATTTTTCCTTAGATCAAAAGAAAATGCCACCGAGAAACATGAACAATAGGAGAGGTCGAGGACCTGGAAGGCCGAGAGGACGTGGTAGACGTCAGCCGGAAAATAACAGAGAACAAGAATATGAGCAGAATGCCACCCCATCCCCATCTCCATCCCCATCTCCACCCCCATCACCACCACCTCCACCACCGCCCCGTAGAGATATTGAGGATCTATTTTTCAAGAGGAATCTGCCGATGTTCAATGGAACTGGTAGCCCTAGCGATGCTGAGCTATGGGTGAGATCTACCGAGAAGATTTTTAAGCTCCTCAGATGCACTGATGAGGAGAGAATGCTTTGTGTCGTATTCCAGCTGACGAGATCGGCAGATTACTGGTGGGAAGCGAGACAGAAGGTGATTCCCGCAGAGCATCTGGCTCGTTTTACTTGGGAAGAGTTTAAGGAAATCTTGTTTGATAAGTACGTCCCCAAGACTTATAGGGCACAGAAGGAAGCCGAGTTTTATAATCTGAAGCAAGGGAAGCTGACCGTGACCGAATATGACACCAAGTTCTGAGAGCTGTCAAGGTATGCGCCGGCATTGGTCGATACTGAGGAGAAGCTGTCCAAGAAATTTCAAGGGGGCTTATGACATGAGATAGGAATCGCTTTAGCTAGTCAAGGAGGACTAGGCTATACGGATATTTTGGGAAGAGCACTAGAAATGGAGGCCGTCGTGCCTGATGAGAAAAAGATTGTACCGACTGCGTCAGCACCAGCACAGAATCAGAACCGAGGCTACTATAACAGCAATAGTAGCAACTATCAAGGTAAGAGGAAATGGAACGGAGGAGGTAGCGGAGGCTACAATCAAAATTTTAACAACCAAGGAGGTCAGAGAAAGGGAAACCAGCAGGGATATCAACAGCCTGGCAACAACAACAACAACAACAACAACAACAACAGCAACAAAAGGCCGTGGCAGGGAAACAACCAATCGGGGTTGTTTATTCAGGGGAACAAGCAGAACTCGCCGTGGAAGGGCAACAATCAACAGAACCAGCTGCAGGGACAACAGAGAAACTTCAACCAGGGAGCGAATAACCCAGGGAGGGTTACCATTCCTGTCTGCCCGAAATGCAACCGAGCCCATCCCGGAGTCTGCCAGATAGGCACCCCCAACTGTTTCAACTGTGGACAGAAGGGGCACATGAAAAGGGATTGCCCGAAGCCGCTCCAAGCCGTACCTCTCCGAGCCATTCAAGCACAGCAGTAGCAGCCGCCAATGAACCAGCAGCAATTTCAGCAGCATGCACAGCAGCAACAGAATGCGAGGGCATGCGCTATCAAACAGGGTGGCCAGCACAAAGGAAAAGGCAATCTCGCAGGTATGGGAAAACTCCACAACATCCCCATTAAGATACTGTTTGATACTGGCGCATCGCATTCTTTCATTGCTGGCTCGTGTGCTGATAACTTAGACATCAGGCCTGTAAGAGCTGAACATCCTATGAGAGTAGCTACACCTTCAGGAGAGATCACTACTTCTACTCATGTTTGCTCTAACCTAGAACTAGAAATCGGAACTCATAAGGTTATAGCGAACAACTTAAATGTTATGATAATGTGGGACGTAGATATAATCCTAGGAATGGATTGGTTGTCAGAGAATTATACCACAATTCTCTGCAACGAGAGAAAAATCTCTTTTCAACCGCCGGGAAGAGAACCAACCGAATTCCATGGAATTTCTATGGGTAGAGGCGTATCGATTATATCAGCCCTTCAAGCCACAAAACTCATGAAGAAGAAAGGTACCACAGCCTATCTTGTGTACCTAGTCGGAGAGCCAGGAGCCTAGAAGACCATTCAAGACGTAAAGGTTGTGAATGAATACGAAGATGTCTTTCCAGAAGTGCTACCAGGATTGCCACCAGATCGTCATATGGACTTTACGATCGACTTAGAACCAGGAGCAGCTCCAAAGTCTAAAGCCCCATACAGGATGGCACCGAAAGAATTAGAAGAGCTCAAAATATAGTTACAAGAATTGTTAGACCTTGGTTTTATCAGGCCAAGCGTCTCACCTTGGGGAGCACCAGTGCTATTTGTTAGGAAAAAGGACGGATCAATGAGGATGTGTATAGATTACCGAGAACTGAACAAGATCACGCTTAAGAACAAATATCCTTTGCCAAGGATTGAGGATCTGTTCGATCAGCTCAAGGGTGCAGGAGTCTTCTCCAAGATAGATTTGAGCTCAGGGTACCATCAGCTCAAGATCAAACCTGAAGACGTACCGAAGACCGCTTTTAGAACCCGATATGGCAATTACGAATTTCTAGTAATGTCATTTGGTTTAACCAACGCTCCAGCTATATTCATGGACCTTATGAATAGAGTTTTCCACCCTTACTTCGACAAATTCGTTTTAGTATTCATCGACGACATCCTCGTTTACTCTAAAAATGAAAAGGAGCACGAGGAACATCTACGGATAGTGTTGGAAACACTAAGAACTGAGAAACTTACGCCAAATTCAGTAAATGCAAATTTTGGCTGAAGGAAGTTATGTTCCTTGGACACATAGTATCGGCAGAAGGAATCAAGGTGGATCCAGCCAAAGTAGAAGTAGTGCACAACTGGAAGTCACCAACGAGTCAGAACGAGATCAGAAGTTTCTTGGGTTTAGCCAGTTATTACAGAAGGTTTATTGAGGGATTCTTTACGATCGCTCGCCCGATGACGCAGTTACTCAGGAAGGATACCAAATTTAAACGGATGGATGAATGCGAGAAGAGTTTCCAAACTCTTAAGGAGAAGTTAACCACATCGCCAGTACTAGCACTTCCAAACACAAACAAAGAGTATGTGGTTTACACCGATGCATCGAAAAATGGATTAGGTTGTGTCTTAATGCAAGATGGACGAGTGATAGCTTATGCTTCACGACAACTTCGACCTCACGAAGTTGAGTACCCAACCCACGATTTAGAACTCGCAGCCGTAGTGCATGCGTTAAAGATTTGGAGACACCATCTCTATGGTGTAAGGGTTGAGATATTCACCGATCACAAGAGCCTGAAGTACTTTTTCGAGCAAAAAGAACTGAACATGAGACAAAGAAGATGGCTGGAATTAGTCAAGGATTATGACTGTGGAATCAACTATCATCCAGGAAAGGCTAATGTGGTAGCAGACGCATTGAGTCGAAAGGCTCCAACGAAGTTAGGATGCCTTTTTGTAGAAGAAGAAACTTTAGTACGGGAATTCGAGAAGATGGATATCAGAGTGCTTGGCACGCCATCTACGATAACAAGTCAGATAGCAGCATTAGAAGCTACACCAGATTTGAGAGAAAGAATCATCAGTGCTCAGAGAAAAGACGAGTCAATGGAAAAGTTGCGAGTGAGGATAAGAACAGATAAGCCAGAAGGATATTCTGAAGCTCCTGACAATGCGATACTTTTTGAAGGCAGAGTTTATATTCCTGACGACGACAGCAAATTGAAGAACGAGATCTTGAGTGAGGCTCACGATACGCCTTACATAGCACATCCAGGAAGTACGAAAATGTACCAAGATTTGAGAAGAAACTTTTGGTGGAATGGAATGAAACGAGACGTTGCCTCGTTTGTAGAAAGATGCCTAGCATGCCAGCAAGTTAAGGCTTTACACAGACGACCATATGGATTGCTACAACCATTGGATGTCCCAGAATGGAAATGGGAAGACATAGCTATGGACTTTGTCACAAGCTTGCCTAAGTCGAGAAGAGGAAACACAGCAATTTGGGTGATAATAGATAGGCTTACAAAGTCAGCGCACTTCTTACCGATTAAGATTACGTACGGATCAGAGAAACTAGCTCAGTTGTATGTCAGAGAGATTGTACGTCTGCATGGAGTACCGAGGGTCATAGTATCAGATCGAGACGCCAAATTTACTTCAAGATTTTGGATTACAATGCAGAAAGAATTGGGAACAGAGCTTAATTTCAGTACAGCGTTTCACCCACAGACAGATGGGCAGTCAGAGAGAACGATTCAGATTTTGGTCGACATGTTAAGAACAGTGGTTTTGGACCGAGGCGCGAATTGGGAAGAAATTCTACACTTAGTCGAATTCGCTTATAACAACAGCTATGAGGCCACGATAGGAATGGCGCCGTTTGAGGCTTTGTATGGAAGGAAATGTAGATCGCCACTTTATTGGGACGACGTAGGTGAAAGAAAGAACCTAGGCCCAGATGCGATTAATGAGATGATTGAGATAGTTCGACAGATTCGAGATAGAATGAAAGAAGCCCAGAGCCGACAGAAATCTTATGCTGACGATCGTCGAACTAATCTTGAGTCTGAAATAGGAGATAAGTTTTTTCTTAAGATATCACCGACCAAAGGAATTCTTAGGTTCGGAGTTAAGGGTAAGCTAAGACCCAGGTTTATAGGACCTTATGAAATCCTCGAGAGAATAGGACCCGTCGCTTATAGATTGGCCTTACCGCCAAGTCTAGGAAGCGTTCATAACGTTTTTCACGTTTCTCAGTTGAGAAAATATGTTTACGATCCTAAGCACGTCATTAGTCAGCAAGACGTAGTTCTTGAATCTGACCTAAGCTATGAAGAGAAGCCGATATCGATTTTGGATAGAAAAGTTCAAGAATTAAGAACCAAATCGATACCGATCGTTAAAGTGCTATGGAACCACCACGGGCAAGAAGAAGCCACGTGGGAACTCGAGGAGAATATGAAGGAGCGATATCCTCATCTTTTTGCAGAAGGTATGCAAATTTCGGGATGAAATTTTTCGTAAGGGGGGTAGGATGTAATGCTCCGTAAATTCCTTACGATCTCAAAATTTAAAGTTAATTAAATAAATGGCTTTGCACGCCTAAGTTTACGATTTTGAATTCTAAGACTAACGGTCGAATCCATTTCCCAAAATAAATTATGGAAGTCAGCTAGACGACTACTGTATTTAGGGTTAGCGCGTACGAAAAGTTTTTAGTTCGTGAATTCAAAACGGAAAACCGTCTGATTTTTACATTCACGAAATCGCGATACGAACTCGGCCGAGAAATTTGTCTTTATGATTTTCCGGACAAAACTCGGACTGTGTCGTCCCGAGTTTTTGTCAAAATAAATTTTATAAATTTATTTTCCGATTAAGTTTCATACGTTAGAATTTTCGGTCGAATCGGATCGCGACGATTTTGTGCCGAGCTACGTTTTTCGTCGTATGTTTTCCGTAATGTCGTATCGCGCCGGAAAAACACGTATCACTCCTAAAAATCCTTAGGGGCAGCCGACCTCACCTCTCTCTCATTAGATGATATTTTGATTTTTATTAGTTTAATATGTGACACCTAATGGTATACTATTCACACTTTACACTTGTTACCTTGTAATATGTTATGACATTAGGTTAATTCAAATAAAACACGTCTCCTCCTCCTTCCCTCCCCCCATTTTCGGCAGCTCACTCTCATCTCTCTCCCATCTTCTTTTCTTCATCTCCATTGAAGACACTTGAAGTTCTTGAAGAGGAAAAATCACAAGTCATCATCCAACCATTAAAACTTAAATCTTCCTTTACTAATTATCAAGGTATTCATCTCCTCTTTAATTCTATCCATCCATCATCCTCTTCTTTTTATTTTTCCTTTTGATCGAAATTTGAGAAGTGATGAATTAGATGATTCGATCTTGAATTAATGAAATTAGATGTGTTAGATAGGGTAATTGGGGATTAGAATTGAGAAAAATCAAGAACCCTAATATCCTATGTAATACCGAAAATTTAGGGAAATTGGTAGGATTTTTGGATTTCTTCAATTGATGATAAATTCATGCTTAAGAAGTGCTTAATTAATGATTAGAACAAAGAGAAATCGAAAGCCCCATGTTATGTTGAAAACCGATTTAGGGTTTGAGTTTTGAATTAGGGATTTTTGCATGTTAGTATGTAATTGGATTTCAATTGATTAATTGATGTTATAGTAGGTTGATTAATGAATAAATGGTGTTAATTGGAGAAGAAAATCACTCTCTTAACCTCTCTATGAAAACCGAAATTAAGGATGAAATTAGGGGTTTTCATGTGTTTGATTTAATTGATGAAATGATGATAGAATATGGTTGTAATTGATGTTAGTTGATAATAGGATTTATTTGAGAATTTTCTAAAAATACTTTATGGAATGTAAGAGACGAAGAACTCGTCATAAGTTGAAATATAGTGTTGATATGAAATGGTTATATGCATGAAAGTGATTCTCGTTAGATGTTGTTTAATGACGTAAAATTTGAACGAAATCCGACAACTTTGAAAATTGTGTAAGAGTCGAACAATTAGACGTAAGTAATAACCGAGAAGTCAAATGAGAATTCTAATTTGATATTATTGTCTATGATGGACTTGAGAACAACTTTGTAGTTGACGTCATGAGCTTTCGAGCTAATATAATATGAGCTATAGTGATAGTCGAGAACTAGAACGCGAAGTTGATAACTTGCTTTGGTTTAGTACATGTTAGTTAAAAGCCGACGTTTAGAACGTCGTGCTATTGGACGAGTTTTGAGAAGGAGTTCATCACGTACGGGAGTACGTGATGACTGCCTTGAGGGTTCAGTTTCTTGAGAAATCGAATACGAGAGATTAGAACGAACCTAAGACGTTATACGTCGATTCTATCGAGCAACTAGGGTTATCGCGGCAGTTTTGCGACCCTCGCCGGAAACTGTAATAACTTTTAGCTCGTTTATCGGATTTGTAATCCGTAAATTGGAGCGTAAACTAGACATCCCAAACTTTCCAACGGTACAAAGCTCATCCCCTGTTTCCAGATCCCCTGTTCTGGACAGTCCCCAGAGTCACTGTAATGCACAGTGAAATTTCAGTTTCATTTCTTCTAAGTTGTTTCGTTCGCAACTTAGTTTCTTTCGATCGTTTAAACCGTAATAACTAAAGAATATCTTCCTACTGACCCTAGAGTCAAGAAAGGAGCCTTGAGTGATAAAACCAGTCGAGATCTCATCTCTTATCCGTTCAAGGAAAGAAGTAATTAAGCGAGAAATTTCATAAGTCGTTTAATGAACTAAAACGTAATTTTCCTAAGTTGATTCTTTCCAACTTAGTTCCTTATGATCATTTAAGTCGTATTAAGTTATCGACTACCCTCTCTACTGACCTAAGAGTCGAGTATGAGACCTTCCGAGTTCTAAACGGGATTGGTACGAGTCTCGTTCCCGTTTAAGTAAAAAGAATCTAGTAAGCGTGCAAATGCCTAAAGAATGAAACGACTAAAACCTATTTCGATTTTCTTTGATCGATTATTATTTTACGACCCAAGTTTAAGTATTATTATTTTACGATGAAAGAGGAAGCCAGCTGTAAAGAAAGGACGGAAGATCCGAAGATTGGAAGCTAGTGCTTTTAGTTCTGTATTACGATGTGGGCTTTTATATACAAAATAAAACGAGCAATGCTCGGAAAATCTTTCTTTATCGCTTTGATATCTGTGTTTTCAAAGTGATATTATGGCATGAACTGTTTTATGTTTTATGTGAGTTCTCTTGTACCTATCTGAGTCAACATTCGTGTTTTCCAGATTTAGAGTTAATCTAATTAGGTTAACTAACGATCGGCTCTGAGTTAGCTGCTAAGTGCTTTCCAGAGTTAGTGCACTTTGTAACCTGTGGTGTATGTGATATCCTGTTGAGGGATACCAGCCACGGTGAATGAGAATTGGTCAAGATTGAACATAGCATACCAGAAAATACTCGGCCGAGTAAATTGTGAAAATCAGTCAGAAAATATTTAGTAGACACGGGCCCTTTTCAATAAAACCCCGATGTGCTACAAATTATGAAATGCCATATTTATCTATATTTATGATTATGATTTCGGCATCGTGCCCACTAAGTACTTTTGTACTTAGCCATGCATTGTTTTCTAAATGTGCAGCTTGGGGACGTTAGCGGCAATGGTTGAAGTTGAGTTGAAAGGATAGGATGCCTTAGTTAAGATTCTTCCGCTGCAGAACTCTAAGTCTTGAGAATATTTACTTTTGAACAATACACTGTAGTTAAGTCTGTAAATTTGAACTTAGTTACTTTTGTGTACTCTTGTCGAGTAATCACATGTGATTAACTCTTTCTTTATATTATTCAAGTCTTGTTCATTTGAATGTATGATGTCGTTTATGTATGTTTAGTCAGTTAGCCCCCTTCTTCCCCGCTTCTTTAATCCAACCCCAGTCGCACCCCGGCTTCTGCCGTCCCTCGGGATTTGGGGCTGTGACAGTATAAGAATCAAAACTTGAGAAATAAGGATCACATCCTTACTTGAAAACCAAGAAAAATCGATGGAAATAGTGGGGTTTTCTTAGCTTCTTTCAAGCTTAAATGAAAGTGATGAAGATGATAGCTACTTTCTTGGATGATCTTGGAGATGGAAGTGAAGAACTACATCAAGATCTTCAAAGCTTCAAGCTCCTTCCATGGAGGAATTTTGTATGTATAATGTATGTAGGGTTCGATGAAGATGATGAAGTATGGAGAGGGCTGCTACTTCTTATGCTCTCGGCAAAGATGGAGAGATAAGGGAGGGGCTGCTCTTTTGTTCTCTCTTCGGCAGAGTTGAGAGGTAAGAGAGACAGGGCTGGTTCTTGCTTCTTTTCGGTAGTGAAGGGAGAAGAAGAAGAGGGGCTGTTGCTCCTCTTTGTTTCGACAGTAAGGGGGAGATGAATGAGGGAGAGAGCTGCTGCTCTCCTTGGCTTCGACAGAGAGAGTGAATGAGGGAGAGAGGTGGGGAATGAAAGTTGATGAATGTAGCTAATAATTCAAGAGTGATGTACTTAGTTGAGAGAGAGATATATCGAGAGATTTGGAGAGAGAGGGTGCCGGCTTTTGTGGCTTCATGAGAGGGAGAGTGACTCTCACTCTCCATGGTGAGAGTGGGATAAGTTTAAATCCACTAATTTGGATGAGGATGCAGATTTTATCTGCTAAAAATGTCCGGAATAAAAAGTTTTCCGTTAGAAAATATCCCTATTATTTTATTTTATCCCTCAAACGTCTAATAACCCTCCTCGACTCTTTCCCGATGTCAAAACTCTCTCTACTTCGTCTTATATCTCCCATAATAACTTAAGGAATCCAATTATAAATTTTTCAGATCAAAACTCCATCTAATGAAGAAAAACATAAAAACTGCTCGGCTTATTATGCTGTTAAACAATTTATTTTTTAAAACTTCTCTTTAATAATCTCGGAATATTCTCCGACATATCTCCAAAGTCTTAAAATAAATTTTAGATTCAAAAGATACTAATTAGACTAAATTCAGAGTCGGACGATGAATAGTGATTTCTCGGTTAACGCTACTATTCATCAAAAAGTAAAAAGTTCTCAGAAAATTCCGAGATTCATACTCAAGCTCAAACTCATATAATAATGCTAAAAAATGCATCACAGACTCGATTCGAATAATCGAAACGAGAAAAATCACATCAAAGCACGTAAGAGCATTTTTGTCATTTTTCAAGAAAAATTTATTTTCTTGAAAATTTTTAGCACTCAAAACACATCATATAGACATATAATCTTATTTAATGCGCACTTTAAAAATTAGAAAAGTTCGAGGTATTACATTATATGTGTTGCAAATAATATATTCCAAAAGAAACATAATATTAGTACCTTAATTTTGAAGATGATGTTCTTGTTGGGAAATTTATTAGTATGAGTTTTGATGAATTCCAAAACCAACTGACCCCAACCAAGTAGATGTTGCCAGTTCCTAATATTAGCTGTTAGGCTCGCTGTTTGAGCATTGTTTAGATTTTATCTTTACAGATCTCCAGCTGAAGACGGCAACATAGCAACACTCGGATACAACCCCGGATGAAAGATCGGATAAGGAACATCAGTTACAAGACTCTGCCTGATGAGAGAGCTATGCCAAAAAGGGGAATGCTTTTTGACAGCTGAGAGTTCAAGCCAACTGTTCAGTTGGAACATCAGCTATAGAATGTCATCCGATAAAGAGAACGTTTCAAGAAGGGGGAAGTTATAAAGAAGTCTCAACATGAAGTTCAAAGTCAGCTGAGAGTTCAACGGTTCAGTCAGAACATCAGCTGAAGACCACTCAGATGAAGATCAAGATTATCAACCGACTAACCAAAGTTGACTGTCAGAAAGGTTTGAATTTGAATTTCAAAAGGAAGTCACATGAGGGTTTGACCGTTCAGTCATTACCCCATTTGACCCAACACAAGGCTGTCTCAGATGGAAAGTAGAAGAGCACAGATGCCATATCGGGAAAGTCTGCAGAGATGAGAGACAAGCCATCGCTTTCGGCAGTTTTGCGACCCTTCACGGAAACGGCCATAACTCTTAGCTCGTTTAACGAAATTGAGATCCGTAAATTGGAAAGTAAACTACACATCCGTGTATTTCTTTTGGTACCAAGAACATCCACTGTTTCGTAGAATTCGGTTCTGCAAAGACTCCAGACTTACTGCCTTGTGCAGAAACTTTCGGAAACTCATTTTCTTAAGTTGAATTCTTTTCAACTTAATTCCTTAAGAACTTTTAAGTCGTTAAGAGTTATAGACTTCCGTTATTAACTAATCTAAATGTTCAGTAAGGAATCAAGTTAGTTCTAAACGAGATGTGTTCGAGTCTCGTTTCTTTGTTAATCAAAAGAAATTAGTTAAGTGCAAATGCCTAAAAAACGTCTCGATCGATTATTAAAGTTTGTTTATTTGCGATAAAAAGAGGAAGTCGGAATCAAGGATAGGACGGAAGACCGAAGATGGAAGCTTTAGTTTTTTTGTATATCGCCTAAGGTGGGCTTTTCTATATCAAACAAAATGAGCGATGCTCGAAAATGTTTACTTACTGCTTTGATAAGTGTGTTTTCAAATTGATTATTAGTGCATAAAAGAATTTGTTTTATGTGAGTTCTTTTGTGCCATTCTGAATTGGTTCGCCAATTAAGTTGATCGGACTCTGAGTTAGTCAAAAGGGACTTTCCAGGGTTAGTGTACACGGTAGCCGGTGTGTGTGGTACTCTGTTGACGGGTAGCCAGCCACGGTGAATAGAACGTGTGCGGAAGAAGTTAACTTTTCCTCGGCGTTGAATCAGAAATGGGCAAGTTGAACGTAACATTATCAGAAAAATGCTTGCGCAAGCTATTGTGAAAAGAAAGAAAATGTTTAGTAAGCACAGGCCTTTGATGAAAAACCCTGATGCTTTACTTTTTGAGATGTCTGATTAATCTATACTCTTATGATATGTTTTCGGCAATGTGCCCACTAAGTATATTTATACATAGCCCTGCATATATTTATAAATGTGCAGGTTGAGCGACGGAAGCGGCGGAGGTTGAGTAGAGTTGTATATAGGAAAGAAGATCAGTGTGTCAGTTCTACGTTATTCCGCTGCAAAACTATTTCATTTTGATGTATAACTTTTGGTCTAAGTTTCGTACTTTAAACTTAGTCTACTCTGATAACAAACTTCATCGAGTGATCCTTCGAGATCGACTCTCTTTTGCTAATGAAATCGATTCATAGATATCATCCTGTTTAATATTATTAGTTAAGGCATCTATTCAGTATTTATTCCCCCTTTTTCCCCGCTTCTTTAATCCAACCCCTAGTCGCACCCCGACTTTGCTGTCCCTCGGGATTTGGGGCTGTGAAAGAGTGGTATCAGAGCAATTGTTTATGGTCTGCATCCTAAATTCTTTCAAGTAGTCCTGCAGAGCATTTGTTTATGCTCTGCACCCGAGTCTTTGTTCAAGTAAAGTTTAGTTCGTATCACTAAACTTAAGAAAGTAGTTAACAACTCAACTCTCCGCTACGTTAACTCGACCGAAGAAGAAAAGAAAGAAAAGTATTGGAAATGTTGTTTCTTTTTACAACTGAGGTTGCTTACTCAGCTGAGAGATTCCAACTGAGTCTTTTTACTCGGTTGAAGTATTTTTCAGGGTTAAGTTTTAAAATCCTAACTGGTGTATTTCCCCCCCCCCCCATACACCAGTAACTCGTTTCGGGACCATCAAGTGGTATCAGAGCGGTGGTTCAAAAGACTACTGACTCTGTTTCACAAGGTGTGAATTCGAGAAAGTTTCTTCAGTGGTCAACTGAACAGATCTTTTTCACGCTAGTGCATTTTTGCTTGCATATTTGCTCTGTTGTTGTGTGCAGATGGACGTCAAGGATAAGATCGTGGTAATGTTCTCGGTTGTAAATTATACATCCTGGAGGACACGGATGAAGAAGATTTTACTGTCGAAGCATCATAGGATGCAACAAGTTCTTTCTTCCGGACCGATCATCATCAAAGAAAGAATAGCTCGGACTCCTACAAATCCCAACGATGGGATACAGTTGTGGAGCTTGTGGAGAAGCAGCCGGAAGACTCCAGAGGAAGCCAAGGTGAGCCAGTTAGACATCTGGGCTCAGAGCACAATAATGTCCACAGTTGGACAAGATTATCTGCCTTGGATAGAGGACTGTGAGACTCCAAAAGAGATATGGGACATCCTGGCATTGCTGAGTGAAGGAAGTGATGAGACGAAGGATAACAAATTCTCGCATGCATGCCAAGACTTCGACAATTTTTGTCTGAAGACAGATGAAACAATTGATCAGCTAGAGCTTCGGTTTATGGACATCCTCAGAAGAATCCAGTCCATCTGAAGAGGAAAATACACACTAAGAGAAATCAATCTCAAAGTGTTACAAGCTCTACCGGCTGAGTGGGATACTTTCACCAATATCCACGAGAGCCGAGCTGACCTTGGTTAAATGGGAACTGAAAGATTGTTCTCAATCTTAAAGGGAAATGAGTATAAGGTGAACCGAAGAAGATCTCAGTCCTCGGTTCAGACGAGTCGACTTAAGGATATTGGTTCAGCCTCAAAGTCAGTTGCTCTCCGAGCTGACTACTCAAAATCGAGAACATCGAGGCCAACTAGATCGGCTGACACGACTGCAAAGGAGCCAAGCAGAGAGGAACTGAACTCGAGACAGTTCAAAGCCTGTCACCAAAGCCTGTCACCAACGGTTGCTTTGGATGCGGAAAGGAAGGTCATTTCAAGGCTGACTGCCCAGATCTATCGAAGAAAGAGAGAGATGCGTTAAGGGCCAAACAAGCTAGAAAGAACAAGGCCATGGTTGCAGAAGAAGCAGCTGATGAGATGGTCATCTTCACCGACACTGAAGATGAGGATGAGCTGACTTCCACCAACAACGCTACCGGTCAGGATCAATTCCTCATGGCTCTTGGAACCGACCAGGATGATACTGAGGTACACTCTAATCCTGCTAAGTTAAATTCTACAAATATTGCTAACATGCATGAATCTCTGGACTAAGAGTTGGAACCCTCCTGGTGTGATTTTCAAGAACTTAGTGAGGAATTGCATTACCAATCGGTTGAGTTTAAGAGTCTTCAAGCTCAGTTCGCCAAACTTGAAGATTCCTTAACCGAAAAGGACAATTTGATCAAGAGCCAAACCGAGGAGATTGAGAATCTCAAGAGTCAACTGAACGAGGCTAAGGCTCCAACTGATAAAGAGTTGACAAAGCAGATCGAGGAACAACAAGATCAGTTGAAAAATCAAGAGGCTCAGATCGAGCAGCTGATACAGAAGTCAGATGGACAAACCGAGCAGATAACTGTCCTCCTCAAGGAGTTGCAAACTGAGATGGACAATCTAATCAAGTTGTATCACTCATCCAAAATCATCCAGAACCTTATCAATTACAGTAGACAGATGGATGACGTGTCAGGACTCGGTTATGATGTTATCAAGGATACTGGAATTCCACCAGCAACCTTCATCAAAGCGGCAGAAGTCACAGCTGTCGAGCCAAACACAGCTGAGTCTCCAGAAGTTAATCTAACCTCCACCTCTCAGCAAGTTCAACCGACCAATATAATTACAACTGAGAATGGAAAAGGAGTAGTAGATGTAGGACATAATGTTTCATCGGTTGGGACATCAACCGAGGGGGAATGTTCCAAAAGTTAGAAGAGGAATCAGAGGCGTCGAAGGTATAACCTCAACCGATCTCAGAATCAGAACCGACCTCTGCATCAACCTCAAAGTCAACATCAGAATGAATGGAACCAACCGCAGAACAGACAAGGATTCAATCATCTGAATCAACAGTGGTTCTAACATCAGTTCAACCAAAGGTTCCAACCAAGTCAACCAATGAGGAACAGGTCGAACAACTGGAGATATTCATGCCATAATATGAATCATCAACAGGGCATGAACAGTTACAGACAACCCTCAGGGAGTTGGAATCAGAATCAGCCACAAAGATTCCAACAGGGCGTCCGATCATTCAGACAAATCAAACAGGATAAAAATCATCCACCCAGCAGCTCAACCGGCTGCAATGGGCCCCGTGGTGGTGATACCAGCTGAGAAAGCAGCTGAGGAGAAGGAATCAACCGAGTCGAGCCAGTCGGTTGATCCAGCTGGGTTTATGCTTCAACCCCGCCAACAAGATGCACTGGTTGAAGAAAAGGAGATCAACGTGGACGATTCCAGCTAGTCCTCAGATGACTCTTCTTCATCTGAGGAGTCCCACGATAGTCCACCCTCTCCACCAACTGGAGCTGATGCCAGCCAGGAAATCCCACCTCCGTCTGAGGAAACCAATGAGCTAGCCCAGTCTCTCTCCAAAGAGGATTCAGTTCTCTCAACTGATCCTCAGTTAGATATTCCGAGCCTCTCGCTCGATGCCAACGTTGAGACCGTTCCTTTGGCCAACGTTGATGAGACCGTTGAACCCATTGCCTTCGAAATAGACCCACTCCAAATAGATGAAGAAGCCAACCGCCAGGCGATTTTGGCTGAGTATGAAGGCAGACTGAACTACTACTTTCGCAAACTGATAGGCATGTTCCCTGAGGCCAGCTCGATGCCCATCTTCGCCATGTTCGGGACTGAACTGCTCTATCAGTTCAGCGTCATATTCAGCTACTGGTACGTCAAGGAAGAAACCCTCAGGATCCACGGTTGGGACAGGTTGAAGATTGATGAATCCAACCTGAGGGTGTACTTTGACTACCAGAACCTGGAGGTGGCCTACAACCAGAAGGTGGCTGTGCTCCGTCGTCACCTGGATCTGAGTCAACAAGAAGGGACAGACACACTAGAGAGCTGTGCAACAATCCTGGAGCCATGCAATTTCTTGACAGCATGCTAGCCGAGAATGCCGACTATATGGAGGAGGTCGATGAAGCTGACTTGGCTGCCAAGAGGGAAGAAGCAAAGCTTAAGGAGTACCTGGCTAGCCAACAGCCCTGGTTGTCATGGACCCAACAGCCCAGACACAACAGCAACAACTGCCTAGACCCTCTGATCAGCCAGCACACTCAACCGATGCCATCTGTGAGCTGATCACTGAGAGGGTCAACCAGCTGAGGCATGAGCTGTTGTCCAAAATCAAGAACAACAAGGAAGACCAAGCTGACAAGATGCATCAGCTGATGGAGGAAAATGCATCATTGAAGAATCAGCTGGAACAACTTTCCTCCTCCCTTCAACAAAAGCTGGAAGGCCTCTCCACTTCTACCAGCTCGGAAGTCAAGGATCTAAAGAAGGCGGTTCAAGGACTCAGCTCGGACTTCAACGTCTTCAAGTCAGTTGCTGAATCTGATCTGGCAAATTCCCAGCAGACACAAGACCAGGAGTGGATGTCTCAGTTCGAAAATTTTAGAGCTGAGTTCGTCACCCTTCACAAAGATGTCTCTGCGACCTTTGCTACCTTGAAGAAAGCTGAGCAGGAACGCCAGGACCTGGAGCTGGCAAAGAAGGTGGAAGAAAAAGATGTTGTGGACGAACTCTTCTCCCGAGTTCAACAAGCTGAGGCCAAGCTGACCTCCCTGGATGGCTCAGTTGCCACCCTTTTGGATGATGCCAAAAAGGGGAAAGGAAAGGAGCCAGCAGCTGTTGCTGGACAGGGGAAAGGTGTTCACCTTCAGCAGGAGGAAGAAGGAGGGCCAGCTGAAACTCAAAGGGAAGAAGCTGAAGGATCACAGCTGAAGGAGTCGGAAGAGCAGGAACTGGAAGTCTCCCACGACCTCGTAGCCGAGCTTACAGCTGAGCTAGATGCCGATCTTGACGGGATCTCAGTTGAAGATTGCATCGAAGCTGCAAAAGCTATGGGAGAGTCCAAGGAGAAATACTTGAATCCCTCTTGGATTAAAAAGTTCGCTGCTGATCAAGCTAAGAAGGTGGCTAAGTTCGAGAAGGAACTGGCCAAAATTGAGAAGAATGTCGACAGAAATAAAGCCAGCCAGAGCGTTCGAAGAATAAATAAACATTAGATGAAGGCTGAGGCTACGAAGAAGACTCAGCAGCTGCAGAGAAACGCCCCGCTCCCATCACGGTTCCCACATACTGACAAGTGGATGAACGCTGAGTGGAACGATGACTGGGAGCACGAGTTTATCAATGATTTTTACTACAGGAAGGTCTACTCAACTGAAGACCCAAGGCAAGCCTTCAAGGAAGCCTTGTGGGAGCTCAGATCTGGAGATCCTGGAATGTTCAGTCAGTTCTAGCAAGCCATGGTGAAGGCTCAGCTCGACCCCAACACCGTTCCAGTTCCGCAGAAGCTCAGATATCGCCCTCAGATGATCAAAAGCACAAGTACTCCAAACAGAAATGCGATCATGGCTGAGGCGAGACAAGTATGCAAGAAACATGGTGTCAACACCGGGATCGAGTCAGCTGCGAAGAGAGAGATCTTTGACCGCATCTTCAGCAAGTACGGTCAAGAGTATTTTTGAGCTGATTTAGTTTTTAAGCATCTGTTGTAAATTTTTTTGGTTTTTGAGCCTATCTTTTGTAACAATCAGTTGTAATGAAAACTATTCTGTTATAAGATTCACCTTGATGAACAATCCCTTATTGTCCAAGCTCTGAATCACAAAGTCTTTTAAATACCATGTTATAACTGTGCTAATCCTTTGATGTTTTGTCTTATAGACTGTCTAGAATTTCAGCTGAGATTTTAGGACAGTTAGTAAGGTTTAGATCAGTAGCGGTTTTCAAGTTGTAAGTGGTTTTGGCATCATCAAAAAGGGGAAAATTGTTGGGAAATTTATTAGTATGAGTTTTGATGAATTCCAAAACCAACTGACCCCAACCGAGTAGATGTTGCCAGTTCCTAATATTAGCTGTTAGGCTCGCTGTTTGAGCATTGTTTAGATTTTATCTTTACAGATCTCCAGCTGAAGACGACAACATAGCAACACTCGGATACAACCCCGGATGAAAGATCGGATAAGGAACATCAGTTACAAGACTCTTCCTGATGAGAGAGCTATGCCAAAAAGGGGAATGCTTTTTGACAGCTGAGAGTTCAAGCCAACTGTTCAGTTGGAACATCAGCTATAGAATGCCATCCGATAAAGAGAACGTTTCAAGAAGGGGGAAGTTATAAAGAAGTCTCAACATGAAGTTCAAAGTCAGATGAGAGTTCAACGGTTCAGTCAGAACATCAGCTGAAGACCACTCAGATGAAGATCAAGATTTTCAACCGACTAACCAAGGTTGATTGTCAGAAAGGTTTGAATTTGAATTTCAAAAGTTAGTCACATGAGGGTTTGACCGTTCAGTCATTACCCTATTTGACCCAACACAAGGCTGTCTAAGATGGAAAGCAGAAGAGCACAGATGCCATATCGGGAAAGTCTGCAGAGATGAGAGACAAGCCATCGCTTTTGGCAGTTTTGTGACCCTTCACGGAAACGGCCATAACTCTTAGCTCGTTTAACGAAATTGAGATCCGTAAATTGGAAAGTAAACTACACATCCGTGTATTTCTTTTGGTACCAAGAACATCCCCTGTTTCGTAGAATTCGGTTCTGCAAAGACTCCAGACTTACTGCCTTGTGCAGAAACTTTCGGAAACTCATTTTCTTAAGTTGAATTCTTTTCAACTTAATTCCTTAAGAACTTTTAAGTCGTTAAGAGTTATCGACTTTCGTTATTAACTAATCTAAATGTTCAGTAAGGAATCAAGTTAGTTCTAAACGAGATGTGTTCGAGTCTCGTTTCTTTGTTAATCAAAAGAAATTAGTTAAGTGCAAATGCCTAAAAAACGTCTCGATCGATTATTAAAGTTTGTTTATTTGCGATAAAAGGAGGAAGTCGGAATCAAGGATAGGACGGAAGACCGAAGACGGAAGCTTTAGTTTTTCTGTATATCGCCTAAGGTGGGCTTTTCTATATCAAACAAAATGAGCGATGCTCGAAAATGTTTACTTACTGCTTTGATAAGTGTGTTTTCAAATTAATTATCAGTGCATAAAAGAATTTGTTTTATGTGAGTTCTTTTGTGTCATTCTGAATTGGTTCGCCAATTAAGTCGATCGGACTCTGAGTTAGTCAAAAGGGACTTTCCAGGGTTAGTGTACACGGTAGCCGGTGTGTGTGGTACTCTGTTGAGGGGTAGCCAGCCACGGTGAATAGAACGTGCGCGGAAGAAGTTAACTCTTCCTCGGTGTTGAATCAGAAATGGGCAAGTTGAACGTAACATCATCAAAAAAATGCTTGCGCAAGCTATTGTGAAAAGAAAGAAAATGTTTAGTAAGCACGGGCCTTTGATGAAAAACCCCGATGCTTTACTTTTTGAGATGTCTGATTAATCTATACTCTTATGATATGTTTTCGGCAATGTGCCCACTAAGTATATTTATACATAGCCCTGCATATATTTATAAATGTGCAGGTTGAGCGACGGAAGCGGCGGAGGTTGAGTAGAGTTGTATATAGGAAAGAAGATCAGTGTGTCAGTTCTACGTTATTCCGCTGCAAAACTATTTCATTTTGATGTATAACTTTTGGTCTAAGTTTCGTACTTTAAACTTAGTCTACTCTGATAACAAAATTCATCGAGTGATCCTTCGAGATCGACTCTCTTTTGCTAATGAAATCGATTCATAGATATCATCATGTTTAATATTATTAGTTAAGGCATCTATTCAGTATTTATTCCCCATTTTTCCCCGCTTCTTTAATCCAACCCCTAGTCGCACCCCGGCTTTGCTGTCCCTCGGAATTTGGGGCTGTGATAGAGTGGTATCAGAGCAATTGTTTATGGTCTACATCCAAAATTCTTTCAAGTAGTCCTGCAGAGCATTTGTTTATGCTCTGCACCCGAGTCTTTGTTCAAGTAAAGTTTAGTTCGTATCACTAAACTTAAGAAAGTAGTTAACAACTCAACTCTCCGCTACGCCAACTCGACTGAAGAAGAAAAGAAAGAAAAGTATCGGAAGTGTTGTTTCTTTTTACAGAATTTTTTTTTATTTTATTTATTATGATAAGTATGCAAGCATGTTGAGAACAAATAGTGCCAAGTATGAATTGATTAAAATATGAGATATACTTTTGTTGAGTACCAAGTATGAATTGATTGAAGTATGATTGTTATACTCTGTAATATTATGTGAAATTATTTGAATTATAATTTCTTTGATTGAGATGTATGTCGGCATGAGAACCTAAACTATGACTCTAAGACCTTTCCCGATTTCTTGAGAACATGGAATTGATAAGAAGCATTGGTTCCAAAATTATTCGAAAAGCGATCATAAAATAAGAAGAACCGAACCTATTATAGATGGATGTCACATGCGTATAAGTGACATGAACAAAGTCTCTTTGGAGTCAGCTTTGTTTAATAATTAAAAGAATCGATAAGTTAAAAAGTTGGAAGAAAAATCTCGGAAATTTTTTTTTATTATTATTTATTAAGTGTTTGAGTGCAATTTCTTAAAAATTGCTAGATGCTTAAGATAAGTTGTTGATTAAGTGGTTAAAGTATTGCAATTTGAATAATGGAATATTCTAATTGTAATTTAAGAATTCATTAAGATATGTTATTATCCTACTAGTTACTGATCCGTGTTCTCTTAAAATCTTTGTAGGATGCCTGCTACACGCGTTACGGCTCGGAAGAGCCAACCCCTAAGACAGCGTACCATGGTAGACGAGATCTTGGATGAGTACTATGACTACGAGGTAGACCCGAACCATGATATGGGACAGATAGTTAGTGACTTCGCTGCACGTTACCACGCAGCTCGACACTTTGTTACTGAGCGTCAGGCTATAGCTGACTTGATCGGATGACTTCCAGACGATTGGCGTGGGTGGGCACACGACATCGTCTGGTACTATCTTACACTGGTCGGTGACGACACCGAGCCGACAGGTGACTTTTCTGGATTCGCTCTAGCCATACACGGGCGTTTCTTTGAGAGTAGGTTCATGCTGTCTGTTCCTGTTTTCGAGCACCACCCCTACGTCCACATCCCAACTCCACTTCAGCCAGAGCCATTTGTCATGGATCCGGAGTCAGCTGCACTGTTAGAGTTGCCACAGGTTCTTACACCCATCGAGGATCTGTTTCCAGAGGTAGGGTACCTGGAGATCGACGCAGAGTTTGCTGCGATGTTAGAGCTTCCTTCCCCACTTGCACCACCTGAGGAGGTTCGTACAGAGACAGCTTTATTCGTAGGGGACGAGGTTCGACCTCTGACCTACCTCAGTCTTGGACGAAGGTCCGAGGATAGTTTGAGGCAGGACCATCCAGGGCCCGTTCTGCAGAGGCATACGTGCCTAGTCCACCCCCTGAGCACCTGTTTCCCCCGAAGAAGCGGACAGTAGTGACCAGCTTCGACGACCTAGTTCCCCGCTTAGAGAGGACCATTTCGGAGGTGCCTCCGCCACCACCTCTAGTACTTTAGGATGGCACCACACTCAGGGTTGACGAGGCGCTTCAGCTAGTCTTTGGTACAGACTCGGAGGAGGATCCGGAGGAGGACCCAGAGGAGGAGGACCCCGAGGAGTTTCAGGCCGTAGAGGGCAGCACAGACTCGACTGCAGCCTTTTGAGCAGAGAGTCTTAGACGTATAGTAGTTTTTGGTAGATCTGTCTTGTACATAGTTCGGATCAATAGACTTCTTTTGTAGTACTCTAAACGGATACGAAATTTTATGAATCGTTCCCGTTCTAGTACTTCCGGTAGATACGGAGATGCAACCTGTTAGTGCACCCGGTACATAGATAGACAGTTAGCCTAGCTTAGACTAGTTATAGTCTAACCTTTTTGGTATAAGTCCTCGTGAAGACAAAATTAGTATTCTTTTTGACATATATATATATATATATATATATAACCCCGTGAGTGGGCTTTGATCCAGTGAACGTTGTTCTTACCATGTTTTCGATGGTTTCTTGTAATTAACTTACGAAGTTAAAAGTTTCATAGAAGTAGTGCGGATGATATTATCTATTTCTTTCCGTGAACTCGTTTAAAGTTGGGAGAATCATACTAAGTAAATGAATTTTTTTTTAACGAAAGTACTAATACGAAATTCTTGATGTCTATAGTTTCAAAAATGCCGCCGAGAGTAGTAAACAATAGAAGAGGACCTGGTAGGCCTAGAGGACCAGGTAGACGACAAGCGAGAGGTGAAAGGGAAGAGGACCAAGAACGTCACGAAACCCCTCCACCTTCACCACTACCATCTCCACCACCACCCCGTCATGATATTGAGGACCTATTCCTCAAACGAAACTCACCCGTGTTCAATGGATCTGGTAACCCGAGCAATGCTGAGCTTTGGGTACGATCCATTGAGAGAATCTTTAAACTCCTCAGATGTTCTGATGAGGAGCGTCTTTTGTGTATCGCATTTCAATTCTCCGGACCAGCTGACTACTGGTGGGAGGCTAGGTAGAAGGTTATACCAGCTGAGCACTTGGCTCATTTCACTTGGGACGAATTTAAGGAGGCATTGTATGATAAATACGTGCCTAAGACTTATAGAGCACAGAAAGATGCTGAGTTCTACAATCTGAAACAAGGGAAGATGACTATCACGGAATATGATGCGAAGTTCTGTGAGTTATCAAGATATGCGCCGGAGCAAGTAGATACCGAGGATAAGATAGCAAAGAAGTTCCGTGGGGGACTTAAGCACGAGTTGGGTTAGCACTAGCCAGTCTCGGAGGACTGAGCTACACAGAAATACTAGGACGAGCCCTAGAGATAGAGGCCATAGTGCCTATTTAAAGGAAAGCCATAATACCCGCACCAACCCCAACTCAGACTCAGAATCGAGGCCATTTCGGCAACAACAACAATAATAACTACCAGGGAAAACGGAAATGGGAAGGAGGAAACAACAGTGGCTACTATCAGCACTTCAACAATCAGGGAAACCAGAGTTGAAATCAGCGAGGCTATCAGCAGCCTAACCAGAATAACAACTATGGCAAGAAGCTATGGCAAGGGAACAATCAGTCAGGACTGTATATACAAGGGAATAATCAAGCAGGACCGTGGAAAGGAAACGGCCAGCAGGGCCAGTCACAGGGGCAGCCGAGGAACAACAACCAGGGAGGAAATAACCAAGGAAGGATCACCGTTCCTCCCTATCTGAAGTGTAATAGGGTAGACTACGATGTCTGTCAAGCAAGCTCTGGTGGTTGCTTCAACTGTGGACAGAAGGGGCATTTTAAGAAGGATTGCCCGAAACCGTTGCGAGCAGTAGGGCAAAACCAGTATGGTCAGCCCCAACCTTTAAGAGCAATTCAGGCACAGCCGCAGCAGCAGATGACGCAGCAACAGTATCAACAACACGCCCAACAACAACAGAATGCCAGAGCATTCACGATCAAGCAGAATGCGCAGAATAAGGGCAAGGGAAACCTGGCAGGTATGGGTAAACTTCATAATACTCCTATAAAGATATTGTTTGATACTGGCACATCGCATTCTTTCATTGCTGGCTCATGTGCGGATAACTTAGATATCAGACCTGAACAAACTAATCACGCTATGAGAGTAGCTACACCCTCAGGAGAGATTATGACTTCTATGCATGTTTGCTCTAACCTAGAACTAGAAATTGGAACTCTTAAGGTTAAGGCGAACAACTTGAATGTTATGAAACTGTGGGATGTAGATATAATCTTAGGTATGGACTGGTTGTCTGAGAATTATGCCACGATTCTCTGACGAGAGAAAAATTTCTTTCCAACCCCCGGGAAAAGAGCCGATAGAATTCCATGGGATTTCGATGGGCAAGAGAATACCGATAATATCTGCCCTACAAGCCAAGAGATTGATGAAGAAGAAGAATTGCAAAGCTTATCTTGTGTACCTAAGTGGAGAACTAGGAACCGAGAAAACCATACAAGATGTGAAAATTGTTAACGAATATGAGGACGTCTTTCCAGAAGTGTTACCAGGTTTGCCACCAGATCGTCACATAAATTTCACAATCGACTTAGAACTAGGATCGGCCCCCAAATCAAAAGCCCCATATAGGATGGCACCTAAGGAGTTAGAAGAGCTTAAGATTCAACTGCAGTAACTGTTAGATCTCGATTTCATTAGATCGAGCGTTTCACCATGGGGAGCACCTGTTTTGTTCGTTAGAAAGAAGGATGGTTCTATGAGGATGTGCATAGACTATCGAGAGCTGAATAAGATCACCCTCAAGAATAAATATCCTTTGTCTAGGATAGAAGACCTTTTTGATTAGCTTAAGGGCGCAGGTGTATTTTCAAAAATAGACTTAAGATCCGGATATCATCAATTGAAAATCAAACCCGAAGACGTACCTAAGACTGCTTTCCGAACCAGAAATGGCCATTACGAATTCCTAGTTATGCCATTTGGTTTGACTAATGCCCCCACAGTATTCATGGATCTCATGAATAGAATTTTCCACCCGTACTTAGACAAATTTGTCTTAGTTTTCATCGACGACATTCTCATTTCCTCCAAAAATGAGGAGGAGCACGAAGAACATTTGCGAATAGTGTTAGAAATGCTTAGAACTGAGAAGCTTGACGCCAAATTCAGTAAGTGCGAGTTTTGGTTGAAAGAAGTGATGTTCCTTGGACACATCGTATCAGTAGAAGGCATCAAGGTAGACCCTGCCAAGATAGAGGCAGTGCGCAATTGGAAATCACCAACAATTCCAAATGAAATTAGGAGTTTCTTAGGTTTAACCGGTTATTATAGAAGGTTCATCGAGGGATTTTCTACAATTGCGAGACCTATGACGCAACTACTACGGAAGGAAAACAAGTACAAATGGACTGACGAATGCGAGATGAGTTTTCAAACACTCAAGGAGAAGTTAACCACAGAACCAGTATTAGCGCTTCTCGAAGCGAATAAGGAATACGTAGTTCATACAGATGCTTAAAAGAACGGATTAGAATGCATTTTGATGCAAGAAGGAAAGGTGATAGCTTATGCTTCACGAAAACTTCGACCCCATGAAGTCGGTTATCCAACCCACGATTTAGAACTGGCAGCCGTTCTGCATGCGTTGAAAATTTGGAGACATCACCTCTATGGTGTAAGGGTTGAGATTTTTACGGATCACAAGAGTTTGAAGTACTTTTTCGAGCAAAATGAATTGAATATGAAACAAAGACGATGGCTCGAATTAGTCAAGGATTATGATTGTGGTATCAACTACCATCCAGGAAAAGCAAACGTAGTAGCAGACGCGCTGAGTCGCAAGACTCCAACCAAATTAGGGTGTCTCTTTATCGAGGAAGAAACACTTGTGCAAGAATTTGAGAAGATGGATTTAGAAGTGCTCGATACAGCTGAAACGATAACGACCCAAATAGCAGCACTCGTAGCTACACCAGACTTACGAAAGAGAATCATAAGCACTCAGAGAAAGGACGAGACGATCGAGAAGCTACGACTAAGGATAAGAACGGATAAACCGGACGGTTTTTCTGAGGCACCAGATAATGCAATTTTATTTGAAGGTAGACTTTGTATCCCTAATAACGACGAATTGAAAAACAATATCATGAGTGAGGCTCATGATACGCCATATACAGCACACCCAGGGAGTACGAAGATGTATCAAGATTTAAGAAGGAATTTTTGGTGGAACGGTTTGAAACGAGACATTGCCTCATTTGTAGAACGATGTTTGACTTGTCAACAAGTGAAAGCTTTACACCAACGAACACAAGGGATGTTGCAGCCATTAAGTATTCCAACATGGAAGTGGGAAGAAATAGCCATGGATTTTGTGACAGGTTTGCCCAAGTCTAGAAGAGGAAATACTGCCATCTGGGTAGTTATTGATAGGCTCACAAAATTAGCTCACTTTCTACCAATTCAAATTACCTATGGATCAAAGAAATTAGCACAGTTGTATGTTCGTGAGATTGTACGTCTGCACAGAATACCAAAGTCAATAACGTCCGATAGAGATGCCAAATTCACTTCAAGGTTTTGGATCACTATGCAGAAGGAGCTAGGAACTAGACTTAATTTTAGTACTGCTTTTCACCTCCAGATGGATGGACAATCCGAGAGAACAATTCAAATACTCGTAGATATGTTGAGAACTGTAGTATTAGATCGAAGTGCGATTTGGGAAAATATCTTACCATTGGTCGAATTTGCTTAGAACAATAGTTATTAAACGACGATAGGAATGGTGCCTTACGAGGCACTGTATGGAAGGAAATGTAGGTCACCACTTTATTGGGGTGAAGTAGGTGAAAGGAAAAATTTAGGACCAGATTCAGTCAGTGAAATGATTGAGATCATTCGACAAATTCGAGTCTAAATGAAAGAAGCCCAGAGCCGATAAAAGTCTTACGCCGATGTTCGCCGAACAGATCTTAGTTTTGAAATTGGGGATAAGGTTTTCCTCAAGATTTCTTCATCTAAGGGAATCATTAGATTTGGTGTCAAGGGTAAACTCAGACTGAGGTTTATGGGACCTTATGAGATTCTGGAAAAATTAGGACCTGGTTCTTATAGATTGGCCTTACCTCCAAGTCTAGGAAGTGTCCATAATGTCTTCCACGTATCTCAATTGCGAAAGTATGTTTTTGACCCTAAGCACGTAATTAACCAGCAAGACGTCGTTCTTGAATCCGACTTAAGTTATGAAGAAAAACCACTATCGATCTTGGATCGAAAAGCGCAAGAATTAAGAAACAAGTCGATTCCATTAGTAAAAGTGTTGTGGAGTCACCACGGGCAAGAAGAAGCCACGTGGGAACTCGACGAAAAGATGAAAGAAAAATACCCTTACCTATTCGAAGAAGGTATGCAAATTTCGGGACGAAATTTCTTGTTAGAGGGGTAGGATGTAATATCCCGGATATTTCTTCCGTCGCTAAAATAAAAAGTTATTAATTAATTAAGGCTTTGCACGCCTAAGTTAATGAAATTCAGTTCTAAGACTAACGGTGAAATCCGTTTCTGAAAATAAATTCCAGAAGTCGTTCAACCGACTACTGTATTAGGGTTTTTGCGTCCGATAGAATTTTCGTTCGAGAACTCAGATCGAAAAACCGTCTGACTTTACATTCACTTATTTTGCGATACGAGTCTATTGGAGAAAGTCAGTTTTAATTATTTTTTCGGGCGAAATTTGGACTGTCATGTCCCAACTTTTCTTTAGATTTCGGAAAACGAATTATACTTTCCGACTAAGTAAATTATTTCCAATCCAATAGTCGAATTAGTTTTCGCCGGAAACGTAAACGTCTAAGAAAATAATTAATCGATTTCAATATGCCGTATTAGACCCGTAATCGAGATATTTTTGAATTAAAATCCACCTCCAACCGCCACCTACACCCCTTAGTCATCCTTTTCACTTATTTAACTTAATATCACCTATTAGTCATCACACTCTCTCTCCAAAATCCTCAACCAAACCGCCCCCCCCCCCCCCCACAAGTACTCTCTCTTCTCTCTCTTGTTCTTCATCTTCATCAAGATCTTGATCAAGTTCATCAAGTTCTTCAAGCATTCAAGCTTCCGTAACTTAATCATCTACCGATCGATTTCAAATCCGAGTTCATATTTGGAAAGGTGAGAGCCTCTTCTTCACTTCTATCCGAACAAAAACTCATTCCCTTAATATTGAAATTTTCGAAAATTTTAAGAGAGGAAAAAGATGATGTTCTAAGTTATAAACTTGATTATGTATGCTTAGAAATAGATTTCCACGGTTAGAATCGAGTGGCAAATCACCCCCTTATTCTTGTGTAAATGCTGAAAATTTATGGGTTATAGGTTTGATGTTTTAAATTCATGATTTTAGATGATTGGTTGGTAGATTATCACTCTAGGTATTAGTATATTGATGTATGAATTATTTTAGAATTTTCTAAAAATAAAAATGAAAATGTAAGAGATGAAGAAGCATGAGTTTGATTGAGTAAATGTTATGTTTTGGATAATGTGTTGATATAATTAAGATGTAGGAATCATGTAGTTTAACATATATTTAAATAAGATTTTTTTAAAAATAAAAATGAAATCGTTGGAGACGAAGAATCGTCGATAGAATTAGTTTCGATAATGATATAAGTTTATAATTTGCATATTAGTTAATCTATGTGGTTAATGTTGATAATTGGAAAGTTTGAACGAAATCTAAGAACATCGAACTTTTCGTAAGAGACGAAGAGTCAAGCGTAATCGTCGATAGGAAAATCGAACGAGAAAACTAATCGAATATTAGTAATTGTTGATATGTTAGGGTAGTTGTTGAATTAATTAAGAATTAACTAACAACTTTAGAAAATCGAGTTCTTAGACCGATATAAATGACGCGAATTAGTTAAGTAATGGTTTATAATGATATTAAAGCATTAAGATGTTCATTACTAAGTAAGATGATGATAGAAACTAATTTGATTTGAATTGAATTAGTAAAACTTCAAGAAATGAAGAAAGTAAGTAAGTACGTAAAAGAAGAAATAAGGAATCGAGACCTTATATTGTTGATTGATTTGAGTTCGTATTTGATTAATAGGTAGGAACGAAGTTGATGAAAATTTCATATAGGATATGAAATAGAAAATAGAAGTTTGATATTGAAATTGAATTGAAATTGAAATGGAATTTCTAAGTATAAATGATTGGTGGAAAAGACGAGAAGTAATTGTCGTAGTTTTAATCGAGGAGCGAGAAAGCATTCACGTTAGATAATTAACGAGGCGTGACTGTAATGTGATAGAAATTTCATGCACATAAAGGTTGTATAGCATTGATCGAACCTAGGGAATCGTGCGTCGAGTTTTACGAGCGATTAGGGTTTTTCGGCAGTTTTGCGACCCTTCACGGAAACGGCCATAACTCTTAGCTCGATTAACGAAATCGAGATCCGTAAATTGGACAGTAAACTACACATCCGTGTATTTCTTTTGGTACCAAGCACATCCCCTGTTTCGAAGAATTCTGTTCTGCAGAGACTCCAGACTTACTGCCTTGTGCAGAAACTTTCGGAAACTCATTTTCTTAAGTTGAATTCTTTTCAACTTAATTCCTTAAGAACTTTTAAGTCGGTAAGAGTTATCGACTTCCGTTATTAACTAATATAAATGTTGAGTAAGGAATCAAATTAGTTCTAAACGAGATGTGTTCGAGTCTCGTTTCTTCGTTAATCAAAAGAAATTAGTTAAGTGCAAATGCCTAAAAGACTTAAACCGAATTTGAATTTCTTTTCTTTAATCGTCTCGATCGATTATTAAAGTTTGTTTATTTGCGATAAAAGGAGGAAGTCAGAATCAAGGATAGGACGGAAGACCGAAGACGGAAGCTTTAGTTGTTCTGTATATCGCCTAAGGTGGGCTTTTCTATATCAAACAAAATGAGCGATGCTCGAAAATGTTTACTTACTGCTTTGATAAGTGTGTTTTCGAATTGATTATCAGTGCATAAAAGAATTTGTTTTATGTGAGTTCTTTTGTGCCATTCTGAATTGGTTCGCCAATTAAGTCGATCAGACTCTGAGTTAGTCAAAAGGAACTTTCCAGGGTTATTGTACACGGTAGCCGGTGTGTGTGGTACTCTGTTGAGGGGTAGCCAGCCACGGTGAATAGAACGTGCGCGGAAGAAGTTAACTCTTCCCCGGCGTTGAAATAGAATTGGGCAAGTTGAACGTAACATCATTAGAAAAATGCTTGCGCAAGCTATTGTGAAAAGAAAGAAAATATTTAGTAAGCACGGGCCTTTGATGAAAAACCCCGATGCGTTACTTTTTGAGATGCCTGATTAATCTATACTCTTATGATATGTTTTCGGCAATGTGCCCACTAAGTATGTTTATTCTTAGCCCTGCATATATTTATAAATGTGCAGGTTGAGTGACGGAAGCGGCGTAGGTTGAGTAGAGTTGTGTATAGGAAAGAAGATCAGTGTGTCAGTTCTACGTTATTCCGCTGCAAAACTATTTCATTTTGATATATAACTTTTGGTCTAATTTTCGTACTTTAAACTTAGTCTACTCTGATAACAAACTTCATTGAGTGATCCTTCGAGATCGACTCTCTTTTGGTAATGAAATCGGTTCATAGATATCATCTTGTTTAATATTATTAGTTAAGGCATCTATTCAGTATTTATTCCCCCTTCTTCCCCGCTTCTTTAATCCAACCCCTAGTCGCACCCCGGCTTTTGCCGTCCCTCGGTATTTGGGGCTGTGACAATCTATACTTAACTTTTCGTCGATTCTTCGCCTCCAACGATTTCGTTTTTATTTTTAAAAAAATCTAATTTAATTATATGTTGAACCTCATGCTTCCTACATCTTATATATCACATCACATCATCAAAAACATAAGATTTACTTAATCATAATCATACATCTTTGTCTCTTATAAACTCGTTCTTATTTTTAGAAAATCCTCAAACAATTCATGCAATCATCATTCATTGCATACAAACATAATCTACAAACCATACATCTAAATTCAAGCTCAATCTTCATCAAATAATTCATGAAATTTTCGAAAATTACTACTTAAATTCTAACATGATTTATACTCGATTCAAACCATAGAAACTCATTCCTAAGCATAAATAATCATGTAATAAACTTAGAACATAAATCCTATACCTCTTAAAATTTTCGAAACTTTCAAGAAATTAAAGAGACGGATTTTGTTCGGTTGGAATTAAAGAGGAAGCTCTCACCATTACGAATATGCAATCGGAATTGACTTTAATCGAGAATCGAACAAGTTATGGAACTTAGAAGCTTGAAGAACTTGAAGAAAAACTTGAAGATTGTTAAGAACACTTGAAGAACAAGAGAGAGAAGAGAGAAATAAGGGTGGGGGCTGTTTTGGTGGAGATGGAATGAGAGATATCTGGTGATATTTATAAAGTAGAAGAGAAAATCAAGTTGTACACCCTTTTCTCTACAAAAAATCTAATTTTCCGGATCTAATATTGTAAACTAGAAACGAATAATTACTGTAATGCCCCATAAATTCCTTACGTTCTTAATATTTAAAGTTAACCAAATAAATGGCTTTGTACGCCTAAGTACACAATTGTTGAATTCTAAGGCTAACGGTCGAATCCGTTATTAAAAAATAAATTACGGGAGTCAGCTAGATGACTACTGTATTTAGGGTTAGAGCGTACGAAAAATTCTTAGTTCGTAAACTAAGAACGGAAAACCGTTTAATTTTACGTTTACAAAATCGCAATACGAACACGCCGAGAAAGTTTGTTTTTACGTTTTTCCGGACGAAACTCGGACTTGTCGTCCCGAGTTTTTGTCAAAATAAATTTTATAAATTTATTTTCTAATTAAGTTCATACGTTAGAATTTGTAAGTCAAATCGAATCGCGACGATTTTTGTACCGAGCAACATTTTTTTCGTACCCTCCTAATCCCATGCATGCAGCCGCCACCTCACTTAATTAGGTGTTAACATGCATGTGTTGACTTGATTAAGCTAATGACACCTACAACCACCTTTACACCATGTCAAACCTTTCATCATTTCAACTCTAAGACAAGACAATTTTCATCTCTCTCTCCCTATCTCTCTCTAGGCAATACTCTCTCCCTCTCCCTCAAACTTCATCTTCTTCATCATCTATTCTCCATTGAAGAAGATCTTCAAAGCTTGAAGAAATCATACAAGTCCTCGATCCATCCATTCAAACACCATATCTCTTTCCTTAATTTTGAAGGTATGATGATCCTCCACATCTTCATCCAATTAGATTTCTTTTTCTTCTCTTTTTCATCTTGATCGAATTTTTGAAGTTTTTAAATGGATGAAATGATCTTAGAACAATGAAATTAGATATGTTAGATATGATAATTATGGATTAAAAATGATCAAAACCAAGAATCCTAAAATCTATGTGAATGCAGAATTTTTTTGAAGAAATTATAGGATTTTTGTTTTTCTTCTTTTGATCATGAATTCATGCTTAGTAGGTGTTTAATTAGTGATTGGAATGAAAAGAGATTGAAAGCCTTATGTTGTTATGAAATTCAATTAGGGTTTTGAATTAAATTTGGGGATTTTTGTATATTAATTGATAATAGAATTGCAATTGTTTAATTGATAATATAAGAGTATGTTTAGTAAATAAATGTTGTTAATTTGAAAAGAAAATCATCCCCTTAACATATGTATAAAACCAGAAATTTATAAGTAATTAGGGGTTTCCACTTGTTTAAAGTGATGAATTGTTAGTTGAATATTGTTGCAAATTATATTAGTTGATTATAGAAGTTAATTGGAAATTTTTTAAAAATGTTTAATGGAATGTAAGAGACTAAAATCACCTTATAAACTGAGTTATAATGATGATAAGATATGTTAGCATGCATGAAAATGATTCATATTAGACGTAGTTTAACGTCGTAAAATTTGAACGAAATCCGACAACGTTGAAAAATCGCGTAAGAGACGAATATCTAGTTGTAACTAATAATCGGGAAGTCGGATGAAAATTCTAACTTGATATTATTGTTTATAATGAAATTTAGAACATCTTTCTAGTTGACATCATAAGCATCCGAGTTGATATAATATGGGTTATAGTTGTAATCGAGAACTAGAAAGCGTTTGGATTTTCTTTGTTGGTTTAGTAATTGATAGTTGAAATCCGACGTTAGAACGTCGAGCTTTTGAACGAGTTGAGAAGGAGTTTGTCATGTACGGAGGTACGTGATGACTGCCTTGAGAGTCCAGTTTCTAAAAAAATTGAATACGAGAGTTTAGAACGAACCTAAGACGTTATACGTTGAACCTACCAAGCATCTAGGGTTTCACGGCAGTTTTGCGACCCTCGTCGGAAACTGTAATAACTTCCAGCTCGTTTATCGGATTTGTGATCCGTAAATTGGAGCAGAAACTAGACTTCCTAAGCTTTCTAGTGGTACAGGGCTAACCCCCTGTTTCCGAATCCTCTGTTCTGGACAGCCTCCAGAGTTACTGGACTGTGCAGTGAAAATTTCAGTTTCTTATTTTCTAAGTTGTTTAGTTCACAACTTAGTTCCTTTCAATCGTTTAAGCCGTTTTATCTAAACGAACATCTTCCTACTGACCTTAGAGTCAAGTACGGGACCTTTAATGATGAAAACCAGTTGAGATCTTATATCTTATCCTTTCATTAAAGAAGTAATAAACGAAAAATTTCATAAGTCGTTCAAAGAACTAAATGTAAATCGCCTAAGTTGATTCTTTCCAACTTAGTTTCTTTTAATCTTTAAAGTCGTTTTAAGACATCGAATACCTTCTCTACTGACCCGAGAGTCGAGTATGAGATCTTCCGAGTTCTAAACGAGATTGGGACGAGTCTCGTTTCCCGTTTAAGTAAAACGAATCTAGTAAGCGTGCAAATGCCAAAAGAATAAAATAACTAAATCTTTCTTCGATTCTCTTTCTTCAAGTATCTTTTACGAACCGTTTTTAAGTATATTTTATTTTACGATGAAGAAGAAAGCCAGCTGTAAAGAAAGGTCGAAAGATCCAAAGTTGGAAGCTTTTGCTTATAAGTTCTGTAAAACAAAGGTGGGCTTTTATATACAAATAAAACGAGCAATGCTCGGAAAATCTTTCTTTATCGCTTTGATATCTGTGTTTTCAAAGTGATATTATGGCATGAACTGTTTTATGTTTTATGTGAGTTCTCTTGTACTTATCTGAGTTAACATTCATGTTTTCCAGATTTAGAGTTAGTCTTTTTAGATTAACTAACGATCGGCTCTGAGTTAGCTGCTAAGTGCTTTCCAGAGTTAGTGCACTTTGTAACCTGTGGTGTATGTGATATCCTGTTGAGGGGTACCAGCCACGGTGAATTAGAATTGGTCAAGATTGAACGTAGCATTAGTCAGAAAATGCTCGCGCGAGCGATTTATGAGAAAAAGTCAGAAAATGTTTAGTAGACACGATTCTTTCAATAAAACCCCGTGTGCTACGCTTATGAAATGCCATTTTATCTATTTTTATAAGTATGTTTTCGGCATCGTGCCCACTAAGTACCTTTGTACTTAGCCCTGCATTGCTTTCTAAATGTGCAGGTTGAAGCGACGGTGAGCGGCGACGATTGATGTTGAGTAAAGGATAGGATGCTTAGTTAGAACCCTTCCGCTGCCAAGCTCTGTGTTTTCTTTCGAGATCACTTTTTGAACAATACTTGTAGTCAAAGTCTGTAATATGAACTTAGTTTCTTTTGTACTTTTGTCGAGTAATCCTCAGGGATTAACTCTTTCTTTTATATTCAAGTCTTGTTCATCGATGTTTATCATGTATGTTTAGTCAGTTAACCCCCTTCTTCCCCGCTTCTTTAATCCAACCCCAATCGCACCCCGGCTTCTGCCGTCCCTCAGGATTTGGGGCTGTGACAATTACTTTATTAGACGGACACGTTTTCGGCAAAAATAGATATGACCATTAGTTCCGGAATATTTTACTTAGTCGAAAAGGACGACTCGTTTCCCGAAAAATTTTGAAAAGTTGAGACGTGACAGTACAAATTTCGCACGGAAAAATAAATAAAAACTAACTTTTACCAATAGACTCGTATCGCAAAATAAGTGAATGTAAAGTCAGACGCTTCTGAGTTCTCTAACGAAAATTTTATCGGTCGCCGAAACCCTAATACAGTAGTCGGTTGTACGACTTCTACAACTTATTTTCAGAAACGGACTTCGCCGTTATTCTTATAACTAAATTTCTTTAACTTAGAAGTGCAAAGCCTTAATTAAAACGAAAATTTTCGTGACGAAAGAAATATCCGGGATATTACAAAATAATTAAAAAAGAAGCAGAATAAGTGAAAAAAAAAAATTCGGTGTTGCATAACCTGGGATTCGAACCCGGTCTCCATATTTGACAACTACGAAATTTACCGCTGCACTAGAAATCCACTATGTATTATACATAACGTTATTATATTTATAATGTATGCAGGGGAAAAAATAAAAAATAAAAAACTTTCTGGGTGCGTGGACGCGTCATAGGGCGCGTGTAACCCATGCGTCCAACTTTATGAGTATGGGGGCTCGCGGATCAGATTCGGGTCAAAAGACCCGGTTTTATAGTATGAGTCGGTTATAAGAAAACATTTGTGTAAATTAAATAATATACCAATACTTGTGCATCACCCCAACACAACCATCACCATCACCGCCATTTGAGTCGGTTGTATATGTGCATGTTAAATATGTATCTATATCCACAACATTCAATATTCGTTGTGGTGGTATATATTTGCATATGCTGCACACCTTCATCATTTTTTCATTGACACGAGTGGAAAGGGAAGAGAGTGCTCAAATTGAGGGGCCAGGGCGTGGCTATAATATAAATATATATCAGTATTTTTTTTAATGTCAATATTGGCATAGCTTAATTTATTGTTACTTTTTCTAATATTTTAACCTCTCTGGTTTAGTTCGATTTACAAAGTTTGATAGAGCTTGAATCGACTGATAAAATAATTTAACCTAATCAAATGTTTGGTATGAATAATAATTTGGCAACGCCTCGAATGTAAATTTTATTTATCAAATTAAATGATAATTTATCATCATCATAGCATCCATCCAAAACTACCGTAATTCTAAAATCAATCTTCACATGAAATTAAAACAATCCAAATAATGCACTCATATCCTATCATATCCTATTTTATCAATCACGTCGTCTGAACCGAACGAGGTCTCCTAACTACAAAAAAGAAAAAATAGAAAAAATAGAAAAACAAAAAAGTTTAATTACCATGGCATTGTAGTCTTGTAGATATTTGTATTTTGTAAGAATGAGACTATGAGAGAGCTCCTAGCTACTAAAAAAAGTATAGAAGAAAAAAGATCTTTCATAAATTTTGTAGCAGTCACCATTAGTTCCACGTTTTCTCTTCATTTAGGGCGTTAAATACAGAGCACCATTTTCATTTTTAAGAGCTTCTCCTCGCCGACAAAATATTGGTATGGCGCGTTGGAGGATGACATGTTAATATTCAAATGCTCAACTTTTTTTTTTGAGGCAAATGTTATCCTCAGACATGCCACGTCACAGTTAATTAATCATCAGAATAAAATTTTGATGATAAAACAGATACAAGTCAAAATTTTTGTGATAAATGGATAAGCAGTAATGATTGTGATAGAACTTGATACTCGCTGGAAGTTGTGATGAACATTACAATTCTATTAGATAACAAAAATCGAGCCAAATGATCATAGTGCATCTTATTAAAGCGTATTTGGCTTGAGTTCTAATAAAAGGATCATTTATATGTGATGAACTTCTCTCACAAGCATTAATGATTCCGGAATCATCTCCAACCTAGTTATGTAGAGGTACATAATTTCTTCCTAGAATTCAAATTTCTTAGAAATAGGTGAGCCTCTTAACAAGAGGTAGTGGGAAGCAAAATGATAAACAACAAAATTTAGAAGTTACCAAGTTGCTACCTCTTGCTTAACCATGAATATTGTGAGTTGAAAGTTGGACAATTGACTGACTTCACATGCAAAACATTTATTCAACTCTCTCTCTCTCATACACACACATAATTATATATGTATATGTATATTATATATATATATTTGCTTGAAATGGTGGGCGGGGAAGAAGCATGCATGTGGTGGGAGAAATTCTTGTGTGGGTGTACATGTAGTATATGTACCTCTCACATAATATTATTTTATTATTATCATGTGGTGGGAAAATTTTTTGTATGGATGTACATATAGGGGAATTATAATATTAAAATAATGATATGCGAGAGGTACGTGTACTATATGTACACTCATACAAGAATTTCTCGGTGTGGTAGATGCGTGGTAGATGCTGATGACTGAAAAATTCTGGCATTGAAATAAGAGACAAACACACATTTAAATTTGGCCCTTCGCAATCAATGGTTTCTTTACAGCTTAGGCTAAGCCGCTTTATTTTAGAGTCTTCAAATGTGAAAATTTTGCTCTAATCACAATTTTGTAGGAGATACATATTTTATTGTTTTATTTTTCTTCAGCATGCATTTCACATCTAGCTAGCTCGAGCTTCGGGAACTGGAAACACCCTTTTGTTTGTCCGTAGTCTGCAAATTCCACTATTTCCACCCAAAAAAGAAAATGATAGAAATTTCTATATTATAAATTAAATATTTGAAATTTTCTGTCATAGTTTTAAAGTACTTTGAGTGATATAGATTTTAGGTTTTAAGTACGGGTGAAACTTATAAGGTACTTAATTTGGATATATAAGAGTTTATTTCAAGACATATAACAAAAATTGAATTTGTCCTTTTTTTTAAAGATGGATGAGAAAAATAAATCACACTTTTATAAATAATTTGTAGATTTGATAGATTCTTGTAATAATTTTTAAGGTATAGACAAAAAATAATAAAAAGAGAAGAAACTAAGGTTGACGGGGAATGTAAACACAAAATATTGTATTTATTTAATAAATAAAAATTTGAGTACAAATATAAGAATATCAAATATGCGGGTTCAATCTCTATTTGATCATCTGATTCTTCTCTTCAATTTGATCATCGAACAGTCTTCAAGCAGCCTTTGAGATTTGATGTAGAAGTATGCCTCCTAGATTTCTTTGGACTTGATCTTTAAGTTTTGTAACGTTGATACGGATGACTTTCGCCTTGCTTCCGAGGTAAATGTTGAACTTTGATTTGATCTTTGACTTGATGACGTTAACTTGAACTTTGAGGTTGATGGCGTTGACTTGAGCTCCGAGGTTGATGGTGTTGATACGGAGGACGTCCGCCTTGTTTCCGAAGTAAACGTTGAGCGTCGAGCTTTATAACGTTGACGTGGAGGACTTGCGCCTTGTTTCTGGATCAAACGCCACTTGAGATATTTTCCGCCGAAGAACGCGTTGCTTCCTACGAAGAACGCCTTGAAGCTCGCAGGGACACCTTGAATATTGAGAGAAATTTTAGAGAAATTCTTTCTTCTATTCTGGAGCTCTTGAAGATGATTTTTAGGTGTGATTTGAAGTTATGTGAAAACCTTTATTTATAGTGAAAAATATGGTGGACTTGGAGGGCTTTTGGGCTCCATCAAGTGCTTGAAGGATGAGGTGTCGCGATCTCATTGGCTCTTAAATATTAATGTATATCATTTACTTGTTGCCAAAGAAATAGATATTTATCACCATATAAAGACATATTTATCAATTAAATAACTTACTTTAATATGGATATGATAAGATTCCATAATAAAATAAGATATTAAAATTAATAAAATTTCTATAAAATTTTGATATCTACAGGGAACAAGTTTTTGAAATCTGACAGTTCACCAAACCAATTATTTGATCGGGTTAGTAGTTCGAACGATTGAACTGTTTTTTGATAAATTGGATGACTAGTTAATTTTTTTAATATACACACATATATATGTATATGTTAAAAGATAATTAAATACACTAACTTTATAGGAGAAATTAAATACATTATTTAAATGATAAAAATAAATCAAATTAAAAAAAATTAATTCATTATATCAATCAAAAAGTAAATGAAATTTTCATCAATATTTGTTCAACACATAAATAAGTTTAAATATGGTCAATTATTAGTATATTTATTTTACTAAAAAAATTTAATTGTAATACTCTTCAAATCGTCTGTACACAAAAGCAGGTGTATTTTAAAGGGTAACAAAATAGAATAAAATTTGTAATATCCCACTAAAAAAATTGGGTTAATTTGTCTAAAATACACCACCTTTTTCGAATTTGGAATTTTAACATGACTTTTAATTACTTTGCTTAAAATACAACACATTTACACCCTTTTGAATTTTGACATGAAATCCTAAAACCTCCAAATTATGTCTGACTATCGGAATTGTACACGTGGAATTTTATACATTTTTTTGGGCATAAAGAAACAAGAGGGGCGTACCTGTTAGACATTTTTTGCCTCAAAAGTTCACCTCAAGCTTCCGCTCAGATTTTCATCTCAAGCTTCCGCTGTAATTTTCTGCATGCTTTTAGTATAAATGTCAAACACTGATGGTCCCGATACGAGTTACTGGTGTATGGAGGGGGGGGGGGGAATACACCAGTTAGGATTTTTCAACTTTGAAAACTTAACACTCGAAAATCACTTCAACTAAGTAAAGAAAGGCTCGGCTGAAATCACAACTGAGTAAGAGAACTCAGCTGTGAGAGTGGTGCTGTGCGGAATGTGGTGGAAATTATACTCGTAAAAACAACTCACACTTTTATGCTCTGTTGGTCAAGAACCAAAACAGTTGAGAATGTAAATATGCAGTTTGTATGCCGGTTAGTTTGGTCAGTTGGAAATGCAATAAGTAACTGAACAGAAATAAACACAGACACACAGAATTTAACGTGGTTCGGAGAAAACCCTCCTACGTCCACGGGGAGTTGTGAGTCCACACAAATCTGTCCAAGTTCTTCTGGACAAACCACTCAGCTTACGCGGGCTGAGCAACCGTTATGGATAAGTTTGCGGGTACTTATCAACCTTACTGTTTAGTTTACGGGTACTAAACGATCTAACTACTCAGTTGCAGGAAGAGTAGAATCCTAAACCTTTTCAGGTGAAAGAAAAAAATGTGTTTCCAACTAAAAGCTCGAACGGAAGGTGAGCTGCGATCTAACTCTCTACGAACTCTCACTAAGTGATGTTCTCAAGGTTCGATCTAAAGACACAAAAACTATCTATCTCTAGAACTCTTAACAAGTGATGTTCTAAGAGATTCAGTTCAGTTTGGGAAGAATATTGCTCTTTTCTTTTCGCTCTCAGATTTCTTCTCGCGTGTGTGTCTTGTATTCTCTTCGAATGAATGAGGGCCTCTATTTATAGGCGGAGAGTATCAACTAACCGTTGGAGGAGCTGTTGATCTCTGATCGTTGAAAGCGATGGCTTGTCTCCAATCTCTGCAGACTTTCCCGATATGGCATCTGTGCTCTTCTGCTTTCCATCTGAGACAGCCTTGTGTTGGGCCAAATGGGGTAATGACTGAACGGTCAAACCCTCACGTGACTTCCTTTTTGAAATTTAAATCTTAACAACAGACTTTCAACAAGGGGTGGTCGGTTAAGACTTTCGATCTTCAGCTAGCTTGCTCTTCAGCCGATGTTCTATCTGACAACTAACAGTTGAACTCTCAGCTGACTTCGTCTTCAAACTGTTGATCTTCTTAGTTGAGTTCTACAATTGATGTTCTGAACCTGAACACTCAGTTGTCTTCCTTGTATCTGGTCAGTTGGGTTCGAACGCTCAGATGGCTTTCTTTCATCTGATGTTCTCTTCCTCTTTACTGCTTCTCATCTGATGAACGCTCAGTTGTCTTCCTTACAACTGATGTTCTATCTCTTGAATGTGACTTCCCCCTTTTTGCATCTGATCAAATGAGCTCTCAGTTGTACTTCTTGACAACTGATGTTCTGTCTGAGTGATGCCTTGTTGCCATCTTCAGCTGGAGACCTGTAAAGATAAAATCTTAACTTTGCTCAAACAGCGAGCCTAACTTCTAACATTAGGTTCTGGCAACATCTACTCGGTTGGGGTCGGTCGGTTTTGGAATTCATCAAAACTCTTACTAATAAATTTCCCAACAATTTTCCCCTTTTTGATGATGCCAAAACCACTTACAACTTGAAACCGCTATTGATCTAAACCTCACTAACTTGTCTAAAATCTCAGCTGAAATTCTAGACAGTCTATAAGATAAAACATCAAAGGGTTAGCACAGTTATAACATGGTATTTAAAAGACTGCGATTCATAGCTTGGACAATGAGATATTGTGCGTCAAGTTGAATCGTATATATACTTTGAAGTTTTCATTACAACTGATGATTCCAGGGTTAAGTACAAAACAGATAAAGATACATCAGTTGCTTCAAAAACTACAACATCTCAAAAAAAACTTCGTCAGCTCAAAAACTTCGACAGCTCAAAAATACTGTTGACCGTACTTGCTGAAGATACAGTCAAAGATTTATTTCTTCGCAGCTGACTCAATCCCAGTGTTAACACCATGTTCCTTGCAAACTTATCTCGCCTCAGCCATGATCGCATTTCTGTTCGGAGTGCTTGTGCCTTTGATCATTCCAGGGTCTCCAGATCTGAGTTCCCACAAGGCTTCGTTGAAGGCTTGCCTTGGGTCTTCAGTTGAGTAGACCTTCCTGTAGTAAAAATCATTTATAAACTCATGCTTAAACTGCTCCCAGTCATCGTTCCATTCAGCGTTCATCCACTTGTCAATGTGTGGGAACCGAGACGGGAGCGGGGCTTTCCTCTGTAGCTGCTGCGTCTTCTTCCTAGCCTCAGCCTTCATCTGGTGCTTGTTTATTCTTCGTACGCTCCGGCTGGCTTTATTTCTGTCAACGTTCTTCTCAATTTTGGCCAGTTCCTTCTCGAACTTAGCCACCTTCTTAGCTTGATCAGCAGCGAACTTTTTAATCCAAGAGGGACTTAAGTACTTCTCCTTGGACTCCCCCATAGCTTTGGCAGCTTCGATGCAATCTTCGACTGAGGTCCCGTCAAGATCGGCATCGAGCTCGGCTGTCAGCTCGGCTACGAGGTCGTGGGAGATTTCAAGTTCCTACTCTTCCGTCTCCTTCAGCTGCGATCCTTCTCCAGCTTCTTCCCTTTGAACTTCAGCTGGCCCTCCTTCTTTCCCCTGCTGAGGGTGAACACCTTTTCCAACAACAGCTGCTAGGTCCTTACCTTCCCCCTTTTTGGCATCATCCAAAAGGGTGGCAACAGAGCCATCCAGGGAGGTCAGTTTGGCCTCAGCTTGTTGAACTCGGGAGAAGAGTTCGTCCACAACATCCTTCTCTTCCACCTTCTTGGCCAGCTCTAGGTCCTGGCGTTCCTGCTCGGCTCTCTTCAAGGCTGAAAAGGTCGCAGAGACATCTTTGTGAAGGGTGACGAACTCAGCTCGAAAATTTGCAAACTGAGACATCCACTCCTGGTCCTGTGTCTGCTGGGACTTTGCCAGATCAGATTCAGCAACGGACTTGAAGACGTTGAAGTCCGAGCTGAGTCCCTGAACCGCCTTCTTCAGATCCTTGACCTCCGAGCTGGTAGAAGTGGAGAGGTCTTCGAGCTTTTGCTGAAGGGAGGAGGAGAGTTGTTCCAGCTGATTCTTCCAGGAAGCGTTTTCTTCCATCAACTGATTCATCTTGTCAGCTTCCTCTGCCTTGTTGTGCTCAAGTTTGGACAACAGCTCTTGCCTCAGCTGGTTGACCCTCTCAGTGATCAGCTCACAGATATCATCGGTCGAGTGTGCTGGCTGATCAGAGGGTACAGGCAGTTGTTGCTGATGTGTCTGAGCTGTTGGGTCCACAACAACCAGGGTTGTTCGGCTGGCCAGGTATTGTTTCAGCTTTTCTTCTTCCCTCTTGGCCGCCTCTTCAGCTTCATCGACCTCTTCCATATGGTTGGCATTCTTGGCCAACATATGATCCAGATATTGTACAACTCCAGGATTGCCGCACAGCTCTCTGGTGTCCGTCCCTTCTTGTTAACTGAGATCCAGGTGACGACGGAGCAAAGCCACCTTCTGGTTGTAGGCCACCTCCAGGTTCTGGTAGTCGAAGTACACCCTCAGGTTGGATTCTTCAACCTTCAACCTGTCCCAACCATGGATCCTGAGGGTTTCCTCCTTGACGTACCAATAGCTGAATATCACGCTGAACTGATAGAGCAGTTCCGTCCCGAACATGGTAAAGATGGGCATTGAGCTTGCCTCGGGGAACATGCCGATCAGTTTGCAGAAGCAGTAGTCCAACCGGCCTTCATACTCAGCCAAGATCGCCTGGCGGTTGGCTTCGTCATCGATTGGGGGTGGGTCTATGTCGAAGGAGATGGGTTCAACGGTTTCATCAACGTTGGCCAAAGGAATGGTCTCAACGTTGGCATCGAGCGAGAGGCTCGGGATATTGGACTGAGGACCAGTTGAGAGAACTGGATCCTCTTTGGGTAGGGAGTGGGCTGGCTCAATTGTTTCCTCAGACGCAGGTGGGATTTCCTGGTTGGCATTAGCTCCAGTTGTTGGACTGTCGTGGGACTCCTCAGATGAAGAAGAGTCATCTGAGGAGGAGCTGGATTCCTCCACGTTGATCTCCACCCCTTCAGCCATCTCTTCTTGAAGGCGGGGTTGAATCACGAACGCAACTGCATCAACCGACTGGCTGGATTCTGTTGATTTCTCAGCTGGTGTCTCCACCATGGGGCCTGTTGCAGCCGGTTGAGCTGCTGGCTGGATGATTCTGATTCTGGGCCTTTTCTGGAGGGGTTCCACCTCTTCTTCTTCTTCTTCCTCTTCTTCAGCCACTTCCTCCAGCTGGCGTTTGGCAGGCTTGGTCCTTGAAGGGCGGCGAGCTACTGGGGCTGTCTCCACAGCTGGCTTCGAGGCTCCCTTGGGTGTGTAAACTGCTTCCACAACATCCCTAGCCTTTTTGGCTGTTGGGAACAGCATCAGCTTGCTGAACGGAGGGTCCTCACTCCCTTCCCACGTCAGCTTCTGACCCCTGGTTGCTTGGAGGATCAGGGCTGAGATCTTTGTACCGAAGTTGAGTGTGCCCTTGATACTCAACAGCTGCTCTCCGGACTCAGCAACCGTCTCGGAGATCTTCAACTTCTCCGCCCACAGCTGGCTTTCAAGGTAGCCCAGCCAGTCTATCCTGTGTTGTTCTTCCAAAGCCTTCTGTTGTTTGAGCTTCGACTTGCTAATATCACCGAAAGCTCCTCCGTACGCGAAGGCGCACTTTGATATTACGTCAAATAGAAGTCGGTGCTCCGGCTTCAGTTTTGTCCTCTGCATACTCCCCTTCAAAGATTCGGGGATAAGGAGGATAGTTTGCAGAAATGCATCTGCATCCTTGTCTGTGAAGTTCCCCATCACGTCTATGGCCTCCCGATTTCTAGGAATGATCTTCTCCAGTTCTTTGGATACTTCGATCTTGACGGCAGTGTCTTCCATTGAACGAGAAGTGCTGTTTCGTTGCTTGCACATGATGGTCGTGACAAGGCCGAGTTCTGCATCACGTTGCTTGCACATGTCAGTTGAGCAGACCGTGGTCGGAAAGAATGGTGGCGACGGGAGCGAGTTCCGGCGAGGTCAGAGCTTCTCTGGATAGAATTTGTTCGAAATGAATCTTCGACATCATCATGTCGAAGGATTCCTGGAATGTAGCTGGTTCTGCAGAGAACATTTTCTTGGATGCTTTTGACTTAGGTGCCATCTCAGAGAAATGTATATATATGCAAAGAAGGAAGAAATATGTTACTGGAAATGGTGAGACAATTTCGGAGAAGATGATGAATAGTTAGTAAAGATATGCACGAAAAGAGAAGGTAAGGATCACTTCCTGATTTGCCGCATTATATAGGTATTTGACTTGGATGAGATCAACGGCTGGGGTTAAATGGCGTGAATCCATCAACGGCTAAGATTACGCGACTGTTGGGTAATTTTGACTGACGCTCCACGTGCGCGAGTGAGAAGGTGAATAGTTTAATGTGTCAGCCCAGTCGCACTATAAAGTAAGGCTATAGAAGTTCAGCCAGACTTTACATTAAATGTGACATGATGGCTTGTTTAGTTTAGCTGACATGTTCAGGAATGTTTGAATTTATTTCAAACATTCTCATTTAATATCATAACACCTTCAGTCATAAATGTTACCTGCCAGCTGATGTCGAGATCAACTGTATACCTCAGTTGAGTTCCTCAGTTGCCGCATACCATCAGCTGACTCGAGTTCGTCTGTTCAGCTGACGTCTGATGTCATCAGTTGGCGATCCGCATCTGACATTCCCCCTTTATCTAAGCTTCCCCCTCAGATGGATATCTGTCTCTTTACCTCAGCTGGTTCCTTATCAGGTGGATCTAACAATCCAAGTAAATCACATAGCATTTTGAACCGTGCTTTGGCTAGAGGTTTAGTGAAGATATCAGCCCTCTGAATCTCAGTTGGGATCTTCTCCATGGACACATCCTTCTTCTCAATATGATCTAGGATGAAATGATGACGAATATCGATATGCTTTGTCCGAGAGTGGTGAACAGGATTCAAAGAGATAGCTATGGCACTCGAGCTATCGCAATGAATGGGAACCTGTCCAGTTGCAACTTCATAATCTCTCAGCTGTTGCTTCAGCCACAACACTTGCATGCAACAGCTTCCGGCAGCCATATAGTCTGACTCGGTTGTAGAAGAAGTAACACATGCTTGTTTCTTGGAGAACCATGAAACCAACTTGCTTCCCATGAACTGACAATGTCCAGAGGTAGACTTCCTGTCCAACCGATCTCCGGCTAGGTCCGCATCTGAGTATCCGGTCAGCTGGATATTGTCGTCAGTTGGATGCCACAACCCAACATTGACAGTACCCTTCAGATACTTGATGATGTTCTTTGCTGCCAACATGTGAGCTTCCCTTGGTTGGACTTGAAACCGAGCACACACTCCAACCGCGTAGGATATGTCTGGCCGACTAGCGGTTAGATATAGCAGCGAACCGATGATCCCTCTATACTTGCTGGCATCCACTAGCTTTCCCTCGGCTCCGGGTTCGATCTTCCAGTTAGTATTCATCGGGATCCTTGTAGTCTTACTTGTCTGCAATCCAAACTTGGTGATTAGCTCCTTTGTATACTTAGACTGATTGATGAAAATCCCTTCTGGTGACTGCTTCACTTGTAATCCAAGGAAATAATTTATCTCGCCCATCATTGACATCTCGAACTTCTCCTTCATAAGATCTGAGAATTTCTTACACAGCTCCTCTGACTTGGAACCGAATATGATGTCATCCACGTAGATTTGCACTACATGTATATCATCTCCAACTTTGATGGTGAACAGGGTTTTGTCAACTGATCCTCGTTTGAATCCCGATTCAGAAGAAAACCACAATAAGTGTCATACCATGACCTTGGCGCTTGCTTTAGTCCATAGATAGCTTTCTTCAACTTGTACACTCTTCCATCTCCAGTTTCAAAATCAGGAGGCTGTTCAACATACACATCTTCCTTGATATCTCCGTTGAGGAATGCACACTTCATATCCATCTGATACACTTTGAACTTGTGATGTGCGGCATAAGCTAGAAAGATTCGGATGGCTTCCAGCCTTGCAACTGGCACGAAAAAGTCTTCAAAGTCGATCCCTTCTTGTTGGCAGTATCCTTGAGCTACCAACCTTGCTTTATTCCTCACAATGAATCCAATGGCGTCTCTCTTGTTTTTGAAAATTCACTTCAATCCAATCACCTTGACACCATTTGGTCTTTCTACCAACTCCCATACACAGTTGCGTAGAAACTCATTCAGTTCTTCTTGCATGGCTGTTATCCAGTGGACACAGTTGAGAGCTTCCCCAACATTCTTCGGTTCTGGCACATCAGCTACAAAGCAAGAAATCATGGCAACATCTCAAGCTTGCTCGAATTCCTCTAGAACTGCCAACTCCTCAGCATATTGGGCATAAGTGTTGGAATTTTCTTCGGTTGATTCTGGATTTGCAACTCGGCTTCTTGTACACACACCCTCGGTTGGATCGCCGATGATGTTGTCAGTGGAATGAACTTCATACCATCTCCGGTTGCATCTTCCTTCTTCTTCCAACTGTGACTGTTCCGTAATCTGAGTTGGAGTTTTCAGAGCTGGAGATTGATCAGTTGTTGAGTCTGGATCCTCAACATTGACATTAGTCTGAACTGGACTCGGTTGGGCTTCGGATGCTGATGCAGTTTGAGGAGCATCAGCTGAAGTTCCCCCTTGGGATGAGTTGGGGTTCGCATTCATCTTCAGAGGAGTATGGATCCTCATCCTCAGTTGCCCAAACCAGTGGTTCAGCTAGGTTCTTTTCCCTTAGAGCTTGCGATCTGGTGAGAACAGGTGGAGCAGCTTGATCTGCTTGTTGTCCTTTAGCTTGTTCCATGCACTCAAAGGTAGATTCATCAAAACTAACATGAGGTGTTATTTCCACAACACGAGAGCTGTTGTTGAAAACTCTGTATGCCTTGATCCAAGCAGCATATCCAAGAAATATGCCCTTCGAAGCATCAAAAGTTTTAAACAGAGTCTTCCCATTGTTGTGAATATAACACTTAGAACCAAAAACGCGAAAATATGAAATATCTGGCTTTCTGCGTCTCCATAACTCATATGGTGTCTTTCCCAACCGCTTGGTTAGAAGAGACCGGTTTTGAGTGTAGCAGGCTGTGTTGATTGCTTCAACCCAAAATCTCTTTGGCAGAGTTGAGCTGGCTAACATGGATGTGGCTGCATCCTTAAGCGTTCTGTTCCTTCGCTCAGCTACTCCATTATGTTGCGGAGTACGCGCGGCTGATGTCTGATGGGTAATTCCATTCTTCTCGCAATACTCGATGATGGTTTCATTTAGAAACTTCGTTCCACGATCTGATCGGATAGAAATGATCTTCATCTCTTGTTGGTTCGATATCCGATCCATCAGCTTGGGCAGCTCATCTCGGGTTTCACTCTTGTGATGCATAAAAATGGTCCACGTGTACCTCGAGTAATCATCAGTTACAACCAGTGTATATTCATTGCCATTTATGCTCTTTGGTGTAACTGGCCCGAAGAGATCCATATGGATCAGCTGTAACACTCGGTCGGTTGAGGGAGTTGACTTCAACCGGAAGGAGGATCTAGCGAGCTTTCCCAGCTGGCAATACACTGCAGATGTGTGTTGTTGAAATCACTAGGTTTGGTATGCCTCTTGCATGTTCTTGTCTAGCGAGTCGGTTCATCGTCTTGAAGTTCAGATGGTTGAGCCTTTTGTGCCACAACCAGCTCACATCAGAACTACTCTTTGATAACATGCAGGTGTCAGGGAGGCTGTTGTTCCAATCAGCGTAGTAGACATTCCCTGTTGGTGATCGATTTCCAAACAATATCACCTGCTTTGATCCGACATCTTTAACCCTGCAACCCTGTGCATCAAACTTGACAGAGAAACCATTATCACAGAATTGGCTGATGGAGAGCAAGTTATACTTCAATCCATCAACATAAGAGACATTAGAAATTGAAACATTATTGGTTTCAAGGGTACCGTAACCTCTGGTGTAACCTTTTGAGTTATCACCAAAAGTAACTGATGGACCTTCTTTCTCCACGAAACTTCCAAGCAAATTATTTAGATTTATCATATGTTTCGAGCATCCACTGTCCATTACCCATATTGTTGCAGACGCTTTCTTCTTCCTCAGTTGTTTCTCCTATACCTGCAAGGAGAAACTCGCTTAGGTCCCCAATTTCAGTTGGGTCCTGGAGGGTTAGAACCAGTTCCCCTTGGAACTGTGCGTCGCTTTTCCTTATATACTCGGATGGATTTATCATTCCAGATCACTTTTCATTGATCATCAACTATAACAACACCTCGGTTATCCTTAGGCTTGTTGTTAGTAGTGATGTTTTGTTTCTTGAGAGGAGTTGGATTTCTCCCATGTTGAGCTTTAGGAGGTGAGGCTTTCCCCCTGTTTTGATGGCGGTTCTTAACCTGTTGAGTTTGTCTGTGAGGTCGAACGCCTTGTTGGAAACTTTGTGGCTGATTCTGATTCCAACTCCTCGAGGGTTGTCTGTAACTGTTCATGCCCTGTTGATGATTCATATTATGGCATGAATATCTCCAGTTGTTCGACATGTTCCTCATTGGTTGACTTGGTTGGAACCTTTGGTCAAGCTGATGTTGGAACCGCTATTGATTCAGATGATTGAACCCCTGTCTGTTCTGCGGTCGGTTCCATTTCTTCTGATGTTGACTCTGAGGTTGATGCAGAGGTCGGTTCTGATTCTGAGTTCGGTTGTGATTATGCTTTCGACGCCTCTGATTCCTCTTCTGACTTTTGGAACATTCCCCCTCGGTTGATATCCCAACCGATGGAACATTCTGTCCTACATCTACTACTCCTTTTCCCTTCTCAGTTGTAATTCTATTGGTCGATTGAACTTGCTGAGAGGTGGAGGTTGGATTAGCTTCTGAAGACTCAGCTGTGTTCGGCTCGACAGCTGTGACTTCTACGTCTTTGATGAAGGTTGCTGGTGGAATTCCAGTATCCTTGACAACATCATAACCAAGTCCTGACACGTCATCCATGTGTCTACTATAACTGATAACGTTCTCTATGATCTGGGATGACTGATACAGCTTGATTAGATTGTCCTTCTCAGTTTACAATTCCTTGACGAGGACAGTTATCTGCTCGGTTTGTCCATCTGACTTCTTTATCAGCTGTTCGATCTGAGCCTCTTGATTTTTCAACTGATCTTACTGTTCCTTGATCTGCTTTGTCAACTCTTCATCTGTTGGAGCCTTAGCCTCGTTCAGTTGACTCTTTAGATTCTCAATCTCCTCGGTTTGGCTCTTGTTCAGATCGTCCTTTTCGGTTAAGGAATCTTCAAGTTTGACAAACTGAGCTTGAAGACTCTTAAACTCAACTGATTGGTGATGCAGTTCCTCACTGAGTTCTTGAAAATCACTCCAGGAGGGTTCCAACTCTTCGTCCAGAGATTCCTGCATGTTAGAAGTATTGGAAGAATTTAACTGAGCAGGATTAGATTGTACCTCAATATCATCTTGGTCGGTTCCAAGTGCCATGAGGCATTGATCCTGACTGATGATGTTGTTGGTAGAAGTCAGCTCATCTTCATCTTCGGTGTCAGTGAAGATATCTATATCGTCAGCTGCTTCTTCTGCAACCATGGCCTTGTTCTTTCCAGCTTGTTTGGCCCTTAACGCATCTCTCTCTTTCTTTGAGAGGTCTGGACAGTCAGCTTTGAAGTGTCCTTCCTTGCCGCATTCAAAGCAACCGTTGGTGACAGGCTTTGAACTGTCTCGAGTTCGGTTTGATTTGTAGAATCGTTTGTATTTGCCGAACCGAGTGTCCATGTCGGCTAGCTTCTTTGACAGAGCTGCAATGTTCTGTTGCAGTTCCTCTCTGCTTGGCTCCATTGTAGTCGTGTCAGCCGATCTGGTTGGCCGAGATGATCTCGATTTTGAGTAGTCAGCTCGGAGAGCAACTGACTTTGAGGTTGAACCAACATCCTCAAGTCTACTCGTCTGAACTGAGGACTGAGATCTCTTTCTGTTCACCTTATACTCATTTCCTTTTAAGATTGAGAACAATCTTTCGTTTCCCATTTCGCCAAGGTCGGCTCGGCTTTCGTGGATATTGGTGAAAGTATCCCACTCAGCCGGTAGAGCTTGCAACACTTTGAGATTGATTTCTCTTAGTGTGTATTTTCCTCTTCGGATGGACTGGATTCTTCTGAGGATGTCCATAAACCGGAGCTCTAGCTGATCAATTGTTTCATCTGACTTCAGACAAAAATTGTCGAAGTCTTGACATGCATGTGAAAATTTGTTCTCCTTCGTCTCATCACTTCCTTCACTCAGTGATGCCAGGATGTCCCACATCTCTTTTGCAGTCTCACACTCCTCTATCCAAGGCAGATAACCTTGTCCAACTGTGGACATTATTGTGCTCTGAGCCAAGATGTCTAACTGGCTCACCTTGGCTTCCTCCGGAGTGTAGTCTTCCGGCTACTTCTCCACAAACTCCATAACAGTATCCCCATCGTTGGGATTTGTAGGAGTCCGAGCTATTCTTTCTTTGATGATGATCGGTCCGGAAGAAAGAACCTGTTGCATCCTATGATGCTTCGACAGTAAAATCTTCTTCATCCGTGTCCTCCAGGATGTATAATTTACAACCGAGAACATTACCACGATCTTATCCTTGACTTCCATCTGCACACAACAACAGAGCAAATATGCAAGCAAATATGCACTAGCGTGAAAAGATCTGTTCAGTTGACCACTGAAGAAACTTTCTCGAATTCACACCTTGTGAAACAGAGTCAGTAGTCTTTTGAACCACCGCTCTGATACCACTTGATGGTCCCGATACGAGTTACTGGTGTATGGGGGGGGGAATACACCAGTTAGGATTTTTCAACTTTGAAAACTTAACACTCGAAAATCACTTCAACTGAGTAAAGAAAGGCTCAGCTGAAATCACAACTAAGTAAGAGAACTCAGCTATGAGAGTGGTGTTGTGCGGAATGTGGTAGAAATTATACTCGTAAAAACAACTCACACTTTTATGCTCGGTTGGTCAAGAACCAAAACAGTTGAGAATGTAAATATGCAGTTTGTATGCCGGTTAGTTTGGTCAGTTGGAAATGCAATGAGTAACTGAACAGAAATAAACAAAGACACACAGAATTTAATGTGGTTCGGAGAAAACCCTCCTACGTCCACGGGGAGTTGTGAGTCCACACAACTCTGTCCAAATTCTTCTGGACAAACCACTTAGCTTACGCGGGCTGAGCAACCGTTATGGATAAGTTTGCGGGTACTTATCAACCTTACAGTTTAGTTCACGGGTACTAAACTACCTAACTACTCAGTTGCAGGAAGAGTAGAATCCTAAACCTTTTCAGGTGAAAGAAAAAAATGTGTTTCCAACTAAAAGCTCGAACGGAAGGTGAGTTGCGATCTAACTCTCTGTGAACTCTCACTAAGTGATGTTCTCAAGGTTCGATCTAAAGACACAAAAACTATCTATCTCTAGAACTCTCAACAAGTGATGTTCTAAGAGATTCAGTTCAGCTTGGAAAGAATATTGCTCTTTTCTTTTCGCTCTCAGATTTCTTCTCGCGTGTGTGTCTTGTATTTTCTTCGAATGAATGAGGGCCTCTATTTATAGGCGGAGAGTATCAACTAGCCGTTGGAGGAGCTGTTGATCTCTAATCGTTGAAAGCGATGGCTTGTCTCTCATCTCTGCAGACTTTCCCGATATGGCATCTGTGTTCTTCTGCTTTCCATCTGAGACAGCCTTGTGTTGGGCCAAATGGGGTAATGACTGAACGGTCAAACCCTCACGTGACTTCCTTTTTGAAATTTAAATCTTAACAACATACTTTCAACAAGGGGTGGTCGGTTAAGACTTTCGATCTTCAGCTAGCTTGCTCTTCAGCCGATGTTCTATCTGACAACTAACAGTTGAACTCTCAGCTGACTTCGTCTTCAAGCTGTTGATCTTCTTAGTTGAGTTCTACAACTGATGTTCTGAACCTGAACACTCAGTTGTCTTCCTTGTATCTGGTCAGTTGGGTTCGAACGCTCAGATGGCTTTCTTTCATCTAATGTTCTCTTCCTCTTTACTGCTTCTCATCTGATGACCGCTCAGTTGTCTTCCTTACAACTGATAATCTATCTCTTGAATGTGACTTCCCCCTTTTTTGCATCTGATCAAATGAGCTCTCAGTTGTACTTCTTGACAACTGATGTTCTGTCTGAGTGATGCCTTGTTGCCATCTTCAGCTGGAGACCTGTAAAGATAAAATCTTAACTTTGCTCAAACAGCGAGCCTAACTTTTAACATTAGGTTCTGACAACATCTACTCGGTTGGGGTCAGTCGGTTTGGGAATTCATCAAAACTCTTACTAATAAATTTCCCAACAAACACCATATTAAATATTAAGTGGGGAGTGGGTGTAATACCCCAGACTTTTACTACAGTATTTTAAAATGAAAGTTATTAATAATTATGGCTTTGCACGCCTAAGATCATGAAATTAAATTCTAAGATTTATGGTGAAATCCGTTTCCGAAAATAATTTCCAGAAATCAGACGAACGACTACTGTATTAGGGTTTTTGCGTCCGTTAAGTTTTTCACCCGGAAACTCAGAATCAGATTCAGTCAGAATTTACATTCACTTTTTCGTCGAGACGAGTTCACCGGAAAAAGTTTGTTATTATGATTTTCGTGACGAATTTTGGACTGTGATGTCCCGACTTTTTCTCGGATTTTGAAAAAACAAATTAGGTTTTCCGAGTACGTAAATTATTTCCAATCTAATGGACGAATTAGATTTCGTCGAATCCGTAACTATCTAGAAAAATATTTCTCGACTTTTAAAACGACGTTTAAGAGCCGGAAACGAGAATTTTCGTTAATTTTTCCCTCGCCAAACATGTCCCTAACGAGTCATTTCACTTTGTGGGATATTTTCTACTTTATGACTCACCAAAAATGAGTCATCACGCTCCCCCTTAACCTCCCATTACCGCCACTCCCCTTCTCCATTCTCTCTCTCATTTTCTCTTTATCATCTTCCATTGGAGACTCCATTTCAAGCTCTCTTCAATATCAAAGCTCTTCCATCTACCGATCAAATCCACATCCGAGTTCATAAGACGAAAGGTAAGAGCTTCATCTTCCATTTGAACCGAACAAATCTCTTTTCTCCCATCTTTTATTTTTTTCGAAATTTGAGGATTTAGATAGCATGTTGTCCTTTGTTCGATACATGTTTTCGGATGTTTAGAATCGAGTTCTACAGATCAAATCATGAAGAAAAATCAAGAACCCCAACCCCTAATTATTACCGAAAATTTTCAGATTTTGGGGCTTTGATTCGTGCTCGATTTCTTTGTCGATTGAATGTTAGATTAGTGTTTCTTATGATGTTAATTGATCGTATGAATTGTTTTAGATTTTTCTAAAAATAAAATTCAAAACCTAAGAGACGAAGAAGGCTCGATTTAGGTTAGTAAATGTTATGAAATGCTCGATTATTTGATGGAAATGAGATATACGATGCATGAGGATAAATATATATTAATTTGAGAATTTTCTAAAAATAAAACGAGAAATGTAAGAGACGAAGATGTGTTGATAAGTCGAGGCTCGATAATGTTTTGATAATATGATTTGCATGTTAGTAATGCTCGTTAGATGATAATTGTTGTCGTAAAATTTGAATGAAAACGGAGAATGTAAAATTTTACGTAAGAGACGAACGACGGTCGATAAGTCGAGAATAGATGATGATATGAGGATGTGAATTACGTATTTATGATTCTTGATAGATGATGAATAATGTTGTAAATTTTGAACGAATTCTAAAGATGTTAGATTTTTCGTAAGAGACGATCGATTGATGATAAGTAATGATAGAAAAGTCGATTAATGATTCTATTTGGATATTGATGATTATTAATGATTAAGGAACGAGTTTGTAGTTGACGACATGTTCGTCCGAGTATTGAAAAGATGAGTTGTAGTTATAATCGAGAAGTAGAAAGAAGAAGTTAGGAATTTGAACGAGAACTTGAATTGGTTTAGTATTTGTATAGTTTGAACAACGAGTTTTGATCATCGTGTTTATAATCGAGAAATGGAAAGGGGTTTATCACGTAAAATGATACGAGGTGACTGCCTTGGATCAGTTTTTGTGCGAAAATAAAAGTGTTTAAGCTTTAATCGAACCTAGAAAACCGTGCGTCGATTTTATCGAGCATTAGGGTTTCACTCAGCAGTTTTGCGACCTTCTACGGAAACTGCGATATCTCCTAGCTCATTTATCGGAATTGAGATCCGCAAATTGGAGAGTAAACTAGACACTCATACCTTTCTTTTGGTACTAGTTTCGACCCCTGTTTCGCAATCCCATGTTCTGGATAGACTTACTGACCTCGTGCAGTGTATGTTCAAAATGTAGTTTCTTAAGTTGAATTCTTCTCAACGTGAACTCTTTCGACCTTTTTAGTCGTTTCAAGTTATCGACTACCTTCTTTCTACCGACCTAAAGTGTCGAGTACAGAACTGAGTGAGTGTCAAACGAGATGCGTTTGTATCTCATTTCTTTTTAACTAAAAGAGTTTAGTTAGCGTGCAAATGCCTAAAACGTCTAAAGAATAAAAACTTAATCCGATTTTCGTATTCGTTTATCGTATGCGACCGAGCTTTAAAGTATGATTTTTACGATGAAGGAGGAAGTCGACACCAGAGATAAGACGCAGATCAGAAGACGGAAGCATGTGTCTTTGTTCTGTAATCTATAAGGTGGGCTTTTATGTATGAAACAAAACGAGCAATGCTCGAAAACCTTTTCTTTATCGCTTTGATAATCGTGTTTTCAAAGTGATAATCATGGCATGAACTGTTTTGTGTTTTATGTGAGTTCTCTTGTACCTTATGAGTTAATCAAAAGGGGTTAACTAACGATCGACTTTGAGTTAGTCAAAAGGGGCTTTCCAAAGTTAGTGCACTTGTAGCCTGTGGTGTATGTGGTATCCTGTTGAGGGGTAGCCAGCCACGGTGAATTATGACTGGTCAAGATTTGAACGTAACATCTATGAAAAATGCTTGATCAAGCTACTTTATGAATGAAATGCAAATGTTTAATAGGCACGGACTCTTTTAAATGAAAACCCCGATGCGCTATAAAATAAGATGCTTGTTTATCTATACCTATGATTATATTTTCGGCAACGTGCCCACTAAGTACTATTGTACTTAGCCCTGCATATGTTTTCTAAATGTGCAGGTTGAAGCGACGAAGCGGCGACAGTTGAGTTAGAGTTGAATAAGAATTAAGGAAGACTATGTATATAGTTCACAATTCCGCTGCTAGCCTCTAAACTCTTTTTGATATTGTGTATTAATGTAATACCCCGAAGTTCTAAACCTTTTGAGAGCGTTATAATTAACCGAATAAGTTCAAATGTCGAGATTTGTGGAATAAAAATTTTCTTTCTAATTGAAGAGAAATGAGTAAAACGTCTAGAATGCTTTGTGCGTTTTGTGTGAATTTATATGTTCTATTTCTTGAGATGATGATGTGATATATTTGTTGAGTTTGTTTATATGAAAATGAGTATGAGATCAATTTTCAGAAAAAAAACCCGAAGAGTTTGTTTAATTAAAAAGGAATAATGTTGATCACCGAGAAAATTCTATGCGCCGAAGAATTTAGAATAGAGTAGAATTAAAACCTTTGAACCTAGAATTTCTTCTAAGGTTATTGAGATAGGATAAGAGCTTATCCGAAATAATTTGAGAAGAGTTACGAGGAATTATTCTTTAAGGGATTAATAACGGACTAATAAGCCGACTAATTTCTTTTAAGATCTAAAAGACTAGATGATCGGAATCGTTAATCTTTTAAATGAAATGTGAAATAGGATTGAGATGTTTTAGTGTCGGAAATGAGACAAGGAGAGGTTAGACCCGTTTATAGCATAAACAAATTAATACGAATCGTTTTATCCGGAAAACCTTTACGACCGGATAATTAATACCCGTAACGACACAACGAGGACAAGTGTCATTCTCCCTCTCTCCCTCTCACGCCACCTCACCACCTCTCTCCCATCTCTCTCCAATTTCCCATGCAAATTTTCATAATTATATCTCCACCATGATCATAGCAAAAGATTGCATGCAAATTCAATCACATTACCTCTTAAGCATTTCCAATATCCAACACTAAATGTAATCATGCTTTATTCCCTTTGTTGGATACACATGCATGTATCTACCTCTCTCTCTCTCTCAACATCTCTCTATGTTCAAAGAGAAGGAATTCATTTCATCCAACATCAAGCAAAGAAAAAGAAAACTCTCCCTCTCTACTCTCTCCCTCCCTCACGGCATTCACACACACGCACATACATTTTGATTTTCTTCTATGCAATCTTGGCTTTCAAGCTTAACATCCATGGAGATGAAGTGAAGATCATCATCCTCCATCTAGTTCATCCATATCTTCAAGAAAAGGTAAAAATCCATCAAAGTTCTTGATTCAAAAATCAAATAATCATCCCCATTTTTCTTTCATTTTTGGCTCTTAAGCCCTAAAGAAATGGATGATTAATTATTGTGTTATTCTTTTCTTTGAGGATTCAAGAAGAGTTCTTCCATACATCCAAGCTAAAGTTTGAAGCTCATTCTCCCCATCTTTCGGTCCCAAGAAGCCAAGAAAAGAGATCCGATTTTAATTTTCAAAGTATGATATTCCATTTGATTAATTGTATATATGTATATCTCTAAGCCCTAAAAGAAAGAAAACATGCATGCATGGTATTTATTTATATTTAGGCAAACTTAGGTTGTTAATGTGAGAATTAAATGAGAAGAAATTATTAGGAGAATCGAAAACTAGGATTTAATCGGTGAATTAAGAGAAGAAAAAGAAATTAAATCCCTAAAAAAATTATGAAAGCCGAAATTAATAGAGAAAAATAGGAAAATATGAATTCTTTGAGTTATTGTTATTTTTATGCTTGATTTATGATTTTTATCATGTTGAGAATGGAATTATATACATGAAAAATTGAGAAATAAAATGCCCTAAAAACACTATGAATGCCGTGTATTTTAAGAGAAAAAGAAGGAATTATTTCGTTGATTTTATTGATGATTTGAGTGATGTTTTGATCATGAAATTATTATGTGAGATGTTGATTTAATCATATATGTTATTAAGTATAAGAAAAACAAGTTGCATGTTAAGTTTTTGAAGAAAATAAATTGTGATAATATTAGAAGATTTGGTCTTTTAATGTTATAACGTGTGTTAAAGAGTTAGTTTGAATTATGGATTAAAATAGAAATTTTTGCAACCAAAAGAATGAAGTTTAAAAGCTTTTAAAATATTAAGAATTGAGAAATGCATAAAAAAATATTTCTAACAAGTGTTCTTGTATTAAAACTTGAAGATTTGAATTTTTAATAAACTAAATCAAAAAGAAGTTTTATAATTAACACTAATAAGATAAACTAATTTTTATAAGAATGTTTTTGAAAAATAAAAGAAATTGTTAAGTAAGAATTAGTTTTAAATTAAGAACAAAGAAGGAGAACGTATTAAATAACTAAACAGGAAGTCGAGAAATTCGAGTTAAAAATGAGTAATTAAAAAGAATAAAATTGAAAAGAAGATTTAATCGAGTCGAGAAAAGGATGTTAGACGAATTAAGTTAAATACTCGTATAATGTAATTAAGTAGATAATAGCATAAAATTCGAGTAATAATTTTGAAGTTAATTATTTAAGTAAGTTGTTTGCAAACCGTGCGAGTTAAAACCCGAGAAGATTTGCCAAGTTAATAATTAGAAAAATAATAGTCGAGTTAAGAAATGAGAATTGAATTAGAAATGGAAAATAAATTCCAATTTCATAAAAATTTAATAATAAATTAAGAGAAATTTTATTAAATGAATAAAGAGTTTATAAAATGCTTCATAAGATAACGAATTTGGAAAAAGCGCTGTTTATAAGCCAAGAAAAGATTATTGATGTCATTTGAGTTTTAGTAAAAAGAAACGCATAACCAAATTAAGTTCTATTGTACAATTAAATAAATGTTAATGTGTCTTGAAGTGTGTTTGACATATTTGGAATTACTATGTGGTTAAATAATTGTTTAAGTGCATGATATTAATTGTGACGTGCAGAATTACTAAGTTATTTGTATGCAAGATGATTGAATTATTGATTTGTTAAATCGAGAAGTGACTAAGTTTTTAAAAAGAAAGCTCGAATAATGGAATGTAGATAGACGACATTTCATAATTTAAGTGCGAAGTGCTAAGACGTGGTTAATTAGCATTAACCAATTATCGAGTAGAGTTAATAGTTTAAAAGGCGAGAATGCGAGATCTGTAAGAAAGGATAAGGCATAGAGAGAATCGACTCAAGTAGAAGTCCTCCAGTTGAGTCCAACGCCTTTTTGTCCGTCTTTGCGTATCTTATTTTCTTTATCGATGTCGAACTGTGAAGGATCGAGCCGGACGGATCGTTAAGCGAGGACAAATAGCCCTTAAACCGCCTAGCTAGAATCTTCGGAAGTCAGGTGGGCTTTTCTAAACCAAAACTATCGATGAAAGTTATTATGTTATTAAATGTTATTATATGATTTTAAATGCGATTGACTTGCCGTTTTTATTGAGTTTGGTATGTGTTGTCATTTGTTTATGTGAAGATGTTGTTATCCTGTGAAAGGCAGGAAACCCACATGTGGTATGTTGAATGTTGAGGTGACCGTGAGCCTTGCTTCGGTTAGGCCGGTCATAGTGTTCGAGAAGGAGGCCTACTTCTCGGCACAGTAAGATTGAATGTGACAGATGATGCATACTATTACTATATGTTATGTTTGACTGCGTAGTCTGTTTAAAAGAAAATGTTTTAACATGCACAAGTAAAACTGTTTTTAAATTCTTTAAGTACTTGTGATGTTCGGCAAGGCAAGTTCAATTGATATAGCTTTTAAAAGCATCTTTATCCAAATGTTTTGGCTTGTGTTCACTGAGTACGAAGTACTCAGCCCTGCGTGTGTTTCTAAACGTGCAGGTTGACTGGATGGCGATGGCATGGACGCTTGGTGGTGTGGTGTTTCTTTTGGTTGAGTCAAATATAATGTCGGACAGGCATTCGTACGTCTTCATACGTGCGAGTGTTGGGTTTTGAGTCAAGTTATTCCGCTGCAACTTTTTGAAACTATGTTTGTTGATATACTCTGACACTTATGTTTTTGATTCCGAGCAATGTGCTCGATGATTTTGAATACTCGTTGAACCCTTAATTTCGTTAACTTGAAAAACTTATCGTATCTTGTTGGATTGTTATTCTAAAATGCTCGGTTATTGCTTCATTATGCTGTTAGAGTTTTATTCGAATGCTATTGTGTTTTATTGATGATTTCCCCGAGCATGTTTCCCCTTATTTGAGTTGATTGTTAGTTGGTTAGGTTGTGTTGTTGTTCGTAAGTCGCACCTTGAGAGTCGGGGCGTGACAGGTTGGTATCAGAGCAAGGCTTTGATTGCTCTGTAGTCTGTTATTCTTTGATAAGTCGAGTCTAGATTTAATTCCTAGACTTATTTGAGTTAGTAAACCACACCAAGCTATCCTCCATCTCATCCTGCAACCAGGTATGTCTTATTTTTTTTTAAAAAGTTTTTCAAGTTAAAGTGATGTTTGAGTTATCAAGGTGTTAAGAATTTCTTTTAAGTTATTTATGAGTTATGATGTTTAAAGATGAAAATGGTTAAGTTGATTAATAACTAGATTGCTTTTGAATGTCCTCCCCAATGCGTGTTCGTGTGGAAAAATCGGAAAGAATGAAATGCGTGTGCGATTGGTTACGTAATTTGGAATTGCTGAACGAAAATCCCCCTTTGAACGCAGAAATGAGTATGTAGTGGAATTTGTAGTATGCTCGATTAATTGTTTAAGTGTGCTTATGCGTTTAAAATTCGTATAGGATGGACGACAACGATTGGATGCAGGAGTACTTGCACATGAGAAAGATGAGCACTGAGTCGCTAGCGGAATTTCTAGCGCGTTGTCATTCGATATGGGGAAGAGTTCAGTATATGGACATAGGACCGTTGGAAGGCATGACGCATCTAATCCAAGCTCTACCGCAGGAATGGAAGGATTGGGCAGCATCCGTTGTCCCTCGATTTTTAGGCTACCGCTACTTTGACCGAAATTTCAGCCCGTTTCATGACTTATGGTGCTCCTCCTCCAGAACCATATGATGATGATACTCCAAGTTTGTTAAATGAAATTGTTCGTGCTCCACCATCAATCCCTCAAAATGATCCCGTCTTCCTCCAAATCAATTCGCCGCCACGAACTGTGCTTGAACCTCAAAATTCCCACTCAGATTATCCAATTGTAAGTGGTGTGCTTTAATTCATTCTTTTGACCCTTTTATTTTGTCTAACTTGCCAACATTGCAGCCGAGTGGATGCAATGGAAATCCTTCAGCAAATGAAGATCAGTTTGTCGCATACATGTGTCGTCAGCAAGAAACTTTTTCAAATCATCCCGAAGCAGAATCTTCTAGGCCAGCTCGTCCGAGCAACGACAATGAGAACGAAAGTGAGCCAAATGATGCAGCAACAATAGGAAAAGGATATCTTCAAACCTTACCTAGCAATGTTTTTCCTGCCTCTTTTGCTTGTGCATCTACCTCCCCAGCAAGGCCAGAAGACGAGCACAACTCTCAATTTGGCGTCTCCACTGATGCAGCTCCTTACCTTCGTCAAGAAGAGAATCCTAACACCCCGCCATGGGTTGAATCTGAGCTAGCTGCGATGAACTACCCCTTGGAAGACTGTAAGGAAGCCTTGAGGGAAGCTGAACGCGAATGTTTCGCCATTGAGGATGACAACGTCAACGAAGAAGACCAGTTTGTAGGCCAGATGCTTGAGGAAGAAGAGGAAGAAGAAGACCCCGAAGAGGAAGAAGATCCCATAGAGCACGTTGGAGTAGACTCCGATGCGGAGCAGTATGATGACAATGGACCAAGCGAAAGCGATTCTTGCATGTAGAAGCAATTCAAGGAAGCCGTGGAAATTTAAGTTTTATCATGTGTGTTTGAGAGACGAACTCTTTTATTTTTCAGTAATGTAATTTGGTTTAAGACTTGCATAATTTGAGTAGGAAGAAGGGAAATTTTCAAGTGAGTCCCTTTTGTTTATAAGTCCTTAAAAGAGGCCGCCGTCAGGCGATGTAGAATGAGCCATATGGCTAATGATATTGAAATTTGAATTTCCTGAGTTATCAATTTGAATTGAGTATGTGAAAATGAAAGTGATGATATTTCATTCTATGATTATGATTGATTGCTTGAGAATAATGATTGTCTTGAGAATATGTGATGATGATATGAATGTTTGATGACTATTGGAAATTGAATGAGATGCATGAGAAGTTGAAATAATGAAATGATTTGAGAAAGTTCTTGATTGCTTTTTAATTGCTTAAATACAGATCGGGAATCGTATTCCTCCCAAAAGAGAAATGTTTTCAGAATCGAGAAAGGTTCCTAGTGAACTAAAGAACTAGAGTGGCTAAAGTTTTCTTGTTGTAAATTTTTAGAATGCAGCCAAGACGCAGAAATGTCAGAATCCCTGAAGATAACCCGGAAGGACAGCGTGATCCTACTCCGCCCCCTCCGAATGAGAGACGAGTCGAAGAATTTTTTCTCCGACAAAATCCCCCAACCTTCGATGGTAAAGGCAGTCCAGCTGATGCTAAGGATTGGATTCGTTCTCTTGAGCGAATTTTTCGTTTCCTTCGTTGTTCCGATCGTGAACGTCTGGACTGTATGACGTACCAGTTGAAAGGAACTGCCGACTATTGGTGGGAAGCGAAACAAAGAATGTATTCCCCCGAAGAGCGCGAGGATTTAACGTGGGATCAGTTTAAGGAAGCCTCGTATGAGAAGTACGTGCCGAGAAGTTATCGCAAGCAGAAATCCAACGAATTCACGAATTTGAAGCAAGGGAAGAAGTCTGTGGCTGAGTATGATTGAGAATTCTGTGAATTAGCTCGTTTTGCGCCTGATATGGTCGACACTGATGAGAAGATGTGCGAATTGTTTTGAGCAGGACTAAGGCAAGACATCCGAGTAGTTCTTGCTAGTCAAAGTGGTTTGACTTACGCCGAAGCTTTGAACCGAGCTCTTGATGTGGAATTGGCACTGCAACCAGAGAAAGGATCACATCCTCCAGTGAATTCTCAATTTCAAAGCCAGACAACGACAACTGTATCTACTCATCAATCCCAGTTGGGCCAGTATGGAAAGAGGAAGGGAAAATGGAATGGTGGGAACCACCCGAACAAGAGGCAGTGGCAAGGAAAAAGCCAACAACAACCCCAGAAGGGAAAAGCTCCGCAGATCAACCAGAATAACCTACATATAGGACCCTTAGGATTCCCTCCTTGTGCGAAATGTGGTAAAATGCATCAAGGCGTTTGCAAGAGCGGGAGTAATGTTTGCTATACTTGTGGTCAACCTGGTCATTTCTCGAACCAATGCCCGAGTAAGCAACGAGGATTTAGAGGCGGAAGATCGAATCAGTTCCAGCCGTCGCAGATGAAAGACATTGAGGCAGTCCCTCTGCAAAAGTTTGTCCAGCATCATCATAAGCCGCCGCAGCCAAAGCAATAACCTCTTCAGCAAGAGCCTCCGCATTTTCAAAGAGCCTACGCGATTGAGCAGAAACCGCTGGAGAAAGAGAAAGGAAATTTGGCAAGTATGGGAAAGCTTAAAAGCATACCTGTTATTGTTTTGTTTAATACGGGAGCTTCGCATTCGTTTATATCTAGCATTTGAGTAGAAAACCTAGAATTGAAGGTAGAAGAATCAAACTAGGTGCTTAGTGTCGCAACCCCTTTAGGTAAGTCTGCATTAGTTTCGCGTGTTTGCTCGAATTTAGAATTTGAGATCGGAAATCGTAAGCTGATCGCGAAATCCCTGAACGTAATCCAGATGTGTGACATGGATATAATCCTAGGAATGGATTGGTTAACCGAGAATTTTGCGACGATTCAATGCAACTTGAGGCAAATATCGTTCAACCCCCCTGGAGAAGAGTTGACCGTAGTTTTCGGAGTGGAAAAGAGAATGAAGAAAAGCGTGCCAATAATTTCGGCTGTGAAAGTGCAAAGATTGATGCGGAAGAAAGATACACAGGTGTATCTAGTTTATCTGAATAAAGACGAAAACCAAGAGTTGAGTATTGATGATGTTCCAATCGTGAGAGAATTCAAGGATGTGTTTCCAGAAGTGTTACCAGGCTTACCCCCTGATCGTCAATTGGAATTTACAATCGATTTAGAACCCGGATCAGCCCCAATATCCAAGGCCCCGTATAGAATGGCTCCAAAGGAACTTCAAGAGTTGAAGATCCAACTGCAAGAATTACTAGACTTAGGCTATATTCGACCAAGTGTATCGCCTTGGGGTGCTCCAATATTGTTCGTGAAGAAGAATGATGGTAGTTTAAGGATGTGCATAGACTACCGAGAGCTAAACAAGATTACGCTTAAGAACAAGTATCCTTTGCCAAGGATAGATGATTTGTTTGACCAGCTAAAAAGAGCCAGTGTTTTCTCCAAGATTGATTTAAGATCTGGATACCATCAATTGAAGATCAAGCAAGAAGATATTCCAAAAACTGCTTTTAGGACGAGATATGGACATTACGAATTCATAGTAATGCCATTTAGGTTAACAAATGCTCCAGCAGTATTTATGGATATGATGAACAGAGTATTTCACGAGTATTTGGATAAGTTCGTTATTGTCTTTATAGACGATATTTTGGTTTATTGAAGAGATGGGGCTGAGCATGAAAAGCATTTGAGGATTGTGTTAAAAACGCTTAGAGCTGAAAAGCTGTATGCCAAATTTAGTAAATGTGAATTTTGGTTGAAAGAGGTGAATTTCTTAGGACATGTTGTTTCGTTCGAAGGAATCAAAAACATGGAGAAGGTGAAAGCCGTACAAGAATGGAAATCCTCGACATCAGTCCATGAAATCCGTAGTTTCCTCGGTTTAGCAGGATACTACCGGAGATTCATAGAAGGATTCTCCAAGATCGCGAAGCCGATGACAAGCCTGTTGAAGAAAGAAACAAAGTTTGAGTGGACGGAAGAATGTGAAAGGAGTTTCCAAGAGCTCAAGACGAGATTGAATACAGCTCCAGTGTTAGCACTACCCGAGCCAGACAAAGACTACATCATATACACCGATGCATCTGCTCAAGGACTAGGATGTGTCCTAATGCAAGATGGAAAAGTGATTGCGTATGCTTCAAGGCAACTCAAACCTCATGAAGAGAAGTATCCAACTCATGACATGGAATTAGCAGCTGTCGTTCATGCTTTGAAGATATGGCGACATTATCTTTATGGAGCCAAGTGTGAAATATTTTCAGATCACAAGAGTTTGAAGTACTTCTTCGAATAGAAGGAGTTGAACATGAGAAAAAGAAGATGGCTCGAGTTGGTGAAAGATTACGATTGCAAGATATCTTACCATCCCGACAAAGCAAATATAGTAGTTGACGCGCTAAGTCGAAGGAGAAAGAAGGAAAATTCGGAAGGGACCGAATTAGGATTTCTTCTAACTGATGAAGTCAAGTTGATCGAAGAATTTGCAAAGATGAGAATTGAAGTAATGGTACCTCCGGCAACAGTAGACCAAGTGATTGCTACCTTAGTAGTAATGCCTGATTTGAGAACCCGTATTATAAAAGGTCAGAGAAGAGACGAAGAATTGGAGAAGCTACGAATGAAGGTGAGAAGAGAAGAAGTTAAAGATTTCTCGGAGTCGAGCGATAATGCCTTGTTGTACCAAGGAAGAATTTGCGTGCCTAATGATGATAAACTGAAGAATGAGATAATGAGTGAAGCTCATGAAACCCCGTATACAGCTCGTCCCGGCAGCACAAAGATGTACCAAGACTTAAAGAAATAGTTTTGGTGGAATGGAATGAAGATGGATGTGCCATTGTTCGTTGAAAAATGCCTAGCTTGCCAGCAAGTGAAGTCTTTGCATCAAAGACCATATGGACCTCTGCAACCGTTACCAGTCCCAGAGTGGAAGTGGGATGAAATCACAATGGATTTTGTGACAGGATTACCAAGATCAAGGAAAGGAAATACAATAGTATGGATGATAGTGGATAGGTTGACGAAGTCTGCTCATTTCATACCTATTCCACATACCTATGGATCAGCTAAGTTAGCTGAGATCTATATCAAAGAAATTGTGAAGTTGCATGGAGTGCCGAAGACGATTACCTCGGATAGAGATTCGAAGTTCACAGCCCGTTTTTGGGAGAGCTTCCACAAAGAGTTGGGAACTCAGTTGTAGTTCAACACTGCTTATCATCCCCAAACCGATGGTCAGTCTGAGCGAACGATTCAAATTCTTGAAGATATGTTGAGAGCTGTTCTGCTAGATAAAGGAGTTGAATGAGAGAAAGTCTTACCTCTTGTTGAATTCGCATACAACAACAGCTATCAGAATACGATAGGAATGACCCCTTACGAAGCTCTTTACGGAAGGAAGTGTAGATCGCTGCTATATTGGAATGAAATAGGCGAAAGGAAGGTGATAGGGCCAGAAGCAGTTGAAGAAATGATAGAATCTGTGCGCCAAATTCGCGAGAAGGTTAAAGAAGCTCAAAGTCGACAGAAGTCGTATGCTGATAATCGAAGATCCAAGTTGGAATTTGAAGAAGGAGATAAAGTATTTCTGAAAGTGTCCCCGTCGAGAGGAGTCTATCGCTTTGGAGTTAAAAGAAAGCTTAAACCTCGTTTTATAGGACCGTATGAGATCCTTGAGAAGATTGGATCCGTATCTTATCATTTAGCGTTACCGCCCAGTTTCGGAAGCTCGCATAATGTTTTCCACGTATCGCAACTGAGAAAGTATGTCTTCGATCCGAAGCACGTAATACGCCAAGAAGATATCGAAATGAAGCCCGATCTAAGCTACGAGGAGAAACCCGAGAGGATTTTAGATCATAAAGTTTAGCAGCTTAAAACGAAGTCGATTCCCTTAGTAATGGTCAAGTGGTGTCATCATGATCTCGAAGAAGCCACTTGGGAACTCGAACAAAAGATGAAAGCAAATTATCTCGAGTTATTTTCTCAAGGTCAGTAAATTTCGGGACGAAATTTTTTTTAAGAGGGTGAGGATGTAATACCCCGAAGTTCTAAACCTTTTGAGAGCGTTATAATTAACCGAATAAGTTCAAATGTCGAGATTTGTGGAATGAAAATTTTCTTTCTAATTGAAGAGAAATGAGTAAAACGTCTAGAATGCTTTGTGCGTTTTGCGTGAATTTATCTGTTCTATTTCTTGAGATGATGATGTGATATATTTGTTGAGTTTGTTTATATGAAAATGAGTATGAGATTAATTTTCAGAAAAAAAAACCGAAGAGTTTGTTTAATTAAAAAGGAATAATGTTGATCGCCGAGAAAATTCTAAGCGCCAAAGAATTTAGAATAGAGTAGAATTAAAACCTTTGAACCTAGAATTTCTTCTAAGGTCATTGAGATAGGATAAGAGCTTATCCGAAATAATTTGAGAAGAGTTACAAGGAATTAATCTTTAAAAAATTAATAACGGATTAATAAGCCGACTAATTTCTTTTAAGATCTAAAAGACTAGATGATCGGAATCGTTAATCTTTTAAATGAAATGTGAAATAGGATTGAGATGTTTTAGTGTTGGAAATGAGACGAGGAGAGGTTAGACCCGTTTATAGCATAAATGAATTAATATGAATCGTTTTATCCGGAAAACCTTTACGACCGGGTAATTAATACCCGTAACGACACGACGAGGACAAGTTTCTCTCTCCCTCTCTCCCTCTCACGCCACCTCACCACCTCTCTCCCATCTTAGCAAAAGATTGCATGCAAATTCAATCACATCACCTCTTAAGCATTTCCAATTTCCAACACTAAATGTAATCATGCTTTATTCCCTTTGTTGGATACACATGCATGTATCTACCTCTCTCAACATCTCTCTATGTTCAAAGAGAAGGAATTCATTTCATCCAACATCAAGCAAAGAAAAAGAAAACTCTCCCTCTCTACTCTCTCCCTCCCTCATGGCATTCACACACACACACACACATACATTTTGATTTTCTTCCATGCAATCTTGGCTTTCAAGCTTAACATCCATGGAGATGAAGTGAAGATCATCATCCTCCATCTAGTTCATCCATATCTTCAAGAAAAGGTAAAAATCCATCAAAGTTCTTGATTCAAAAATCAAATAATCATCCCCATTTTTCTTTCATTTTTGGCTCTTAAGCCCTAAAGAAATGGATGATTAATTATTGTGTTATTCTTTTCTTTGAGGATTCAAGAAGAGTTCTTCCATACATCCAAGCTAAAGTTTGAAGCTCATTCTCCCCATCTTTCGATCCCAAGAAGCCAATAGAAGAGATCCGATTTTAATTTTCAAAGTATGATATTCTATTTGATTAATTGTATATATGTATATCTCTATGCTCTAAAAGAAAGAAAACATGCATGCATGGTATTTATTTATGTTTAGGCAAACTTAGATTGTTAATGTGAGAATTAAATGAGAAGAAAACGTTAGGAGAATCGAACACTAGGATTTAATCGGTGAATTAAGAGAAGAAAAAGAAATTAAATCCCTAAAAAAATGATGAAAGCCGAAATTAATAGAGAAAAATAGGAAAATATGAATTCTTTGAGTTATTGTTATTTTGATGCTTGATTTATGATTTTTATCATGTTGAGAATGAAATTATATACATGAAAAATTGAGAAATAAAATGCCCTAAAAACACTATGAATGCCGTGTATTTTAAGAGAAAAAGAAGGAATTATTTCGTTGATTTTATTGATGATTTGAGTGATGTTTTGATCATGAAATTATTATGTGAGATGTTGATATAATCATATATGTTATTAAGTATAAGAAAAACAAGTTGCATGTTAAGTTTTTGAAGAAAATAAATTGTGATAATATTAGAAGATTTGGTCTTTTAATGTTATAATGTGTGTTAAAGAGTTAGTTTGAATTATGGATGAAAATAGAAATTTTTGCAACAAAAAAAATTAAGTTTAAAAGCTTTGTAAATATTAAGAATTGAGAAATGCATAAAAAAATATTTCTAATAAGTGTTCTTGTATTAAAACTTGAAGATTTGAATTTTTAATTAACTAAATCAAAAAGAAGTTTATAATTAAAACTAATAAGATAAACTAATTTTTATAAGAATGTTTTTGAAAAATAAAAGAAATTGTTAAGTAAGAATTAGTTTTAAATTAAGAACAAAGAAGGAGAACGTATTAAATAAATAAACAGGAAGTCGAGAAATTCGAGTTAAAAATGAGTAATTAAAAAGAATAAAATTGAAAAGAAGATTTAATCGAGTCGAGAAAAGGATGTTAGACGAATTAAGTTAAATACTCGTATAATGTAATTAAGAAGATAATAGCATAAAATTCGAGTAATAATTTTGAAGTTAATTATTTAAGTAAGTTGTTTGCAAACCGTGCGAGTTAAAACCCGAGAAGATTTGTCAAGTTAATAATTAGAAAAATAATAGTCGAGTTAAGAAATAAGAATTGAATTAGAAATGGAAAAGAAATTCCAATTTCATAAGAATTTAATAATAAATTAAGAGAAAATTTATTAAATGAATAAAGAGTTTATAAAATGCTTCATAAGATAACGAATTTGGAAAAAGCGTTGTTTATAAGCCGAGAAAAGATAATTGATGTCATTTGAGTTTTAATAAAAAGAAACGCATAACCAAATTAAGTTCTATTGTACAATTAAATAAATGTTAATGTGTCTTGAAGTGTGTTTGATATATTTGGAATTATTATGTGGTTAAATAATTGTTTAAGTGCATGATATTAATTGTGACGTGCAGAATTACTAAGTTATTTGTATGCAAGATGATTGAATTATTGATTTGTTAAATCGAGAAGTGACTAAGTTTTTAAAAAGAAAGCTCGAATAATGGAATGTAGATAGACGACATTTCATAATTTAAGTGCGAAGTGCTAAGACGTGGTTAATTAGCATTAACCAATTATCGAGTAGAGTTAATAGTTTAAAAGGCGAGAATGCGAGATCTGTAAGAAAGGATAAGGCATAGAGAGAATCGACTCAAGTAGAAGTCCTCCAGTTGAGTCCAACGCCTTTTTGTCCGTCTTTGCGTATCTTATTTTCTTTATCGATGTCGAACTGTGAAGGATCGAGCCGGACGGATCGTTAAGCGAGGACAAATAGCCCTTAAACCGCCTAGCTAGAATCTTCGGAAGTCAGGTGGGCTTTTCTAAACCAAAACTATCGATGAAAGTTATTATGTTATTAAATGTTATTATATGATTTTAAATGCGATTGACTTGCCGTTTTTATTGAGTTTGGTATGTGTTGTCATTTGTTTATGTGAAGATGTTGTTATCCTGTGAAAGGCAGGAAACCCACATGTGGTATGTTGAATGTTGAGGTGACCGTGAGCCTTGCTTCGGTTAGGCCGGTCATAGTGTTCGAGAAGGAGGCCTACTTCTCGGCACAGTAAGATTGAATGTGACAGATGATGCATACTATTACTATATGTTATGTTTGACTGCGTAGTCTGTTTAAAAGAAAATGTTTTAACATGCACAAGTAAAACTGTTTTAAATTCTTTAAGTACTTGTGATGTTCGGCAAGGCAAGTTCAATTGATATAGCTTTTAAAAGCATCTTTATCCAAATGTTTTGGCTTGTGTTCACTGAGTACGAAGTACTCAGCCCTGCGTGTGTTTCTAAACGTGCAGGTTGACTGGATGGCGATGGCATGGACGCTTGGTAGTGTGGTGTTTCTTTTGGTTGAGTCAAATATAATGTCGGACAGGCATTCGTACGTCTTCATACGTGCGAGTGTTGGATTTTGAGTCAAGTTATTCCGCTACAACTTTTTGAAACAATGTTTGTTGATATACTCTGACACTTATGTTTTTTATTCCGAGCAATGTGCTCTATGATTTTGAATACTCGTTGAACCCTTAATTTCGTTAACTTGAAAAACTTATCGTATCTTGTTGGATTGTTATTCTAAAATGCTCGGTTATTGCTTCATTATGTTGTTAGAGTTTTATTCGAATGTTGTTGTGTTTTATTGATGATTTCCCCGAGCATGTTTCCCCTTATTTGAGTTGATTGTTAGTTGGTTAGGTTGTGTTGTTGTTCGTAAGTCGCACCTCGAGAGTCGGGGCGTGACAATTAATCACTGTAGTCTAAGTTCTATAATATAACTTAGAAGCTTTTGATGTATCTTGCTCGAGTAATCTTTCGAGAATTAACTCTTTCCTTTCGTCAATAAAGTCTTGTTCATAGAAGATAAGTTGTTATGTATGTATGTCTATTCATTCATCCATTTTCTTCCCCGCTTCTTTAATCTAATCCCAGTCGCTCCCCGGCTTCTACCGTCCCTCGGGATTTGGGGCTGTGACAGTGGGGTTGGGTCGTGGGGAAGGGGGTGCACGGGATGGGTAGGTATCAGTTTTACAAAATAGTGACCTCGTGTTATGTTGTCAAACGGACCACCAAGTATTATGGCTTGTGGGAATAGTTAATAATAACAAATATATTTGGTTATTTTATGCATATGCACGCAACACAATTTACAAAAAGTAGTCAACGTGAAAAAGGACATGATATTACTAAAACATTCATTAATGTAATAACAATGACGTAGCCACATTTTTTTTTTCAGGGGGGCGAAGATTTTAAACAAAATGAAAAGATTGTTAATTTGGTGGTAATACTTAGTTGGTCTATTATAAATTATCATGTTATTTTGCATTACAATTGTCACAGCCCCAAATCCCGAGGGACGGCCAAGCCGGGGTGTGACAAGGGGTTGGATTAAAGAGGCGGGGAAGAAAGGGGAATTACTGAATAAATGAATAATTTAACATCTATAACCAAGATAATATACTATGAACTAATTCTTATTAGACAAAAGAGAGTCAATCTCGAAAGATTGCTCGACAAAGTTGTGATCAGAGAAGACTAGGTTTAAAGTATGAACTTAAACCGAAAAGATTAACAACAGTAAGAGAGTTATTTGCAGCGGAAAAAAACGTAGAATGATATCACATATCAAATGTGAAATGGAGGCTCAACTAAACTTTACTTCCTTAAGTACGACCTTTACTCAACCTCCTTCGCCTTCATCACTCAACCTGCACATTTAAAAACAAACATGCAGGGCAAAGTACATAAAGCACTTAGTGGGCACATTGCCGAAAACACATCATACTTAGTATAGATTAATTAGGCATCTTTTCATAAACACTCGTAAGACTTATACTACTGTACACTTAATTCTGGATAACACACTGTGGATTGACTCAGAATCCGATCGTCTGGATAGCACTCTGTGGGCTAACTCAGAATCTGTCCCTCTGGATAGCACTCTGTGGGCTATCTCAGAATTTGATCGTTTAGTTGGAATCTCTGGATAGCGCTCTGTGGGCTAACTCAGAATCCAATACTCTGGATATCACTCTGTGGGCTAACTCAGAGAGGCACAAGAGAATTCACATAAGACAATTCATTATGCACTGATAGTTACTTTAATACACACTTATTAAAGTAGTAAGTAAACACTTTCGAGCAACGCTCATTTTATTTTGATAGAAAAGCCCACCTTAATCGTTTACCGAACTAACTTTAACCTTCTGTCTTCCGTCCTGTCTTCAACTCCGACTTTCTCCTTTTATCGCAAATAAACAAAGTTTAACAAACGGTCGAGACAATAAAGGAAAAAGAACTCGAATTCGTTTTAGACTTTTTGGGCCTTTGCACTTTACTACTTTCTTTTGATTAACGAATAAACGAGACTCGAACACTTCTCGTTTAGAACTAACTCGGTTCCTTACTCGACCACTTAGGTCGGTTAATAACGGAAGTCGATAACTCATAACGACTTAAAAGTCCTTAAGGAATTGTGTTGAAAAGAATTCAACTTAAGAAATTAGGTTTACATAAGTTTCTGCACAAAGCAGAGGTTCTGAAGTTCATACAGAACAGAATATTTCAAAACAGGGGATGTTCCCTGTACCAAAAGAAAGCCACGGGTGTCTAGTTTACTCTCCAATTTACGGATCTTGTTTTCGTTAAGCGAGCTAAAAGTTATGACGGTTTCCGTAACGCATCGCAAAACAGTCCGCGTGGAACCCTAGTGCTCGTTAACTTGATGCACGACTTTCTAGGTTCGGTTTATTTTAAACCACTTATATACTCACGAAATTTCTGTTTCAAGGAAGTAAATACGAACAATCATTCATCATGAACTCCTTCACATTTCTCGATTAAAAACTCGACTATAATTACTCGTCTTTTTCAACTAATCATTTACCAGACCAAAATCAATTCAAATTTCACTTTCATTCTACAACTTCTCGTTTATAAACTATAACTTATATCATCTCGGATGGAAATATCGTCAATTACAATCTCGTTCGTCAAACGACAACAATCATTAATAACCGATTAAGTTCCTTGTTCGATTTTTCTATCGACACTTAGACTCGTTTCTTCGTCTCTTATCAAAATTCCAACCTTCTTAGAATTCATTCAAATTTTCCGGTTACGATCATTAACTAACAAGATTAACATATATTCAAATCATAGACCTAAATCATTATTCATTCTCGACTTATCGATGATTCTTCGTCTTTTAGCGAAAATCTGACGTTCTCCGATTTTGCTCAAACTTTACAATATCATTCATCATCTATCAAGATTCACTAATACGTAAACCATATACTCAAAATATTAACGAGTCTCAACTTATTGTCGGGTTTTCGTCTCTTACGATTTTCATTTTATTTTTAGAAAAATTCCAATAAATTATATAGTTATACACATACATACTACATCTCATTTCTATTATCATAACATGCAAATCATAACATCTACTACACCAAATCATCAATTCTTTCTCTCTTACATTTCTATTTTTATTTTTAGAAAATTCTAAATTAATTCATGTGATCATCTAACATCACATAGAACACTAATCCATCAATCAAACATCAAGAAAATCGAACTACAACAAACCCCTAAATCTCCCTAAAATTTCGGTAATAACAAATAGGTTAGGAGGGATGATTTCTTCATGATTTCAATCCATAGAATCATTCCTAAACATACTATATCATGTATTAAACAAAGATTCATCATGCTTCTTCATCCTCTATATTTTTCGAAAAAAACAACTTGATGGAAAAAGATTTTTGTTCGGTTCATTGCGTAGAAGAAGTTCCTACCTTGTCGAATATGGAATCGGATTTAAGATCGATCGGTAGACGGGAGACTTGTGGAGCTTTGAAAAGCTTGAAGATGACTCTTTAATGGAGGATTGAGAGAGAGAAATGAGAGAGAATGAGGGGGGGGGGGGGGGAGGGGGTAATGAGGAAGAGAGGGAGAGAGGATGACTAAGGCTATTACTATTTGATAAAGTGATAAATATCTCAAAGGTGATGACTCACATATGTAGGTGGCGGTTTTAGGGGGTTTTATTTGACGGAAATATCTCGTATACGGTTCCAGAACGTCCTTATAAAAATCAAGAAATGATTTCTTAGATGGTTACATTTTCGTCGAAATCTAATTCGACCGTGACATAGAGGATCTGTTCCTCAAAAGAAATCCACCTGTCTTTAATGAATCAGGAAACCCGAGCGATGCTGAGCTTTGGGTAAGAGCTACAGAAAGAATTTTAAAACTTCTCTGATGTACTGATAAGGAGCGTCTTTCGTGTGTTGCGTTTCAACTCACCGGACCAGCTGATTTCTGGTGGAAAGCTAGGCAGAAGGTTATTCCGACAGAGCATCTGGCTCAGTTTACTTGGGATGAGTTTAAGGAAACATTTTATGACAAGTACATCCCTAGAACCTATAGAGCAAAGAAGGAAGCAGAGTTCTACAGTCTGAAACAAGGGAAGATGACAGTGACTGAATATGATTCAACCTTTTGTGAATTGTTAAGGTATGCACCCGAGCAGGTAGATACTGACGAGAAGATAGCAAAGAAATTCCGTGGGGGACTTAGACATGAACTAGGAATAGCATTAGCCAGCCATGGAGGACTGAGCTATATAGACATACTAGGACGAGCCTTAGACATGGAGACAGTTATGCCGGATGAACAAAAGATTGTAGCACCCGTACCAGCACCAACCTAGGCTCCAACTCAAAACCAGTCCAACAACAATAACAGTGGCCTTAAAGGAAAAAGGAAATGGGAAGGAGGAAATCAAGGTGGAAATCAGCGTGGCTTTCAACAGCCGAATCAGAATAATCAATCTGGACAATGGAGGGAAAATAACCAACAAGGACAGTGGCAGGGACAACAGGCAGACAATAACCAAGGAAGAATCACTGTTCCTACCTGCCCTAAATGTAATAGAATGTAATTTGTTAATTGTTTGGCAAACATTGACGGTTGTTATAACTGTGGTCAGAAGGGACACGTGAGAAGAAATTGTCCGAAATCATTGCAACCAGTAGGATCGAATCAGTATGGTCAGCCCCAACCCTTGAGAGCTAATCAAGCTCGGCCACATCTGCAACAACAACAGTCACAACAGCAACAAGAGCAGAATGCATGGACATTTGTGAATGGGCCAGAAGCACAGGACAAGGGCAAGGGTCACTAGGCAAGTAATTGGCGTAACTCAGACTGGTAGTAGTCTAATTTTATATAAGTCCTCGTTGGAGGCAAAACAGTACTCGTTCGACGTATATGTTATATGACCTCGTGAGTGGGCTTTGACTTCGTTAAAATTTCTTCTAAATCACATTAGTTTAACTTGGTTAATAAGGAACTTGTTTAACTTGGGAAGTTAAAAAGTTTATAGAACTAGTATCGAAGTTATTACCTATTTCAGTTTTGTGAACTTTTTAAGTGGAAAGAAAAGGGGTTTAGTAAAGTAAGTAAACGCTTAAAGTAAAGTGTTAATGAAAATGTTTGATATGGATATAATCCATGGGATGGAAGGATTAGGATTGTGGTATCAAATACCATCCATGAAAAGCTAAACGTCGTAGGGTGTCTCTTAATCGAAGAAGAAACACTTGTACAGAAATTGAGATGATGGATTTGGAAGTGCTAGATACACCTGAGACGATAACGAACCGAATAGTTACACTAGTAGCTACACCAGACTTACGAGAGAGAATTTTAAGTGAATCCGAGAGAACGATTCAAGTATTAGAAGAAATGTTAAGGACGATAGTGTTAGATTAAAGTCTAAAAGTTATCAGGCTACGATAAGTATTATGCCTTACGAAGTCTTGTATGAAAGAGAAAAATCTAGAACTAGATTCGCTCGGTGAAATGATAGATCAATTCTTTCGTCAGATTCGAACCAAAGAGAAGGAAGTCTAGAAGTGACGAAAGTCTTAAGCGATGTATGACAATATGACTTAATTTAGAAAATGAGGACAAGATTTTCCTCATGATTTTCCTGCTAAGGATTATTGTGATTATTTCTTCGCGTTCAGTATAAGCTTAGACGAAGCTTTATATGATTTTTAGATGTCTTGGAAAAGATAGTTTAATGTGTATAGATTGGCCGTGTCGCCAAGTCTATGGAATGTTTATTATGGTTGTGTATCTCATTTGAGAAAGTACGTGTTCGATTCTAAAAACGCGTGATTCATCAGCAAGACGTCGTTCTTGATTAAGTTATAAGTTATGAAAAAACACAGCGATCGATCTTGGATCGAAAAGTGCGAGAGTTAAGAAGTAAGTCGATACGATTAGTAAAGTATTTTGGAAGTACCACAGGCAAGAGGAAGCTACGTGGGAACTTTTGCGAAGGAGGTAAGCAAATTTCGGGACGAAATTTTTCGTTAGAGTGGTAGAATGTAATACCCCAGATATTTTCTTCCGACGAGAAATAAAAATTTTCTAATTAATTAAGGTTTTGCATGCCTAAGCTAAGGATTTTCAATTCTAAGACTAACGGTGAAATCCGTTTTTGAAAATAAATTTCAAAAGTCGGTTGAACGACTACTGTATTAGGGTTTTCGCGTCCGATAAAATTTTCGCCCGAAAACTCAAATCGAGAAACCGTCTGATTTTACATTCACTCTTTTTGCGAGACGAGTAAGTTAGTAAAAAATCCGTTTTTATTATTTTTCCGGATAAAATTTGGACTGTGATGTCCCGACTTTTTATCGGATTTTGAAAATCGAATTAGATTTTCCGAGTATGTAAATTATTTCTAATCTAATTGACGAATTAGATTTCGTCGGAAACGTAACCGTCTAAGAACTTATTTCTCAATTTTTAATACGTCGTTCTAGACCCAAAAACGCGATATTTCGACTAAAATATCACACCAAAACCGCCACATACCCTTATGACTCATGTTCTTGGATGATTCCTATACTTTACACCTAGCTTAGTTAGATTTTATTTCATCAAATTACATTAGTCATCATCTTCATTTCCTCCACCTTACAACCGCCCCTCTCTCTTCTCTCTCATCCTCCATTGTTGCTTCAAGTTCTTCAAGGATTTTCTTCATCAAACTTGCTCATCATCCATCAAAATTCAAATCCAATCACATATTCTTCAAGGTAATCATCATAGCTATCATTCTATCCATTTAGAATTTTAATTCTCCTACTTTGTGCCATGACTGAAATTTATGGTGTTGTAGTAGGATGTTTTAAGTTTTAATTCTTGTTATTTAATGTATAGAAATGAATTGTTATGGTTGAAATCAAGTAGAAATCCATTTCCCCTAATGTTGTTGTGGACCGAAAATTGGTACAAAATGGAAGATGAAGATTTAGTTTAAAATTAGATGATGGATTTATGAATTAATACTTTATTGGATTAGTAGATGGTGGAAATCGAAAAGGAAATCAATTCCCCTAATTATTTGAAGAGAACCGAAATTAGGGGTTAGGGTTTGAGATTTTTGGAGTTCTAATTAAATGAAATTAGAAGTGTTAGATATTGTTTTAATTAGTATTTGATGGTTTGATGATTAAATTGAGAAGTAGGATATCAAGAAGATATGAAATGAAGTTGATAGTGATATGTTTAAGTGTAGTAGTGGATGAGGTTATATAAATTGTGAAATATGAATTAGAACTTGAAAATGTTTTAAGCTTGAAATTGAAATGAAATGGTTTTGTACTTGATTAGTTGAAAGTCGAGGATTTATACGCCGAGTTTTTAATCGAGGAAGGAGAAAGTATTCATGAGGAATGATTTCGTGTATAGACTGCCTTGAGACAGTAATTTCGTGAGTATATAAGTGGTTTAACATAAGTCGAACCTAGGAAGTCGTGCGTCGAGTTATCGAGCACTAGGGTTAATCGCGGACTATTTTGCGACGTTTCACGGAAACTGTCATAACTCTTAGCTCGCTTAACGAAATCGAGATCCGTAAATTGGAGAGTAAATTAAACATCCGTGGCTTTCTTTTAGTACAGGGCACATCCCCTGTTTCTGAGTACCCTGTTCTGTATGAACTTACTGACCTGTGCAGAAATTTCCAAAACTCATTTTCTTAAATTGAATCCTTTTCAACTTCGTTCCATGTGAACTTCTAAGTCGTTATAAGTTATCGACATCCATTAATCTACTGACCTAAGTGTCGAGTAATGAGCCAAATCAGTTTATAAATGAGAATTGTTCGAGTCTCGTTTATTAGTTAATCAAAAGAAAGTAGTAAAGTGCAAAGGCCTAAAAGACTAAAACCGATTTCGATTTCCTGTTTCTTTTATCATTGCGATCAAGTTTTAAAGTTTGTTTATTTGCGATCAAAGGAGGAAGTCGGAGTTAAAGAGAGGACGGAAGACAGAAGGTTAAAGGTTGTTCTGTAAACGATTGAGGTGGGCTTTTCTATCAAAATAAAATGAGCGTTGCTCGAAAGTGTTTACTTACTGCTTTAATAAGTGTGTATTAAAGTAACTATCAGTATAAATTGTCTTATGTGAATTCTCTTATGCTCTCTGAGTTAGCCCATAGAGTGCTATCCAAAGTATTGGATTTTGAGTTAGCCCACAGAGTGCTATCCAGACGATCGGATTCTGAGTTAACCTTCAGTGTGTTATCCAGAATTAAGTGTACAACAGTATAAGTCTTACAAGTGTTTATGAAAAGATGCCTAATTAATCTATACTAAGTATGATATGTTTTCGGCGATGTGCCCACTAAGTGCTTTATGTACTTAGCCCTCCATGTTTGTTTTTAAATGTGCAGGTTGAGTGACGAAGGCGGAGGAGGTTGAGTAAAGGTCGTACTTAAATAAGTAAAGTTTAGTTGAGCCTCGATTTCACATTTGTTGTGTAATCATTTCGGTTTAAGTTGTGTAATCATTTCGGTTTAAGTTGTTCATACTTTAAACCTAGTCTTCTCTAATCACAACTTTTTCGAGCAATCTTTCGAGATTGACTCTCTTTTGTCTAATAAGAATCAGTCATGCTATTTTTATCTCGGTTATAGATGTTAATTTATTCATTTATTCAGTATTTCCCCTTTCTTCCCCGCCTCTTTTGTCCAACCCCTAGTTGCACCCCGGCTTGGCCGTCCCTCGGGATTTGGGGCTGTGACATTCATCTAATTAGTGTCTTTTGAGTCTAAAAATGATTCTAGAAGCTTTTAGATAGGCTTGAGACTCGTCAGAAATCGTCCGAGAGAAAATTCAGTTAAGGTCCAGAAAACCCTAATACGAATAGTGAATTCAAACTTTTTCATCTTTAATCGAAATTTTAATCTAAAAATTTGATTTCTGGATTTTTTCATTTATTTGGTGAAGTTTGAGATGAAGTAGAGAGTTTTCCGACGTCGAGAAGGAGTCGCGGTGAGTTTCAAATTGTTTGAGAGTTTATTGAAAAAGTAGGGTTAAATTGCACCAGATAACTTTTTCTTCCGACGAAATTTATATCGCATTTTTTATCACCGGGTGCAACTAAAACTCTATTAATTCTATCCTACTCTCACAAACTCTCACTCTCCCTCACGCACTCTCTCTATCTCTCTCTTGATCATTTCTCTCTCATCTCTCTCTCTCCCACCGACCTCTCTCCTCTCTCATCTCTCTCGGCCATAAAAACACACACACACACAAGAATTCCATTGAAGAAAAACTTTCAAGCTCCAAAAATGATGATAACTTAGCCTCCGATCATACAACGACTAAACTAATAAGGTATTTGTAATCCTCTCATCACGGTGATCGTTTTGAGATTAGAAATCAACCTCTTCCTTTCTCTTTAAAAATTGTCAGCTTTTGTGCATAAGGATGAAGCTCGATTTTTGCTTGTTTGGAACTTAGAGTTGCCCTTTGATCTATCAAGCCTTCAAGTCTACGTAAGTCTCTTGATTCTTGTTCGATTTCATTGGCTAAAACTTAAAAAATCCCTCTTTTTCCTCCCTCTTTTGTTCTATCAAAATAGTCCTCCCAACAAGAAAATCGAAGCCTCTTGTTCTAGTATTGATCTATGAGTTCTTGAGAGACTTTTATGCATAACAATAGGAGTCAAAACTCTTGATTGTCATCTTCCCCTCAATACCGATTGATGGTCCCGATACGAGTTCTGGTGTATGGGGAGGGGGGAATACACCAGATAGAAAATTTTAAAACAACTCTCGAAAATATCTCAACCGAGTAAAAACACTCAGCTGGATTCACAACTGAGTAAGAGTACTCAGCTGGAAGAGTGGTGCTGTGCGGAATGTGGTGGATAAAAACTAACTCGTATAAAATCAATTCACGCTTAAATGCAAGGTCGGTCAATAACCAAGTCAGTTAAGATGCAAAGGTGCAGTTTTGTATGCTGGTTAGTTGGTCAGTTGAATATGCAATCAGATAACTGAATAAATAAACACAACACACAAAGATTTACGTGGTTCGGAGAGAACTCCTACATCCACGGGGAGTTGTGAGTCCACACAACTCAGTGCAAGTTCTTCTGGACAAAAACCACAAATCTTACGCGGGCTTTGCAATCGTTAAGATAAGTTTACGGGTACTTATCCACCTATCTACTCAATTCCGGAAAGAGTAGGGTCTTAACAATCCTTTTGAGAGAATGTGTGAAAAGGTAGGTTTCCAACTAATAGCTCGAACAAGAAGTGAGCTAGGATCTAACACTCTATGAACTCTCAGCTAGTGATGTTCTCAAGGTTGGATCGAAAAACACCAAGACAGGAGCTAACACTCTAGAACTCTCAACTAGTGATGTTCTTAGAGGATAACATCAGGTTTTGCTTGAGTGCAGTTTTGCGTTCTTTATCTCGCTCTTTAATCTCTTCTCGCACTTTGTCTGTCTCGTAAGTCTTGGTGAATGAATGAAGGCCTCTATTTATAGGCGGGAAGAATCAACTAGCCGTTGGATGAGCCGTTGATCTCTGTTCTTGTGAAAGCGATGGCTTGTCTCTCATCTCTGCAGACTTTCCGAATTTGGCAACTGCGTGCTTCTGCTTTCCATCTGAGACAGCCTTGTGTTGGGCCAAATGAGGTAATGACAGAGAGTCAAACCTTCACGTGACTTCCTTATTTGAATTTCAAATCTCAACATTAGTTTTTCAACAATAGATGGTCGGTTGAGAAGTTTGATCTTCATCTGATTTGTCTTCATCTGATTTGTCTTCAGCTGATGTTCTGAATCTTGAATGCTCAGTTGTCTTTCTGATGTTCTGAATCTTTGAACGCTCAGTTGTCTTTCTGATGTTCTGAATCTTGAACGCTCAGTTGTCTTTCTGATGTTCTGAATCCTGAACGCTCAGTTGTCTTTCTTATGTTGTAAATCTGATCAGTTGGCTCGAACGCTCAGATGACTTTCTTCCATCTGATGTTCTCTTACATCTTCCTTCTTGAACGCTCAGTTGTTTTTCTTGCAACTGATGTTCTGTCCGAGTGAAGCCTTGTTGCCGTCTTCAGCTGGAGACCTGTAAAGATAAAATCTTAACATTGCTCAAACAACGAGCCTAACTACTAACATTAGGTTATGGCAACATCTACTCGGTTGGGGTCAGTTGGTTTTGGAATCAATCAAAACTTTACTCAAATTTTCCAACAATTTCCCCCTTTTTGATGATGCCAAAACCCTTATAAAACCCTTACAGATCAAACTGATCTAAACTCTACTGACCTATCTAAAATCTCAGCTGAAATTCTAGACAGTCTATAAGATTGAAACATCAAAGGGTTAGCATAGTTATAACATGGTATTGAAATAACTTTGCGATTCAGAGCTTGGACAACTAGAGATACGTCAAGTTGAATCGGATAACTAATGAAAAGTTTTCATTACAACTGATGATTACAAAAAGAATGCACAAAGCTCAAAATTACATCAGTTGCTCAAAAACTTTAACTTGGCTAATACTTTAGCCCATACTTTCCAAAAATTCTAACAAAAATTTCTCTCTTCGCATCCGACTCCTTTGTGATGTCAACTCCATGTTCTTGGCAAACTCTTCTTGCTTCAGCTGCAATCCTTTGTCGGTTGGGATTTCTTGAGTCCCGAATGTAGCTCAGTTAGAGCTTCCTTGAAAGCTTTTCTTGGGTCCTCAGTTGTGTACAGCTTCCTGTAATAGAAATCATCCACAAACTCTTGTTTGAATGATTCCCAGTTATCATTCCATTCCTCAGGCATCCACTTGTCCACGTGCCTGAACCGACTTTGGAGCTTAACTTTCCTTGGCAGCCTCTGTTGTTTCAGCCTTGCCTCAGCCTTTACTTGATGTTTATCTATTCGTCGTCGGCTGCGGGAGGAAACATTCCTGTCCAGGTTCTTGGTGACCTTGTCAAGCTCCTCCTCAAACTGGTTGACTCATTTAGCTTGGCTGGCAGCAAACTTCTTAATCCAGTCGGGATTCATGTAGTCTTTTTCAGCAACATTCATAGCCTTGGCAGCAGCAATACACTCTTCGGTTGTGATACCGTCGAGTTCCGCATCAAGGTCGGCTGCTATCTCAGCTATGGAGTTGTAAGAAACTCCATACTTCTCCGCCTGCTCCAAGTCCTTCGCCATTTCAGCTCCGCCGACGTCGGTTGGCTTAGGAGTGGACTTCTTCTTCTGGGCTTTCTTCTTCGGCTGGCTTTTCTTCAGCTGAGATTCTTTGTCAGCTGGCATCTCTTCCTCAGTCTGGGTCTCATCTTCCCCTTGCATCTCAACTTTCCCCTGCAACTCCTCTTCCCCCTTTTTATCTTCCCTCTTTTTGGCATCAGCAACAAGGCTTGCTACTGATCCATCCAGAGAGGTGAGTTGTTGTTCAGCTTGTTGGATGTGGTTGAAGAGCTCATCGACCGTGCACTTTACTCCAACCTTCTTCGCCAGTTCAGTGTCCAGACACTCTTGTTCGGCTTTCTTAAGTGTAGCGAGGTTTTCATTGACTTCGGTCTAGAAAGCAACGAATTCAGCCCATCTTGACTCGAACCGAGACTCCCATTCTTGGTCTTGAGTCTGTTGAGATTTGGCAAGGTTGAAATCAGATAAGGACTTGAACACGTTCAGATTGGATTTGATTCCATGAACGGTTGTCCTTAGTGCATTGATGTCTTGGCTGGTGGAGGTTGAGAATTCTTCCAGCTTTATCTTCAGTGAAACATTCTCCTCTTCCAGCTTCCTGTTCTTCTCCTCATGTGCTTCCAACATCCTCACCTGATCTTCTTTGTTGTGCTGGAAGTTGGCAAGCATCTCCGTCCTTAGTTGGTTGACCCTCTCAGCTATCAGCTCACATATTTCTTCAGTTGAGGGCGCTGGCTGATCAGTTGGTGCGGGTTGTTCAATCTGAGCTGGCAATTCAACAGTAACCATTTCTTGGCGGTTGGCCATGTACTGTTGAAGCTCCTCTTCTTCCTTCTTGGCTGCTGCGGTGGCGGCGTCCAGGTCATCAAGGAACTCAGCTGACTTGACAAGCATGTTGTCCAGGAAGGCGACACAGACTGGATCAGCTGACTCCCTGGTGTCTTTTCCCTCAGCCTTGCTGAGGTCCAGACGACGCGTCAGCAGTGCCACCTTGTTGTTGTAGGCAACCTCAAGGTTGGTGTAGTTGAAATAATCTCTGATGCGTGACTCATCGGCTTTGAGCTGGTCCCAACTGTGTATGCGGATGGTGTCTTCTTTGACATAGCAGTGGCTGAAGATTATGCTGAACTGATACAGTAGCTCAGTTCCGAGAGTGGTAAAAACCGGCATATCGCGCGCTTCTAGGAACATCCCAATCAATTTCTGAAAGCAGTAGGCCAGCTTGCCTTCATGCTCTTGTGCGACAGCCTGACGATCAGCTTCGTCATCAATGGGGGAGGGAGATAGATTCTCGTATGGAATCGGTTCAAAAGTTTCATCAATGTTGACCAAAGAAGTGGTCTCAACATTGGCATCGAGCTAGGAGCTCGGAATTTCGGATTCTGTGGGAATGGGAATATCAACAGGTTCATCAACATTGGCCGAAGAAATAGTCTCAATGTCGGCATCGAGCGATGAGCTCGGAATATCTGGTTGTTGATCGGTTGGGAGAGTGAGAGTCTCTTTGGGCGGTACGGCATCAGCTCCTGTCGTGGGGGAGGTTGGAATGTATTCGGTTTCCTCAGAGGAGGAAGAAGCATCCGAGGAGAGATCCGTTTCCATGCCTTCAATCATGTCTTTGTGAGGAACAACCTCGAAGGCAGCCGCTTCAACCGAGTGACTTGACTCAGACGGCTCCTCAGCTGGTGTCTCCTCAACCGGTGCCTCCACAGCTAGCAACTCCTCAACTGGCACATCCTCAGCTGGCACATCCTTAGCTGGTACATCCTCAGCTGGTGTCGCAACCGATTTCTTCTTGATCCGAACCCTCAGCTTCTTCGTAGTTGGTTCTTCAGCTTTCTCCTTCTCCGACTCAGCTCTTTGTCGGCGTGCAGTTGTGGACTTGGAAGTGCGGCCGACAGCTGGTGGCAGCTCCTCAGCTATGTCTTTTTCCTCAGCTGTTTTCACAACATCCTTCTTCTCCTTAGGAGTATAGACACTCCTAATAATGTCCTGAGCCTTCTTTGCTGTTGGGAATAGCATCAGCTTCTTCACAGGGGTCTCCTCGCAGTCTTCCCAAAACATGTTCTGATCCTTGGTTGCGAACAGGATCAGGGCAGAAATTTTGCAACCGAAGTTGAGAGTCCTCTTGACACTCAACAGCCTTTCCCTGGATTCGGTTGTGATCTCGGAGATCTTCTGCTTCTCCAATGTCAACTGGTTTTCAAAATACTGGAACCAGTTGATCTCATGCTTGTGTTCCAAGGTGAGCAACTATTTGAGCTTCGGTCGGCTGATGTCGCCGAAGGTGCCGCTGTAACCGAACACGACCTTGGATACGACATTGAATAGAAGTCGATGTTCGGGCTTCAACTTCGTCCGCTGCATATTACTCTTTAATTTTTCTGGAGTGATGAGAGCACTCTCCAGAAACTCATTGGCGTCCCCATCGGTGATGTTGTCGATGGTGTCTGTGGCGGTATGATTTGGAGGAATGATTTGGCGTAGAATATCGGAGACTGCAATGAGCACGGTGACACGGCGAATCGTTTTGGCCGGAACGTCGCGTTGTCGACAAGATACTTCTTTGACGAGGCCGTCTCGACTGTCGATGGGAAGTTGCATGTTCCGATAAAAATCTCCGACTTGACGCCTTAGAAGGTAGGAGGGGAAAAGAGTCGCCCAATTTAGAAGGCCGTTCTCCCTGAGAAGCTCGGCAAGGGGAGACAACACTGGGGATTCCAGTTCATCCTCTGACAGGATCTGTTCGAAGTGTATTTTGGAGACCAGCAAGTCAAACGATTCTTCATATGATGTGGGGACTAGGGAAGGTCCGGAGGATGCCATCTTCTTTCCTTTAGGTGCCATTTAGTAATGCAGTGAGGCTTATATAAGAAAGAAGGAAATAACATTTTGCAGAAAATAGTGAGACAAAATTAGAGACGATGATGAACAGTTACTGAAGATAGACACAAATGTAGAAGGTAAGAGATCACTTCCTGATTTTCCGCCTTTTATAGGTTAGTGGCTCGGTTGAAATCGACGGCTAAGGTTGAATGGCGCGAATCCATCAACGGCTGAGATTTCGCGACTCTTGACTAGCTTTGACTTGACGTCATAATCCGAGTTCCAACCAGCGCGTGAGAAGGTGAACTGTTTTTCATGTTAGCCCAGTCGCACTATAAAGTAGGCTATTGATGTTCAGCCGTACTTTACATTAAATGCGTTATGATGGCTATTTTAGTCTAACTGACATGCTTCAGGAATGTTTGAATTTATTTCAAACATTCTCATTTAAGACATAAACACCTTCAGCCATAAATGATACCTGCCAGCTGATGTCGGAATCAGCTGTGATACCTCCCAGCTCATGTCGGAATCAGCTGCGTTCCAATGTTGCGGCATACCATCAGCTGACTCGAGTTCGTCTGTTCAGCTGACGTCTGATGTCTTTGGTTGGCGATCCGCATCTGAGATTCCCCCTTCATCTGAGCTTCCCCCTTAGATGGATATCTATCTCTTCACCTCAGCTGACGCCTCATCTGATGGCTCCAACAATCCAAGGAGATCACATAACATTTTGAACTGTGCTTCAGCTAGAGGTTTGGTGAAGATATCAGCTCGCTGAATCTCAGTTGGAATCTTCTCCGTGGATACATCCTTCTTCTCAATATGATCTCGAATAAAATGATGTCGGATGTCAATGTGCTTTGTCCGAGAATGGTGAACAGGATTCAAAGAGATAACAATGGCACTTGAGCTATCACAATGAATAGGAACCTGTCCAGTTGCGACTTCATAATCTCTCAATTGTTTCTTGAGCCACAACACTTGCATGCAACAACTACCGGCAGCCATATACTCTGACTCGGTTGTAGAAGTGGCAACACACGCTTGTTTCTTGGAGAACCACAAAACCAGCTTGCTTCCCATGATCTGACAGTGTCCAGATGTGGACTTCCTGCCCAACCAATCTCCGGTTAGATCTGCATCTGAGTATCCGGTCAGTTGGATATTGTCGTCGGTTGGACACCACAACCCAACATTAACTGTACCCTTTAGATACTTGATGATGTTCTTTGCTGCCAACATGTGTGCTTCCCTCGGTTGAACTTGGAACCGAGCACACACTCCAACCGCGTAAGTTATGTCTGGCCGACTGGCGGTTAGATATAGCAAAGAACCGATAATCCCTCTATACTTACTGGCATCCACGAGCTTTCGCTCAGCTCTGGGTTCAATCTTCCAGTTAGTATTCATCGGGATCCTTGTGGTTTTACTTGACTGCAAACCGAACTTTGTGATGAGCTCCTTTGTGTATTTGGACTGATTGATGAAAATCCCTTCTGGTGACTGCTTCACTTGTAGTCCAAGAAAATAATTCATCTCGCCCATCACGACATCTCGAACTTCTCCTTCATGAGATTTGAGAATTTCTCGCACAGCTCCTCCGACTTGGAACCGAATATGATGTCGTCAACATAGATTTGCACAACATGTATATCTTCTCCAACTTTTATGGTGAACAGGGTTTTGTCAACTAACCCTCGTTTGAACCCCGAGGTCAGAAGAAAACCACATAGAGTGTCATACCAAGCCCTAGGTGCTTGCTTCAATCCATAGATCGCTTTATTCAACTTATACACTCTTCCATCTCCAGTCTCAAAACCGGGAGACTGTTCAACATAAACATCTTCCTTAATATCACCGTTGAGGAAGGCACACTTCACATCCATCTGATAGACCTTGAATTTGTGAAATGCGGCATAGGCTAAAAATATCTGGATGGCTTCCAACCTTGCAACTGGCGCGAAGGAATCCTCAAAATCAATTCCTTCTTGTTGGCAATATCCCTGAGCTACCAACCTTGCCTTATTCCTCATGATGAATCTAATGGCGTCTCTCTTGTTCTTGAAAATCCACTTTAATCTAATGACTTTGACACCATTTGGTCTTTCTACCAACTCCCATACACAGTTGCATAGAAATTCGTTCAGTTCTTCTTGCATGGCTGTTGTCCAGTGAACACAGTCATTCTTCGGTTCTGGCACATCAGCTACGAAACATGAAATCATGGCAACATCTCCTACTTGTTCGAACTCCTCAAGAACTGCCAACTCCTCAGCATATTGAGCGTAAGTGTTGGAATCTTCCTCGGTTGAATCTGGATTTGCAACTCTGCTCCTTGTACGCACACCTTCGGTTGGATCTCCGATGATGTTGTCAGAGGAATGATCTTCATACCATCTTCTGTTGCGTCTTCCTTCTTCTTCCAACAGTGGCGGTTCCGTGGTTTCAACTGATGGGATAACCTGAGCTGTGGGAGATGCTGGGATCTTTATAACTGGTGATTCATTTGCTGTTGAGTCTGGATCCTCAACATTGATAATATTTTGAACCGAACTCGGTTGGGCTTCGGATGCTGATGCAGTTGGAGTGACATCAGCTGGAGTTCCCCTTGAGATGAGCTGGGGTCCTCGCACTCATCTTCAGAGGAACAAGGATCATCATCCTCAGTTGCCCATATCAATGGTTCAGCTAGATTCTTCTGCTTTAGAGCCTATGATCTGGTGAGAGCTGGTGGAACATGTGGATCAGCTTGTTGTCTTTAGCCTGTTCCCTGCACTCAAAAGTAGACTCATCAAAACTAATATGAGGTGTTATCTCCACAACACGAGAGCTGTTGTTGAAAACTCTATAAGCCTTGATCCGAGCGGCATATCCGAGAAATATGCCTTTCGAAGCCTTGGCATCAAAAGTTTTCAACTGAGTCTTCCCATTGTTGTGAATATAACACTTAGAACCAAAAACGCAAAAATATGAAATATCAGGCTTCCTATGTCTCCATAGCTCATATGGAGTCTTTCCCAACCGTTTGGTTAGAAGAGACCGCTTCTGGGTGTAGCAGGCTGTGTTGATTGCCTCAGCCCAAAATCTCTTTGGCAGAGCTGAGCTTGTCAACATGGATGTAGCCGCATCCTTCAGCGTTCGGTTCCTTCGCTCGGCTACTCCATTCTGTTGTGGAGTACGCGCAGCTGATGTTTGATGAGTAATTCCATGCTTCTCGCAGTACTCGATGATAGTTTCATTTAGGAACTCGGTTCCACGGTCTGATTGTATGGAAATGATTTTCATCTCTTGTTGGTTCGATATCTGATCTATCAGCTTGGGTAGCTCATCTCGGGTTTCACTCTTGTGACGCATGAAAATGGTCCACGTGTACCTAGAAAAATCATCAGTAACAACAAGGGTATATTCATTACCATTCATGCTCTTTGGTGTAACTGGCCCGAAGAGATTCATATGGATCAGCTGCAATACTCGGTCGGTTGAGGGAGTTGTTTTCAACCGAAAGGAGGATCTAGCGAGCTTTCCCAGCTGACATGCACTGCAGATATGTGTTGTTGAAAACACTCGGTTTGGAATGCCGTTTGCATGTTCCTGTCTTGCAAGTCGGTTCATAGTCTTGAAATTCAGATGGTTGAGCCTTTTGTGCCACAACCAGCTCACATCTGAACAGCTCTTTGATAATAGACAGGTGTCAGGAGGACTACTATTCCAGTCAGCATAGTAGACATTCCCGGTTGGGGATCGATTTCCCAACAATATGACCTGCTTTGATCCGACATTTTTAACCCTGCAGCCCTGTGCATCAAACTTGACAGAGAAACCATTATCACAGAATTGGCTGATGGAGAGCAAGTTATGCTTCAATCCATCAACATATGAAACATTTGAAATAGATACGTAATTGGTTTCAAGGGTACCGTAGCCTCTGATGTGACCTTTTGAGTTGTCACCAAAGGTAACCGATGGTCCTTCTTTCTCCACGAAACTCCAAAGCAAATCCTTCAGATTTGTCATGTGTTTCGAGCATCCACTATCCATCACCCACATGGTATGTGGCGCTTTATTCTTCCTCAGTTGTTTCTCCTGCTCCTGTACAGAGAAACTCGCTTAGGTCCCCAATTTTAGTTGGATCCTGGAGGGTTAGTACCAGTTCCCCCTTGAACTGTGATTCATTTTTCCCTGTATACTTGGATAGATTTATCATTCCAAATCACTTTTCCTTCTCCATCAACTATAACAACACCTCGGTTATCCTTAGGCTTGTTGTTAGTAGTGATGTTTTGTTTCTTGGGAGGAGATAGATTTCTCCTATTGTGAGTTTTAGGAGGAGAGGCTTTCCCCCTATTTTGATGGCGATTCTTATCCTATTGGTTTTGTCGATGAGGTCGGACTCCATTCTGGAATCTTTGTGGCTGATTCTGATTCCATCTTCCTGACTGTTGGCGATAGCTGTTCATGCCCTATTGTTGATTCATGTTGTAGACTCAACTGTGTCAGGTTTGGCAGCCGTGACATCCACTGTCTTGATGAAGGTTGCGGGTGGAATTCTGGTATCTTTAACCACGTCGTAATCGAGTCCAGACACGTCATCCATTTATCTTTGGTAACTAATGAGATTCTCGATGATCTTGGATGACTGATATAGCTTTATCAGGTTGTCCTTCTCAGTTTGCTAATCCTTGAGGAGAACAGCTATATGCTAGGTCTGTGCGTCTGACTTCTTCATCAGCTGGTCGATCTAAGCCTCTTGCTTTTTCAACTGATCATGTTGCTCCTTGATCTACTCCTTCAACTCCTCATCGGTTGGAGCAATAGTTCGGTTGGCCTCATTCAATTGACTTTTGAGATTGTCAATCTCTTCGGTTTGATTTTTGATCAGATCGGATTTTTCAAGTCTGGAAAACTGTTCTTGAAGATTCTTAAACTCAACCGATTCCTGATGCAATTTCTCAATGAGTTCTTGAAAGTCACCCCAAGAGGGTTCCAACTCTTTATCCAATGTTTCCTGCATGTTAGAAGTACTGGAAGAATTTAAATTAGCAGGACTAGAATGTACCTCAGTATAATCCTGGTCGATTCCAAATGCCATGAGGCATTGATCCTGACCGATAGCGTTGTTGGCGGAAGTCAGCTCGTCTTCATCTTTAGTGTCGGTGAAGATGTCCATGTCATCAGCTGCTTCTTCTGCAACCATGGCCTTGCTCTTTCCACTTTGCTTGGCCCTCAACGCTTCTCTTTCTTTCTTTGAAAGATCTGGACAATCAGCTTTGAAGTGTCCCTCTTTGCGCATTCAAAGCAACCGTTGTTCACAGGCTTTGAGTTATCTCGAGTTCAGTTAGATTTGTAGAACCTCTTGTATTTTCCGAACCGAGCATCCATGTCATCTAGCTTCTTTGACATGGCGGCAATGCTCTATTGCAGCTCTTCTCTGCTTGGCTCCTTCGTAGCTGTGTTCGCAGATCTTGTTGGCCTAGATGTTTGCGGCTTGGAGTAGTCAGCTCGAAGTGCTACTGTCTTTGTTGCTGAACTAGCATCCTAATGTCGACTCGTCTGAACCGAGGATTGAGATCTTCGTCGGTTCACCTTATATTCGTTTCCTTTTAAAATTGAGAACAATCTTTCAGTTCCCATCTCACCAAGATCAGCTCGGCTCTCATGAATGTTGGTGAAGGTATCTCACTCAGCTGGTAGAGCTTGTAATACTTTGAGGTTGATTTCTCTCAAAGTATATTTTCCTCTTCGGATGGACTGGATCCTTCTGATGATATCCATGAACCGAAGTTCCAACTGATCTATGGTTTCATCAGCTCTTAGACAGAAGTTGTCGAAGTCTTGACAGGCATGTGAGAACTTGTTCTCCTTTATTTCATCACTCCCTTAGCTCAAAGATGCCAAGATGTCCCACATCTCCTTAGCTGTGTCGCACTCTTCTATCCAAGGAAGATAGTCTTGTCGAACTGTGGACATGACAGTGCTCTGAGCCCAAATATCCAGCTGGCTCACTTTAGCTTCCTCTGGAGTGAAGTCTTCTGGCTTCTTCTGGCTCACTTTAGCTTCCCCATTATTGGGATTTGTAGGAATGCGAGTGACTTTCTCTCTGATGATGATCGGTCCATATGTAAGTACTTGTTGCATTCTATGATGCTTAGACAATAGAATCTTCTTCATCCGAGTTCTCCAGGATGTATAGTTCACAACCGAGAACATGACCACGATCTTGTCTTTAACATCCATCTGCACATACAAACAAAAGACAACAAATGCAAGCAGATATGCACTAGCGTGAAAAATATCTATTCAGTTGACCACTGAAGAAAACACCTCGAATTCACACCTCATGAAACAGAGTCAGCAGTCTTTTGAACCACTGCTCTGATACCACTTGATGGTCCCGATACGAGTTCTGGTGTATGGGGGGGGAGAATACACCAGATAGAAAATTTTAAAACAACTCTCGAAAATATCTCAACCGAGTAAAAACACTCAGCTGGATTCACAACTGAGTAAGAGTACTCAGCTGGAAGAGTGGTGTTGTGCGGAATATGGTGGATAAAAACTAACTTGTATAAAATCAACTCACGCTTAAATGTAAGGTCGGTCAATAACCAAGTCAGTTAAGATGCAAAGATGCAGTTTTGTATGCTGGTTAATTGGTCAGTTGAATATGCAATAAGATAACTGAATAAATAAACACAACACACAAAGATTTACGTGGTTCGGAGAGAACTCCTACGTCTACGGGGAGTTGTGAGTCCACACAACTCGGTCCAAGTTCTTCTGGACAAAAAGCACAAAGCTTACGCGGGCTTTGCAACCGTTAAGATAAGTTTACGGGTACTTATCAACCTTACAGATAAGTTTACGGGTACTTATCGACCTATCTACTTTATTCCGGGAAGAGTAGGGTCCTAACAATCCTTTTGAGAGGATGTGTGAAAAGGTGGTTTTCCAACTAATAGCTCGAACAAGAAGTGAGCTAGGATCTAACACTCTATGAACTCTCAACTAGTGATGTTCTCAAGGTTGGATCGAAAAATAGCAAGACAGAATCTAACACTCTAGAACTCTCAACTAGTGATGTTCTTAGAGGATAACAGCAGTTTTTACTTGAGTGCAGTTTTTCGTTCTTTATCTCGCTCTTTAATCTCTTCTCGCACTTTGTCTATCTCGTAAGTCTTGGTGAATGAATGAAGGCCTCTATTTATAGGCGGGGAGAATCAACTAGCCGTTGGATGAGCCGTTGATCTCTGTTCTTGTGAAAACGATAGCTTGTCTCTCATCTCTGCAGACTTTCCGAATTTGGCAACTGCGTGCTTCTGCTTTCCATCTGAGACAGCCTTGTGTTGGGCCAAATGAGGTAATGATAGAGAGTCAAACCTTCACGTGACTTCCTTATTTGAATTTCAAATCTCAACATTAGTTTTTCAACAATGGATGGTCGGTTGAGAAGTTTGATCTTCATCTGATTTGTCTTCAGCTGATGTTCTGAATCTTGAATGCTCAGTTGTCATTCTGATGTTCTGAATCTTTGAACGCTCAGTTATCTTTCTGATGTTCTGAATATTGAACACTCAGTTGTCTTTCTGATGTTCTGAATCCTGAACGCTCAGTTGTCTTTCTTATGTTCTGAATCCTGAACGCTTAGTTGTCTTTCTTATGTTCTGAATCTGATCAGTTCGCTCGAACGCTCAAATGACTTTCTTCCATCTGATGTTCTCTTACATCTTCCTTCTTGAACGCTCAGTTGTTTTTCTTGCAACTGATGTTCTGTCCGAGTGAAGCCTTGTTGCCATCTTCAGCTGGAGACCTGTAAAGATAAAATCTTAACATTGCTCAAACAGCGAGCCTAACTACTAACATTAGGTTATGGAAACATCTACTCGGTTGGGGTCAGTTGGTTTTGGAATCAATCAAAACTTTACTTACATTTCCCAACACCGATTTTTATTGTTAAAAATTTAGTGTTAATGATTTTGATGTTATTTGTCTTAGTTTATATCTTCAAATCCTTACGTGATTATATGCACGAGAGGAAGGAGAAAACTCCTTGATTCTTATGTTGAAGAGAGTGCCGAAAATTTAGCTAAATTTAGGGATTTTCATGTGTTTAATCTTAGCATGGAATTTCTTGATGATTTGAGTCCTATGGAATAATCTAAGAGTTTCTATATGCTTGATTGAATGAGAAAAATTGTGATGTATATATATATATATATATATATATATATGAGCACCGAAAATTTTGAGGATTTTTTAGAAATTTTTATGTTGATGATTCAAGCATGATTTTTGTGATGAATTTGTGTTCTAGAATTTAATCTAAGAGGTTGTGCGTAATTGATTAAAAGAGAAGAAATCTCCATCTCTAATATTGATGAGAACCGATGAAAATGGGGTATAGATATAGGAGTTTTGTTATGTATTCTTGTTATGTGAAGTGAGGATGTTATTTGGTGAATTTGAAGTGATATAATGCATAAGAAATAAAGAAATGGAAGAAACAATATATGTGTTATTTTTTTTTAGAAATGCCGAAAAAAAATATTTATATGAAGGTTTGATGATTTTGTGATGATATTGATGATATAGTTTAGAAAATGAGTTATTCAATGAATTAAAGAAGATGGAACACGAGAAACAAGAAGAATAAATTTTTGTGTAATTTTTCTTGAAAAATTCGAACCAAAGTGAGTATAAAGGTTGATGATTTTTAGTGTTGTATGTTAGTATTGCATAATTCGATGATTAGATGATGAAGATGAAGTTAAAATAACTAAAGTAGCTTTTTGATATTCTTGAAACCGAGTTAGTATGTGAAAGTTATCGAATAATGAAAATTATTAATGAAAAATCAAGCTAAAAATGAGAAACGAGTAATTTCGTAAAGTCAAAGAAAAAGATGAGTAAAATTAATCCAGTTAATAAATAATTAGAAGTATTTAAGTCATTTTTCTAAGTTTAGAAATTTTTTCGAGTAGTGACACGTTTTACGAGAAAAAGGACGTAGACTTTATTTAGTAAAAATTTTATTAAGTGTATCTTGAAGTTTTGTATTTATTTTAAGAAAAATGAAACTAATTTCATTTAAATCTAATAACTTTTATTTCTAAAGTTATAAATTGTGCAGAGACGAGTCAACATGAGTTATAACCGAGTCTTGAATGAGTTTCCGAATGAACATTTGTGATTAAGTGAATTAATATGATTTTCTAGAATTTTTCTGGAATATTTATTATATTTGAAATTTTTTTCTTTTTCCATCTATTTATCGAAGTAGATTGTTTATCTGTTTGTGAATGTTTGATTCTTGATCTGAAAGTTTGTTTGTGAATGATTTGTGATATTAGAACCCGAGAATTAATCTCGTAGTTTTTTGAGTTCGTTTAACTCGAGAAATCGAGAAAAACGAGACGTGTGATGTGAATTATGTTTTCTGATATTTATGGATTATTTAATTATTTAAATGTTTGGATATTATTGAGTCAAGTATCCGAGTCTTAGAGTCCGTTGGTTTAGAAATTGGATAGAACCGAAAAATCAAGAAAGATCGAGTTAGATAAGTCGAGATAAGTTAAGATTCATTAAGTTTTTCGAGTAAGTAGTCTCGCCCTTATAAGATGTTATTCTTGAAGGAACGAGCGGGACTGAGAAGTGTAAGCGAAAGAAGAATACTGCTAACCGGACAAACCCCTTTGTAGTCAGGTGGGCTTTTTAACCAAAACAAAGTGATGAATGTGATTATTATTATCATACTATGTGAGTTTTAAAATTAATTGACTTGCCATTTTATTTGAGTTTTGGTATGTTTAATCATCTACTTGAGTTATTATTATTCCGTGTGAGACAGGAACACATGTGTTGTTAATTGTTTGACGTGATTGTGAGCCTTGCTTCGGTTATGTTTGAGAACAAGGCCTACTTCTCGACACACGAGAATTATGTGGTAGATTAATTCATACCTGCTATTCAAATTATATATGTTGACTACGCAGTCGTTTTAAGAAAAGAAAATGGTTTTTGCATGCACAAGTTAAACATTTTAAACTGTACTAACAATTGTGATATAGTGGTAAGGCAAGTTCAATTATATAACTCCATCAAGCAAAGTTTGAAATTATGTTGGCTTGTGTTCACTGAGTATGAAGTACTCAGCCCTGCATATATTTCTAAACGTGCAGTTTAGCAGGATGAGGATGGCAGATGGTGCTCGGCGGTGTGGTTATTTGAATAAAGTCGAGTCTTCTTTTGGTCTAAGCTTGCAATTGCATATCTTCATATATGTAATTGTGGGACTTGAGATAGATCCGCTGCATGATAAATAACTTTATCTTTTTTAAATTTCTGAACAATCACTCTGATATTGTGTCGATACAATGAGATGTAAGCTCGAAACTATTTCCTATTTTCCGTTTCCTTTTTAATTCTACTTAACTTGGATTGAGATGCTTTAATTGCTTTCGACACTTGAATCATTTGTTAATGCTCGTTCATTTGAGATTAGAATTGAAAGCATGTTTTTTTTGTTATCACTTTCAATCTATATTCCCTTGTTCCCTAGCATGATCCCTTGTCGAGTTATGTTTATATTCGAGGTTTCACCTCTCTGTCCAATAGATTCTAGTCGTCTTTTTATGCCAGAATTCGGGTTGTGGCATAGTGGTATCAGGGCAGCTCGTCTGCTTTTAAGCTTAAACTTTCTTATGAGTCGAGTCTAGATTTAATTCTCTTGACTTTTTGAGTCAGTAACACACCGAGCATTCCCCATCTCATCCGGCAATCGGGTACAAAAATTTTCAAAAAGTTTTATAAGTTTAAAATTTAATTGAGTTATTCAGTTTGCTATTTGCGCTTGTCTAGAGATAAAAGCTTGGTAAGTAGCTTGAATATTTAGATTGCTTTAGAATGCCTTCCCTAATTCTGTATTTTATGTGGAAATCGAAAAGGATGGAATGTTTGTGCAAACGTTTTCGTGAAATGGAATTGCCAAGTACCCTGAGCAATAAAACCTCTTTGGGAAGCAGAAACGAGTATGTGGAGTTGGGAAATTTACATGTGTCGATTAACTGTTTAAGTGTGCTTAACCCGTTTAAAGTCGTATAGGATGGACGATGAGAGCAACCGAGCGATGATGCAGGAGTACCTGCATATTAGAAAGTCGTATCACGATGATCGCTGAATTTCTAGCGTGGTACCATAAGATTAAGGAGACAGTGAAGTATCTCGATGTTAGTACACTCGACGGAATGATTCATCTGATTCAGACTCTTCCTCGAGAGTGGCGCGATTGGGCAGCATCGCTAGTACCGAGGTTCATTGGATGCCAGTACCTAGGTGTCTATCTTTACGGCGACTGCAATGTTTTCATTGGTACCATCTCAGGCCAGTTCATTGAGTACGGTGCTCCGCCTCCCGAACCGTTTGACCTTGTTCTTCCAGCCGAGCCAAAGGGCTTTGTTCTTGAGCCTCAGCCTCAGCCTCAGTCTCCTCTCCGAGACGGACCAGTCCCTTCTCCACCTCACCCAGAGCCGTGAGCCTCTTTTCAGTACCACCCATACTCAGGAGACGTACTTCTTATCCACTCTTTCGACCCCTTTGCCTTGTCTAGCTCAGCAGCGACTCAGCTAGCAGGTTCGTACAACTCTTTCAAGGTTTTACCTCCTTCGCACGACCAGCTAGAGGAATTCATGCACTGAGACTGCACTCCCTCTCCAGTGCACCGAACCTTCTAGGCCGACGCGTACCGGCAATAGCGATGACGACGAGTTCTTTGAGGATTCTGCAGTCGTTGCCATAGTGGGCAACAGTTACCTTCAGGCATGCCGAGTGACCACTTCTCCGTTCCATACTCATCTTTCCAGACCCCGGCAGTGAGGCCCGACTAAGGACGTGAGCTAGAGCTTGACAGTGTAGACGACGTGTCGGCGTATCTTCGTCGCGTGAGCAGTCCTGAAAGTCCTCCGTGGGACGAGTCTGAGTTAGAGGACGTCAACGCCTGCTTTGAGGACGAGCAGACCGGAGACATGACCAATGTGTGGGAAGTTCTCGGACACACCTACGGCGACTTCTTAGAGTCTCTAGCAGTAGAAGAGGGTCAGGGTGGCGAGGAGGAGGAGGAGGATCCCGAGGAGGACCCCGAGAAGCAGCGTGGTGATGACAACCCTCACGTTTAGGTCCAGTTCTAGAAAGTTGTGGAAAATCCCGAACAATATTTACTTTTCTGTCGAGAGTTGAACTCTTTTTATTTTCTATTGTGATGTAAGTTATATGACTTGTTGCTTAGATAGTTGGTAGAATAAGACGCGAAGTAGTAGCTCATGTCTTAAAGGTGTACCCATTATCATTTTATTTGATACTGGTGGGCTAGTGCATGTCTAGAAACCCTTAGCTTAGATGTAGAAAAGTCGAACCAGAAGCTTAGAGTCTCAACCCCTTTGGGTAGATCTACGTTAGTATCGCGCGTTTGTTTGAATTTAGAATTTGAGTTCGAAAATTGTACGTTGTCCGCAAAATCCCTAAATCTAATCTAGATGTGGGATGTAGATATAATCTTGTGAATGAATTGGTTAACCGAGAATTTCGCAACAATCCGATGCGACCAGAGGCAGATTACGTTTCAACCTTCTGGAAAAGAGTCGACCATAGTGCATGGAGTTGAGAGAAGAACGAGGAAGAGTATGGTGATTATTTTTGCTATGAAAGCAAATAAGTTGATGAGAAAAAAGGATACGCAAGTATATCTGATTTACCTGAATAAGAATGAGGAGCAAGAGCTGAGTATTGATGATGTAGCGGTAGTAAGAGAATATAAGGACGTGTTTCCAGAAGTTTTTTCAGGATTACCTTCCAATAGGCAATTGGAGTTTACAATTGATCTTGAGCCTTGATCAGCCCAATTTCAAAAGCCCCGTACAGAATGGCCCCCAAAGAACTCCAAGAGTTAAATATTCAGTTGCAAGAGTTGTTAGATTTGGGTTTTATTAGACCAAGTGTTTCCCCTTAGGGAGCACCGATTCTATTCGTGAAGAAGAAGGATGGTAGTCTGAGGATGTGCATTGATTACAGAGAACTCAATAAGATCACACTCAAGAACAAGTATCCTTTGCCAAGGATAGATGATCTATTTGACCAGTTGAAAGGAGTCAGTGTTTTCTCCAAAATTGATTTAAGATCTAGATATCATCAGCTGAAGATTAAGCAAGAAGATGTTCCAAAGACTGCGTTCAGAACAAGATATGGACATTACGAATTCGTGGTAACTCCATTCGGTTTGACAAATGCCCCGGCCGTATTTATAGATTTAATGAACCGAGTCTTTCATGAATTCTTGGACAAATTCGTGATAGTATTCATAGACGATATCTTGGTGTATTCAAAAGACAAAGCAGAGCACGAGAAGCATCTCAGAATCGTATTGGAACGACTAAGATCAGAGAAGTTGTATGCCAAATTCAGTAAGTGTGAATTCTAGCTAAAGGAAGTGAATTTCTTAAGACATGTTGTTTCGTCCGAAGGAATCAAGGTGGATTCAGCCAAAGTGCAAGCAGTTCAAGAGTGGAAATCACTAACATCAGTTCATGAAGTCCGTAGTTTCCTGGGATTGGCAGGTTACTATCAACGATTCATAGAAGGATTTTCCAAGATAGTGAAGCCAATGACGAGTCTGTTGAAGAAAGAATCCAAATTTAAATGGACAGAAGAATATAAGCAAAGTTTCCAAGAGCTCAAATCAAGATTGATGACGACCTCGGTGTTAGCCCTCCCTGAAGTAGGAAAGGACTATGTCATTTTTACAGACGCATCATCCAAATGTTTGGGAAGTGTGTTGATGCAATATGGAAAGGTGATAGCATACACTTCAAGACAACTTAAACCTCACGAGAAGAAGTATCCGATGCACGACTTAGAGTTGGCAGCAGTAGTACATGCTCTGAAAATATGGAGACATCATCTTTATGGAGCCAAGTGCGAAATCTTTTCAGATCACAAGAGTTTGAAGTATTTCTTCGAGCAGAAGGAATTGAACATGAGACAAAGACAATGGCTTGAATCGATAAAAGATTACGACTGTAAAATCTCTTATCACCCCGGAAAAGTTAATGTCGTAGCTGATGCATTGAGCATGAAGGAAAGTTCAGATTTAGGATTTCTCCTTACCGACGAGGAAAAGTTAATCGAAGAATTTAAAAGGATGAGAATTGAAGTAATTCAACCCCTAATGTCGATGGAGCAAGTTATTTCATATCTAGTAGTGAAGCCCAACCTTAGAACCCGTGTCGTAGACGGCCAAAGAAAAGACGAGAAGTTAGAGAACTTAAGGCTTAAAGTCAGAAAAAAAGGAGTTGAAGATTTCAGAGAGTCGCACGACAATGCCTTGTTGCTCCGTGGTAGACTATGTTTACCAAATGATGAAGAGCTAAAGAACGAAATCATGAGTGAAGCCCATGATACCCTGTATACCGCCCATCCTGGTAGTACGAAGATGTACCAGGATTGAAGCTGCAATTCTGGGCAGGAATGAAGAATGACGTAGCCTTGTTTGTGGAAAGATGTTTAGCTCGCCAGCAAGTGAAGTCATTACATACCTTTTGGACCTCTCCAACCGTTACCAGTCCCGACGTGGAAGTGGGATGACATTAATATGGATTTTGTGACAGGTTTGCCAAAAACAAAGAAGGGAAATACATCCATATGAGTGATTGTGGATCGATTGACGAAGTCCGCTCATTTCATACTTATTCCTATCACCAATAGATCAGACAAGTTGGCCCAAATTTATGTAAAGGAGATTGTGCGATTGCATGGAGTTCCTAAAACGATCACCTCAGATCGAGATTCCAAGTTTACCGCCTGTTTTTGGGAAAGCTTTCAGAAAGAGCTAGGAAAGAAATTGCAGTTCAGTACAACTTACCACCCTTAGACAGATGGTCAGTCAGAAAGGACGATCCAAATTTTAGAAGATATGTTAAGAGCCGTGGTGCTAGATAAAGGAGAAAATTGGGAGAAGATTTTGTCTTTAGTCGAGTTTGCGTTCAACAACAGTTATCATAATACGATTGGAATGGCCCTTTATGAAGCTCTTTATGGAAAGAAGTGTAGATCTCCGCTCTACTGGGACGAAGTAAGTGAGAGAAAACTAATAGGACCCAAAGCTATCGAAGAGATGATAGAATCTGTCTGTTAGATCCGTGAGAAGATCAAGGAAGCTCCGAGTTGGCAGAAGTCGTACGCCGACAACTGAAGATCAGAAATAGAGTTCGAGATAGGAAGTAAAGTCTTTTTGAAAGTATCTCTTTTGAGTGGAGTACATCGATTTGGAGTTAAAGGAAAGCTGAAGCCTAGATTTATAGGACCGTACGAAATCCTAGAAAGGATTGGAGTCGTATCGTGTAGGTTAGCTTTGCCAACGAGTTTCGAAAATACGCATAACGTATTTCACGTATCGCAGTTACGTATGTATGTGTTTGACCCAAAGCACGTGATTCGCCAAGAAGATATAACTCTTAAGCCCGACTTGAGTTACGAGGAAAGACCCGAGGAAATTCTGGATCGAAAGATTCAACAGCTTAGAACGAAATTGATTCCGTTAGTTAAGATTAGGTGGCGACACCACAATCTTGAAGAAGCTACGTGGGAACTCGAGGATAAGATGAAAGAAAGGTTTCCCGAGCTCTTTACTCAAGGTTAGTAAATTTCGGGATGAAATTTGTTTTAAGGGGGTGAGGATGTAATACCTCGATCTCTTATAAGTCATTAAGTTTGTCTTAACTGAGCTTATGTGCTTTTGTGTGATAAAAATTTCCGAGAAAAGAAAATTTCTCGTAAAATTACTAAAATGCCCTTGAATGCCTTTACGTGAATTTTGTCATTTTGATTATCCGAATCGATTGTCTGATGAATTGATTGAGCATGATTATATGAGTTTGAGTTTGAATTTGAATTTCGGAAAATTCTGAGAAGTTTTGTTTTTGGATGAATAAAAACTTTTCCCAAATTTTCGCTATTTATCGAACTTTTCCGAATTTCATCTAATTAGTGTCTTTTGAGTCTAAAAATGATTCTAGAAGCTTTTAGATAGGTTTGAGAGTCGTCATAGATCGTCCGAGAGAAAATTTAGTTGAAGGTCCAGAAAACCCTAATACGAATAGTAAATTCCGACTTTTTCTTCGTTACTCGAAATTTTAATCTAAAAATTTGATTTCATGATTTCTTGATTTATTTGGTGAAGTTTGAGATAAATTAGAGAGTTTTCCGACGTCGAGAAAAAGTTGTGGTGAGTTTCAAATCGTTTGAGAGTTTATTGAAAAAGTAGGGTTAAATTGTATCGGATAACTTTTTCTTCCGGCGAAATTTATATTTCATTTTTGATCACCGGGCGCAACTAAAACTCTATTAATTCTATCCTACTCTCACAAACTGTCACTCTCCCTCACGCACTCTCTATCTCTCTCTCGATCATTACTCTCTCTAATTCTCTCTCATCTCTCTCTCTCTCCCACCGACCTCTCTTCTCTCTTATCTCTCTCGGTCGTAAACACACACACACACACACACATACACACATGAAATCCATTGAAGAACAACTTTCAAGCTCAACAAATGAAGATAACTTAGCCTCCGATCATCCAACGACTAAACTAATAAGGTATTTGTAATCCTCTCGTCATGGTGATCGATTTGAGGCTAGAAATCAACCTCTTCCTTTCTCTTTGAAAATTGGCAGCTTTTGTGCCAAAGGATGGAGCTCGATTTTTGCTTGTTTGGAACTTAGAATTGCATGGATTGAAGCCCTTTGATCGATCAAGCCTTCAAGTCTACGTAAGTCTCTTGATTCATGTTCGATTTCATTGGCTAAAATTTAAGAAATCCCTCTTTTTCCTCGCTCTTTTGTTCGATCAAAATAGCCCTCCCAACAAGGAAATCGAAGCCTCTTGTTCTAGTATTGATCTATGAGTTCTTGAGAGACTTTTATGCATAAAGATAGGAGTCAAAACTCTTGATTGTCATCTTCCACTTAATACCGATTTTTTATGGTTAAAAATTGGAAATTTGGTGTTAATGATTTTGGTGTTATTTGTCTTAGTTTATATCTTCGAATCCTTATGTGATTATATGCATGAAAAGAAGGAGAAAACTCCTTGATTCTTATGTTGAAGAGAGTGCCAAAAATTTAGCTAAATTTAGGGATTTTCATGTGTTTGATCTTAGCATGGAATTTCTTGATGATTTGAGTCCTATGGAATAATCTAAGAGTTTCTATATGATTGATTGAATGAGGAAAATTTGATCTATATATATATATATATATATATATATGAGCACCGAAAATTTTGAGGATTTTTTAGAAGTTTTTATGTTGATGATTCAATCATGATTTTTGTGATGGATTTGTGTTCTAGAATTTAATCTAAGAGGCTGTGTGTAATTGATTAAAAGAGAAGAAATCTCCCTCTCTAATGTTAATGAAAACTGATGGAAATGAGGTATAGATTTAGGAGTTTTGTTGTGTATTCTTGATATGTGAAGTGAGGATGTTATTTGGTGAATTTGAAATGATATAATGCATAAGAAATGAAGAAATGGAAGAAAGAAATTTATGTGTTATTTTTTTTAGAAATGCTGAAAAAATATATGTATATGAAGGTTTGATGATTTTGTGATGATATTGGTGATATAGTTTAGAAAATGAGTTATTCAATGAATTAAAGAAAATGGAATACGAGAACAAGAAGAATAAATTTTTGTGTAATTTTTCTTGAAAAATTCGAACCAAAGTGAGTATAAAGGTTGATAATTTTTAGTGTTGTATGTTAGTAATGCATAATTCGATGATTAGATGATGAAGATGAAGTTAAAATAACTAAAGTAGCTTTTTGAAATTCTTGAAACCGAGTTAGTATGTGAAAGTTATCGAATAATGAAAAATCAAGCTAAAAATGAGAAACGAGTAATTTCGTAAAGTTAAAGAAAAAGATGAGTAAAATTAATCAAGTTAATAAATAATTAGAAGTATTTAAGCCATTTTGCTAAGTTTGGAAATTTTTCTGAGTAGTGACACGTTTTACGAGAAAAATGATGTAGACTTTATTCAGTAAAATTTTTATTAAGAGTATCTTGAAGTCTTGTATTTATGTTAAGAAAAATGAAACTAATTTCATTTAAATCTAATAACTTTTATTTCTAAAGTTATAAACCGAGCAGAGACGAGTCAGCATGAGTTTAACCGAGTCTTGAATGAGTTTCCGAGTGAACATTTGTGATTAAGTGAATTAATATGATTTTCTAGAATTTTTCTTGAATATTTTATTATATTTGGAAAATTTTTCTTTTTCCATCTATTTATCGAAGTCGATTGTTTACCTATTTGTGAATATTCAATTCTTGATCTGAAAGTTTGTTTGTGAATGATTTGTGATATTAGAACCCAAAAATTAATCTCGTAATTTTCTGAGTTCTTTTAACTCGAGAAATTGAGAAAAACGAGACGTGTGATGTGAATAGTGTTTTCTGATATTTATGGATTATTTACTTATTTAAATGTTTGGATGTTATTTAGTCAAGTATCCGAGTCTGAGAGTCTGGTGGTTTAGTAATTGGATAGAACCGAAAAACCGAGAAAGATCGAGTTAGATAAGTCGAGATAAGTTAAAAAACTCGAGTCAAGTAGAAGTCCTTTAGCCGAGCGTTAAGATTCATTACGTTTTTCGAGTAAGTAGTCTCACCCTTATAAGATGTTATTTTTGAAGGAACGAGCGGGACCGAGAAGTGAAGTGAAAGAAGAAAGCAGCTAACCCGACAAACCCCTTTGCAATCAGGTGGGCTTTTTAACCAAAACAAAGTGATGAATGTGATTATTATTATCATAGTGTGTGAGTTTTGAAATTTATTGACTTGCTATTTTATCTGAGTTTTGGTATATTTAATCATCTACTTGAGTTATTATTATCGTGTGTGAGATAGGAACACATGTGTTGTTAATTGTCTGACGTGATTGTGAGCCTTGCTTCGGTTAGGCCGATCATAGTGTTTGAGAAGGAGGCCTACTTCTCGACACACGAGAATTATGTAGTAGATTGATTCATACCTGCTATTCAAATTATATATGTTGACTGCGCAGTCGTTTCAAGAAAAGAAAATGATTTTTGCATGCACAAGTTAAACGCTTTAAACTGTACTAACACTTGTGATGCAGTGGCAAAGCAAGTTCAATTATATAGCTCTATCGAGCAAATTTTTAAATTATTTTGGCATGTGTTCACTGAGTACGAAGTACTCAACCCTGCATGTATTTCTAAATGTGCAGGTTAGTAGGATGAGGATGGCGAATGGTGCTCGGCGTTGTGGTTATTTGAATAAAGTCGAGTCTTCTTTTGGTTTAAGCTTGCAATTGCATATCTTCATATATGTAATTGTGGGACTTAAGATAGATATTCCGCTGCATGATAAACAACTTTATCTGTTTTAAATTTCTGAACAATCACTCTGATATCGTGTCGATACAATGAGATGTAAGCTCGAAACTATTTCCTATTTTCCGTTTCTTTTTTAATTCAACTTGACTTGGATTGAGATGCTTTAATTACTTTCGACACTTCAATTATTTATTAATGCTTGTTCATTTGAGATTAGAATTGAAAGCATGTTCTATTTGTTATCGCTTTTAATTTATATTCCCTTGTTCCGAGTATGATCCTTGTCGAGTTATGTTTATATTCGAGGTTTCACCTCACTATCCAATGGATTCTAGTCGTCTTTATATGCCAGAATTCGTTTTGTGACAGTTGTGCAACATAATGATTGGTTGTAACAACCCACCCCGCCTAACTACTACTTTTGGAAGGGTGGACTGAAACCATATAACGATCATACACCGGTTCTAGACTGAAGATGACTAGAATGGGTGAACCATGACCTCTACTTAAACTTTTCTTTTTTCTGAACAAGGTTCCCTTTTGAATGGAAGAAAAAGAGGGATGCGTAGCATGCTTGGGTCTAAGTTATTCACACGACTTTTGAAGCACTGAAGAAATAGAAGTCATGTTTATCAAGGAGATTTAGCATGCTTGATACTAACTCAATCTTGAAACATCAAATGAACTTGAATGTTCGATTATCAAAGAGGTCTTAGCATGCTTGGGTCTAAGGCTTTGAATCAACACCAAGGGCTAAATTTTAACAATTGAATCATATTATCAAAGGCTCTCAAAAGGCCCATTGGAAGCCTAAAACTGCTTTTTAGTTTGAAGAAAGAGATTCAAGTTTCGATGGTTGTTCAAGCATTAAAAGGGGTTCGGGTTGCATGCATCAAGGATTAAGTTACAGACCAAAATAATAATGAGATTACAACCATATCGAATTAATGAATCTTGCAGCGGAATAATGAAGTTGTTGAGAAATGAGTATGAAGACTCAAATTCCAAACTTAACAAAACTGAGACAAATGGAGAATCCTTTGAGCTCACCCTCATCCTGCCAAAAATTACCTGCACGTTTTAAGAAAATCAATGCAGAATGTAAGTACAAAGTACTCAGTAAACACATGCCAAAAACTTGTTTTTCTGCTTTACGAACTTGATAAGTTTTAGCTTGCCACTTGAGCTTGAGCACCAAGGATTTTTAATAAAGAAATTACCTAGGGCAAAAAGCTAAAACATTTTCTTTCTTAGATGTCCGGACAAAACATAAGTGAGTGAATCCATAAATATCTACAACTTTACTTTAACAGTGAAGAGAAAGAGGCCTTCTTCTAATCACCGGAATCAGCCAGAGGCTCACGATTCCTATTGTGCACAAATCTCACCTTGTGTGAGACCAAATTCGTTCTTTTTTCTTAGTTGACAGATCACACAAAACTTTAGAGCAAAAGGCAAGTTAAACATTAATAAAACATGCTTTATCATGTATTGAGGCCAAAAAGGGTCCTTGGTTTAGAAAAGCCCATCTCAAGAGATGCTTTCCTAGCTTTCTACTTGCTTTTTTTCCTTGCCTTCACTTCACTTCTCCTTCAGATGTTCCTTTAATCGAACTTGATTTAGAAACGCAACAACGGAAAACGAGAAATAAAACTTATCCTTTCAACTTATCTTATCTTAAAAGGATATTTCTTAATATTAATGAAGGCATCTTAATGACAAAGGAAATCAAAGGATTCCTACTATTTCTTTACACTTACTTCACTTGCTTAACAACTATCTATTTCTATGCAAGCTTTGATATGATCATGATATGCATAACTTCAACATGCTTGGTCACTTAAGACCACACAACTTGCAAAGATTCATGCTTTTAAACAATGAAGCAAGTCTTAATACTTCTTCATTATGCATACTTTCAATTCTCATCAAAACATGCTACTACTTCATCACTTCATACTTAACTTCACTTTTCTTAGTCTCTTATGACAACATACTTCCAAGACAACATGATATTTAGGAATCCAAATTAGTCCTAATCATGCTCGTCTAAATTATCAATCACCATTGCATCATGTTATCATAACATACTTGGAGCAATCATACTCAGTTAATTCGATGCACATTTTCGGCTATTATAGGGCTTAGAGCTAGGGTTTCTCAATTTCATGCAAACCATTTCCAATCATGCTCAAATATATCATAAATGAATCATATATCCTCAATTCATCAATACAAGCTCATAAACAAAAAGCCCTAATTCTTACTACTTGCATTAATTTCGACTTTCATCATATAACCATGCGAAAATTCTCAAAAATTCCATATAAACTTCAAATCTACCCAAGAACAAGGTTCCATGCTCAATTCATGCATATAAAATCATCATCATAAAAATCTCACTTCCTTCTACTCCATAAATTTTCGAAAATAGCACTTAAATGAGCAAGGGTGTTTCAAATCATGAAATCCACACATAGATAGATACATCTATCTCCTTAGACCTCAAATCAAACATCAATTTCATCATAGAAGACATGAATCCAAAACCCCCAATTTATGCCCTAAAATCGTTCATGAAGAGATAAGGCTAGGGTTTTGGGAATTACCTTCAATTCAAAGCTTTTTAAGAGGTCTATTGGATGTAGAATACAACATAATTGAAGCTGGAGGGATCTCATGGATCCATCATCTTGACCAAAATCTTGAAGGAGTTGACGAGGGAAGATTACAACTTATTCCACCATAGAAATTGAAGAATTGAAGCTAGAAAAACATGATCTAACCTCCTTGAAGGGATTCAATGGAATGAAACTTTGATTGTCACAGCTCCAAATCCCGAGGGACGGCAGAAGCCCGGGTGCGACTGGGGTTGGATTAAAGAAGCGGGGAAGAAGGGGGCTGACTAATTAAACATACATAAAAGACATCATACATTCAATGAACAAGATGTTACTATTAGAAAGGAAGAGTTAATCACGAAGGATTACTCGACAAAAGTACTCGAAAGCATCTAAGTTAAAGATTACAGACTTAAACTACAGTGATTTGTTTAATGTACATATCCTCAAAAAGAGACTAGAGTTTTGCAGCGGAAAGTAGGTCATAGCTAAAGCAATCCTAACTTCTCAACTCGACACAACTTCAACCACCGCTGCTCTCGTCGCTTCAACCTGCACATTTATAAACACATGCAGGGCTAAGTACGAAAGTACTTAGTGGGCATGATGTCGATAACATAACATAAATAGAGATAATCTGGCATTTCATAATTTGTAGCACATCGGGGGTTTTATTTAAAATTAGCCCGTGTCTACTAAAACATTTTCTGACTTATTTTCACAATTTACTCGGCCGAGCATTTTCTGGTATGTTACGTTCAAATCTTGACCAATTCTCATTCACCGTGGCTGGTTACCCCTTAACAGGATACCATATACACCACAGGTTACAATGTGCACTAACTCTGGAAAGCACTTAATAGCTAACTCAGAGCCGATCGTTAGTTAACCTATTTTGATTAACTCATAAATCTGGAAAACACGAATGTTAACTCAGATAGGTACAAGAGAACTCACATAAAACATAAAACAGTTCATGCCATAATTATCACTTTGAAAACACAGATATCAAAGCGATAAAGAAAGGTTTTCGAGCATTACTCATTTTGTTTTATATATAAAAGCCCACCTCTATGATACAGAACTACTAAACAGGTTCCCGTTCTTCTATTCTTCTGTCCTTTCCTTAGTGCTGGCTTCCTCCTTCATCGTAAAATAATCACACTTTAAATTAGGTCGTAAAAGATAATCGAATATGGAAATTCGATTTAGATTTTAGTCGTTTTGTTTCTTTAGGCATTTGCACGCTACTAGTTTCATTTTAATTAAACGGGAACGAGACTTGAAAAAGTCTCGTTTAGAACTTGAAAGGTTTCTTACTCGATTCTTAGGTCAGTAGAGAAGGTAGTCGAACTTATTACGGCTTAAACAATCAAAAGAAACTAAGTTGCGAAGAAAACAACTTAGTAAAACAACTTCTGAAATTTCACTGCGCAATGCAGTAGTTCTGGGGACTGCCCATAACAGAGGAACTGGAAACAGGAGATGAGCCCTGTACCGATAGAAAACTTGGAAAGTCTAGTTTACGCTCCAATTTACGGAACTCAAATCCGATAAACGAGCTAAGAGATATTACAGTTTCCGGGAAGGGTCGCAAAACTGCCGCGGCTAACCCTAATTGCTCGATAAAAACGACGTATAACTTCTTAAGTTCGTTCTAAGTTCTCGTACTCGATTTCTCACGAAATTTCACTCTCTAAGCAGTCAACACGTACTCCCGTACGTGAAGGACTCCTTTTCAAAACTCGTTTATAACCACGACGATCAACCTCGTCGTTTCAACTACCATTTACTATACCAACAACAAGTTAACAAATTCTCGTTTCTAGTTTTCGACTATAACTACAACTCATATTATAATAATCCGAATGCTCATGTCATCAACTACAAAGTCGTTCCTTAGTCCATAATAAGCATTATTATCAAGTTAGAATCCTTACTCGACTTCTCGATTATTAATTATGTCCACTTGTTCGTCTCTTACGAGATTTCAAAAGTTGTTGGAATTCGTTCATTTTCTACGACATTAATCAACATCTAACGAGATTCATTATTATATACATCATCACTTCATATCATTACTTAAACTCGACTTAAATCGAATTCCTTGTCTCTTACGTTCTACAAAATAATTTTAGAATAATTTCAATTAATTCCCAACATCATCTAATATCATTAGCAACATTAATTCATCAACAAATCATCAACTAAATCAAACTACATGAAAACCCCCAATTTCTCATAATTTTCGGTAATAACATAATAAATTAAGGGGTGATTTTCTTCATCGATTAACATCATTAATCCATTAATCCAACTACTACAACATCAATTTATCATTTCAAGTCTTATTACATCATTAAATTGAAAACCCCTAACTCAAACCCTAGCCTAAATTCGGTCCTCTTCAAATTCATAGGGGTTTCGATTTCTTTTTATTTTAATCATCAATTGAACACCTCCTAAACATAATTATCCAATCAAAACATCCTAATGATAAGCCCTAATTTTCGGTATTTAGAAGAAATTAGGGTTCTTGATTTTCTTTCAATTTTGATCATAGAATTCATATCTAATCCATCTAATTATCTTAATTAAAGATCAAAACATCTAATTACATCATCCTAATTTTCGATCAACATGAGAAAATTAAAAGAAATGGAATCCATTTGGATAGAAATGTAGAGGAGGAGATTACCTTGAAGTTTACTAAAGGAAGTTAGAGGATTTGATGGAGGATGATGAACTTGTGGAATTTTCCTTGATGAGAGCTTGAAGATCCAACAATGGAGAGAAGAAAATGGAGGTGATGAACTTGATGGGGGGTGGCGGCAATGAGGTGTGTTGGGGAGAAGATGGTGATGACTAATGAACTTAGAAAGTAACTACATAGGTGTAAAGTAATTAAAATATCCTAAGTAGTGAGTCATAGTGTTATAATACTATATAATTGAAATATCTAGCTATGTGAGAGAGGTGAAGTCGGCTAGATGGGAAAGAAAAAGAGAATTACGCGTTTTTCCGGCGCGATACGACGCTACGGAAATCGAAAGACGAAAAATGTAGCTCGGCACAAAATCGTCAAAATCCGATTCGACCAATAATTTCGATATATTAAACTTAATCAGAAAGTAATATTTAAAAACTTAATTCCGACAAAAACTCGGGACGTCACAGTCCGAGTTTCGTCCGGAAAATCAAAAAACGAACTTTCTCGGGCGAGTTCGTATCGCGATTTCGTGAATGTAAAAATCAGACGGTTTTCCGTTCTGAGTTCTAGAACTAAAAAGTTTTTGTACGCGATAACCCTAAATACAGTAGTCATCTGACTGACTTCCGTAATTATTTTCGGAAACGGATTTCACCGTTGGTCTTAGAATTCAAAATCGTAAACTTAGGCGTGCAAAGCCATTTTTATTATTAACTTTAAAATTTTAAGACTGTAAGGAGTTTCGGGGGCATTACATTGATTCTTGATGATTCTAGCTTAGATCTTGAAGAAATCATGGATATATGTGTGTGGAAGGGTGCACCCGAAATTGGGGAGAAAATGTAAAGAAAAGAGCTTCAAAATCTATATATAGGTGACATTAGGTCAAAAATAGATGGTAAGATTTCAGTCTCCAACATGGATGGCTAGGATTGAAACTTGAAGCCAAGTTTGTTGGATGAAATGAGGAGATCACACGTGTCCATGTCTTGACTAGATGATAGAGTGACAAGTGTTCCCTTTTTAAGACAGTGGTCCCCACATTAAATGCAGTCTTACTACACAGTGTACTTTTACTGAAAATCGGCAAACACACTCATTCTTCTTCCAACATGAACGATTTTGAACTCAAAACTTATATTAAAGTTCATGAAATTTCATCACGAACAACATACTAAAATTTGGTAAAAAACGGACAACTTTCAATTTTTCACTAAAAGACGAAAAACTGCGTTTCTGACCTAAAAACTAGAAATTCGACTTTTCATGCAATTCACTGTAACAATTCACATTCTCATGCACACATTAGTCTTGCTTTCATTCACCGAATTTCGCAAATTCAGAAAATAACTATTTTGGGAAACTTGCACTTCACATAATCTTGCACTTCACATAATCTTGCTTTCATATAAACATGCACTTCACATAAACATGCACTTCACATAATCTTGCTTTCATTCACCGAATTTCGCAAATTCAAAAAATAACTATTTTGGGAAATTTTCCTTTTTTGGAAAATTTTTATTTCTGGAAACTTGGAGAGACGGGGTATACATTCTACCCCCCTTAAAGAAGTTTTGCCCCGAAATTTGCATACCTTTAAGAAAAGCTCGGAATTCTTCTGACGCATCTCACTTTCTAATTCTCAAGTCACTTCTTCAAGATCATGGTGCTTCCACTTGATCTTGAGTTGAGGAATTTCTTTAGTTCTAAGCTTATGAACTTTTCTATCTAGAATCAACTCTGGTTTTTCCACATAACTCAAATCAGGCTCTAGGATTACTTCCTCTTGCCTAATCACGTGTTTTGGATCGAACACATAGTTCGAGATACATGAAACGTACTATGAGGGTTTCCAAAACATGGCGGCAACGCCAACTTATAGGCCACGACTCTGATCCTTTTTAAGATCTCAAAAGGACCTATGAATCTGGGTTTCAGATTACCTTTGATACCAAAACGACGGATCCCTTTGAAATGTGAAACCTTTAGAAACACCTTATCGCTCACAGCGAATTCTAACTCGGTTCTTCTAACATCGACATAAGACTTTTGTCGATCCTGAACTTCTTTTATCCTATGCCTTATTTGAAGAATTACGTCAATCATTTCTTTGATCACTTCTTGACCTATCACTTTTCTTTCTCCAACTTCATTTCAATAAAATAGAGATCCAAACTTCTTTCCGTACAAAGCCTCGTACGAGGCCATACCAATCGTTGCTTGATAACTATTATTGTAGGCGAACTCGATAACAGGTAAATATCGCTTCTATTCACCCCTCGGTCTAACACTACAGTTATGAGCATATGTTCAAGGATTTGAATCGTCGTTTCTGACTACCGTCAGTTTGGGGATGGTATGTCGTACTGAAGTTTAACTCTGTTTCCAATTCTTCTTATATACTCTTCCAAAATTTTGACGTAAACTTTGAGTCGCAATCAGAGATGATCGAACTGGGGATTCCGTGCAAACGGACAATCTCTTGAACATAAATTATGGCCGACTTATCGGCACCATACGTCACTGGGATTGGAATAAAATAGGCAGTCTTTGTGAGTCTATCCACAATTACCCACACTGAGGTATTGCCTTTCTTCGATCTAGGAAAATATGTCACAAAGTCCATCGTAACTTTATCCTATTTCCACACTGGAATCATGGGAGGGTGTAACTTACCAAACGGTCGTTGGTGTAGAATCTTGACTTGCTGACAAGACAAGCATCTTTCAACGAATGAAGCTCCATCCCGCTTCATTCCTTCCCACTAAAAACTTCCTTTCAAATCTTGATACATCTTCATACTTCCTGTGTGTACGGTGTAGGGCGTATTGTGAGCCTTGCTCATAATATCGTCCCTTAACTTTTCGTCTTTTGGCACACAACCTTTTATGGAATAGCAGCGCGTTATCAACTTCTTCATGGAAATCTTCGGCTCCATCCTTTCGGATTTTAAGCCTTAAACTTTCTAGCTTCTCGTCTTTTCTCTGACCTTCTATGATTCTGGTTCTCAAATCAGGAGTTATCACCATAGCTGCAATAACTTGCTCCATAGTTTGAGGCGACAGAATCATCACTATTCTCATTTCTTCAAACTCTCTTACTAACTCTTTTTCTGGAGTGAGTAAAAATCCGAGCTCGGAGTTACCCTTTCTACTCAAGACATCTGCAACTACATTCGCTTTTCCTAGATGATAGCAAATTTGAACATCGTAGTCTTTCATTAACTCAAGCCATCTTCTTTGTCTCATGTCGAGTTCCTTCTGCTCGGAGAAATACTTCAGACTCCTATGGTCTGTGAAGATTTCACACCTTGCTCCGTAGAGGTGGTGTCTCCATATCTTCAGTGCGTGAACGATGGCTGCTAGCTCTAAATCATGAGTAGGGTACTTATCCTCATGCAGTCTTAATTGACGTAAGGCATAAGCAGTCACTTTTCCTTCTTGCATTAACATGCATCCTAAACCATTTCCTGATGCATCCGTGAAGATAAAGAAATCTTTTCTCGCTTCGGGCAAGGCTAGCACTAGAGCTGTAGTTAGCTTTTTCTTTAACTCTTGGAAACTTACTTCACAATCCTTACTCCACTTAAACTTTGAAACTTTCTTTAACAGTTGAGTCATTGGTTTTGTTATCTACGAAATTCGTTCAATGAATTTCATGTAGTATCCTGCCAACCTTAGAAAACTTCGAACTTCTTGTGGCGAGGTTGGGAATTTCCATTCCTGAACAACTTTAACTTTGGTCGAGTCAACTTTGATTCCTTCTGCGGAGATAACGTGACCGAGATATTGGACTTCCTTTAGCCAAAATTCGCACTTACTAAACTTGGCATACAACTTTTCAGCTCTTAACTTCTCTAGCACTATATGCAAGTGCTCTTCATGCTCCATTTCGTTCTTTGAATACACAAGGATATCATCGATGAAGACAATCACAAACCTATCAAGGTACTCATGGAACACGTGATTCATTAAAGCCATGAATATAGCAGGCGCATTGTCAATCCGAATGGCATTACTAAAAACTCGTAATGGCCATATCTCGTTCAGAATGTCATCTTTGGAATATCTTCCTGACAAATCTTTAATTGGTGATAACCTGACGTCAAATTGATTTTCAAGAAAAAACCTACTCCTTTGAGCTGGTCAAATAGGTTAGCTATCCTTGAAAGGGGATACTTATTCTTTAACGTCAATTTTACTGAGCTCTCTGTAGTCAATGCACATTCCCAGACTTTCATCCTTTTTCTTCACAAAGAGAATTGGTGCTCCCAAGGTGAGACACTAGGGTAGATAAAACCCATGTCCAACAACTCCTGCAACTGAACCTGCAGTTCTTGTAGTTCCTTGGGTGCCATTATGTAAGGTGCTTTCGATATTGGGGCACCTCCGGGCTCTAAATCGATAGTGAACTCCAACTTTCTATCTGTGTAATACCCCGAACTTTTACAAGTATTTGAGTGCGTTTTAAAATCCGTTTATATATTTAATTAATGTGCTTTAAGTGATGAAATTTTTTCAAGAAAAGAAAATTTTCTTAAAAATGATCAAAATGCCCTTGTGTGCTTAAATATGATTTTTCTCGTTTCAATTATTCGAATCGAGTATGTGATGCATTGATTGAGTTTATTTATATGAGAATGAGCATGAGTATGAATTTCAGATAATTTTGAGAACTTTAACTTTTGATAATTAGTCCGATAAACCGAGAAATCCCTAATCCCCGACGAACTCCGAATTTAGCATAATTAGTGTCTTTTGAATCTAGAATTAATTCTAAGACCCCTGAGATATATTAGAAGCTCATCCGAGATCATATGAGGGAATTTTAAGAATTTAGTTCTTACTGGAATAATTGACCGATTGAATTTTAGGATTTTCTTTGTTACTTGGAATTATGACCTAAAAATTTGATATTCAGATTCCTTGATTTATTTCGTGAGACATGAGATAGAGTTGAGGTGTTTTCGATGTCGGAAATGAGTCGAGGAGAGTTTATAGCCATTTTCAGTATAAACGAAATGATACGGATATATTCTACCGGAAAACTATTTCTTCCGGGGAAAATTATACTAGTTAAAGTGAGATATTTTTATTTAATCTCTCATTTTCTCTCTCTCTCCAGCCGACATGGCTATATCTCTCTCCCTAATTCTCCATCATTATTATTATTCTACCCTATTATACCTATTTTCTACTCTACATGGAATAACAATGATTATATTCCTTTACTTAGTCATAATTCTTATCTTTTTGGAGAAGCTTACTAAATTCAATTCATCTGTCTCACTCTCTCTCTCTCACCATGTTCTACCCAAGAAGAAAGAAGAAAATTCTCTCTTCTCTCTTCCCTCTCCAAACCGTAACATACACACACAAACACATAGAGATGAAAAACTCCATTGAATCTTAAATTTTCAAGCTTCCAACTTCAAAAAGATCATCATCATCCTAGTTCTTCAAACCCTAATCCAAGAGGTAACAAATTCATCAATTCTTGAGTTCAATATCAAATCAAAATCATCTCTATTTTTCTCCAATTTTCGGCACTTTTGTCCTAGAAGAGGTGATTAATTATTGTTATATTTTTCTTGAGGTTCAAGATGAGATCCTCCATGGAAAATCCAAGCTAAGGATTTGAGCCCGCAATCCCTCCATTTTCGGTCCAAAGAAGAGCAAGAGGAGGAGTTTGATTTAAATTTTTAAAGTATGTCAATTCATTTGATTTATTGTATATATGTAATCCCTAATCTCTAAAGAAAAGAAAATATGCATGCTTTAATTTATGTTTAGGCAAACTAGGGTTTGAGATGTGATAATCGAAGTGTGGAAATTATTAGGAAATCGAACCCTAGGAATCGATCTAAGAATTAAAAGAGAAAAGAGAAATAAAACCCCTAAAAAATTTGATGAAAACTGAAAAATAGGAAAAGAAAGAAGGAAAAAAAATAATTTCTATGATTTCTTGATGATTTGTTGCATATATGAGTTCATGATGATGTTTGGAGTGATATATTATGCATGAGAAATTGAAGAAAATCATTTGCCCTAATTGTTTTGTTAAAATCGAAAATTTTGAGTTTATGGAGGAATAATTGGTTTGATTTATTATTTGATGATTTACTGATGTTTATGAGTTTATCTTGAGTATGAGATTATGATGGATTGAATGATATAAATTATTATGTTAATTTTGTGAGAAAAATCGATATGAATGAGTTTATGGAAGAAATAATATTTTTGATGATTTTGATGATATGATGATATGAATGTGTTTGTGTTAATTTGGAGTATTAGATGATCAATAGGAATTTTTGAAGTGAAGAAATGAAAATTTAAGCATGAAAATCGATGGAAATGAGTTTGAAGATTTAGTGTGTGTTCTAGGTGTTGGTGAAAATTTGAATATTTGATTGTGTGTTCTTGGTGTTCTTGGTGAAGAACATGGAGATTTAAAGATTAATAAAATTAATTCAAAAATAAATTAAATTAATTATTAAAAATAATTAAAATTTTGAAAATTATGAGAATAAAATTAAAAATAAAATAAAAAGAGGAGAAAATTAAATAAGTTAAATATTAGAGATTAGAAGAAATAATAAATGAGAAATAATAAGAGGAGTTAGAGTTAAGGAAATAGAATTAAAAATCGAGTATAAATTTGAGACGAGTTAGTCGAGGTTAAGGTGTTCAATCGAACGAGAAATAATAAGAAATTAATCTTAAATTAAATATATACTCTTTTAAAGAGAAAAATTGTTTGTAGAGTCGAGCATAAGAAGTTTAAGGAAGAGTTAAGTCGAGTTTGAGTTCGTTTACTTGTTTCATTAAATAATTAACCGAAGAGTTTTGAAATAAAAATAATAGAGTTAGAATTAAATAATTAAAGAGGTAATTTTCTAATAAAATAAGAAATAATAGAGTATGAGAATAACGAGTTAAGTTGAGCTTAGATAATCGAATAATAATTTATGAAGAGATAAGTCGAGAAAGAGAATCTTGTGAGTAAAGGATCGAGTAAGGCTATTCATTAAATTAGCAAAAAAAAAACAAATTAAGTAAGTTTTTAATATTTAATTATTAAATTAAATAAAGTGTTAGAAAAACGAAAGAAAATTTAATAATAGTTGTTTAATATGAGAATCGAGTTTAGTAATTGGTAAATGTTTAAATGCTCGTTTATTGATAATAAGTCGAGTGATATTTGAGTTTGCTTTTCAAATCGTTTTAATTTGAAATAAGTCGATGAAATTATCAAGTTTTGAGTTTGAAGTTAGAAGTCGAGTTTTCATGAAATAAAAGGAATAAGAATTTTATTAAAGGAAACGAATTTCTAAGAGTCGAGTTATAAATAGAAAACGAATTTCTATTAAATAAGAGTTTAATTGAGAATAAGAAAATAAAAATTATAATAATAGAATAAGTAAATAAAACAATAGTACGTATGCGAGTACATATACGTAGTTGAGGAAAGACGGCGTATTTTGAAATAATGTTGTATATTGAGTCGAGAAATATTAAATGATTATTTGAGTTTTAAATTCAAGAAAATTCTTATTACTTGAACTTTTATTTGCTTTATTAGAAAGACGAGAATTTATTTTATGAAATCGAAGTAAGTATTTTCTAAAACTAGAGTCAAGCAATGTTGAGTAATAGTTAATTGAATTTGAAATGTGAATCATGTCGAGATTATATGTTTGATTGAATTTCTATGTTAAGTTTATTATGGTTGAATGAACTTATGTGATTAAATAAAGTGATTATGTTTTGTATGATAAAATCAATTACTCGATTGTTGAGAATGCTTATGTATGCAACATGATTGATTTAAATGACGATTAGTTGAATCGAGGATTTGAGAGAAAATTTGAGTAATGTAGTCGAGATAAGTAATATCTCCTTAACTAGTGAGAAATGCTAAGTAGAAGTGATTTAGGAATGAGAATGTGAGACAAAGAATTTAGTAATCGAGTAGAGACGACGAACCGAGAATGAGAAAATCGAGAAGGGATATAGAATTAGAAAAAGATAAAAATAGAAGAACCCGAGTCAAGTAGGAGTCCTTCAGCCAAAACCAAACTCTACTTCAGTCTTACGCGTCGAGGGTCTTGATCTTTATTTCGATGTCAAATTGTGAAGGACCGAGCGGGACGGGAAAGTAGTGAGGACACAAAAAGAGTAAGCCGCCTAGCAAGATCTTCGGAAGACAGGTGGGCTTTCTAAACTAAAATCAAATGATGAATGCGTGTACTAGTTATGTATTACGTGCGTTTTTTTTTTTAAATTGATTGACTTGCCTGTAATACCCGGCGTTTCTCTTCCGACGAGAAATAAAAAAAAAAATTCTAATTAATTAGGGCTTTGCACGCCTAAGTTAAGGATTTTTAATTCTAAGACTAACGGTGAAATCCGTTTCTAAAAATAAATTCCAGAAGTCTGTTGAACGACTACTGTATTAGAGTTTTCGTGTCCGATAAAATTTTCTCCCGGACACTCAAATCGAGAAACCGTCTGATTTTACATTCACTCTTTTTGCGAGACGAGTAAGTTAGTAAAAATCCGTTTTTATTATTTTTCCGGATAAAATTTTGACTGTGATGTCCCGACTTTTTATCGGATTTTGAAAAACGAATTATGCTTTCCGAGTAAGAGATTTATTTTTAATCTAACGGTCGGATTAGATTTCGTCGAAAATGAAACCGTCTAAGAATTTATTTCTCGGTTTTTAATACGTCGTATTAGACCCAAAAATGCGATATTTGGCCTAAATTATCACACTCAAACCGCCACAACACCTAGTGAGTCATCTTCTTGGATGATTCTTATACCTTTATGTAAATATCTTAGCACTTAGTCATCACCTCCTTCATCAAACTCCCAACCCCCCCCCCCCCCCCCCCCCCCCGGTTTCATCCTCCATTGAAGCTCTTTAAAGGTTTCTTCAAGATTTCTTCATCATAGATCACTCATCATCCATCAACTTTTAATTCCAATCACATATTTGTAAAGGTAATCATCTAATCTATCATTCTATCCATCTAGAATTTCATTTCCTTTATGATTGTTGAGGACCGAAATTTTTGGGTAATATAGTAGGATGTTTTAAGTTTGATTTCATGTTATTTAGTGTATCGAAATGGATTCCTATGGTTGCAATGAAGTGGAAATCATTCCCCTAAATATTTAGTAATTACCGAAAATTTAAGAAAGATGGGATTTGAAGTTTAAGTTTGGATTTAGATGATGGATTGGTGAATTAATACTCTATGGATTAGTAGATGGTTGGATTTCAAAGAGAAATCATTTCCCCTAACTTAATTGTTGAAACCGAAATTTGGGGGCGAGGGTTTGAGATTTTAGAACCTTAATTCTTGATGTTAGAAGTGTTAATCTATGTTATATTTTGGTATTGGATGATTTGGTGAACAATTATGAGGCATGGTATCAATAATTAATGAAATAAGACAAGTATGTGTGTTATTGGAAATTTAGTAAGTAGTAGAGGAATATGAAATGAAGTTGATTATGATATGCATGATTGGTTAATGGAAATGAGATGTAGGATGATTAAGGATGATGATATAATTTATTGAGATTTTTCTAAAAATAAATTGAAAAAAACGTAAGAGACGAAAATCCGACAATAGGTTGAGACTCGTTAATGTTTTGAGAATATGGTTTACATATTAGTGATGCTAGATAGATGATGATCGTTGTTGTAAAATTTGAACGAAATCGGAGAATGTCGGATTTTCGCTAAGAGACGAAGAATCGTCGATAAGTCGAGCATGAATAATGATTTAGATTTGTGATTCAAACCTATGTTAATCTTGTTAGTTAATGATCGTAACTGGAAAATTTGAACGAATTCTAAGAAAATTGAAATTTCGTTAAGAGACGAAGAAACGAGATTAAAAGCCGATAGAAAAGTCGAATAAGGAAAACCTTTTTGATATTTTTGATTGTTGTCATTTGACGAACGATATTGTAGTTGGTGATATTTCCATCCGAGATACGAGATAAGATGAGTTATAGTTAATAAACGAGAAGTTGTAGAACGAAATAGAAATTGAAATTTGATTTGGTTTAGTAATTGGTTAGTTGAAAATGACGAGGAAATGCTCGTCGTTTGTTTAATAAAAAGACGTGAATGTGAACTGATTAAGGGATACTGCACGTTGACTGCATTGAGATGAAAATTTCGTGAAAATAAAAGTGGAATAGTATTGATCGAACCTAGGGAATCGTACGTCGAGTTTTGTCGAGCATTAGGGTTTCGCGTGACTATTTTGCGGCGTTTCACGAAAACTGTCATAACTCTTAGCTCGCTTAACGAAAGCGAGATCCGTAAATTGGAGAGTAAACTAGACATCCGTGACTTTCTTTTGGTACAGGGCACATCCCCTATTTCTAAGTACCCTGTTCTGTATGAACTTACTGACCTGTGTAGAGATTTCCAAAACTCATTTTCTTAAGTTGAATTCTTTTCAACTCAATCTCTTGAGAACTTCTAAGTCGTTATAAGTTATCGACATCCAATTATCTACTGACATAAGTGCCAAGTAATGAGCCGAGACTGTTTATAAACGAGAATTGATCGAGTCTCATTTATTAGTTAATCAAAAGATAGTAGTAAAGTGCAAAAGCCTAAAAGACTAAAACCGATTCTGAATTTCTGTTTTCTTTTTAACGTCTCGACCAAATACTAAAGTGTGATTATTTGCGTTCAAAGAAGGAGGACATCGAGATTAGAAGAATGGACGGAAGATAGAAGGTTAAAGTTTGTTCTGTAAACGATTGAAGTGGGCTTTTCTATCAAAATAAAATGAGTGTTGCTCGAAAGTGTTTACTTGTTGCTTTAATAACTGTGTATTAAAGTAACTATCATTGCATAATGAATTGTTTTATGTGAATTCTCTTATGCTTCTCTGAGTTAGCCCACAGAGTGCTATCCAGAGTATTGGATTCTAAGTTAGCCCACTGATGCGTCTTCGACTTTTGGGCCATTTGGCCCTATTTTTCATGTCTTTTTGTGTCATTAGTGTCTGTCCAGGGGAAGAAAACTATTGTTCGAAGGAAGAAAGCTCAGTCCAAGTCAAACAGAGGAAAGGTGGTCAGAATGAGCAGAATTGGAGTGAATTCAGTCGGTTGCAAAGATTACGCAAAGGAGTATGCAGCGCAGGAGACAATTGAAGTAAGAGACGAGGTTGAAAGGAGGATTCCATGTGAACCCTGAAGCTAAGTTGCTGTTCATCATTCGCATTCGTGGTATTAACGCAATGCATCCAACAACAAAGAAGATCTTGCAACTACCTTGCCTACGAGGAATCAAACCAGGAAGCATGCAACCAGTTTGACCACTACAAAGTTGCCAGTCAGTCGCCAAAGCTCAAGAAGGAAAGCCGCGTGGAAGAAGATTCGCACAATATCTGCCAAGCATCTATGGAAGGAAGGATTTGGAGGTCAGTGCATTACCCTAAATAAATCAATCAATCGGAGATTGCCAATCATCAATCCATTCAATCACAGATAATCATAATCTCGCTCAAAATGGGAAGTGTCAATCATGCCAATTTAGTCCACTCGCTTAGGGTTTTGTCCGCGGCCATTGCTACTATAAAAAGTCCAGCCAGAGCGGCTGGCACGACGTTGGTTAATCGATCATTCTCTAGTTCTTAGTCCGAAGAAAACACTTTTACTTTCAGTTCTATATTTATTTTATGTTCAAAACAATTTATCTGCTTTGATTTACATTCCGCTGTGAAGAACGAATCCAAGGCTGTTTGCCTTATGTACTATTTTAATTCAAGTACTTCGCATTCCTCTTTATTCATGCATACTCATTTATCAGTTATTATGTATTTCAATATGCGTGAGTAGTCCACTTGGTGAGATTTGGGTAAGGGAAATGATTGACTGTTAATATGTGAAATATTCGTGAGGCACTTGTGCAATCGGTTGAGTCCAGTAGTTCCGGATAGATCTGAGTAGAACTCATGGGCAGTCCTGACCTAATGGGTGATCTCCGTTCGGTTGGAGCTGTACTATTCCAAGCAAAGGCATGGCATGACAGACGGCAACGTTAGGTGTGCCCATGACCGAGTAGCTGAACAGCACCTAACATGGTGCTGTAGATCTGGATGGCGAGGAATGGGCAAGGGGATACTGCGCCTTTTCTCGGTTTTGGGTTTCTCTAACAATCAACCACCAACTGTGATGAGGCATCAAGCCATGGTTATTGACCGAAAGACTCATCTCGCGTATCGTAGACATATCGATGACCGGTTGGACGTAGTACCGGAAATGGATATCCCGCGAGTTATGTCTACTCTGTAGGTACGGACATGGGAAGCTTGGGAGAGAAGGTTGGTGAGGGTCATACTTGGAGAGATCGGGTATGACTACTATTTAAGGAGGAGTGAAGCACGGTTTTGTGACCGGGGTGAAGCGTGACCTTCGGACCAAGACAACAACAAGGGATTCAACCATCCCAAGTGTGGAGTATAGACTCTTGAAACGCCCCAATATCTTTGGGCCACGCCTTGGGTTTATACGAAGCATGGACGGATCTTCAGTGTGCCCGTAATCGAATTAACATATCAACAATGATCACGACCAATCCCAAATCTTACACCTTTTTTTATATTTGAATTCCGTTTAGTTTATTGTGCAGATAAACGGATCGAGACCGTGACAACTTGATTTGTGCACTGAAGAGTAAAGTGGTTCATCACTCTCCGTGGGATCGACCCTAGCTTACCGCTAAGACTAACCAGTCCGGTAGTGGGCATAGGAACATGTACTATCCGCCTGGGGCATACACAGGTATTTTGATCGTACCATACGATGGGTGCGTGTCAAAATTAGTGCCGTTGCCGGGGAGTGACGTGCAACAATTTTACTCTTCTCATTCCATCTTCTGCTACTAGTGTATGCGTGGAACTCATCGAGTACATAGAGCATTAACTTTTGATCCAAACATAGACCGAACTGAACGGCGACTACGCGCACTTGCACGGATAGCGAGCCGCGAAGCTACGGTGGATCAACCACAGACGGCGCAAACCCTCAAACAGTTGGCATACTCAACTAATCTGAATCTCAGACCGAATGGGATCACCTTACTAGAGAATCCCTTCGTCCCTGCGCGGTTCGACCTAAAACCTGCATTAATATAGGTCTTACCGAAGTTCAATGGATACCCAGGAGATGACCCACACACCCATCTCCAAGACTTCGAATTGACGGTGATGCACCAGTCCAATGAGAATCAGCAGGAATATGTGAAGCTGGTTCTTTTTCCATTTTCATTGGTGGATAGAGCAAGGAGATGGCTGTATAATCTACCTGAAGAGAGCGTCACCTCTTGGGCAGAAATGCAACAAAGCTTCCTGGAAGAATTCTTTCTAGCCACAAGAGTTGAAAGAATGAGATGGGACATCCGAAACATCAAGCAGGATGGACTGGAGACCTTTTATGAGTACTGGACTAGCTTCAAACAGTTGCTAAGCAACTGCCTTCATCACCAGATCACTCCGAAAGATCAAGTGGAAAGTTTCGTAAAAGGCATGCGGAGGAGTGATCGAGGACTGGTACTAGCTGCATGTAATGGATCGTTGATGAGCAAAACACCTCAAGAGATTTTTAAACTCTTGGGAACAATGGCAGAAGAGTCCAGAGATGATGGACATGAAAGAAGCAGAGAGATACCAGAAAAAGAGGGAGAAAAAGACAAACTTACAAACCTAGAAAAGGAGATGAAGGAGATAAAGATACTGCTAAGTGGTCTGACCGTGCAGAAGAGGGTTAGACAGTGTGGCCTTTGTGACGCAGTGGGGCATCAATCTGAAAATTGCCCCAACTTCGGTGAAGATATAATGGACGTGAACGCTATGGGGGGCAATGAAGGATTTCAGAGGAAGAATGACCTTTTTTCCAATGCGTACAACAGAGGGTGGAGAGATCACCCTAATTTTCGATGGAAACAGGATGGTCAACCACAACAGAACGGTACAGGTCTACCGGGAGTACCTTAACCATTTGCCCAGCACCAACAGCAAGGACAATATCAGGGAGGCCCACCACAACAACAGCACTACCAGCCACAGCAGCAGCAGGTGTATCAACCACCTCATTAGAGGAGAGCCCCGTGGGAAGAGGCCATAAAGAGCATGGCTAAGGAAAGTGAGAAATTCCGGAATGAAATTCGAGCCGGGATTAATCAAACCAACGTGCAGATTGGTCATTTGGCGAAAGCACTGGCAAAGGTAGAAGAGAATACAGGAAAACTCCCACCTCAGGGGATCAACCATAAAGAGCAAGCACAGGTAATCATAACAGAGGTGGAGGACAAGCAAGCTGAGAAAATTTTGGCAGAGGCAGAAGTAAACCGGAAAAGGAATGAAGAGACCAGTCATGGGTTGACCAGAGAACAAAATGATGAGGAGCAAACTGATTCTCCTTATCCGGGTAGACTTCAACAAAATGCCAGGGAAAAAGAAGCCAATGATATGATGAAGATCTTTCGAAAATTGGAATTCAGCATACCACTACTGGATGCGATTAAACAAATTCCCAAGTATGCCAAGTTCCTTAAAGATCTATGCTCAAGGAAAGTGAAGATAGACGAGGATGTTCGATATATTATGGGAGAGAGTGTGTCAGCCATCATACAGCAGAAACTGCCACCGAAAAAGAAAGATCTGGGGATGTTCACTATCCCTTGCAACATCGCAGGGAGGGACATGGACAAAGCCATGATGGATTTGTGGGCGTCTATCAACGTGATGCTCCTAGCAGTTTTCAACAGGCTTAACTTGGGGGAACTACGAAACACCCGAGTTGTCATACAACTAGCAGACAGGTCAAACGCGTATCCAGAAGGTGTGATCGAAGATGTGCTGATCAAAGTAGGAGAGTTGATTTTTCCTGCGGACTTTTACGTGTTGGACACAGGATCAGAAGCAAAGGAGAATTCTATTCTACTGGGCAGACCATTCATGATGACTGCCGGAACTAAGCTGGACATGAAGATAGGAATTATGTCTTGCGAATTCGATGGCGTGGTGGAAGAATTCAACATCTATGAAGCCATGAGAAGGAAGCCTGAATTAGAGTCTGTGGAAATGATTGACATATTCGAACCAGTGGTGCAAGAGCAAAGCCTGGAGTTCAGTTCCAGCGACACTACAGAAAGGGTGATACAAGCCGGACTGACTGATCGGGATGCTATGCAAACAGAAGATCTCGATATGAAGGAGGCTATAATGGAGCTGTACTCATTAAAGGAAAGCACTATGGAAGCAGTAGTGGAGGTTGACAAGAAAATTAAGGAGATTATCTTGGAAGTATACTCCATCGGAGGATCGGGAGAGGGCAAACCGGAGTTGTTCTCTCAGTATGGGCAACACGAGAAACTGTTACCATCAATTGTGAAAGCTCCAATCTTAGAGTTAAAAAAGCTGCCAAAACACTTGCAATATGCTTACTTGGGACCGGAGGAAACTCTTCCGGTGATTATCAGTTATGATCTAACCATAGTGCAGGAAGAAAGACTAGTCAGAATATTGAGAGAGAACAAGGAAGCCATCGGTTGGACCCTGGCAGATATAAAAGGGATTAGTCCAACAGAGTGTATGCACCACATATACTTGGAAGACGGAGCACGACCAGTACGGGATTCGCAGAGGAAAATGAATCCTGTAATGAAGGAGGTGGTACTTAATGAGATCCTAAAGCTTTTGGAGTTGGGAATAATTTACCCTATTTCCGACAGTCAATGGGTCAGCCCGGTCCACGTCATACCAAAAAAATCTGGGATACAGGTTGTGGAGAATGACAACGGCGAGCTTGTTCCAACGAGGCTACAAACTGGATGGAGAGTCTGTATAGACTACCGGAAGCTGAACATAGTCACACGGAAGGACCACTTTCCATTACCCTTTATCGACCAAATGCTGGAACGGCTAGCCGGTAATGCCTATTACTGTTTTCTGGATGGATATTCAGGATATATGCAAATATTCGTAGCTCAAGAAGATCAAGAAAAGACTACGTTTACTTGCGTGTATGGGACTTTCGCATACCGAAGAATGCCATTTGGTCTTTGTAATGCACCTGGAACATTTCAACGGTGCATGATGAGCATTTCAACGGTGCATGATGATCACATACGGGCATTTCTTGGTCATGCAGGATTCTACAACAGATTTATAAAGGATTTCGCGAAGGTTGCTCAACCCATGACCTGTTTGTTACAAAAAGATGTACAGTTCGACTTTGATGACGACTGTAAGGAGGCATTTCTAAATCTACGGGACAGATTGATATCAGCCCCTATTATTCAACCGCCAGATTGGGAGATGCCATTCGAAATCATGTGTGATGCTAGCAATTATGAGGTTGGAGCAGTACTGGGGCAGAAGAAGGGCAAGGAAAGCCATGTTATATACTATGCCTCGAAAACTTTGAATCCAGCTCAGTGTAGCTACACCACAGCTGAGAAGGAATTGTTGGCAGTGGTTTTCGCCATCGAGAAATTTAGATCATACCTTTTGGGCACCAAATCGATCATTTACACCGATCATGCTGCTTTGAAGTACTTAATGGCGAAGAAAGAATCGAAACCACGACTTATCCGGTGAATATTGCTACTCCAAGAGTTCGACATAGAAATGAGAGATAAGAAAGGAGCTGCCAACCTAGTGGCTGATCATCTAAGCAGGCTACAAATGGGAAATGATGATGGTGAACCAATCGAAGATGATTTCCCGGACGAAAGGCTGTATGCCGTACGCGATCATATGGAGATGGAGACTCTGTATGCCCTGACCGAGAAGGAGCCCTGGTTTGCAGACATAGCAAATTATCTTTTTACGAAGGAAGTGCCACCAGGGAAGACCAAGTTCGAGAAACAGAAATTGGTGACACAGGCCCGCTCGTATTTTTGGGAAGCACCGCATTTGTGGAAGATTGGTACAGATCAAATCATACGGAGGTACGTTTCGGAGATTGAACATGCTCAGATATTGGAGATGTGCCATAGCACAACGTGCAGTGGACACTTCGGTGGAAGAAGAACAGCGCAAAGAATATTGGATAGTGGATTCTATTGGCCTATAATCTTTGCTGATGCCAAGAACTGGGTACAGGGATGCCCGAAGTGTCAGCTAGTCGGGGGTATCACCGCAAAAGATGAAATGCCTCAAATGCCGATTATGCCTGAAGAAATCTTCGATGTATGGGGAATTGATTTTATGGGGCCATTACCCAAGTCTGGGAATTATGAGTACATACTGGTAGCAGTGGATTATGTCTCCAAATGGGTTGAAGCCAAAGCCACAGCAAGTAATGACGCCCAGACGGTGGCAGATTTTTTGAGAGAGCAAGTATTTAACAGATTTGGCGTTCCGAAAATCCTCATCAGCGATCAAGGATCTCATTTCTGCAATGCCGCCATTAGAGCACTCACCAAAAGGATGGGGGTAAAACATAAAGTCACGACTGCATATCACCCCCCAGGCTAACGGACAGGCTGAAATCTCAAACAGGGAGACAAAAGGCATATTGGAGAAGGTGGTCCATCCAAATCGGAAGGACTGGAGTAATTACTTGGGAGATGCGTTATGGGCATACCGCACCGCATATAAGACTCCAATTGGCATGTCACCATTCAGGCTCGTGTTCGGAAAAATGTGCCATTTACCAGTGGAAGTGGAACACAAAGCTTATTGGGCGATCAAGAGAATAAACTTCAGTATGACCAGGGCCGGAGAAGAAAGGAAGTTGCAAATGAATGAATTGGAGGAACTTCGGTTAGAGTCCTAAGATAATGCAGTCTTGTACAAAGAGAGAACAAAGAGAATCCATGATGCAAAGCTCAGGAAGAAGGATTTTTGGTCCGGATAGAAGGTGTTGTTATTCAATTTTAGATTTAAGTTGATGAGTGGGAAGCTTAGATCAAAATGGGGAGGACCTTACATTGTGAAGGAGTTATTTCCAAATGGAAGTATCGAAATTTATAATTTGAATGGAAAAGATACATTTGTGGTGAATGGTCATCGCTTGAAGCCGTACTTCGATTATTCAGAGTTGAAGAAGATCAAGGAGAAATGCTCTTTATTGGACCCTATCTATCAGTAAGAGGCAAAGCTGGAAGTCGAACTCAAGACATTAAACAAGAGCGCTGACTGGGAGGCAACCCAGGAGTGGTCATCGGTATCATCACAACCGCTGTCTCGTTTGTTATTTATTAGGAATCGTTTTAAGTTGAGTGAGTATTGGACTAAGTCAGAACTGGAGAATATGGGCCAAGGTGTTTTAGAAATTCATTTTGAGTTCGAACCCACTTTGCGATGCAAAGTGTGTAGGTGGAAGCCCAGGGTGAATTTTGAACCCACTTTGCAATGCAAAGTGTGTAGGTGGCAGACCGGTGTGTTGAATGGGAACGGTCTAACCAAGAAATGACGTGGAGGCGCATCTGATAAGAACGGCTGGGATATAACTGCGGCGCTTGAGATTTCGCACGAAATTTGAATTTCAAATTTGGTAATGTTTATTCCCTAAACGTTTCAACTTCCCATAACTGTCACCTCACCATTCCATCAGTTAAAGGAGAAAACCCTCCTACATTAACCCTCGTCGCCTCCATAACTGCCACACACCCAGCCACTCTCTCCACTTCGCCAACTGTCGTCCACAAATCTGCCATTTAAACACCCAGTTCCAGCTTTCACTCCACATACCTTCACTAGCGTTCGCCGTCATTCTAAAACCCTAATTTTCCAACCAGTATAATCGCCATGGTTAGAATCAAGAAAGCCGCGCACAAAAGAACGAACAAGAGTATCGCCGCCTCCGGCAGCACCCAAACGAAGGGCGCGACCACTGCAAAATCTGTACCTGTGGGAGAGAAAAGAAAAACGCGCAGCACCACCTCCGAGGAAACTCCTGTACACAGTTCGGAGAAAACCACATCTACTCGGGGTGTGGATGAAGAGGAACAGGAGAAGATTCCCTCGCTGGAGAAGCAACCAGCCGGAGAATAAGACACTGCGGAGAACCAAGAACAGGAACAGGATGAGGAAGAACCAGATGTTCAACCGCCTAGGAAGAAAGAGAAGAAGAAGCCTGCGGCCAAGGACACTACTACTGCAGCAACAGCGAAGAAAAAGACCACCGGAAAGAAAGCAGCCATTCCTCCACCAAAGGAGCCAACTCCAGACCCCAGTTCTTCCCGCTCCCAATCTCAATCAAAGGAGGGTGTTCCGACCACGTCTGACCACGAAGAGAAGGAGCAGGAAGGCGAGCAAGGGGAGGATCCAGTCGGAGAGGAGGAGAGAGAAAAAAGTTCTCCGGTGCAAGCCCAAGACGATATCACTCCGCAAAGCAAGGAGAAAGGGGTAGGAGCAAAGAGGAAGCTCGAAGCCTCAAAGCCTCCCTTACTGCAAAAGTCCAAACAAAGCAAATCAGGGGGTAAGGCTGGTACCACGAGCACTGTGAGGAGGGCTACGACTGAGGAAAAAGGGAAGGCAAAAGAAGGAGAAAAACAAGGAGAAGCAAAGGAAATCGAAGAAGAAGAAATCGAGAGAGTAGAGATCATCGACAGCTCTAACTCGGGGGAGATTCAAGCGCCTGTGAAGTCTACACCTAGTGTCACCACCAAGAAAATAGGAACAAAGAGAAAGAGCCTGCTACGAGCCGCATCATTTGGAGCAACCATACCGCGAGACAGTCAGCGGCATGCCATCCTGCAAAACAGGGAAATCATCCCTTGGTACTTCTTGTTGACAGAGAGCTTGGAAGCATTTGGAATTAAGGAAAAGGTGGAGAGATACTTCAAGGGAATAGGCTGGGAAAAGGTATTGGAATGGAACTACCCCGCGTTCAAGAAGTTGTCGGAGGAATTCATGGAGACAGTGGAGTTCAAACCCCGCGGCAACTACGGTATCGAGACTCCGGGCACCCTACTCTTCCAACTGCGGGGCAGGATGTTCTCTCTTTCCATCAACGAGTTGAACATTCAACTCAGAGTACTCGAACCGCGGGAGGTATATGAGGATGAGTACAAGGAGGCAGAGACGGTGGCCTCGGATGAATGGAAGGCTCAGATTGACCACTACTGGTCAATCATCTCCATCAGAAATCGATATGTGAAGAACAGCAGCAAATCCAATGAGATCAGAGATCCAGCGCTACAAATTTGCCACAAGTGGCTAGCTTACAACATCTACGGGCGTTTGGAGGGGTCTAATGTGGTGACCCAGCAGGAGCTGTTCATTTTATGGTGCATGATGGAGAAGAAAAGGGTAAATTTTAGGTTCATAGCAGCGCATCAATTTCAGTTTGGCGTGACCCACCATAACAAATACCTTTCACTCTGCCCTTTGGCGATGATTCTTGCAAAGAATCTCACCAATTTTAATTTGGAGAAACCAGACGATCTAGAAGTTGCTGATACAAGATTTCTGGACCAAGGGCGCTTCGTAAGGTGGAGGGTTGTTGAGGTGGATGAGCATGGGAATTACTCGCTGGTCTATCTGGAAAGCACATCAGGCAGAGCAGAACCGAGCAGGGCGAATGATTAGGCGGTTCCGCTCCGCTCAAACAGCGAGATGGCATCTGTACTGGCGGAACTGAAGGAGCTGCGTAAAGAAGTAACAATGTTGAGGGCAGAGATGACGACAATCCATACTAACATGAAGAAAGGCTTTAAGGCGTTGATGGCAAAAGCGGACGGAGAGGAGGAGGATGCCTCCGACCAGAATGAATAAGTTTTCTCTCCCCTATCTGTAGTTTAGGATTTATTTTCTTTTTATTCTTTTCGTTTCTGATTTTTATGTTTTGTGTCAGCTGGAGTTTAGTGTAAATTGAGTCTGTGAGTCTGCATGTTGTGCATGATATATGGATTATGGGAATGTATGCATGTTGTTTGGTTTGACTGGTGTGATTGGTATGATGAGCAACATCGCATGAGTAGCAGTAGAGGGAATACATAAGTCCATACCTGTGAGGATTGAGCCTATTTATTTCTATCTTCTGTGTGTTCATGCTGCTTGGTAATCTTAGAACTTGTTAATGGATTTTTAGCTGGTGGTGTAGATTAAAGGATAAGGGCAGTTTCTTCATAATTAGAAGCCCCAGAATTATCTAGTAAACATGATGATCCATTGCTAAACCCTTTGAGCTGAAGCACTTTTTCTTTCATAAGCCCTTGTAATGATATTTGATTAAGAGTGTGTCTTCCACACCATACAAGATAAGAAGGGGTACATAGATGCTCTAAGTGGAAAAACACAAGTAAAAAAAGAGGGGTAACAAAAGGGGTAGTCAGTGTTTAAGAAGAAGGCATAAATGAAAAGAATGGAAATTCTAAGTGTGATAAAAGAACAATATATGCCTAAGAAAGAGATAAACCCTAAGGAAAGAAAAGAGTATGAGGAGTAGTGGGAGCACCGGCATTGAAAGAGTAGTCAATATGACTGGAATCAGGTTTTAACCCATTATCCAGAAATCCTTACCCTGCTCTGTATGCCCCATTACAGTCAAATTAAGACCCTTTGATAATCTGCACCAGATGAACTAATAGCCATAAATCCTTGAACAAGCTAATAGGAGAGCTAATGCAGCATGAAATGAGAGTAAACACTAGCCATACACTTGAGTGTGTGAGGAAGACTGCTAATGTAATCATGTGATGTATTTGCTCAATGGGTTTGTGGAATGTTAATTTGGGGGATACATGCATGCATGAACTGATCCATTTGATTGCGCACTTTCGTGTCTTGAAGTTTTTATTCCTTATCATTCATCTTTGTCCTTGGTGTCTTCGTGAATCCACCTACATACTTGAGGGCAAGTATGGTTTAAGTGTGTAGGTGTGATGCATCTTCGACTTTTGGGCCATTTGGGCCTATTTTTCATGTCTTTTTGTGTCATTAGTGTCTGTCCAGGGGAAGAAAACTATTGTTCGAAGGAAGAAAGCTCAGTCCAAGTCAAACAGAGAAAAGGTGGTCAGAATGAGCAGAATTGGAGTAAATTCAGTCGGTTGCAAAGATTACGCAAAGGAGTATGCAGCGCATGAGACAATTGAAGTAAGAGACGAGGTTGAAAGGAGGATTCCATGTGAACCCTGAAGCTAAGTTGTTGTTCATCATTCGCATTCATGGTATTAACGCAATGCATCCAACAACAAAGAAGATCTTGCAACTACCTTGCTTACGAGGAATCAAACCATGAAGCATGCAACCAGTTTGACCACTACAAAGTTGCCAGTCAGTCGCTAAAGCTCAAGAAGGAAAGCCGCGTGGAAGAAGATTCGCACAATATCTGCCAAGCATCTATGGAAGGAAGGATTTGGAGGTCAGCGCATTACCCTAAATAAATCAATCAATCGGAGATTGCCAATCATCAATCCATTCAATCACAGATAATCAGAATCTCGCTCAACATGGAAAGTGTCACTCATGCCAATTTAGTCCACTCGCTTAGGGTTTTGTCCGCGGCCATTGCTACTATAAAAAGTCCAGCCAGAGCGGCTGGCACGACGTTGGTTAATCGATCATTCTCTAGTTCTTAGTCCGAAGAAAACACTTTTACTTTCAGTTCTATATTTATTTTATGTTCAAAACAATTTATCTGCTTTGATTTACATTCCGCTGTGAAGAACGAATCCAAGGCTGTTTGCCTTATGTACTATTTTAATTCAAGTACTTCGCATTCCTCTTTATTCATGCATACTCATTTATCAGTTATTATGTATTTCAATATGCGTGAGTAGTCCACTTGGTGAGATTTGGGTAAGGGAAATGATTGACTGTTAATATGTGAAATATTCGTGAGGCACTTGTGCAATCGGTTGAGTCCAGTAGTTCCGGATAGATCTGAGTAGAACTCATGGGCAGTCCTGACCTAATGGGTGATCTCCGTTCGGTTGGAGCTGTACTATTCCAAGCAAAGGCATGGCATGACAGACGACAACGTTCGGTGTGCCCATGACCGAGTAGCTGAACAGCACCTAACATGGTGCTGTAGATCTGGATGGCGAGGAATGGGCAAGGGGATACTGCGCCTTTTCTCGGTTTTGGGTTTCTCTAACAATCAACCACCAACTGTGATGAGGCATCAAGCCATGGTTATTGACCGAAAGACTCATCTCGCGTATCGTAGACATATCGATGACCGGTTGGACGTAGTACCGGAAATGGATATCCCGCGAGTTATGTCTACTCTGTAGGTACGGACATGGGAAGCTTGGGAGAGAAGGTTGGTGAGGGTCATACTTGGAGAGATCGGGTATGACTACTATTTAAGGAGGAGTGAAGCACGGTTTACAGTACTTAGTCCGAAGAAAACACTTTTATATTTACGGTTCAAAAAAATCTTTATCTGCTTTCATTTTACATTCCGCTGTGAAGAACAAATCCAAGGCTGTTGCCTTAGGTACTTTTAATCCGAGTATTTCGTATTTCTTTTATTAATGTGTTCTCTTTCACTTATCATTATATATTTAATTATGTGTGAGTAGTTTACTTGGTGAGATTTGGGTATGGAAAATGATTGACTGTTGATATGTGAAATATTCGTGAGGCACTTGTGCCATCGGTTGAGTCCAGTAGTTCCGGAAGGACTGGAGCAGAACTCATGGGCAGTTCTAACCTAACGGGTGATCTACGTTCGGTTGGAGCTGTACCATGTCAAGCAAAGGCAAGGCATGACAAACGGCAGCGTTTGAGGTGTCTGGACCGAGTAGCTAAGCAGCACCTGACATGGTGCTGTAGATCTGAATGGTGAGGAATGGACAAGGGGATACTGCGTCATTCTTCAGTCTTGGGCTTCTCTAACAATCACCCATCAACTGTGACGAGGCATTAAGCCATGGTTATCGACCAAAGGACTCATCTCGCGTATCGTAGGCATTGCAATGACCGGTTGGACGTGGTCCCGAAAATGAGTATCCCGCGAGTGGTGTCTACTCTGTAGGTGCGGACATGGGAAGTTTGGAAGAGAAGGTTGGTGAGGGTCATACTTGGAGAGATCGGGTATGACTACTATCTAAGGAAGAGTGAAGCACGGCCTTGTGACCGGGGTGAAGCGTGACCTTCGGACCAGGACGACAACAAGGGATTCAACCATCCCAAGTGTGGAGTATGAACTCTTGAAACGCCCCAATGTCTTTGGGCCACGCCTTGAGTTTATATGAAGGATGGACGGATCTTTAGTGTGCCCATGACCGGATAAACATATCAACAATGATCATGACCTACCCCAAATCTTACCCCCTTTTATATTTGATTTCCGTCTATTTTATTGTGCAGATACACAGATTGAGATCGTGACAACTCGATTTGTATACTGAACAGTAAGGTGGTTCATCACTCTCTGTGGGATCGACCCTAGCTTGCCGCTAAGACTAACTAGTCCGGTAGTAGGCATAGGAGCGTGTACTGTCCGTCTGGGGCATACACAGGTATTTTGATCGTACCATACGACGGGTGCGTGTCAAAATTGGCGTCGTTGCTGGGAAGTGACGCGCAACAATTTTACTCTTCTCATTCCATCTTCCACTATTGGTGTATGCGTAGAACTCGTGGACTACAGAGATCATTAACTTTTGATCTAGATATTGAATGAACTGAATGATGACTACGAGCACTTGCACGAATAGCGAGACGTGACGCTATGGTTGATCAACCACAGCAGCCGCAGACCCTCAAGCAGTTGGCTTACCCAACTAATCTAAATCTCGGGCCGAACGGGATCACCTTAGCAACGAATCCCTTCGCGCCTGAACGGTTTTACTTGAAACCAGCATTAATACAGGTCTTACCGAAATTTAATGGATATCCAGGAGACGACCCGCATACCCATCTCCAGGATTTTGAAATAACAGTGATGCATCAGTCCAATGAGAATCAGCAAGAATATGTGAAACTGGTTCTTTTTCCGTTCTCATTAGTGGACAGTGCAAGGAGATGGCTGTACAATCTACCTCAAGGAAGCGTTACCACTTGGGCAGAAATACAGCAGAGTTTCTTGGAAGAATTTTTTCCAGCCACAAGAGTTGAAAGGATGCGATGGGACATCTGAAACATTAAACAGGACTGGCTGGAAACTTTTTATGAGTATTCGACTCGTTTCAAACAGTTGTTAAGCAACTGTCCTCACCACCAGATCACTCTAAAAGATCAAGTGGAAAGCTTCGTAAAGGGCATGCGGAGGAGTGATCGGGGACTGGTATTGGCTGCATGCAACGGCAGAAGAATCCAGAGATGATGGACATGAAAGAAGCAGAGAGATACCAGAGAGAGGAGAGGAAAAAAATAAGCTGACAAATCTGGAAAAGGAGATGAAGGAAATAAAGACATTGCTGAGTGGTCTAACCATGCAGAAGAAGGTTAGACAATGTGGCCTATGCGATGCAGTGGGGCATCAATCTGAAAATTGCCCCAACTTAGGTGAAGATATAATGGACGTAAATGCCATGGGGGGAAATGAAGGATTTCAGAGGAAACATGACCCGTTCTCAAATACGTATAACAGAGGATGGAGGGATCATCCTAATTTTCGATGGAAGCAGGATGGTCAACCACAGCAGAACGGTGCAGGTCTACCGGGATCATCTCAGTCATTTACCCAACACCAACAACAAGGACAATATCAGGGAGGCCCACCACAACAACAACACTACCAGCCACAACAGCAGCAGATGTATCAACCACCTCATCAGAGGAGAGCACCATGGGAAGAGGCCATCGAGAGCATGGCCAAGGAAAGTGAGAAATTCCGCAATGAAATCCGAGCTGGTATGAATCAAACCAACGTGCAGATTGGTCACCTGGCGAAGGCATTGGCAAAAGTAGAAGAAAATACAGGAAAACTTCCATCTCAAGGGATCAATCACAAGGAACAGACACAAGTAATAATCACAGAGGTGGATGATGAGCAAGCTGAAAAGTTTTTGGCAGAAGCAGAGGTTAACCGGCAAAGAGAGGAGGGAATCATCAACAGAATTTCAGGAGAAATAGGTGGTGATGAGCAGACCGAACCCCCTTATCCGGGTAGACTTCGACAGAAAGCCAAAGAGAAAGAAGCCAATGATATGATGAAAATCTTTCGGAAGTTGGAACTTAGCCTGCCCCTACTGGACGCAATTAAGCAAATCCCAAAGTATGCCAAGTTCCTTAAAGATCTTTGTTCGAGGAAGGTGAAGATTGATGAGGATGTTCGATATGTCATGGGAGAGAGTGTGTCAGCCATCATACAGCAGAAACTGCCACCGAAGAAGAAAGACCCGGGGATGTTCACTATCCCTTGCAACATCGCAGGAAGGAACATGGACAAAGCCATGATGGACTTGGGGGCATCAATAAACGTTATGCCCCTGGCAGTTTTCAACAGGCTCAACTTGGGGGAACTACGGAACACCCATGTTGTCATACAACTAGCAGACAGGTCAAACGCGTACCCAGAGGGTGTAATCGAAGATGTGCTTATCAAAGTAGGAGAGCTGATTTTTCCTGCTGACTTCTACGTGTTGGACACCGGTTTGGAAGAAAAGGAGAACTCCATCCTGTTAGGCAGACCGTTCATGATGACTGTAGGAACTAAATTGGACATGAAGACTGGAATTCTATCGTGTGAATTCGATGGTGTAGTAGAAGAATTCAGCATTTATGAAGCCATGAGACGGAAGCCCGATTTAGAATCTGTAGAGATGATTGACATATTCGAACCATTGGTACAAGAGCAAAACCTGTCATTCAGCTCAAGTGACATCACAGAAAGGGTTATACAAGCCGGTCTTACTGATCGAGATGCTGTACAAATGGAGGATCTCGAGATGAAGGAGACCATCATGGAATTGTATTCTTTAAAGGAAAGCACCTTGGAAGCAGCAGTGGAAGTTGACAGGAAGATAAAGATATTATCTTGGAAGTGTACTCCATCGGAGGATCGGGCCAGGGCAAACCGGAGTTGTTCTCTCAGTATGGGGAACACGAGAAGCTGACGCCCTCGATTGTGAAAGCCCCAGTTTTGGAATTAAAAAAACTGCCGAAGCACTTGCAATATGCCTACTTGAGACCGGAGGAAACTCTTCCAGTGATTATCAGTTCTGATTTAACCCTGGTGCAGAAGAAAGACTTGTCAGAGTATTGAGAGAGAACAAGGAAGCCATTGGTTGGACCCTGGCAGATATAAAGGGTATCAGTCCAACAGAGTGTATGCATCATATATACTTGGAGGAAGGAGCACGATCAGTACGGGATTCGCAAAGGAAAATGAATCCTGTTATGAAAAAGGTGGTACTCAAGGAGATTCTAAAGCTTTTGGAGTTGGGTATAATCTACCCTATATCCGATAGCTAATGGGTCAGCCCGGTTCACGTCGTACCGAAGAAATCTGGAGTACAGGTTGTGGAGAATGACAGAGACGAGCTTGTTCCAACAAGGCTACAAACTGAGTGGCGAGTCTGTATAGACTACCGGAAGCTGAACATAGTCACACGGAAGGACCATTTTCCATTGCCCTTTATCGACCAAATGCTGGAACGACTAGTTGGTAATGCCTATTACTGTTTCCTGGATGGATATTCAGGATATATGCAAATAATCGTAGCTCAAGAAGATCAAGAAAAGACCACGTTCACTTGTGTGTACGGGACGTTCGCATACCGAAGAATGCCATTTGGTCTTTGTAATGCACCCAGAACCTTCCAACGGTGCATGATGAGCATTTTTTCAGATTTGTTGGAAAATTGCATAGAGGTGTTTATGGATGATTTTATGGTATATGGTGATTCGTTCGACACATGCCTTAATCATTTGGAACTAGTACTGAAAAGATGCGTGGAGAAAAGCCTGGTACTCAATTATGAGAAATGCCATTTATGGTGAAAGAAGGCATCGTACTGGGCCATGTCATATTAGAGAGGGGTATCGAAGTGGACAAGGCGAAGATCGATTCCATTGCCAGGTTGCCATATCCAACTACGGTCAAGCACATACGGGCATTTCTTGGTCACGCAGGGTTTTACCGCAGATTCATTAAGGATTTCGCAAAGGTTGCTCAACCTATGACCCGTTTGTTGCAACAAGATGTACAGTTCGACTTTGATGACAACTATAAGGAGGCATTTTTGAATCTACGGGATAAATTAGTATCAACCCCTATTATTCAACCGCCAGATTGGGAGACACCATTCGAAATCATGTGTGATGCCAGCAATTATGCGGTTGGAGCAGTTCTGGGATAGAAGAAAGGTAAGGAAAGCCACGTTATATATTACGGCTTAAAGACTTTGAATCCAGCTCAGTGTAGCTACACCACAACTGAGAAGGAATCGTTAGCAATAGTGTTTTCCATCGAGAAGTTCAGATCATACCTTCTGGGCACAAAGGCAATCATTTACACTGATCATGCCGCTTTGAAGTACCTCATGGCGAAGAAAGAATCAAAACCACGACTTATCCGGTGGATATTGCTGCTCCAAGAGTTCGACTTGGAAATAAGAGATAAGAAGGGAGCAGCCAATCTAGTAGCCGATCATCTAAGCAGGCTACAAATGGGAAAAGATGATGGCGAACCAATAGAAGATGCTTTTCCGGATGAAAAGCTATACGCCATACGCGATCATATGGAGATGGAGACTCTGTATGCTCTGACCGAGAAGGAGCCTTGGTTTGCAGACATAGCAAATTATCTTTTCACCAAGGAAGTACCACCCGGGAAGACCAAGTTCGAGAAACAGAAATTGGTAACACAGGCTCGCTCCTACTTTTGGGAAGCACCGCATTTATGGAAGATTGGTACAGATCAAATCATACGGAGGTGCGTTCCAGAGTTTGAACACGCTCAGATATTAGAAATGTGCCATAGCACAACATGTAGTGGCCATTTCGGCGGGAGGAGGACAACACAAAGAATACTGGAAAGTGGATTCTATTGGCCTACCATCTTTGCTGATGCCAAGAAATGGGTACAGGGCTGCCCGAAGTGTCAGATGGTAGGGGGTATTACCGCAAGAGATGAAATGCCTCAGATGCCTATTATGCCTGTGGAAATCTTCGATGTATGGGGAATCGATTTTATGGGACCACTCCCTAAGTCAGGGAATTATGAATACATTTTGGTGGCAGTCGACTACGTATCCAAATGGGTCTTGGCAAAGGCTACAACCAGTAATGATGCTCATACGGTGGCTGAATTTTTGAGAGAGCAGGTGTTTAGTAGATTCGGAGTTCCAAAAATCCTCATCAGCGACCAAGGATCTCATTTCTGCAATGCCACCATTAGAGCACTAACCAAAAGAATGGGGATGAAACATAAAGTCACGACTGCATATCACCCTCAGGCCAATGGGCAGGCTGAAATTTCTAATAGGGAGATCAAAGGCATATTGGAGAAGGTGGTTCATCCCAATCATAAGGATTGGAGCAATTACCTGGGAGATGCGTTATGGGCATACCGCACTGCCTACAAAACTCCGATTGGCATGTCACCATTCAGGCTTGTGTTTGGAAAAAGATGCCACTTACGAGTAGAAGTGGAACACAAGGCTTACTGGGGCGATCAAGACAATCAATTTCAGTATGACTAGAGCCGGAGAAGAAAGGAAGTTGCAAATGAATGAATTGGAGGAACGTCGGTTGGAGTCATATGACAATGTAGTTTTGTACAAGGAAAGAACAAGGAGAATCCACGATGCCATTAGGAAGAAGGAATTCTGGTCTGGCCAAAAGGTGTTGTTATTCAACTCTCGATTTAAGTTGATGAGTGGGAAGCTTAAATCAAAATGGGGAGGACCATACATCGTGAAGGAGTTATTCCCTAATAGAAGTGTTGAAGTTTATGACTTGAATGGAAAGGATACTTTTGTGGTGAACGGTCATCGTTTGAAACCGTACTTTGATTATTCAGAGTTGAAGAAGACCCAGGAGAAATGCTCTTTACTGGATCCTATTTATCAGTAAGAGCAGAAGCTGGAAGTCGAGCTCAAGACATTAAACAAGAGCGCTGACTGGGAGGCAACCCAGGAGTGGTCGTCGGTAAGACCACAACCGCTTTCTCTTTAATTAGTTTTTAATTAGTTGTCTTGAGTAAGTGAGTATTTGGCTAAGTTAGAACTGGAGAATGTGGGCCAAGTTTGTTTCTAAAAGTCTATCTTGGAGTTCGAACCCACTTTGCAATGCAAAGTGTGTAGGTGGAGGTCCAGGGTAGATTGTGAGCCCACTTTGCGATGCAAAGTGTGTAGGTGGCAGACCGGTGTGTAGAATGGAGATGGTCTAACCAAGGAGTGACGTGGAGGCGCATCTGACAAGGACGGCTGGTATAATTGCGGCGCTTGGGATTTCCCACGAGATTTGAATTTCAAAATTTGGTAATGATTTTATTCCCTTGATTGTTTCGACTTCCCATAACTGTCACTTCGCCTCTACAGCAGTCAGAAAGAGAAAACCCTCCTCCATTAACCTTCACAACCTCCACAACCGCCCTACACTCAGCCACTTCCTCCACTCTGCCATAACCGTCGCCCACAATCTGCCATTTAAGCACAGAAACCCAGTTTTCATCCCATATACTTCACCAACCTCGCCATTTTTCTGAAACCCCTAAAATTCCAACCGTCACCATGGTCAAAATCAAGAAAGCCGCTCACAAAAGAACCGACAAAAGAGTCGCCGGCCCCAGTACTCAAACCAAGAGCCCAACCGCTACAAAATCTGTACCGGTGGGGGAGAAGAGGAAAACTCGCAGCACCACATCGGAGGAAATGCCGGTGCACAGTTCAGAAAAGACCACACCTACTCGGGGGGTGGACGAAGAGGAACAGGAAAGGATTTCCTCACCAAGGAAGCCAGCCACCGGAGAAGGAGACGCTGCCGGTGACCAGGAGCAAGTACAGGTCGAGGAAGAACCAGATGTCCAACCACCTAGGAAGAAAGAGAAGAAGAAGCCTGCGGTCAAAGGCACCACTACTGCAGCAGCAGCGAAGAAGAAAACCACCGGAAAGAAAGCAGCTAGCCCTCCACCAAAGGCGCCTACTCCAGTTCCCAGTTCTTCCCGTTCTCAATCTCAATTGAAGGAGGGTGGTCTGACCACTTTTGACCACGAGGAGAAGGAACGAGAGAAGGAGACAGAGAAGAGCATTCCAGTGCGAGCCCAGGAGGATGTCACCCCACAGAGTAAGGAGAAAGGGGTGGGAGCAAAGAGGAAGCTTGAAACCTCGAAACCTCCCCTATCGCAGAAGTCCAAACAGAGCAAATTAGGGAGCAAGGTGGGTACTATGAGCACGGTGAGGAGGGCTACAGCTGAGGAAAAAGGGAAGAAGAAGGAAGGAGAAAAAGAAGGAGAAGCGAAGGAGATAGAAGAGGAAGAAATAGAGAGAGTGGAGATCATCTACAGCTCTAACTCTGGGGAGATTCAAGCACCTGTGAAGTCTACACCCAGTGTCACAGCCATGAAATCAGGAGCCAAGAGGAAAGGCGTGCTACGACCTGCAACATCTGGAGCAACCATACCACTAGACAGCCAGCGGTATGCCATCTTGCAAAACAGGGAGATCCTCCCTTGGTACTACCTGTTGACAGAAACCTTGGAAGCCTTTGGTATCAAAGAGAGGGTGGAGGGATACTTCAAGGGTATCAGCTGGGGAAAGGTGTTGGAATGGAATTACCCTGCGTTCAAGAAGCTATCGGAAGAATTCATGGGGACAGTGGAATTCAAACCCCGCGGCAAATACGGCATCGAGACTCCGGGCACCCTGCGCTTTCAACTGAGGGGCAGGATGTTCCCTCTCTCCATCAATGAGTTGAACATCCAACTCAGAGTACTCGAGCCGCGGGAGGTGTATGAGGAAGAGTATAAGGAGGCAGAGACGGTGGCCTCGGATGAATGGAAGTCTCAGATTGACCACTACTGGTCAATCATCTCCATCAGGGATCGCTACGTGAAGAATAGCAGCAAGTCCAATGAGATCAAAGATCCAGCGCTACAGATTTGCCACACGTGGTTGGCTTATAACATCTACGGGTGGTTGGAGGGGTCTAATGTGGTGACTCAGCAGGAGCTGTTCATTTTATGGTGCATGATGGAGAAGAGGCGGGTGAACTTTGGGTTCGTGGCAGCGCATCAGTTTCAGTTTGGAGTGACCCATCACAACAAGTTCCTCTCACTCTGCCTTTTGGCGACGATTCTTGCAAAGAATCTCACCAATTTCGACTTGGAGAAGCCAGATGATCTCGCAGCTGCTGATACAAGGTTTCTGGACCAAGGGCGCTTCGTGAGATGGAGAATTGTTGAGGTGGACGAGCATGGAAATTACTCGCTGGTTCATCCAGAAGGCGCAGCAGGCAGAGCAGAACCAAGCAAGGCGAATGAGCAGACGGTTCCGCGCCGCTCGAACAGCGAGATGGTGGCTATACTGGCAGAGTTAAAGGAGCTACGTGCAGAAGTAGCGACGTTGAAGGCGGAGATGACGGCAATCCATACCAACATGAAGAAGGGCTTTGAGAAGTTGATGGCGAAAGCAGCTGGAGAGGAGGAAGATGCCTCCGACCAGGACGAATAAGTTTCCTTTCCCCTATCTTTAGTTTAGGTTTAATTTTTCTTTTTTGTTCTTTTTGTTTCTATTTTTCTTTTATGTTTTGTGTCAGTTGGAGTCTAGTGTACATTGAGTCTTGAGTCTGTGTGTGTGCATGATATATTGATCAGGGAATGTGTGCATGTTATTTGGTTTGACTGGTTTGAATGGTATGCTGAGCATGCATCACATGTATAGCAGTAGAAGAAATGCAGAAATCCACACCTGTGAGAATTGAGCCTAATTGCTTCTATCTTTTGTGTGTTCATGCTGTTTAGTAATCCTAGAACTTGTTAGTGGATTTTAGCTGGTGGTGTAGATTAAAGGATAAGGGCAGTTTATTTGTGATTAGAAGCCCCAGAGTTTTTCATGCTAAACACTATGATCCATTGCTAACCACTTTGAGCCAAAATGATTTTTTCTTTCATGAGCCCTTGTAATGACATTTGATTAAGAGTGTGTCTCCCACACCATACAAAATAAGAAGGGTACATAGCTGCTCTAAGAATCAAAAGTGGAAGAAGGGCAATAAGAAAAAAAAAAGGGGGGTAGTCAATGTTTAAGAAAAGGGGCAGAAATGAAAAGAATGAAAATTCTAAGTACGATCAAAGATCAATACATGCCTCAGGAAAATATATACCCCAAAGAGAGAAAGGAGTATTGGGATTAGTGGGAGCACCTATGTTGAAAAAGCAGTCCATGTGGCTGGAATCAAGTCTTAACCCACTATCCAGAAAATTCTCACCTTGCTCCGTATGCCCCATTACAGCCAAATAAAGACCTTTTGATAATTTGCACCTGATTAACTAATAGCCATAAATCCTCTAACAAGCTAATAGGAAAGCTAATGCAGCATGAAATGAGAGTAAACACTAGCCAAACACTTGAGTGGGTGTGAGGAAAACTGCTAATACGATCATGTGGTGTAATTGCTCAATGGGTTGTGGAATGTAACAGGTGGATACATGCATGCACAAACTGATTCATTTGATTGCGCACTTTCGTGTCTTGTAGTTTTATTTCTTTCTTTTTTCGTTCATCTTTTTCTTGGTGTCTTTGTGAATCCATCAACATACTTGAAGGCAAGTATGGTTTAAGTGTGTAGGTGTGATGCGTCTTCGACTTTTGGGCCGTTTGGCCCTATTTTTCATGTTTTTTTGTGTCATTAGAGTCTGTCCAGGGGAAGGAAATTGTTGTTCGAAAGGAGGAAGCTCAATTCAAGGCAAACAGAGGAAAGGTGGTCAGAATGAGCAGAACTAGAGCGAATCCAGTCGGTTGCAAGAACTACGCAAAGGAGTATGCAGGGCAAGAGATGAATTGAAGCAAGAGACGAGGTTGAAAGGAGGATTTCATGTGAACCCTGAAGCTAAGTTGCTGATTCATCATTCGCATTCATGGTATTAACGCAATACACCCAACAACAAAGAAGATTTTGCAGCTGCTTTGCCTACGAGGAATCCAACCATGAAGCATGCAACCAGTTTGACCAATGCAAAGATTTCCAGTCCGTCGCCAAAGCTCAAGAAGGAAAGCCGCGTGGAGAGGATTCACCCAATATCTGCCAAGCATCCATGAAAGGAAGGATTTGGAGGTCAGCGCCCTACCCTAAATAAACAAATCAATCGGAGATCGCCAATCATCCATCCAACCAATCGCAGATATTCAGAATCTCGCTCAACATGGAAACTGCCAATCATACCATTTCAATCCACCCGCCTAGGGTTTTGTTCACTGCCACTACAGCTATAAAAGTCCAGCCAAGGCGGCTGGCACAATGTTGGAGATTTTACCAGTCTACAGTACTTAGTCCGAAGAAAACACTTTTATATTTACGGTTCAAAACAATCTTTATCTGCTTTCATTTTACATTCCGCTGTGAAGAACAAATCCAAGGCTGTTGCCTTAGGTACTTTTAATCCGAGTATTATATATTTCTTTTATTAATGTGTTCTCTTTCGCTTATCATTATATATTTAATTATGTGTGAGTAGTTTACTTGGTGAGATTTGGGTATGGAAAATGATTGACTGTTGATATGTGAAATATTCGTGAGGCACTTGTGCCATCGGTTGAGTCCAGTAGTTCCGGAAGGACTGGAACAGAACTCATGGGCAGTTCTAACCTAACGGGTGATCTCCATTCGGTTGGAGCTGTACCATGTCAAGCGAAGGCAAGGCATGACAAACGGCAGCGTTTGAAGTGTCTGGACCGAGTAGCTAAGCAGCACCTGACATGGTGCTGTAGATCTAGATGGTGAGGAATGGACAAGGGGATACTGCGTCATTCTTCAGTCTTGGGCTTCTCTAACAATCACCCATCAACTGTGACGAGGCATCAAGCCATGGTTATCAACCAAAGGACTCATCTCGCGTATCGTAGGCATTGCAATGACTGGTTGGACGTGGTCCCGGAAATGAGTATCCCGCGAGTGGTGTCTACTCTGTAGGTGCGGACATGGGAAGTTTGGAAGAGAAGGTTGGTGAGGGTCATACTTGGAGAGATCGGGTACGACTACTATCTAAGGAGGAGTGAAGCACGGCCTTGTGACCGGGGTGAAGTGTGACCTTCGGACCAGGACGACAACAAGGGATTCAACCATCCCAAGTGTGGAGTATGAACTCTTGAAACGCCCCAATGTCTTTGGGCCAAGCCTTGAGTTTATATGAAGCATGGACGGATCTTTAGTGTGCCCATGACCGAATAAACATATCAACAATGATCATGACCTACCCCAAATCTTACCCCCTTTTATATTTGATTTCCGTCTATTTTATTGTGCAGATACACAGATTGAGATCGTGACAAGTCGATTTGTATACTGAAGAGTAAGGTGGTTCATCACTCTCCGTGGGATCGACCCTAGCTTGCCGCTAAGACTAACTAGTCCGGTAGTGGGCATAGGAGCGTGTACTGTCCGTCTGGGGCATACACAGGTATTTTGTTCGTACCATACGACGGGTGCGTGTCAATGGGCAAGGGGATACTGTGCCTTTTCTCGGTTTTGGGCTTCTCTAACAATCAACCACCAACTATAACGAGGCATCAAGCCATGGTTATTGACCGAAGGACTCATCTCGCGTATTGTAGACATATCGATGACCGGTTGGACGTAGTACCGAAAATGGATATCCCGCGAGTTATGTCTACTCTGTAGGTACGGATATGGGAAGCTTGGGAGAGAAGGTTGGTGAGGGTCATACTTGGAGAGATCGGGTATGACTACTATTTAAGGAGGAGTGAAGCACGGCCTTGTGACCGGGGTGAAGCGTGACCTTCGGACCAAGACGATAACAAGGGATTCAACCATCCCAAGTGTGGAGTATAAACTCTTGAAACGCCCCAATGTCTTTGGGCCATGCCTTGGGTTTATACGAAGCATGGAGGGATCTTCAGTGTGCCCGTGACCGAATTAACATATCAACAATGATCACGACCAATCCCAAATCTTACCCCTTTTTTTATATTTGAATTTCGTTTAGTTTATTGTGCAGATAAACAGATCGAGACCGTGACAACTTGATTTGTGCACTGAAGAGTAAAGTGGTTCATCACTCTCCGTGGGATGGACCCTAGCTTACCTCTAAGACTAACCAGTCCGGTAGTGGGCATAGGAACGTGTACTGTCCGCCTGGGGCATACACAGGTTTTTTGATCGTACCATACGACGGGTGCGTGTCACCCACAGAGTGCTATCTAGAGATTCCAACTAAACGATCAGATTCTGAGATCGCCCATAGAATGCTATCCAGAGGGACAGATTCTGAGTTAGCCCACAGAGTGCTATCCAGACGATCGAATTCTGAGTTAACCTACAGTGTGTTATCCAGAATTAAGTGTACAGCAGTATAAGTCTTACGAGTGTTTTATGAAAAGATGCCTGATTAATCTATGCTAAGTATGATATGTTTTCGGCAATATGCCCACTAAGTGGTTTATGTACATAGCCCTGCATGTTTGTTTTTAAATGTGCAGGTTGAGTGACGAAGGCGGAGGAGGTTGAGTAAAGGTCGTACTTAAAGAGGTAAAATTTAGTTGAGCCTCAATTTCATATTTGATATGTGATATCATTCTACGTCTTTCCGCTGTAAACTAATACACTTTTTGGTTGTGTAATCTTTTCGGTTTAAGTTTTTCATACTTTAAACCTAGTCTTCCCTGATCACAACTTTGTCGAGCGATCTTTCGAGATTGACTCTCTTTTGTCTAATAAGAATCAGTTCATAGTATATTATCTTAGTTATAGATTGTTGGGAAATTTAAGTAAAGTTTTGATTGATTCCAAAACCAACTGACCCCAACCGAGTAGATGTTGCCATTTCCTAATGTTAGCTTTTAGGCTCGCTGTTTGAGCAATGTTAAGATTTTATCTTTACAGGTCTCCAGCTGAGGACGACAACATGGCTTCACTTGGATAGAGCATTAGTTGTAAGAAAGACAACTGTGCGTTCAAAGGAGAAGATGTAAGAGAACATCAGATGGAAGAAAGTCATCTGAGCGTTCGAAGCCAACTGATCAGATTCAGAACATCAGAAAGACAACTGAGCGTTCAAGATTCAGAACATCAGAAAAACAACTGAGCGTTCAAGATTCAGAACATCAGTTGAAGGACTCGAACTGAGAAGATCAACAACTTGAAGTTCAAAGCAGCTGAGAGTTCAACTGTTCCTATTCAGACAAATTGTCAAATGAAGATAGCATTCAGATAGAACATCAGCTGAAGACAAATCAGATGAAAGACTAATGTTGAGATTTGAAATTCAAATAAGGAAGTCACGTGAAGGTTTGACTCTCTGTCATTACCTCATTTGGCCCAACACAAGGCTGTCTCAGATGGAAAGCAGAAGTCCACAGTTGCAAAATCCGAAAAGTCTGCAGAGATGAGAGACAAGCCATCGCTTTCAAAGAACAGAGATCAACAGCTCCTCCAACGGCTAGTTGATTCTCTCCGCCTATAAATAGAGGCCTTCATTCATTCACCAAGACTACGAGAAGAATGAGACAGACAAGTGCGAGAGCAAAGAGATAGACGAGCGAACATCACCAGTTGAGAGTTCATATCGCAAACGAGCTAAACCGAATTCAAATTTCTAAGAACATCACTAGTTGAGAGTTCTAGAGTGTTAGATTCTGTCTTGGTGTTTTTCGATCCAACCTTGAGAACATCACTAGTTGAGAGTTCATAGAGTGTTAGATCTTAGCTCACTTTCTTGTTCGAGCTAGTAGTTGGAAATCCCACCCTCACACACACCCTTAAAAAGGTTTTTAGGACCCTACTCTTCCCGTAATTGAGTAGAAAGGTTGATAAGTACCCCTAAACTTATCTATAAGGTTGATAAGTACCCCTAAACTTATCTCAACGGTTGCAAAGCCCGCGTAAGCTTTGTGGTTTTTGTCCAGAAGAACTTGGACTGAGTTGTGTGGACTCACAACTCCCCGTGGACGTAGGAGTTCTCTCCAAACCATGTAAATCTTTGTGTGTTGTGTTTATTATTCAGTTATCTTATTGCATATTCAACTGACCGACTAACCAGCACTCAAACTGCATTTTTACATTCTCAACTGTTTTGGTTATTGACCGACCGTGCATCTGAGCGTGAGTTATATTTATACGAGTTGTTATTTTCCACCACATTCCGCACAGCACTTCACTTCCAGCTGAGTATCATTACTCAGTTGAGATTCCAGCTGAGTCGTATTACTCGGTTGTGATAATTTTCAGGGGGTTGTTTTAAAATTCTTAACTGGTGTATTCCCTCCCCCCCTCCATACACCAGAACTCGTATCGGGACCATCATAGATGTTAAATTATTCATTTATTCAGTAATTCCCCTTTCTTCCCCGCCTCTTTAGTCTAACCCCTAGTCGCACACCGGCTTGGCCGTCCTTCGGAATTTGGGACTGTGACATTGCCTAAGTTTAAATGTTTTTGTATGCAATCATCTACGTGTTAAAATTAATAAAGGTCCTGTGGACACACAAGATAAAGGTCCTGTAAGATACGGGACAATGCATGCATTAGTTAAGGTGACTGTGAGCCTTGCTTCGGTTAGGTCGGTCACGCTGTTTAAGGAGGAGGCCTACTTGTCGACACAACAGAAAGATAAGTTGTAGATTGATTCATACCTAAGGTATAAGCTTAGCCTGCGCACGCAATTTACAAAACAAAAATGTTTTATGGCTGTCACAAGTGGAAAATTCTTTTAAAGCAATTATTTATATCTCTAACCCTTGTGATGCAGCAAGAGAGGCAAGTTTTCAATCATATAGCTCTAAGAGCAAGTTTTTGAGAATGTTTTTGGCAATGTGTTCACTGAGTACGAAGTACTCAGCCCTGCATGTATTTCTAAACGTGCAGGTTAGCGGGATATGGAAGACGTGGATGGCTTGGTGGTGTGTTCTTTTGTTTGAGTCGAAAGTTGGCTGGCAATTACATGTCGTCATACACGTAGTTGTTGGGATTTAAGTTGAAGTTTCCGCTGCATTGCAAAATAATGTCTGTTGATATGTTTTTGAATTATACTTTGATATTCTGTTGATTCTAAGAGCGATGTGCTCGATACAATTTACCGCATTTCTTTGATTCTCGTTTCATGTGAACTTGACATACTTATTCCTTCTGGATTCAATATGTAAATTATCTATGCTCGCCTGGTGTTTTATCTATGACTTGGAAGCATGCCTTATTTGTTACCGCTTTCAGTCAATAATCCCTTGATTACCCGAGCATGAACCCTTATGTGAGTTGAGGTAGTATGAGGTTTAGTAGTGTTAGTATCATTCGTCGCACCTCGGGAGTCGAGGTGTGACATAGTGGTATCAGAGCAGGTCTGTCTGCTCTGAAGTCTAACTTTCTTTGATAAGTCTTGTATAGATTCATTTTCTAGACTTATTTGAGCCAGTAACACACCAAGCAATCCCCCATCTCAATTGGCAACTAGGTACGCTTTATTTTCTAAAAGTTTTCAAGTTTAAAATGATAATTGAGTGCACCGCCTCCAGAGCCGTACGACTTTGATCTCCCTGCCGAGCCGAATGGTTTTGTTCATAGTCCCCCGTCTTTGCTCCAGGATGGCCCAATTTCTCACCGTGTTCCTACACCGGCTCGTTCCAAGCCAGAACCCCGAGCTGCCTACCAGGACTACCCGTATTCGGGAGGTGTACTCCCCATTCGTGCCTATGATCCTTTTTCTTTGACTAGCTCGACAACCCCGCAGTCAAACGATTTTCATAACCCTAATGAAGTCTTGCCGTCTTTGCATTATTAGTTTGCGGAATACATGCGTCGTAACCGAACTTCATCTCCGGTTCAGCCCCTAGCCGAGTCCTCTAGGCTGACTCGTACCGGCGGTAGCGATTATGATGAACCCTTTGAAGATCCGGTAGCCGAAGCTACCGTGGAAAACCGTTACCTCTAGGCTTTGCCGAATGACTACTTCTCTGCTCCGTATACGTTTGCTCTGACACAATAGTGAGGCCCGATCAGAGATGTGAGTCAGAGTTTGGCGCTCCATCCGATGTGGCATCTTACCTCCGACGTGACGAGAGTAAACCCGAGACACCCTCCATGGGTCGAGTCAGAATTGGAGAACGCTAATGCTCAATTTGAGGACGAGGACACCGGAGACATGACCAATCCTTGGGAAGTCATCAACTATACCCTCCGTAACTTTGAAGAAGAGTTAAGGGCAGCCGAGCATGAGCGTTTTGACATTATTAATGATGGCACATGAGAAGAGGAAGATCCATAGGAAGATCCAGAAGAGGATTTCGAGGAGTACCCTGACGAAGAGCAGTGTGATGATTACGACCCAAGTGAGGATGATTCCGATGTTTAGGACCGGTTCAAGGAAGATGTGGAAAACTCGAATAATGTTTAATTTTCGGTCTAAGAGTCGAACTCTTTTTATCCTTCTACAGTGATGCATATATTTATGACTCGATGCACGGTTAGTTAGTAAAATTGGACGCGGAGTGTTAGCTTGTGCAAGCTCGATTCGAGACGTAGACCGTCATGTTGACGTGTTGGAAATTTTTAGTTGTAAATGCTTAATCCCTTATTTTGTAGTAAGTCCTCATAAGAGGCCATCATTCGAGTGATATGAAAGAAAAAGCCGTTAGGCCACTAAAATCAACTTTGAGTCTCCTAAGTAATTATATTAATCTGAGTATTCGAGGTTCCTAAATTATGATTAAGATGAGATCGAGTAATGAGATGAGAGTTGAGTAAATTGAATAAGCTATTCTTAAACAATGTTTTATAATTAATAAAGTTTGAGTAAAAGATAATGAGATGTATATAAGCCGAAATAATATTTGAGTGCATGATCGCTTTGAGTATTGAAGAAAGATTTATCTTAAAAATGTGTGAATTTTGATGTGATGATGTTTGAGCTTATAATTGTGATTAAATGAGAAATACTTGTCTTGAGAATATATATATGAATGATGACGTGAATGCATTGATTATTTTGAGTTGAGAAATGAACTGATTGAGATATGTGTGAGTTTGAGATGATTGATTTATTTGTAGTGATTATTAAATTGAATTTCTTTTGATGCGTTGATAAGTACCGATCGAGAATCATATTCCCCTCAAAAAGGAAATATTTTCAAAATCGAGAAAGGTTCCGAGTGAGATAATTCATTCTTTTTGAGTGGCTTAAAATCTTCTTTTGAATTCCTTTAGAATGTCACCGAGACGCAGAAACGTTAAAAACGAAAGAAATGAGGAAGAGGGATAGCGAGATCCTACTCCGCCCCCTCCAAATGAACGTCGAGTAGAAGAACTTTTTCTTCACCAAAATCCCCCAACCTTCGATGGTAAAGGCAGTCCGGCAGAAGCCGAGGATTGGATTCATTCTCTTGAGAGAATTTTTAGATTTCTTCGTTGCAACGATCGCGAACGCCTCGAATGCATGACGTATCAATTGAAAAGAACTGCCGACTATTGATGGGAAGCACGACAGAGGACGTATATGCCTGAAAAATGTGAGAATTTGACATGGGAGCAGTTTAAGGAAACCTTTTTCGAGAAGTACGTACCACAAAGTTATCGTGAGCAGAAAGCGAATGAAATTGCGGATTTAAAGCAAGGAAAGAGACCCGTAACTGAAAATGATCGTGAGTTCTGTGAGTTAGTTCATTTTGCACCGGATAAGGTGGATATCAACAAGAAAGTGTGCGAACCTTTTCGAGTAGAAATTCAATTTGTCCCTCCAAATCAGAGTAATTTGACTTATGCTGAACCCTTTAACCGAGCTTTGGATATGGAGCTAGCAATGCAGCCAGAGAAAGGATCGCAATCCTTAGCGAATCCTCAGTTTCAAAGTCAAATGATGACATCTACTGCCTCCTATCCATTTCAACAAGACCAAATCGCAAAACGCAAAAGAAAGAGGAGTGGTGGATCCCACCCAAACAAGAAGCTATGGAAGAAGTAAGGACATCAACAACAACCTCAGAAATCACAGAGAGTGAAAGTTCAGCATCCTAATCGAAGTAACATACCAATAGGACCCCAAGGTCTACCTCCGTGTGCGAAGTGTGGTAGGATGCATCTAGGCGTCTGCAAAGTTGGAAGTCATGTCTGTTTTACTTGTGATCAGTCTGGTCATTTCTCAAACCAATGCCCAAGCAAACAGCAAGGAAAGATCGGTGAAAGGCCGAATCAGTATCAGCCCTCTCAAATGAGAGCAGTGGAAGTAGCTCCACAGCAGAAGTATCCTCAACCCCAGTGCAAAGCACAGCCATACTACCAACGAGTGTTTGTAATTGAGCAAAAGCTTGGAGCTATGGACCCAGGAAATCTCGCAGGTATGAGAAAGTTGAAAGGTGTACCCATTATTGTATCGTTTAATACCGATGCTTCGTATTCGTTTATGTTTAGCACTTGAGTAGAAAATCTTGGCTCGAACTTAGAAGAATTAAACCAGGTACTTGGAATATCAACCCCTTTAGAAAGATATTCGTTAGTTTCGCGAGTCTGCTCGAACCTAGAATTCAAATTTGGAAGCCGTAAATTCCCAGCAGAAGTTTCTAAATCTAATTCAGATTAGTTAACCGAGAGTTTCGAAACGATACGATGCGATCAGAGATAAATTTCTTTACAACCTCCCGGAGAAGAGCCGACCGTAGTGTTCGGAGTAGAGAGAGAAGAGTAAAGAAAAGCGTGTCGATTATCTCGACCATGAGAGCAAAGAAGTTAACGAGAAGGAAGGATACAAAAGTGTATCTAGTTTATTTGAATAAAGACGATGGGCATGAGCCAAATATCGATGACGTAGCCGACGTGAGAGAATTTAAAGACGTTTTTTCCAGAAGTCTTACCCAGTTTGCTCCAAATAGACAATTAGAGTTCACGATAGATTTAGAGCCTAGATCAGCCCTGATTTCGAAAGCTCCATATAGAATAGCTCCAATTCTATCCGAAAATAAGAAGAACGGTAGTCTGAAAATGTGCATAGATTGTCGAAAGCTTAACAGGGTTACGCTCAAGAACAAGTATCCTTTGCCAAGGATAGACGATTTGTTCGATCAGTTGAAAGAGGCAAGTATTTTCTCCAAAATCGACTTAAGGACGAGATATCATCAATTTAAGATCAAACAAGAAGATGTCCCAAAGACTGCATTAAGAATGAGATATGGACATTACAAATTCGTAGTAACGCTATTTGGATTGACCAACGCTCCAGCCATATTCGTGGACTTGATGAACGGAATTTTTCATAAATATACCAAGATATCGTATATTCAAAGAATGAAGAAAAACACGAGAAGCATCTGCGAACCGTGTTGGAGAAGTTAAGATCAGAAAAGCTATATGCCGATTCAGTAAGTGCGAATTTTGGCTGAAAGAAGTAAATTTCCTAGGACACGTTGTTTCGTCCGAAGGAACTAAAGTTGATATGGAAAAGGTGAAAGTTGTGCAAGATTGAAAATCGCCGACGTCAGTTTATGAAATCCGTATTTTCCTTGGTTTAGCAGGTTACTATCGGAGATTTATAGAAGGAGTTGAATATGAGACAAAAGAGATGGCTCGAGTTGGTGAAAGATTATGATTGCAAGATATCCTATCATCCCGGGAAAGCTAATGTTGCAACCGCCGCGTTGAGCCGAAAAAGAAAGGTGAAGAAGTCAAAATAAACTGAGTTAGGATTTTTGCTAACTGAAGAAGCAAGATTGATCGAAGAGTTTGGGAAAATGAGAATCGAAGTAGTTCTACCCCCAGTGATAGTGGAACAAGTGATTGCTACATTGGTAGTAATACCAGATTTGAGGTCTCGTATCATAGAAGGCCAAAGGAAGGACGAAGATTTGGAGGAGTTGAGGTTGAAGGTTAGAAAAGAAGGAGTCAAAGATTTTTCAGAGTCGAGAGATAATGATTTGTTGTTTCGAGGAAGGATTTATGTGCCAAATAACGAGGAATTAAGAAATGAGATAATGAGTGAAGCTCATGAGACCCCGTATACAGCCCATCCCGACAGTACAAAGATGTACCATGACTTGAAGCAACAGTTTTGGTGGGTGGTGGGAAGGATTGAAAAAGGACGTGACCATGTATTTGGAAAGATGTTTAGCTTGCCAATAAGTGAAGTCATTGCACCAGAGACCGTATGGACCCTTACAACCTCTACCAGTCCCAGAATGGAAGTGGGATGGTATTACGATGGATTTTGTGACCGGTTTGCCAAGGTCAAGCAAAGGAAACACAGTTGTGTGTGTGATAGTGGATAGATTGATGAAGTCTGCTCATTTCATACCTATTCCACACACCTATGGATTAGACAAGTTGGCACAGATTTATGTCAAGAAAATTGTAGGATTGCATGGAGGAGTATGATTACCTCTGACCGAGATTCGAAGTTCACAGCCCGTTTTTGGGAAAGTTTCCACAAAGAAATGGGAACACAGTTGCAGTTCAGGACCACTTATCATCCTCAAACCGACGGTCAGTCAGAGAGAATGATTCAGATTCTTGAAGACATGCTAGGAGCTGTTTTATTGGACAAAGGAGACGAGTGGGAGAAAATTTTACCCCTTGTTGAATTCGCTTATAACAATAGCTATCAGAATACGATTGGAATGACCCCTTGTGAAGCCTTGTATGGAGAGAAGTGTAGATCTTTGCTCTTCTGCGATGTAGTAGACGAGAGAAAAGTAATAGGGCTAGAAGCAATTGAGGAGATGATAGAATCTGTTCGCTAGATTTACGAGAAGATTAAAGAAGCCCAAAGTCGACATAAGTCGTACGCCTTCAACCGAAGATCCGATATAGAGTTCGATGTAGGAAGTAAAGTCTTTTTGAAAGAATCTCCATCGAGAGGAGTGCACTGCTTCGGTATTAAAGGAAAGCTAAAACCTCGCTTTATAGAACCATTTGAAATCCTTGAAAGGATTAGAGCCGTTTCGTATAGATTAGCTTTGCCTCCCAGTTTTGGGAATTCGCATAACATTTTTCACGTGTCTCAATTGAGGCAGTACTTTGTCGATCTAAAGCACGTGATTTGCTAAGAACAAGTGGCGTTGAAGCCAGACTTAAGCTATAAGGAGAAGCCCGAGAAAATTCTAGATCGTAAGATTCGGCAGCTCAGAACGAAATAGATTCCTCTAATTAAGATTATGTGGCGACACCGCAATTTTGAAGAAGCTACGTGGGAACTCGAAGAAAAGATGAGAGCGAAATACCCCAAGCTATTTTGTCAAGGTTAATAAATTTCGGGACGAAATTTTTCTTAAGGTGGTGAGGATGTAATACCCCGAACTTTTACGAGTCTTTGAGTGCGTTTTAAAATGCGTTTATATATTTAATTAATGTGCTTTGAGTGATGAAATTTTTTCAAGAAAAGAAAATTTTCTTGAAAATGACCAAAATGCCCTTGTGTGCTTAAATATGATTTTTCTCGTTTCAATTATTCGAATCGAGTATGTGATGCATTGATTGAGTTTATTTATATGAGAATGAGCATGAGTATTAATTTCAGAGAATCTGAGAACTTTCACTTTTGACGATTAGTGCCGATAAACCGAGAAATCACTAATCCCCGACGAACTCCAAATTTAGCATAATTAGTGTCTTTTGAATCTAGAATTAATTCTAAGACCCCTGAGATATGTTAGAAGCTCATCCGAGATCATATGAGGGAATTTTAAGAATTTAGTTCTTACTGGAATAATTGACCGATTGATTTTTAGGATTTTCTTCGTTACTTGGAATTAGGACCTAAAAATTTGATATTTGGATTCCTTGATTTATTTCGTGAGATATGAGATAGAGTTGAGGTGTTTTCGATGTTGGAAACGAGTTGAGGAGAGTTTATAGCCGTTTTCAGTATAAACGAAATGATACGGATATATTCTATCGGAAAACTTTTTCTTTTGGGGAAAATTATACCAGTTAAAGTGAGATATTTTTATTTAATCTCTCCTTTACTCTCTCTCTCTCCAGCCGACATGGCTATATTTCTCTCCCTAATTCTCTCCATCATTATTATTATTCTACCCTATTATACCTATTTTCTACTCTACATGGAATAACAATGATTATATTCCTTTACTTAGTCATAATTCTTATCTTTTTGGAGAAGCTTACTAAATTCAATTCATCTATCTCACTCTCTCTCTCTCACCGTGTTCTACCCAAGAAGAAAGAAGAAAATTCTCTCTTCTCTCTTCCCTCTCCAAACCGTAACATACACACACAAATACATAAAGATGAAAACTCCATTGAATCTTAAATTTTCAAGCTTCCAACTTCAACAAGATCATCATCATCCTAGTTCTTCAAACTCTAATCCAAGAGGTAACAAATTCATCAATTCTTGAGTTCAAAATCAAATCAAAATCATCTCTATTTTTCTCCAATTTTCGGCACTTTTGCCCTAGAAGAGATGATTAATTATTGTTATATTTTTCTTGAGGTTCAAGATGAGATCCTCCATGGAAAATCCAAGCTAAGGATTTGAGCCCCCAATCCCTCCATTTTCGGTCCAAACAAGAGCAAGAGGAGGAGTTTGATTTAAATTTTTAAAGTATGTTAATTCATTTGATTTCTTATATATATGTAATCCCTAATCTCTAAAGAAAAGAAAATATGCATGCTTTAATTTATGTTTAGGCAAACTAGGGTTTGAGATGTGATAATCGAAGTGAGGAAATTATTAGGAAATCGAACCCTAGGAATCGATCTAAGAATTAAAAGAGAAAAGAGAAATAAAACCCCTAAAAAATTTGATGAAAACCGAAAAATAGGAAAAGAAAGAAGGAAAAAAAAATAATTTCTATGATTTCTTGATGATTTGTTGCATATATGTGTTCATGATGATGTTTGGAGTGATATATTATGCATGAGAAATTGAAGAAAATCATTTGCCCTAATTGTTTTGTTAAAACCGAAAATTTTGAGTTTATGGAGGAATAATTGGTTTGATTTATTGTTTGATGATTTACTGATGTTTATGAGTTTATCTTAAGTATGAGATTATGATGGATTGAATGATATAAATTATTATGTTAATTTTGTGAGAAAAATCGATATGAATGAGTTTATGGAAGAAATAATATTTTTGATGATTTTGATAATATGATGATATGAATGTGTTTGTGTTAATTTGGAATATTAGTGTCACAGCCCCAAATCCCGAGGGACGGCAGAAGCCGGGGTGCAACTGGGGTTGGATTAAAGAAGCGGGGAAGAAGGGGGCTAACTGACTAAACAAACATAAAAGACAACATACATTCAATGAACAAGACTTTACTAAAAGAAAGGAAGAGTTAATCGCGAAGGATTACTCGACAAAAGTACATGAAGGTATCTAAGTTCACGATTACAGACCTATACTACAGAGTTTTGTTCAATATACATATTCAAAAGACTTAGAGTTTTGCAGCGGAAGAGTCATAACTAAAGCATCCTAACTTCTCAACCCAACTTCAACCACTGCCGCTACCGTCGCTTCAACCTGCACATTTAGAAAACAATGCAGGGCTAAGTACAAAAGTACTTAGTGGGCACGATGCCGAAAACATAATCATAGGTAGAGATAATATGGCATTTCATAATTTGTAGCACATCGGGGGTTTTATTAAAAAGTTAGTCCGTGTCCACTAAACATTTTCTGACTGATTTTCACAATTTACTCGGCCGAGTATTTTCTGGTATGCTATGTTCAATCTTGACCAATTCTCATTCACTGTGGCTGGTATCCCTCAACAGGATATCAGATACACCACAGGTTACAAAGTGCACTAACTCTGGAAAGCACTTAGCAGCTAACTCAGAGCCGATCGTTAGTTAACCTAGTTAGATTAACTCTAAATCTGGAAAACACGAATGTTAACTCAGATAGGTACAAGAGAACTCACATAAAACATAAAACAGTTCATGCCATAATTATCACTTTGAAAACACAGATATCAAAGCGATAAAGAAACGTTTTCCGAGCATTGCTCGTTTTATTTTATATATAAAAGCCCACCTTGTGATACAAAACTAATAAGTACTAGCTTCCGATCTTCTGATCTTCCGTCCTTTCCTTACTGCTGGCTTCCTCCTTCATCGTAAAATAATAACACTTAAAAATCGGATCGTAAAAGATAATCGATCATTGAAACTCGAAAAAGGTTTTAGTCGTTTCATTTCTTTAGGCAATTGCACGCTTACTAGTTTCATTTTAATTAAACGGGAACGAGACTCGAACAAATCTCGTTTAGAACTCGAAAGGTCTCATACTCGACTCTTAGGTCAGTAGAGAGGGTAGTCGATAGCTCAATACGACTTAAAAGATCAAAAGGAACTAAGTTGGAAAGGAAATCAACTTAGAAAATTAAGTTTTAGTTCTTTAGACGATTTAGACATTTTCACGCTTAACTAAATTTCTTTACTTTAACGGATACGAGATGAGATCTCGTCTCATTTAGCACTCAAGGCTCCTTTCTTGACACTGAGGTCAGGAGGAAGATAGTCGGCAAGTTATTACGGCTTAAACGATCGAAAGAAACTAAGTTGCGAACGAAACAACTTAGAAGAATGAATTCTGAAAAATCACTGCGCAAGGCAGTAACTCTGGGGACTGCCCAGAACAGGGGAATTGGAACCAGGGGATGAACCTTATACCACTAGAAAGCTCGGGAAGTCTAGTTTACGATCCAATTTACGGATCGCAAATCCGATAAACGAACTAGAAGTTATTACAGTTTCCGGCAAGGGTCGCAAAACTGCCGCGCTAACCCTAGTCGCTCGATAGAATCGACAAATAACTTCTTAGGTTCGTTTTAAGTTCTCGTATTCGATTTCTCATGAAACTTGACTCTCAAGGCAGTCAACACGTACCCCCGTATGTGATGAACTCCTTTTCAAAACTCGTCCAATAGCACGACGTTCTAAACATCGGCTTTCAACTATCAAGTACTAAACCAAAGCAATTAACAATTTCTCGTTTCTAGTTCTCGACTATCACTATAACTCATATTAAAATAGCTCGAAAGCTCATGACGTCAACTACAAAGTTATACCTTAGTCCATCATAAACAATATTATCAAGTTAGAATTCTCATTCGACTTCTCGGTTATTAATTACGACTAATTATTCATCTCTTACGAGATTTTAAAAGTTATCGGATTTCATTCAAATTTTACGTCATCAAACAACATCTAACGAGATTCATTTTCATGCATATCATCACTTCATATCATTACTACATCTCAACTTAAAACGAGTTCTTCGTCTCTTACGACTCACGAAATATTTTTAGAAAATTCTAATTAAATTCATAACAACATCTAATATCAATTACAACATTATTTCATCAACAAATCCTCAAACAATTCAACTACATGCAAACCCCTAAATTTCTAATAATTTTCGGTATTAACACTTAATTAAAGAGGGTGTTTTTCTTCATCAATTAACACCATTTATCTCTTAATCATCCTATTATATCATCAATTGATGAATCGAAGTCCAATTGCAACATGAAATTGAAAATCCCCAATTCCAAACCCTAAACCCTAAATCGGTTTTCATCAAATCAAAGGGCTTTCGATTTCTTTTTGTTTTAATCCCTAATTGAACACTTCCTAAGCATGATTATAACATCAATTGAAAGATTCAAAAATCCTACCAAAATCCCCCAAATTTTCGGTAAAGCCATAGAAGTTAGGGTTCTTGATTTCAATCAATTTTAATCCCTAATTATCACATCTAACACATCTAATTTCACTAATCCAAGATAAAACATCTAATTCCATCATTCCTCAATTTCGATCCAAAGAAGAAATTAAAAGAAATGGATTTTGGATGGATAGAATTAGAGAGGAGACTAATACCTTGAAGATTAGTGAAGGAAGTTGGATGATTCAATGGTTGGATGATGAACTTGTGGAATTTTCCTTGATGAGAGCTTGAAGATCCAACAATGGAGAGAAGAAAATGGAGGTGATGAACTTGATGGGGGGTGGCGGCAATGAGGTGTGTTGGGGGGGAAGATGGTGATGACTAATAAGATGAAATAATATCTTTACTCACTTAGGTGTAAAGTAGGAATAGTATAACACTTAGGTGTAAAATTTATACAATATAAAAATCAAATATCAAGCTTAAGTGAGGAGAGGGAAGTCGGCTAAGAGAGAGAGGGAAGGAGAAATTACGCACATTTCCGGCGCGATACGACGTTACGGAAATCGAACGACGAAAAACGTAGCTCGGCAAAAAATCGTCACGATCCGATTTGTCCAAAAATTCTAACGTATAAAACTTAATCAGAAAGTAATATTTAAAATTTTACTTCCGACAAAAACTCGGGACGACACAGTCCTAGTTTCGTCCGGAAAATCATAAAAACGAACTTTCTCGGGTGAGTTCGTATCGCGATTTCGTGAATGTAAAAATCAGACGGTTTTCCGTTCTGAGTTCAAGAACTAAAAATTTTTCGTACGCGCTAACCCTAAATACAGTAGTCGTCTAGCTGACTTCCGTAATTTATTTTCGGAAATGGATTTCACCTTTAGTCTTAGAATTTCAAATCATAAACTTAGGCGTGCAAAGCCATTTATTTTATTAACTTTAAATTTTTGAGATCGTAAGGAATTTTCGGGGTATTACATCCTACCCCCCTTGCGATAAATTTCGTCCCGAAATTTGCATACCTTCTGCAAAAAGATGAGGATATCTCTCCTTCCTCTTCTCCTCGAGTTCCCACGTGGCTTCTTCTTGCCCGTGGTGGTTTCATAGCACTTTAACGATTGGTATCGATTTGGTTCTTAACTCTTGGACTTTTCTATCCAAAATCGATATCGGCTTCTCTTCATAGCTTAGGTCCGATTCAAGAACTACGTCTTGCTGACTAATGACGTACTTAGGATCATAGACATATTTTCTCAACTGAGAAACTTGAAAAACGTTGTGAACGCTTCCTAGACTTGGCGGTAAGGCCAATCTATAAGCGACGGGTCCTATTCTCTCGAGGATTTCATAAGGTCCTATAAACCTGGGTCTTAGCTTACCCTTAACTCCGAATCTAACGATTCCTCTGGTCGGTGATATCTTAAGAAAGACTTTATCTCCTATTTCAAACTCAAGATTGGTTCGACGATCGTCGGCATAAGACTTCTGTCGGCTCTGGGCCTCTTTCATTCTATCGCGTATCTGCCGAACTATCTCAATCATCTCATTAATCGCATCTGGGCCTAGGTTCTTTCTCTCCCCTACTTCGTCCCAATACAGTGGCGATCTACATTTCCTTCCATACAAAGCCTCAAACGGCGCCATTCCTATCATGGCCTGATAGCTGTTGTTGTAAGCGAATTCGACTAAGTGTAGAATTTCTTCCCAATTCGCGCCTCGGTCCAATACCACTGTCCTTAACATATCGACTAAAATCTGAATTGTTCTCTCTGACTGTCCATCTGTCTGTGGGTGAAACGCTGTACTAAAATTAAGCTCTGTTCCCAATTCTTTCTGCATCGTAATCCAAAATCTCGAGGTAAATTTGGCGTCTCTATCTGATACTATGACCTTCGGTACTCCATGCAGACATACAATCTCTCTGACGTACAACTGAGCTAGTTTCTCTGATCCATACGTAATCTTAATCGGTAAGAAGTGCGCTGACTTCGTAAGCCTGTCTATTATCACCCAAATTGCTATGTTTCCTCTTCTCGACTTAGGCAAGCCTGTGACAAAGTCCATAGCTATGCCTTCCCATTTCCTTCTGGGACATCCAATGGTTGTAGCAATCCATACGGTCGTCGGTGTAAAGCCTTAACTTGCTGACATGCCAAACACCTTTCTACAAACGAGGCAACGTCTCGTTTCATTCCATTCCACCAGAAGTTTCTTCTCAAATCTTGGTACATTTTCGTGCTTCCTGGGTGTGCTGTATAAGGTGTATCGTGAGCCTCACTCAAGATCTCGTTCTTCAGTTTGCTGTCGTCATCAGGAATACAAATTCTGCCTTCAAAAAGGATCGCATTGTCTGGTGCTTCAGAATATCCGTCTGGTTTCTCTGTTCTTATCCTTAATCGCAACTTTTCCATTGACTCGTCTTTTCTCTGAGCACCGATGATTCTTTCTCTTAAATCTAGTGTAGCTTCTAATGCTGCGATCTGACTTGTTATCGTAGCTGGCATGTCAAGCACTCTGATATCCATCTTCTCGAATTCTCGCACTAAAGTTTCTTCTTCTACAAAAAGGCATCCTAACTTCGTTGGAGCCTTGCGACTCAATGCGTCTGCTATCACATTAGCCGTTCCTGGATGATAATTGATTTCGCAGTCGTAATCCTTGACTAATTCAAGCCATCTTCTTTGTCTCATATTCAGTTCTTTTTGCTCGAAAAAGTATTTCAGGCTCTTGTGATCGGTGAATATCTCAACCCTTACACCATAAAGATGGTGTCTCCAAATCTTTAACGCATGCACCACGGCTGCGAGTTCTAAGTCATGGGTTGGATACCCAACTTCGTGAGGTCGAAGTTGTCGTGAAGCATAAGCTATCACTCATCCATCTTGCATTAAGACACAACCTAATCCATTTTTCGATGTGTCGGTGTAAACCACATACTCCTTGCTTTATGTCTGGAAGTGCTAATACTGGCGCTGTGGTTAATTTTTCCTTGAGCGTCTGGAAACTTTTCTCGCACTCGTCCGTCCATTTAAATTTGGTATCCTTTCGAAGTAACTGCATCATCGGGCGGGCGATCGTGGATAATCCCTCAATAAACCTTCTGTAGTAACCGGCTAAACCCAAGAAACTTCTAATCTCATTCTGACTTGTTGGTGACTTCCAGTTGTGCACTGCTTTTACTTTGGCTGGGTCCACTTTGATTCCTTCTGCCGATACTATGTGTCCAAGGAACATTACTTCCTTCAGCCAAAATTCGCATTTACTGAATTTGGCGTAAAGTTTCTCAGTTCTTAGTGTTTCCAACACTATCCGTAGATGTTCCTCGTGCTCTATCTCATTCTTAGAGTAAACGAGGATGTCGTTGATGAATACTAAAACGAATTTGTCCAAGTAGGGGTGGAAGACTCTATTCATAAGATCCATGAATACGGCTGGAGCGTTGGTTAAACCAAATGGCATTACTAGGAATTCGTAATGGCCATATCGGGTTCTAAAAGTGGTCTTCGGTACGTCTTCAGGTTTGATTTTCAGCTGATGGTACCCTGACCTTAAATCTATCTTGGAGAAGACTCCTGCACCCTTGAGCTGATCGAACAGATCCTCGATCCTTGGCAAAGGATATTTGTTCTTGAGCGTGATCTTGTTCAGTTCTCGGTAATCTATGCACATTCTCATCGATCCGTCCTTTTTCCTAACAAATAACACTGGTGCTCCCCAAGGTGAGACGTTTGGCCTGATAAAACCAAAGTCTAGCAATTCTTGTAACTGGATTTTGAGCTCTTCTAGTTCTTTTGGTGCCATCCTATATGGGGCTTTAGATTTAGGTGCGGCTCCTGGTTCTAAGTCGATTATGAAGTCCACATGACGATCCGGTGGCAATCCTGGTAATACTTCTGGAAAGACGTCTTCATATTCATTCACAACCTTTACGTCTTGGATGGTCTTCTCAGCTCCTGGCTCTCCGACTAGGTACACAAGATAAGCTGTGGTACCTTTCTTCTTCATGAGTTTCGTGGCTTGATAGGCTGATATAATTGGTACGCCACTACCCATTGAAATTCCGTGGAATTCGGTTGGTTCTTTACCCGGCGGTTGAAAAGAGATTTTTCTCTCGTTGCAGAGAATTGTAGCGTAATTCTCTGACAACCAATCCATTCCTAGGATTATATCTACGTCCCATATTATCATAACATTTAAGTTGTTCGCTATAACCTTATGAGTTCCGATTTCTAGTTCTAGGTTAGAGCAAACATGCGTGGAAGTAGTGATTTCGCCTGAAGGTGTGGCTACTCTCATAGAATGTGCAGCTCTTACAGGCCTAATGTCTAAGTTATCGGCACACGAGCCAGCAATGAAAGAATGCGATGCGCCAGTATCAAACAGTATCTTAATAGGGATGTTGTGTAGTTTTCCCATACCTGCGAGATTGCCTTTTCCTTTGCGCTGACCACCCTGTTTGATAGCGCATGCCCTCACATTCTGTTGCTGCTGTGCATGCTGCTGAAACTGCTATTGGTTCATTGGTGGCTGCTGCAGCTGTGCTTGTATGGCTCTGAGAGGTACTGCCTGGAGCGGCTTCGGGTAATTCTTTTTCATGTGCCCCTTCTGTCCACAGTTGAAACAGTTAGGGATACCTATCTGACAGACTCCAAGATGGGCTCTGTTGCACTTCGGGCAGACGGGGATGGTAACCCTCCCTGGGTTAACTGCTCCCTGGTTGAAATTTCTCTGCTGCCCTTGTGGCTGGTTCTGTTGATTGTTACCCTTCCACGGTGAGTTCTGCTTATTTCCTTGAATAAACAACCCCGATTGGTTGTTTCCCTGCCATGGCCTCTTGTTGCTGTTGTTGTTGTTGTTGTTGTTGTTCTGTCCAGGCTGCTGATAGCCCTGCTGATTTCCCTTTCTCTGACCTCCTTGGTTGTTGAAGTTCTGATTGTAGCCTCCGCTACCTCCTCCGTTCCATTTTCTCTTACCCTGATAGTTGCTACTATTGTTGTTATAGTAGCCTCGGTTCTGGTTCTGTGCTGGTGCTGACGCAGTTGGTACAATCTTCTTCTCATCAGGCACGACGGCCTCCATTTCCAGTGCTCTTCCCAAAATATCTGTGTAGCCTAGTCCCCCATGACTTGCTAACGCGATTCCTAGCTCATGTCGCAGTCCTCCTTGAAATTTCTTTGATAACTTTTCTTCGGTATCAACCAATGCCGGTGCATACCTTGACAGTTCGCAAAACTTGGCATCATATTCAGTCATGGTCAGCTTTCCTTGCTTCAGGTTGTAAAACTCGCTTCCTTCTGCGCCCTATACGTCTTGGGTACGTACTTATCAAACAGTATTTCCTTAAACTCTTCCCACGTGAAACGAGGCAGATGCTCTGCGGGTATCACCTTTTGTCTTGCTTCCCACCAGTAATATGCCAATCCAGTCAGCTGGAATGCGACACAAAGCATTCTCTCCTCATCAGTACATCTGAGGAGTTTGAATATCTTCTCGGTAGATCTCACCCATAGCTCAGCATCGCTAGGGTTTCCCGTTCCATTAAACATTGGGGGATTCCTTTTAAGGAAAAGATCCTCAATATCTCTACGGGGCGGTGGTGGAGGTGGTGGTGATGGGGGTGGTGATGGGGATGGTGATGGTGATGGGGTAGCATTCTGCTCATACTCTTGTTCTCTGTTGTTTTCTAGTTGACGTCTCCCACGTCCTCTAGGCCTTCCAGGTCCTCGACCTCTCCTATTGTTAACATTTCTCGGCGGCATTTTCTTTGGTCTAAGGAAAAATTGAAATTCTCATTAGTTTTTTTTTTTTTTTCTGTTAATCACTCTTAGTACTTACTAACTCGTTCTCAACTTTATCAAGTTCTCGGAATGACATATCAAACAAAATTCTGATATTACCCTCATAATCTTTTAACTTTCAAGTTAAGCTCAATTCTCGTTACACGAGTTCATTCGACATTCTGATTTTAATTACACGATTCATAGGAAATTTTTTTCTCGTGATTAAAAACCCTCTTATGGGTCATGTATATATATATACATCAAAAAGAATATTAATTCTGCCTCCAACGAGGACTTATACACAAAAGGTTAGACTACTACTAGTCTAAACTAGGATGACTGCCTACTATTTACCGGGTGCACTAACAAGCTGCAACTCCGTATCTACTAAAGTACTAGAACGGAAACGATTAATAAAATTTCGTATCCGCTAGAGTACTACAAAAACTAGTTACTGATCCGACTCTATATAGGACAAAAGAAATTACCACTACTACTGATATTTACCCGCGTCTACGATGCTCTGCTCAACTAAACTGCAGTCGAGTCCAAAACTACCCCCTATGGCCTGCAAAAACCCTAACAGTCCTCCTCTGGGTCCTCATCTGGATCCTCCTCCGGATCCTCGTCCGGGTCCTCCTCGGGATCCTCCTCCGGGTCATCCTCCTCGGACTCTGAACCAAAAACAAGCTGAAGTGCCTCGTCCTCCCTCAGAGTGGAGCCGTCAGCAAGTGTAAGCAAAGCAGGTGACGGTGCCTCTGAAACTGTCTCCTCAAGGTCGGAAACCAAGTAGTCCTCGCTGACCTCTACCGCACGCTTCTTCAGGGGAAGAAGGTGCTCGGGAATTGAACCTGAACCTGAACCTGACTCAAACTCCTCTCTAGAACGGACTCTGGACGGTCCTGCCTCCATCTGCTCTCTGACTACTCCCCACTTCGCACAGATCTCCTCAAGCAGCGTAAGTGGAGATGGTAACTCTAATAAGGCGGCAAGCTCCGCATCGATCTCTCGGCACTCAGACTCCTCCCTAAACAGTCTTGTCTCTAAGGGTCCTCTGACTCTAACACAGACGTCAGGCAAGAACGGCGAAGAGAGTCCTAACAACGCGGCTGTCTCAGCGTCGATCTCTATGAATCCCGGCCCTGGGATCAACTCCTCGATCTACGGACTAACTAGTGGTAGCTCCGGTGTAATAGCGGGCTCCGCGTCCTCCTCTAGCTGCTCGGACTCTGCGTCCTCCTCTAACTGCTCGGACTCTACGTCCGACTCCTCACTCGGTACACCGTCTGGTGGCAACTCCAACAGGGCGGAAAACTCTAGGTCTAAGTCGAGGTGCACTAGCTCGGTCTCGGCTGGAAACTGGCTGTAGGGAAGGTGCGGCTCTAAAGGAACTGAGAGCATGTGTCTGCTTACAAAGAAGCGCCTGTGCACAAACAGGGCGAATCCGGTGTAGTTGCCGGTCGGCTCAGTGTCGTCGCCGAAGATCCCTAGGAAGTACCACGCCGCGCGGTGCGCCCAATCGCGCCACTCGTCTGGTAGGTGTACAATCAGGTCTAAAATCGCCTGACTCTCCGGGATCAAGTGTCGCACTGGAAAGTAAGCTGAAGAAAAGTTGCTAACAATCTGTCACACATCTTCCTCACCGTAGTCTGCCTCAAACTCGTAATACTCGTCCTGAATCATGTCTAGTATGGTGTGCTAGCACTCGACCAAAGGCTGGCTTTTTCGAGCCGTAACACGAGTCCTAGCCATCCTACAAAAGTTTGTAAGGAAATACGGATCAGTAACAGGTAGGGAAAATAACTTATCTCAACGAAAAACTTAAATTACAAAATGAACATTCCTTATTCAATTGTAACATCATCACTTAAGACAACCACTTATCAAGACTTCTAGCAATTCAAGAAATTGCACTCAACAACATATATATATACATAAAATTAAAGATTTCAAGACTTTCATTTCCATTCTTATCTTACTATGTTTTTACTTTAATTCTTTAGTACTTTCTCAACAACATTTCTTAGCGACTTTCACTTATTAAAACAAAGTACGTTTACTTTGTTCATGTTACTTATTCAAAAGTAACATCCATTCTCAAAGAATTTGTCGTTAACGACTCTTGATATTCATACTAGTTGTAGTCGTCATTCAAAGATGAAATATGGAATTAAATTCCAAAAGAAAAAGGAATATAACTTAAAGAATAACTTTCTGGCTAAGTTCCAGTTGTCGTCGCTAGAATCGGGCGATCGATGGAAAATTTAATCAAGCTTCGTGCTTGACTCCTAATAATCTATACGATTTTTTTCTCGTAGAGTTCGATCGAGGCGAACCTTATTGAAACACGAAACGAGAAGAAAAAGAAATGACGTGACACGAAATGACGTCATTTACATTACTTACACGTAAGTAACGTTCACTTATTTTATTAAGCTTTGATTATCTTTATTCTGCCTTCGTCGTCTCGTTCATATCTTTCTTAATTTGAAGCCGAAAGCTTCTCAAACGTCTAATCGTCCCCTTTGTTTACTAACACAATTTACCGAATTATTTTTTTTATTTTTCATTTTCCTCGCAGGAAATTCTTAGAAAACAAGTTCGACTTTGCCGAATCTTTATTCATGTCACTTAACACATGTGACATTCATCAGTAGAAGTCCTTCTCGCGTTTGGGATCTCCTTTCGAAATCATTTTTAAAAAAAATAACGTTTCTTAAAAACGTCTAAGTTCTCAAAGAACCGGAAAGTTCTTAGGTTTCAAGTCTACGTTCTCATGGAATCGGGAAAAATCCCTAAATCCGACTATATTCTTGTGTCCGCATAATTTTTCATAAAAAGAAAATTATTGCGCAAATAATTTCACATAAGATAGTACTTGTACTCTCACATAATCACATAAAGTATAAGAAAAAATTTATACTTCCATAAAATTCTTAAATTCGGAACACAACTCATTCTCATTCTCAATTTCATTGCATACTTGTTCATAAAATTTCTTATTTAAAAGAAATTACATAATTGAAATTCTTTCCTTTTCCTCGTTGAGTCGACGTAGCGGGAGGTTGAGTTGACATCTACATTCTCAATCTTAGTGTTATAGTCTAACTCTTACTTTCTACTTTGACGGAAGACTCTGATCTAGAGTACATACAAATACTCCATCCTATGACTCGAAAGAAGACTCGATATAGAGTACAGATGAATACTCTATATTACCCTTCGAAGGGAGACTTGTATATAAATACCACTCTGTGAGATTACTAGAAGAAATGACTCATACTAAGAAAGAATGACTCATAACCAGAGCAGGAAACAACTTACTGCTCCGATACCACTTTGTGGTATTACTGAAAGAATGACTCAGTCTAGAAGACTGACTCGCAACCAGAGCAGAAGACGAACTTCTGCTCAGATACCACTTTGTGGTATTACTAAAAGAATAACTCGTACTAGGGAAATGACTCATAGTCAGAGCAGGAAACAACCTCTGCTCTGATACCACTCTGTCACAGCCCCAAATCCCGAGGGACGGCAGAAGCCGGGGTGCGACTGGGGTTGGATTAAAGAAGCGGGGAAGAAGGGGGCTAACTGACTAAACATACATAAAAGACAACATACATTCAATGAACAAGACTTTACTAAAAGAAAGGAAGAGTTAATCGCGAAGGATTACTCGACAAAAGTACATGAAGGTATCTAAGTTCACGATTACAGACCTATACTACAGAGTTTTGTTCAATATACATATTCAAAAGACTTAGAGTTTTGCAGCGGAAGAGTCATAACTAAAGCATCCTAACTTCTCAACCCAACTTCAACCACTGCCGCTACCGTCGCTTCAACCTGCACATTTAGAAAACAATGCAGGGCTAAGTACAAAAGTACTTAGTGGGCACGATGCCGAAAACATAATCATAGGTAGAGATAATATGGTATTTCATAATTTGTAGCACATCGAGGGTTTTATTAAAAAGTTAGCCCGTGTCTACTAAACATTTTCTGACTGATTTTCACAATTTACTCGGCCGAGTATTTTCTGGTATGCTATGTTCAATCTTGACCAATTCTCATTCACCATGGCTGGTATCCCTCAACAGGATATCACATACACCACAGGTTACAAAGTGCACTAACTCTGGAAAGCACTTAGCAGCTAACTCAGAGCCGATCGTTAGTTAACCTAGTTAGATTAACTCTAAATCTGGAAAACACGAATGTTAATTCAGATAGGTACAAGAGAACTCACATAAAACATAAAACAGTTCATGCCATAATTATCACTTTGAAAACACAGATATCAAAGCGATAAAGAAAGGTTTTCCGAGCATTGCTCATTTTATTTTATATATAAAAGCCCACCTTGTGATACAAATCTAATAAGTACTAGCTTCCGATCTTCTGATCTTCCGTCCTTTCCTTACTGCTGGCTTCCTCCTTCATCGTAAAATAATAACACTTAAAAATCGGATAATAAAAGATAATCGATCATTGAAACTCGAAAAAGGTTTTAGTCGTTTCATTTCTTTAGGCAATTGCACGCTTACTAGTTTCATTTTAATTAAACGGGAACGAGACTCGAACAAATCTCGTTTAGAACTCGAAAGGTCTCATACTCGACTCTTAGGTCAGTAGAGAGGGTAGTCGATAGCTCAATACAACTTAAAAGATCAAAAGGAAATCAACTAAGGAAATTAAGTTTTAGTTCTTTAGACGATTTAGACATTTTCACGCTTAACTAAATTTCTTTACTTTAACGGATACGAGATGAGATCTCGTCTCATTTAGCACTCAAGGCTCCTTTCTTGACACTGGGGTCAGGAGGAAGATAGTCGGCAAGTTATTACGGCTTAAACGATCGAAAGAAACTAAGTTGCGAACGAAACAACTTAGAAGAATGAATTCTGAAAAATCACTGCGCAAGGCAGTAACTCTGGGGACTGCCCAGAACAGGGAAATTGCAAACATGAGATGAGCCCTGTACCACTAGAAAGCTCGGGAAGTCTAGTTTACGCTCCAATTTACGGATCGCAAATCCGATAAACGAGCTAGAAGTTATTACAGTTTCCGGCAAGGGTCGCAAAACTGCCGCGCTAACCCTAGTCGCTCGATAGAATCGATGAATAACTTCTTAGGTTCGTTTTAAGTTCTCGTATTCGATTTCTCATGAAACTTAACTCTCAAGGCAGTCAACACGTACCCCCGTACGTGATGAACTCCTTTTCAAAACTCGTCCAATAGCACGACGTTCTAAACGTCGTCTTTCAACTATCAAGTACTAAACCAAAGCAATTAACAATTTCTCGTTTCTAGTTCTCGACTATCACTATAACTCATATTAAAATAGCTCGAAAGATCATGACGTCAACTACAAAGTTATACCTTAGTCCATCATAAACAGTATTATCAAGTTAGAATTCTCATTCGACTTCTCGGTTATTAATTACGACTAATTATTCGTCTCTTACGAGATTTTAAAAGTTATCAGATTTCGTTCAAATTTTACGTCATCAAACAACATCTAACGAGATTCATTTTCATGCATATCATCACTTCATATCATTACTACATCTCAACTTAAAACGAGTTCTTCGTCTCTTACGACTCACGAAATATTTTTAGAAAATTCTAATTAAATTCATAACAACATCTAATATCAATTACAACATTATTTCATCAACAAATCCTCAAACAATTCAACTACATGCAAACCCCTAAATTTCTAATAATTTTCGGTATTAACACTTAATTAAAGAGGGTGTTTTTCTTCATCAATTAACACAATTTATCTCTTAATCATCCTATTATATCATCAATTGATCAATCGAAGTCCAATTGCAACATGAAATTGAAAATCCCCAATTCCAAACCCTAAACCCTAAATCGGTTTTCATCAAATCAAAGGGCTTTCGATTTCTTTTTATTTTAATCCCTAATCGAACACTTCCTAAGCATGATTATAACATCAATTGAAAGATTCAAAAATCCTACCAAAATCCCCCAAATTTTCAGTAAAGCTATAGAAGTAAGGGTTCTTGATTTCAATCAATTTTAATCCCTAATTATCACATCTAACACATCTAATTTCACTAATCCAAGATAAAACATCTAATTCCATCATTCCTCAATTTCAATCCAAAGAAGAAATTAAAAGAAATGGATTTTGGATGGATAGAATTAGAGAGGAGACTAATACCTTGAAGATTAGTGAAGGAAGTTGGATGATTCAATGGTTGGATGATGAACTTGTGGAATTTTCCTTGATGAGAGCTTGAAGATCCAACAATGGAGAGAAGAAAATAGAGGTGATGAACTTGATGGGGGCTGGCGGCAATGAGGTGTGTTGGGGGGGAAGATAGTGATGACTAATAAGATGAAATAATATCTTTACTCACTTAGGTGTAAAGTAGGAATAGTATAACACTTGGGTGTAAAATTTATACTATATAAAAATCAAATATCAAGCTTAAGAGAGGAGAGGGAAGTCGGCTAAGAGAGAGAGGGAAGGAGAAATTACGCACTTCTCCGGCGCGATACGACGTTACGGAAATCGAACGAAGAAAAACGTAGCTCGGCACAAAATCGTCACGATCCGATTCGTCCAAAAATTCTAACGTATAAAACTTAATCAGAAAGTAATATTTAAAATTTTACTTCCGACAAAAACTCGGGAGGACACAGTCCGAGTTTCGTCCGGAAAATCATAAAAACGAACTTTCTTGGGCGAGTTCGTATCGCGATTTCGTGAATGTAAAAATCAGTCGGTTTTCCATTCTGAGTTCAAGAACTAAACATTTTTCGTACGCGCTAACCCTAAAAACAGTAGTCGTCTAGCTGACTTCCGTAATTTATTTTCGGAAACGGATTTCACCGTTAGTCTTAGAATTTCAAATCGTAAACTTAGGCGTGCAAAGTCATTTATTTTATTAACTTTAAATTTTTGAGATCGTAAGGAATTTTCGGGGTATTACAATTAGATGATCAATAGGAATTTTTGAAGTGAAGAAATGAAATTTTAAGCATGAAAATCGATGGAAATGAGTTTGAGGATTTAGTGTGTGTTCTAGGTGTTCTTGGTGAAAATTTGAATATTTGAGTGTGTGTTCTTGGTGTTCTTGTTGAAGAACATGAAGATTTAAAGATTAATAAAATTAATTCAAAAATAAATAATTTAATTATTAAAAATTCGAAAATTATGAGAATAAAATTAAATAGAAAATAAAAAGATTTTTTTTAATTAATTGTGAGGCATGAAATTGAGAAAAATAAAGAAAAATAATTCTTTATTAAATAATTAGAGTTAAGAGGAGAAAATTAAATAAGTTAAATAATAGAGATTAGAAGAAATAATAATTGAGAAATAATAAGAGGAGTTAGAGTTAAGGAAATAGAATTAAAAATCGAGTATAAATTTGAGACGAGTTAGTCGAGGTTAAGGCGTTCAATCGAACGAGAAATAATAAGAAATTAATCTTATATTAAATAAATACTCTTTTAAAGAGAAAAATTGTTTGTAGAGTCGAGCATAAGAAGTTTAAGAAAGAGTTAAGTCGAGTTTGAGTTCGTTTACTCGTTTCATAATTAACAGAAGAGTTTTGAAATAAAAATAATAGAGTTAGAATTAAATAATTAAAGAGGTAATTTCCTAATAAAATAAGAAATAATAGAGTATGAGAATAACGAGTTAAGTTGAGCTTAGATAATCGAATATTAATTTATGAAGAGATAAGTCGAGAAAGAGAATCTTGTGAGTAAAGGATCGAGTAAGGTTATTCATTAAATTAGCAAAAAACAAATTAAGTAAGTTTTTAATATTTAATTATTATATTAAATAAGAAGTGTTAAAAAATGAATGAAAATTTAATAAGAGTTGTTTTAATATGAGAATCGAGTTTAGTAATTGGTAAATATTTAAATGCTCGTTTATTGATAATAAGTCGAGTGATATTTGAGTTTGTTTTTCAAATTGTTTTAATTTGAAATAAGTCGATGAAATTATCGAGTTTTGAGTTTGAAGTTAGAAGTCGAGTTTTCATGAAATAAAAGGAACAAGAATTTTATTAAAGGAAACGAATTTCTAAGAGTCGAGTTATAAATAGAAAGCTGTTGGGAAATTTATTAGTATAAGTTTTGATGAATTCCAAAACCGGCTGACCCCAACCGAGTAGATGTTGCCAGAACCTAATGTTAGAATTCAGGCTCGCTGTTTGAGCAAAGTTAAGAGTTTATCTTTACAGGTCTCCAGTTGAAGATGGCAACAAGGCGTCACTCAGACAGAACATCAGTTGTGAAGAGAGACAATTGAGAGTTCATTTGTTCAGATGCAAACAAGGGGAAGTCTTCAGAACATCAGTTGAGAAGGAAACCAACTGAGGGTTCATCAGATGAAAAGCAGCAGAGAGGAAGAGAACATCAGATGAAAAGGAAATCATCTGAGGGTTCAAACCCAACTGAGTAAAGAAGTGGAAGACAACTGAATGTTCAGTTTCAAAACCTCAGTTATAGAATCCGAACAAGAAGTTCAACTGTTTGAAGTTCAAAGTCAACTGAGAGCTCGACAGATCGGAACATCAGCTGAAGACTACTTAGATGAAGGTTAAGACTATCAACCGACAAACCGAAGTTGACTGTCAAAGATTTGAATTTCAAAAGGAAGTCACATGAGGGTTTGACCGTTTAGTCACTACCCCATCTGGCCCAACACAAGGCTGTCTCAGATGGAAAGCAGAAGAGCACAGATGCCATATCGGGAAAGTCTGCAGAGATGAGAGACAAGCCATCGCTATCAACCGATCAGAGATCAACTGCTCCTCCAACGGCTAGTTGATTCTCTCCGCCTATAAATAGAGGTATTCTCTCATTCGAGAGATATACGAGGAGAAGGATATAGACTGATTCTTCAAGAGCTTTCACGAGAGAAATCAAAGCAAAAAGCAAATCTGTAAAATCATCATCTAAGAGCATCAGCAGCTGAGAGTTCCAATTTGAGAGAACATTAGTAGCTGAGGGTTCGTAGAGATCGAATCAGTTTTTGATCTTAGTTTGAGTGTTCATTCGTTCAAGCCTTAGATCCAGCTCTCATTTGTGATCGAGCTGTAGTTGGAAAAACCCACCAACTCTCACACCCTAAAAAGTGTTAGTTAGGACCCTACTCTTCCTGCAACTGAGTAGATAGGCTGTTAAGTGCCCGCAAACTTAGCATAGGTTGTTAAGAACCCGTAATCTTAACTGTAAGGTCGATAAGTACCCACAAACTTATCCTTAACGGTTGCTCAGCCCGCATAAGCTGAGTGGTTCTGTCCAGAAGAACTTGGACTGAGGTGTGTGGACTCACATCTCCCCGTGGACGTAGGAGTTCTCTCCGAACCACGTAAATCTTGTGTGTCGTGTTTATTTGTGTTCAGTCATTATTTGCATATCTCAACTGACAAACTAACCGCATACAATCTGCATACTTTCACATCAACAGTTTTGGTTTTGACCAACCGTGCATAAAAGCGTGAGTTTGTTTTTACGAGTTCATTTTCCACCACATTCCGCACAGCACCACTCTTCCAGCTGAGGTTGCTTACTCAGCTGTGAGATCCCAACTGAGTCCTTTTACTCAGTTGAAGTTGATTTCAAGTGTTAAGTTTTTCGAAAGTTGAAAAATCCTAACTGGTGTATTCCCCCCCCCCCTCCCCCATACACCAGTAACTCATATCGGGACCATCAAGTGGTATCAGAGCAGTGGTTCAAAAGACTGCTGACTCTATTTCACGAGGTGTGAATTCGAGAATTTTTCTTCAGTGGTCAACTGAACAGATCTTTTCACGCTAGTGCATACTTGCTCGCATTTTTGTCCTGTTTTTGTTTGTGCAGATGGACGTCAAGGACAAGATCGTAGTCATGTTCTCTGTTGTCAACTATACATCATGGAGAACTCGAATGAAGAAGATCCTTCTGTCAATGCATCATAGGATGCAACAAGTTCTCACTTCTGGACCAATCATCATACGAGACAGAATACTTCGCACTCCCACAAATCCCAACGATGGAGATGCAGTGGTGGAGTATGTGGAGAAACAGCCAGAAGACTACACTCCGGAGGAGGCCAAGGTGAGCCAGCTGGATATCTGGGCTCAAAGCACAATAATGTCCACGGTTGGACAAGATTATCTGCCCTGGATAGAGGAGTGTGAGACTGCAAAAGAGATGTGGGACATCCTGGCTTCGCTAAGTGAAGGAAGCGACGAGACGAAGGAAAACAAGTTCTCGCATGCATGTCAAGATTTCGACAATTTCAGTCTGCGACCTGATGAGACCATCGATCAGCTAGAGCTCCGGTTTATGGACATCATCAGAAGAATCCAGTCCATCCGGAAAGAAAAATACACTCTAAGAGAAATAAACCTCAAAGTGTTGCAAGCTCTACCGGCTGAGTGGGATACTTTCACAAATATCCACGAGAGCCGAGCTGACCTTGGTGAAATGGGAACTGAAAGATTGTTCTCAATCTTGAAATGAAATGAGTATAAGGTCAACAGAAGGAGGTCGCAGCCCTCAAGTCAGACAAATAGAATTGAGGATGTCGGCTCAGCATCAAAGTCAGTGGCCCTCCGAGCTGACTACTCAAAGTCGAGATCGTCAAGGCCAACCAGATCGGTTGACACAACTGCAAAGGAGCCGAGCAGAGAGGAACTGCAACAGAACATTGCAGCGTTGTCAAAGAACTTAGCCGATATGGATACTCGGTTCGGCAAATATAAACGTTTCTATAAATCAAACCGAACTCGAGACAGTTTGAAGCCAGTCACCAATGGTTGCTTCGAATGCGGCAAGGAAGGACACTTCAAAGCTGACTGCCCAGACCTCTCAAAGAAGGAAAGAGAAGCACTGAGGGCCAAGCAAATTGCAAAGAACAAGGCCATGGTAGCAGAAGAGGCAGCTGACGATATGGACATCTTCACAGACACTGAAGATGAGGATGAACTTATCTCTACCAACAATGTCCTCAGTCCGGATCAATGCCTCATGGCACTTGGAACTGACCAAGATGATATTGAGGTACAATCTAATCCTGCTCGCTTAAATTCTTCCAATACTTCTAACCTGCAGGAATCTCTGAGCGATCAGTTGGAACCCTCCTGGAATGATTTTCAAGAACTCAGTGAGGAACTGCATCAGAAGTCGGTTGAGTTTAAGAGTCTTCAAGCTCAGTTCGCCAAGCTTGAAGATTCCTTAACCGAAAAGGAGGATCTGATTACGAGCCAAACTCAGGAGATTGAGAATCTCAAGAGTCAACTGATCGAGGCTAAGGCTTCAGCTAATAAGGAGTTGACAAAGCAAAACAAAGAACAGCAAGATCAGTTTAAAAATCAAGATGCTCAGATCGAACAGCTGATAAAGAAGTCAGATGGACAAACCGAGCAGATAGCTGTACTCGTCAAGGAGTTGCAAACTGAGAAGGACAATCTAATCAAGCTGTATCAGTCATCCAAGATCATCGAAAACCTTTTAAGTTACAGCAGACAGATGGATGACGTGTCAGGACTCGGTTATGATGTTGTCAAGGATACTGGGATTCCACCAGCAACTTTCATCAAACCAGTAGAAGTTACAGCTGTAGAGCCAGACACAGCTGAGTCTCCAGAAGCTAAGTCAACATCCACCTCTCAACAAGTTCAAATGACCAATGAAATTACGACTGAGAAGGGAAAAGGAGTAGCTGATGTAGGACAGAATATTCCATCGGTTGAGGTATCAACCGAGGGGGAATGTTCCAAGAGTCAGAAGAGGAATCAGAGGCGTCGGAAGCACAACCGCAACCGATCTCAGAACCAGAACCGACCTCTGCATCAATCTCAAAGTCAACGTCAGAAGGAATGGAACCGACCTCTGAACAAGCAAGGATTCAATCATCTGAATCAACAGCGGTTCCAACATCAGTTCGACCAAAGGTTCCAACATAGTCAACCAATGAGGAACTGGTCAAACAACTGGAGATACTCATACCATAATATTAATCATCAACAGGGCATGAACAGCTACAGACAACCCTCAGGTAGTTGGAATCATAATCAGCCACAAAGATTCCAACAGGGCGTCAGACCTCACAGACAAACTCAACAGGATAAGAATCGCCATCAAAACAGGGGGAAAGCCTCACCTCCTAAAGCTTAACATAGGAGAAATCCAACTCCTCCCAAGAAACAGAACATCACTACTAACAACAAGCCTAAGGATAACCGAGGTGTTGTTATAGTTGATGATGAAGGAAAAGTAATTTGGAATGATAAATCCATCCGAGTTTACAGGGAAAAGCGACGCACAGTTCCAGCGGGAACTGGTTCTAACCCTCCAGGACCCAACTGAAATTGGGGACCTAAGCGAGTTTCTCTTTGCAGGTACAGGAGAAACAGCTGAGGAAGAAGAAGGCGTCAACAACAATGTGGGTGATGGATAGTGGATGCTCGAAACACATGACAAATCTGAAGGATTTGCTTGGAAGTTTCGTGGAGAAAGAAGGTCCATCAGTTACTTTTGGTGATAACTCAAAAGGTTATACCAGAGGTTACGGTACCCTTGAAACCAATCATGTTTCAATTTCTAATGTCTCTTATGTTGATGGATTGAAGCATAACCTGCTCTCCATCAGTCAATTCTGTGATAATGGTTTCTCCGTCAAGTTTGATGCACAGGGTTGCAGAGTTAAAGATGTCGGATCAAAGCAGGTGATATTGTTGGGAAATCGATCTCCAACAGGGAATGTATACTACGCTGACTGGAACAGCAGCCTCCCTGACACTTGCCTGTTATCAAAGAGCAGTTCGGATGTGAGCTGGCTGTGGCACAAAAGGCTCAACCATCTGAATTTCAAGATGATGAACCGACTCGCCAGACAAGAACATGCAAGAGGCATACCTAACCGAGTGTTTTCAACAACACACATCTGCAGTGCATGCCAGCTGGGAAAGCTCGCTAGAACCTCCTTCCGGTTGAAGTCAACTCCCTCAACCGACCGAGTGTTACAGCTGATCCATATGGATCTCTTCGGGCCAGTTACACCAAAGAGCATGAATGGGAACGAGTATACCCTGGTTGTAACTGATGACTACTCAAGATATACGTGGACCATCTTCATGCGCCACAAGAGTGAAACCCGAGATGAGCTGCCCAAGCTGATGGATCGGATATCGAACCAACAAGAGATGAAGATCATATCTATCCGATCAGATCGTGGAACGGAGTTTCTAAATGAAACCATCATTAAGTATTGCAAAAAGAATGGCATAACCCATCAGACATCAGCCGCGTGTGCTCCACAACAGAATGGCGTAGCTAAGCGAAGAAATAGAACTCTGAAGGATGCAGCCACATCCATGTTAGTGAGCTCAGCACTGCCTAAGAGATTTTGGGCTGAAGCGATCAACACAGCATACTACACACAAAATCGATCTCTTCTCACCAAGCGATTGGGAAAGACGCCCTACGAGCTGTGGAGACGCAGAAAGCCAGATATTTCTTATTTTCGTGTTTTTGGATCTAAGTGTTATATTCACAACAATGGGAAGACTCAGTTGAAAACTTTTGATGCCAAAGCTTCGAAGGGCATATTTCTTGGATATGCAGCTCGGATCAAGGCATATAGAGTTTTCAACAACGGCTCTCGTGTTGTGGAAATAACACCTCATGTTAGTTTTGATGAATCTACCTTTGAGTACAGGGAACAGGTAAAGGAACAACACGCGGATCCAGCTGTTCTACCAGTTCTCACCAGATCGCAAGCACTTCGGGAAAAGAACAGAGCTGAACCTCTAATATGGGCAACTGAGGATGAGGATCCATACTCCTCTGAAGATGAATGCGAAGACCTCGGCTCGTCCCAAGGGGGAACTTCAGCTGATGCCCCTCCAACTGCATCAGCATCCGATGCCCAACCGAGCTCAGTTCAAACTATTGTAAATATTGAGGATCCAGACTCAACAGCTGATCAATCACCAGCTCTGAAGACTCCAACTCAGATTTCTGAACAGCCACAGTTGGAAGAAGAAGGAAGACGCAACCGAAAATGGTATGAAGTTCATTCCACTGACGACATCATCGGAGATCCAACCGAGGGTGTGCGCACACGGAGCAGAGTTGCAAATCCAGAATCAACCGAGGAAGATTCCACGCTTATGCCCAATATGCTGAGGAATTGGCAGTTCTAGAGGAGTTCGAGCAAGCTGGAGATGTTGCCATGATTTCTTGCTTTGTAGCTAATATTCCAGAACCGAAGAATGTTGGGGAAGCTCTCAACTGTGTCCACTGGACAACAGCTATGCAAGAAGAATTGAATGAGTTTCTACGCAACTGTGTATGGGAGTTGGTAGAAAGACCAAATGGTGTCAAGGTTATTGGATTGAAATGGATTTTCAAAAACAAGAGAGACGCCATTGGATTCATTGTAAGGAATAGAGCAAGGTTGGTAGCTCAAGGATACTGCCAACAAGAAGGAATTGACTTTGAAGATTCCTTTGCACCAGTTGCAAGGCTGGAAGCCATCCGGATCTTTCTAGCTTATGCCGTACATCACAAGTTCAAAGTATATCAGATGGATTTGAAGTGTGCATTCCTCAATGGAGATATAAAAGAAGATGTATATGTTGAACAGCCTCCGGGTTTTGAGACTGGAGATGGAAGAGTGTACAAACTGAAGAAAGCTATCTATGGTCTAAAGCAAGCGCCAAGGGCATGGTATGACACTCTGTGTGGATTTCTTTTGGACTCAGGATTCAAACGAGGTTCAGTTGATAAAACTCTGTTCACCATCAAAGTTGGAGAAGATATACTTGTCGTGCAAATTTATGTTGATGACATCATTTTCGGAGGAGCTGTGTAAGAAATTCTCCGATCTTATGAAGGAAAAGTTCGAGATGTCAATGATGGGCGAGATGAATTATTTCCTTGCATTACAAGTGAAGCAGTCACCTGAAGGGATTTTCATCAACCAGTCCAAATATACAAAGGAGCTCATCACCAAGTTCGGATTGCAGACAAGTAAGACAACGAAGATCCCTATGAACACGAACTGGAAGATCGAAGCAGGAGCTGAGGGAAAGCTCATTGATGCCAGCCAGTATAGAGGGATCATCGGTTCGCTGCTCTATCTAACTGCCAGCCGACCAGACATTTCATACGCAGTTGGAGTGTGTGCTCGTTTTCAAGTTCAACCAAGAGAAGCACACATGTTGGCAGCAAAGAACATCATTAAATATCTGAAGGGAATTGCTATGTTGGGTTGTGGTACCCAACTGATGACAATATCCAGCTGACTGGATACTCAGATGCCGACCTTGCAGGAGATCGGTTGGATAGGAAGTCTACTTCTGGACACTGTCAGTTCATGGGAAGCAAGCTGGTTTCATGGTTCTCCAAGAAACAAGCGTGTGTTGCTACTTCGACAACCGAGTCAGAGTACATGGCTGCCGGAAGCTGTTGCATGCAAGTATTGTGGCTGAAGCAGCAGCTGAGAGATTATGAAGTCTCAACTGGACAGGTTCCCATTCATTGTGATAGCTCGAGTGCCATAGCTATCTCTCTAAACCCTGTTCACCACTCTCGGACTAAGCATATCGACATTCGTCATCACTTCATCCGAGAACATATTGAGAAGAAGGATGTGTCCATGGAGAAGATCCCAACTGAGATTCAGAGAGCTGACATCTTCACCAAACCTCTTCCTGAAGCCCGGTTCAAGATGCTGTGTGATCTTCTAGGACTTTTAGATCCGAGCTAAAAACTCATCCGAGCTAAAGAGTCATCCGAGATGAAGAGTCATCCGAGCTGATAAGGATTCATCCAAGCTGACGAATCGGATATCGAATTAAGGGGGAAGCTCAGATGAAATAGGAATCTCAGATACGAATTGCCAACTGAAGACATCAAACGTCAGCTGAACAGATGAACTTGAGTCATCTGATGGTATGCGGCAACTGAGGAGCACAACTGTGGTATACAGCTGATATCGACATCAGCTGACAGGTATCATTTATGACTGAAGGTGTTATGATAATAAATAAGAATGTTTGAAATAAATTCAAACGTTCCTGAACATGTCAGCTAGATTAAACAAGCCATCATATCGCATTTAATGTAAAGTCTGGCTGAACATCTATAGCCTTACTTTATAGTGCGACTGGGCTGACACCCTAAACTATTCACCTTCTCACTCGCGCGCGTGGTATATCAGTCAAAATTAATCAACAGTCGCGTAATCTCAGCCGTTAATAGATTCGCGCCATTTAACCCCAGCCGTTGATTTTATCCAAGTCAAAGATTATATAATACGGCAAATCAGGAAGTGATCCTTACCTTCTCTTTTCGTGCATATCTTTACTCACTATTCATCATCTTCTCAAATCTTGTTTCGCCATTTCCAGTAAAGTGTTTCGTTCTTTCTTTGCATATATATCTCCTCGAGATGGCGCCCAAGTCAAAAGCTTCTAAGAAGATGGTTTCCTCAGAGCCTGCAACGTTCCAGGAATCGTTCGACATGGTGATGTCGAAGATTCATTTCGAACAGATATTATCCAGAGCGGCTCTCTCCTCGCCTGAGCTCGCTCCAGTCGCCGCCATCCTCTCCGACCACCATCTTCTTGACTGGGCTACCCTCTCTCCGGCCCTGTTGCTCAGGAAGCAGATCGTACATTTCTACCGGAATCTGCAACGAGTTGCAGAAGACGGGCTTATCACGATCGTCTCGTGCAAGCAACGCCACAGAACCTCCCGAACAGTAGAAGACTCCATTGTGGAGATAAAGGTGTCAAAGGAGCTGGAGAAGCTCATCCCCAGAAACCGTGAAGCCACAAATGTGGTGGGGAACTTTACTGACAAAGAAGCTAATGCCTTCCTTCAAACCATCCTTCTTGTTCCCAAACCATTGAAGGGGAGCATGCAAAGGACAAAGTTGAAAGCCGGAGCACCGACTTCTTTTCGATGTAATTTCCAAATGCATCTTCGCATATGGTGGAGCCTTCGGGGACATAAGCCGTCCTAAGCTCAAGCAGCAGAAGGCCCTGGAAGAGCTACACTAGGTCGACTGGTTGGGATATATAGAGAACCAGCTGCTGATGAAGAAAGAGAAAATCTCCGAGATAACAGCTGAGTCTGGAGAACTGCTATTGAGTGTCAAGGGGACACTCAACCTCGGGACAAAGATATCAGCCCTCATCCTCCAAGCCACACAGGGTCTGCCGCTGACATGGGAAGAAAGTGAGGACACTCCAGTCAGCAAGCTGTTGTTGTTCCCCTCAGCCAAGAAGGCCAGGGATGTTGTAGAAGCTGTCTACACCCCCAAGGGTGCCCCCAAGCCAGCTGTGGAGCCAGCTGCTCGCCGCCCTTCAAGGTTCAAGCCAGCGAAGCGCCAGCTGGAGGAGGTGGCTGAGGAAGAGGAAGAAGAAGAAGAAGAAGAAGAAGAAAAAGAAGAGGAGGAACCCCTCCAGAAGAGGCCAAGGATCAGGATCGTGCAGCCCGCAGCTCGTCCTTCACCCAGTCCAATGGTGACAAAGCCAGCTGAGGAAAAAGAGTCAACCGAATCCAGCCAATCGGTTGACCCAGCTGGGTTTATTCTTCAACCTCGCCAGGAGGACGTGGCTGAGGAGGCAGGTGAAGACGTGGCGGTCCAAGTGGTGGATGTCAGCTCCTCCTCAGATGACTCTTCTTCATCTGAGGAGTCCCACGACAGTCAAACTAGAGCTGATGCCAGCCAGGTTAACCCACCTGTGACTGAAGAAACCCTCCAGCCAGCCAACTCTCCATCCAAAGAGGATCCAGTTCTCTTAACTGGTCCTCAGTCAGATATTCCGAGCCTCTCGCTCGATGCCAACGTTGTGACCATTTCTTCGGTCAACGTTGATGAAACCATCGAACCCATAACCTTCGATATCGACCCCCCTCAGATCGATGAAGAAGCCAACCGCCAGGCGATCCTGGCTGAATATGAAGGAAGACTCAGCTACTGCTTCCGCAAGCTGATTGGTATGTTCCCCGAGGCAGCATCAATGCCCATTTTCTCTGTTCTCGGGACGGAACTTCTATACCAGTTCAGTGTCATATTCAGCTACTGGTACGTGAAGGAGGAGACCCTCAGGATCCATGGTTGGGACAGGTTAAAGGTCGAAGAGTCCAACCTGAGGGAGTACTTCGACTACCAGAGCCTGGAGGTGGTTTACAACCAAAAGGTGGTTGTGCTCCGACGACATCTGGACAAAAGCATCCAAGAAGGGACAGACACCAGGGAGCTGTGCAACAACCCTGAAGCTGTTCACTTTCTTGATGACATGCTCGCCAAAAATGCCTCCTGCATGGACGACGTCGACGCAGCTGATGAGGCGGCCAAGAGAGAAGAAGACAAGCTCAAGGCCTACCTCGCCAGCCGATCTGCCATGGTTGTCTCGGAGCCTGCTACCCAGCCACAACCACAGCTTCTGCCCGGACCCTCCGATCAACCAGCTCTCTCAACCGACGCCATCTGCGAGCTGATCTCGGAGAGGGTCAACCAGCTGAAGACGGAGATGTTGTCCAAGATCCAGCTGGGAAAGGAGGAAGAAGCTGACAGGATGCAGCAGCTGATGGCCGACAATGCCAGCTTCAAGAATCAGCTGGAACTCCTCTCCTCGTCTCTTCAGCACAAGCTTGATGACCTCTCTACTTCTTCCATCTCGGAGGTCTCAGCTCTAAGGAAGGCCATTCAGAGCCTCAGCTCGAATTTCAACGTGTTCAAAACCGTTGCTGAATCTGACCTCGCAAAGTCCCAGCAGACTCAGGACCAGGAGTGGATGTTTCAGTTCGGCTCCTTCCGAGCTGAGTTCGTCTCTCTCTACAAAGAGGTCTCTGCGACCTTTGCAGCTGTACAGCGAGCTGAGCAGGATCGCCAAGACTTGGAGTTGGCCAAGAAGGTAGCTGAGAAGGATGTTGTTGACGAACTGTTTTCCAGAGTTCAACAAGCTGAAGCCAAGTTGAGACTCGTTAATGTTTTGATAATATGGTTTACATATTAGTGATACTAGATAGATGATGATCGTTGTTGTAAAATTTGAACGAAATCGGAGAATGTCGGATTTTTGCTAAGAGACGAAGAATCGTCGATAAGTCGAGCATGAATAATGATTTAGATTTGTGATTCGAACCTATGTTAATCTTGTTAGTTAATGATAACCGGAAAATTTGAACGAATTCTAAGAAAATTGAAATTTCGTTAAGAGACGAAGAAACGAGATTAAAAGCCGATAGAAAAGTCGAATAAGGAAAACCTTTTTGATATTATTGATTGTTGTCGTTTGACGAACGATATTGTAGTTGGCGATATTTCCATCCGAGATACGAGATAAGATGAGTTATAGTTAATAAACGAGAAGTTGTTGAACGAATAGAAATTGAAATTTGATTTGGTTTAGTAATTGGTTAGTTGAAAATGACGAGGAAATGCTCGTCGTTTGTTTAATAAAAAGACGTGAATGTGAACCCGATTAAGGGATACTGCACGTTGACTGCATTGAGATGAAAATTTCGTGAATATAAAAGTGGAATAGTATTGATCGAACCTAGGGAATCGTACGTCGAGTTTTGTCGAGCATTAGGGTTTCGCGCGACTGTTTTGCGACGTTTCACGGAAACTGTCATAACTCTTAGCTCGCTTAAGGAAAGTGAGATCTGTAAATTGGAGAGTAAACTATACATCCGTGGCTTTCGTTTGGTACAGGGCACATCCCCTATTTCGAAGTACCCTATTCTGTATGAACTTACTGACCTGTGCAGAGATTTCCAAAACTCATTTTCTTATGTTGAATTCTTTTCAACTCAATCTCTTGAGAACTTCTAAGTCGTTATAAGTTATCGACATCCAATTATCTACTGACCTAAGTGCCGATTAATGAGCCGAGTCAGTTTATAAACGAGAATTGATCGAGTCTCGTTTATTAGTTAATCAAAAGAAAGTAGTAAAGTGCAAAAGCCTAAAAGACTAAAACCGATTCCGAATTTCTGTTTTCTTTTTAACATCTCGACCAAATACTAAAGTGTGATTATTTGCATTCAAAGAAGGAGGACGTCGAGATTAGAAGACAGAAGGTTAAAGTTTGTTTTGTAAACGATTGAGGTGGGCTTTTCTATCAAAATAAAATGAGCGTTGCTCGAAAGTGTTTACTTGTTGCTTTAATAAGTGTGTATTAAAGTAACTATCAGTGCATAATGAATTGTTTTATGTGAATTCTCTTATGCTTCTCTGAGTTAGCCCACAGAGTACTATCCAGAGATTTCAACTAAACGATCAGATTCTGAGATAGCCCACAGAGTGCTATCCAGAGGGACAGATTCTGAGTTAGCCCACAGAGTGTTATCCAGACGGTCGGATTCTGAGTTAACCTACAATGTGTTATCCAGAATTAAGTGTACAGCAGTATAAGTCTTACGAGTGTTTATGAAAAGATGCCTGATTAATCTATGCTAAGTATGATATATTTTCGGCAATGTGCCCACTAAGTGCTTTATGTACTTAGCTCTGCATGTTTGTTTTTAAATGTGCAGGTTGAGTGACGAAGGCAGAGGAGGTTGAGTAAAGGTCGTACTTAAAGAAGTAAAGTTTAGTTGAGCCTCGATTTCACATTTGATATATGATATCATTCTACGTCTTTCCGCTGCAAACTAATACACTTTTTGGCTGTGTAATCTTTTCGGTTTAAGTTTTTCATACTTTAAACCTAGTCTTCCCTGATCACAACTTTGTCGAGCGATCTTTTGTCTAATAAGAATCAGTTCATAGTATATTATCTTGGTTATAGATGTTAAATTATTCATTTATTTAGTAATTCCCCTTTCTTCCCCGCCTCTATAGTCCAACCCCTAGTCGCACCCCGGCTTGGCTGTCCCTCGGGATTTGGGGCTATGACATTGCTTGAGTTTAAATGTTTTGGTATGCAATCATCTACGTGTTAAAGTTAATAAAGGTCCTGTGGACACACAGGATAAAGGTCCTGTAAGATACGGGACAATGCATGCATTAGTTAAGGTGACTGTGAGCCTTGCTTCGGTTGGGCCAGTTATGGTGTTCAAGGAGGAGGCCTACTTCTCGACACCACAGAAAGATAAGTTGTAGATTGATTCATACCTAAGGTATAAGCTTAGCCTGCGCAGACGATTTACAAAACAAAAATGTTTTATGGCTGTCACAAGTGGAAAATTCTTTTAAAGCAATTATTTATATGTCTAACCCTTGTGATGCAGCAAGAGAGGCAAGTTTTCAATCATATAGCTCTAAGAGCAAGTTTTTGAGAATGTTTTTGGCAATGTGTTCACTGAGTACGAAGTACTCAGCCCTGCATGTATTTCTAAACGTGCAGGTTAGCAGGATGTGGATGGCGTGGACAGCTTGGTGGTGTGTTCTTTTGTTTGAGTCGAAAGTTGGCTGGCAATTACATGTCGTCATACATGTAGTTGTTGGGATTTGAGTTGAAGTTTCCGCTGCATTGCAAAATAATGTCTGTTGATATGTTTTTGAATTATACTTTGATATTCTGTTGATTCAAAGAGCGATGTGCTCGATACAATTTACCGCTTTTCTTTGATTCTCGTTTCATGTAAACTTGACATACTTATTCCTTCTGGATTCAATATGTAAATTATCTATGATCGCTTGGTGTTTTATCTATGACTTGGAAGCATGCCTTATTTGTTATCGCTTTCAGTCAATAATCCCTTGATTACCCGAGCATGAACCCTTATGTGAGTTGAGGTAGTATGAGGTTTAGTAGTGTTAGTGTCATTCATCGCACCTCGGGAGTCGGGGTGTGACAATCTGGGGCAGTCCTGAAAAGACTTTTGGAAATACATATGTGTATTCCCTAACCACGGCGACATCTTCTATCTTTTGCTCTCGTTCTTCATCCTTGTTGATACACTAGGTACGCTTGTGCACCTTTCTTTTTGAGCAACTGAACTGCTTGCAACAGAGATGATTGGCATCTTCTTTGGCTTACACTCGATTCCGAAGAATTCAGTCGGCTCCTTTCTAGGAGGTTGGAAAGAGATCTGCCTCTTATCACATCGAATGGTGGCGAAGTTCTCGGCTAACCAAGAATTATATCCACGTCCCATATTTGCATGATATTCAGGGATCCAGCAGACATCTTAAGAGATCCTACTTCGAAATCTAGGTTTGGGCAAACATTGTCACAACCCAAATTCTGGCGTATAAAGATGACTAGAATCTATTGGATAGTGAGGTGAAACCTCGGAATAAAACATAACTCAATAAGGGATCGTGCTCGAGAACAAGGGAATATAGATTGAAAGCGATAACAAATAAGAACATGCTTTCAATTCTTAACTCAAATAAATGAGCATTGATATATAATTCAAGTGTCGCAATGCAATTCAAATATCTCGAATCTAAGTCAAGTAGAATAAAATAAGGAACATGAAATGGTTTCCACGTCCCATATTTGCATGATATTCAGGGATCTAGCGGACATCTTAAGAGATCCTACTTCGAAATCTAGGTTTGGGCAAACATTGTCACAGCCCAAATTCTGGCGTATAAAGACGACTATAATCCATTGAACAGTGAGGTGAAACCTCGGAATAAAATATAACTCAACAAGGGATCATGCTCGGGGACAAGGGAATATAGATTTAAAGCGATAACAAATAAGAACATGCTTTCAATTCTTAACTCAAATAAATGAGCATTGATATATAATTCAAGTGTCGCAATGCAATTTAAATATCTCGAATCCAAGTCAAGTAGAATAAAACAAGGAACATGAAATGATTTCGACATCAAGCTCATTGTATCGACACAATATCAGAGTAATTGTTTAAGAATTTAAAACAGATAAAGTTGTTTATCATGTAGCAGAATAAAAAACTCAAGTCCCACAATTACATCTGTGAAAATATGCAATTGCAAGCTTAAACTAAAAGACTCGACTTTATTCAAATAGACACACCGCCGAGCACCATCCGCTAGCTTCATCCAACTAACTTGCACGTTTAGAAATACATGCAGGGCTGAGTACTTGGTACTCAGTGAACACATGCCAAAAATAATTTAAAACTTTTCTCGATAGAGCTATATGATTGAACTTGCCTTGCCACTGTATCACAAGTGTTAGTACAATTTAAAACATTTCACTTGTACATGCGAAATTCATTTTCTTTTTCTTGAAACGACTGCGCAGTCAACATATATAATATAATAACAGCAGGTATGAATCAATCTACCACATAATCTCTTGTGTCGAGAAGTAGGCCTCCTTCTCAAACACTGTGACTGGCCTAACCGAAGCAAGACTCACAGTCACGTCAAACAATTAACAACACGTTTGTTCCTGTCTCACACAGGATATTAATAACTCAAGTATATGATTAAACATACCAAAACTCAGATAAAATGGCAAGTCAATTAATTCAAAATCTCACATAATATGATAATAATAATCACATTCATCACTTGTTTTGGTTAAAAAGCCCACCTGACTGCAAAGGGTTTGTCGGGTTATGTCACAGCCCGACTTCCCGAAGGACGGCCAAGCTGGGGTGCGACTAGGGATTAGAATAAAGAAACAGAGAAGAAGGGGGATAAATGAATAAAACACATTAACTTAACACTAATTACGATGAACTTGAATAAAAGAGAGTCGATCTTGAAGGATCGCTCGTCAAACTGTATTCAGAGAAAACTAGGTTTAAAGTAATAACAACTTTAAAACTGAAAAGATTTACACAATGAGAGAACCTACTTTATTTAATGAAAGAAAAAGTAAATCCCGGAGGATCACTCGACATAGCTATTCTTAAAAGGGACTAAGTTCAAAGAATGAAACTTATATCTAAGTTATACTTTAACTGAAACTAGTTTATAAAATTGGCAGCGGAAAAACGTAGAAAATGATAACACATATCGAATGTGAAATCGAGGCTCAATTAATCTTCACTTCCTTAATTACGACCTTTACTCAACCTCCTCCGCCTTCGTCACTCAACCTCCTCCGCCTTCGTCACTCAACCTGCACATTCAAAAACAAACATGCAGGGCTAAGTACAAAAGTACTTAGTGGGCACGTTGCCGAAAACAACTCACAAGAGTATTGACTTAATTATGCATCATTTCATAAAACACTTATATAAAACTTTTACTGATATATATATATACATTTAATTTCTGAATGACACACTGTGTGGTTTTAAACTCACATCCGATCGTCTGGAAAGCACCTGAGGTCTAACTCAGAAAATGTCCCTCTGGATAGCACCTGTGGGCTATCTCAGAATCTGATCGTTTAGTTGGAATTATCTGGATAGCACCTGAGGGCTATCTCAGAATCCAATACTCTGGTTAGCACCTGAGGGCTAACGTACAGAGACATAATAGAATTCACATAAACAATTCATTAAAGCACTGATAGAACTTTAATACTCACTTATTAAAACAATACGTAATCACTTTCGAGCAACGCTCGCATATAAATACTTTAATACTCATTTATTAAAGCAAAACGTAAACACCTTCGAGCAACACTCGCATATAAATAAGGCAGTAATTGATACACTTTCGAAAAGCCCATGTAATATTACTTCATAAGTAATGGCATTCAACGGAGATTTTGGTTTTAGAAAGCCCACCTCGTTCATTTACAGAACTATTACTCGTACTTCCGTCTTTCGTCCTGTCTTCTATTCTTGTTCTCCTCCTTGGAACGCAAATAATAAAACAACGATAAGTTTTCGAGTCTATAGAAGAAAATGGAAATCGAAACTGAAATCAAATTAATCTTTTAAGTTCTTAAGCTTTAGGCATTTGCACGCTTAACTAGATTCTTTTAGTTAATCTAGAACGAGACCCGAACACTTCTTGTTTAAAACTCGCTCGGGTTCTTACTCGACACTGAGTTCAGCAATAATGATAGTCGATAGCTTATATCGACTTAAAAGATCGAAAGGAACTAAGTTGAAAAGAATTCAACTTAGGAAACTACATCTTGGAACAAACTGTACAGATCAGTAAGTCCACCCAGAACAGGCAATCTCTAAACAGGGGAAGTGCCCTATACCAAAAGAAAGCCACGGATGTCTAGTTTACTCTCCAATTCGCGGATCTCGATTTCGTTAAGCGAGCTAGGAGATATGACAGTTTCCGTGAAACGTCGCAAAACAGTCCGAGTGTAACCCTAAGGCTCGTTAACTCGGTGCACGGCTTTCTAGGTTCGACTTATGACGATCCTCTGTTTTTCATACGAAATTACTGTCTCAAGGCAGTCAACACTTAACCTTATACGCGATGAACTCCATTTCATTTCTCGATTACTAAAACGACGATTAAAACCTCGACATTTCAATTTAAGCAATTACTAAACCAATCAAGTTATCGTTTCAAAACCTAACATCTCGATTTCAATTATAACCTATCATTTCATAACTCGGTTTAACACGTCTTCAACTACGAACTTGTTCTCATAAGGTTAAGAGTCATTAATATCCAAATATTTCCTTGGTTCGATTTTTCTATCAATACTTATGCTCGTGTCTTCGTCTCTTATGAAAATTCCAACGTCATTAGAACTTGATCAAATTTTACACTATCGTTCATTATCTATCGAGAATCATTATTACGCAAATCATAACCTCATATCATCATTTATTCCCGACTTATCGACCGTCGTTCATCTCTTACGTAAAATTCTACATTCTCCGTTTTCATTCAAATTTTACGACAACGATTATCATCTAACGAGCATTACTAATATATAAAACATATTATCAAAATGTTATCGAGCCTCGACTTATCACCACATCTTCGTCTCTTACATTTCTTGTTTTATTTTTAGAAAATTCTCATATTAATATATATTCGTTCTCATGCATCGTATAACTCATTTCCATCAAACAATCGAGCATATCACAACATTTACTATCCTAAATCGAGCCTCCTTCGTCTCTTACGTTTCACATTTTATTTTTAGAAAAATCTAAAACAATTCATAGAGTTAATTAACATCATGAGAAACACTAATCTATCGATCAATCGACAAAGAAATCGAGCACGAATCAAAGCCCCAAATTCTACAAAATTTCGGTAACACCCTAGAACATGTAGGTGTGATTTTCTTCATGATTTGATCCGTAGAACTCGATTCTAAACGTCCTAGAACAAGATTCGATCAAGAAATCACATGCTATTCATCTTCCAAATTTTCGAACAAAAATAAAAATGGGGGAAAAGAGATTTGTTCGGTTCAAATGATAGACGAAGTTCTTACCTTTCGCATTATGGATTAGGAAATGAAAATGATCGGTAGACGAGAGACTTGTGGAGCTTTGAAAAGCTTGAAAGATGAAGAACTATGGAGGATTTGGGAGAGAAAAATGAGAGAGAGAGATAGAGATAGGGGCGGTATTGAGGTGGTGGGAGAGAAAGTGATGACTCACCTATGGTGAGTCATAAGTAAGTGAAATATCTAACAAAGTAAGGGTGACTCGTTAGGACATGTTTGGCGAGGGAAATTTTAACAAAATAACTTGTTTCCGGCTCTTAAACGTCATTTTAAAAGTCGAGAAGTATTTTTCTACATAGTTACGGAATTGACGAAATCTAATTTGTCCGTTAGATTGGAAATATTTTACGTACTCGGAAAAACTAATTCGTTTTTCAAAATTCAAGAAAAAGTCGGGACGTCACAGTCCAAAATTCGTCCCGAAAATCACAAAAATTAACTTTCTCGGGTGAACTCGTCTCGAAGAAAAAGTGAATGTGAATTCTGACGGAATTCGATTCCGAGTTTCCGGGCAAAAAACTTAACGGACGCGAAAAACCCTAATACAGTAGTCGTTCGTTCGATTTCTGGAATTTATTTTCTGAAACGGATTTCACCGTTGGTCTTAGAATTGAAAATCAGGAACTTAGGCGTGCAAAGCCTTAATTTTAATTAACTTCTTAGAAAATTTTTATTTTTCGCTGGAACAGAAATGTCGGGTATTACAGGTTAGCTGCTTTCTTCTTTCGCTCTCACTTCTATGTCCCGCTCGTTTCTTCAAGAATAAATCTCGTAAGGACGAGTCTAATTTCTAAAAATGAAAACGAGTTCTAACGCTCGGCTGAAGGACTTCTACTTGACTCGGGTTTCTTAGCTTATCTCGACTTATCTAACTCGATCTTTCTCGGTTTCTCAGTTCTATCCACGTACTAAACCAACATACTCTCAGACTCGGGTACTTGACTCAATAATATCCTGATATTTTAATAATTAAACAATCCATAAATATCAAGAAATCACTATTCACATCACATGTCTCGTTTTTATCAATTTCTCGAGTTAAACGAACTCAGAAATTTACGAGATTAATTCTCAGGTTCTAATATCACAAATCATTCACAAACAAATTGTCACATCAAGAATCGGACATTCACAAACAGATAAACAATCGACTTCGAAAATAGATTGAAAAAGAAAAATTTTCCAAATATAATAAAATATTCTAGAAAAATTCTAGAAAATCATATTAATTCACTTAATCACAAATGTTCACTCGGAAACTCATTCAAGACTCGGTTATTAACTTATGCTGACTCGACTCTGCTCGGTTTATAACTTTTGAAAAATCAAAGTTATTAGATTTAAATGAAATTAGTTTCATTTTTCTTAAAATAAAAACAAGACTTTAAACTTGGTGTCAGATTTGAAATCCGGAACTCTTAATAAAATTTTAAGGAATAAAGTTTACGTCGTTTTTGTCGTAAAACGTGCATAGGCTCGGAAAATTACCAAACTTGGCAAAATGACTCAAAATAATTTTAATTAATTACTAACTCGATTAATTATACTTAATCTCATTTTTAACTTAGAAAAACTCGATTTTTCTTTCTTAACTTCAATAATCGATAACTTTCACTTGCTAACTCGGATTCAAGAATTTCAAGAAGTTACTTTAGTTAGTTTTATTCCAATTTCATTGTCAAATCATCAAACATCTCAAACAACATCAAGAACTCAAATTTTCAACTTAAATTCTCACATGGATCGACTATTTTGGCATTTGATGCAAAATTTGTCCGATTAAAAAATTCAAGATATTATAATACTTAGAAAAAATCCTTTTGATCAATTTTTCAATCAAATTTCTCAAACGAACTCAAATATGAGAATTCTTTTTCTTAAGATCATATTGTTCGACTTTTATAGGGTTTTTCCCATAGGAATCCGATTTTATCGATTTTAAATTCCAATATACTCCAAATAATCACAATAATACTAATCTAACCTTATTTCATAACTTAGAACACATAAGGATCAAAATCACAGATTTTTCTTCCTTATTTGGTTAGATTTTTTCATGTTCTTGAGCAAATAAATTTCTTTCTTCTATTCCTTTAAACCTTAGGCTCATAATCTACTCAATTTCATTCATCATGCATCAAACTAAACAATATCAACATATGACATCAAAATCATCAGTTATACTCATTTATTGTTCGACTTTTTCCAACAAAAATAGCAAAACAACTCATTTCTTCATCTTAATCACATAACATGCATAAATCATCATATTACCATCATTCTATCATCAATATCCTCAAGATCATCACAAATCATCAAATACACATATATATACTCATCGAAAATTTCAAGAAAAATAAAAGAAATTTCATACTCTTTAGTTCCTCATTTTCTCATGCATCATATCACTCAAACGTCATCAAATTCTTTCTCAACACTATAATGAGAACTTAGACACTCAAATAACTAAATTTTATTAAAATTTTTCGGTACTAAAAAAAAATAAAATGACCAAAATTTCTAACTTCTTTTTCATACATCTAAACTACTCAAAATCATTATACTCAAATTATCAATTCATTCATCAATCTTCCTAGCAAAATTTCTTCTTTTCCTCTTCTTACTCCCTTCCATTTTCATGAAGAAAATTAGGGGAAAAACTCTTCTCCTTTAACTAGTTATCTCTTAACTCTTAGATTAATTCCTAAAGCTCATTTCTATCTTCAAAATCATGCTTAGTTCATCATCATAAAAATTCCTAAAAATACCTAACAATTTCGGCACATATAGGAATTAAACATGCATGATTTTTCCTTCATCTTTTCACATACATATATACATACATGAATCATAGATATTAAGCTTAAAACAAAAATCGAAACTCCTCCACCCTAGCCTTCATCATCGACGGTCAAGAGAGGGAAGAAGGCATTCGACTTTAAACTTCTACTTTCCAAGAACAAACCTTGCAAAGCTTCAACTCATAGGACTCAAGATTAAGCTAAAATCAAGCTCCTTACATGGCACAAAGCTGCTAAAAAAAAAAAAAGAAAGGAGGATGAATCCTAGTCTTAAATTGATCACAAAGATGAGAGGATTACGAATACCTTAATGGTTTAGTCGTTGGATGATCGGAAGTGATCTTCTTTCGATTTTTGAAGTTTGGAAACTAAGCTTTAATGGAGGTTTGAGGGAGATGGTGTGTGTGTGTATGTGTGTGTCGAGAAAAAGAGAGTGATGAGAGAAAAAGAGAGGTCTGTGGGAGAGAGAAAAGAGAGAGAATTGGAGAGAGAGATGATTAAGAGAGAGTGTGTGAGGGAGAGTGAGAGGTTGTGAGAGTAGAGTAGGATTTGATAGAGCTTTAGTTGCACCGAGTGATCAAAAACGCGATATAAATTTCACCAAAAGAAAAAGTTATCCAGTGCAATTTATCCCTACTTTTTCATTAAACTCACAAACGATTTACAACTCACCACGACTCTTTTTCGACATTAGAAAACTCTCTACTTCGTCTCAAACTTCACCGAATAAATCAAGGAATCCAAAAATCAAATTTTTAGATTAAAATTTCGAGCAACGAAGAAAAAGTTGGAATTCACTATTCATATTAGGGTTTTCTGGACCTTCAAATGAATTTTCTCTCAGACGATTCTCAAACCTATTTAAAAGCTTCTAGAATCATTTTTAGACTCAAAAGACACTAATTAGACAAAATTCGGAATAGTGAAAACTCGGGAAAGTTACTATTCATCCAAAAACAAAACTTCTTATAATTTTTTGAAATTCAAACTCAAACTCAAACTCATATAATCATGCTCAATCAATTCATCATACAATCGATTCAGATAATCGAAACGATAAAAATCACGTAAAGGCACTCAAGAGCATTTTAGTAATTTCACGAGAAAATTTCTTTTCTCGGAAATTTTTATCACACAAAGGCACATAATTAAGGCACATAAGCTCAGTTAAGACAAACTTAAAGACTTATAGAAGATCAGGGTATTACAAACATACTGCACAAAAGTGCTCAAACTTAAAGGGGTTGCCACACTAAGGCCCTTATTTGCTTTCTCTACATTCAAGCTGAGGGTTTCTATGCAGGCACTAGCTATAAACGAATGCAACCCACCAGTATCAAGCAAAATGATAATGGGCACGCCATTTAAAGATCTCATACCTGCGAGATTTCCCAGATTCTTGACATCAGCCTTCGTGTCCACTGCGAACACCCTTTGGTAGTGCTGCCGCTCATCCTGGGGCGGCTGCAGCTGCTGAAGCGGCAGTGCCGGTGGCAACTGCAATCCTTGCTGAAGCGGCAGATGGACTTGCCAAACTTCATCTACTTGTTCGGACACTGATTAGAGAAGTGTCCTACTTGCCCGCACGTATAACAATTGTTACTGCAAGCTTGGCATATCCCTAAGTGTGTCTTTCCACACTTACCACAGACAGGATAGCCTTGAGGTCTATTCGCTCCTTTACCATGACTCGGAAACTGAGTCCTTGGCTTTCCTTGGCTTCCTTGTTGGTGTCCTTGACCTTTCCATGGTTTCTTATTCTGCTGACTCCCATGATTCCATTTTCCTTTTCTTTTCGGATACTGGCCTTGGCTAGGGTTCTGAGGGTTTGCAGTTGTCGGGTTTGGGCACGGAGGTGCCGTCACTTGAATCCACTTCTCAGGATGCATTGCTAGTTCCTTGTCGAGTGCTCGGTTTAAGCGTCTCAGCATACGTCAGATCTTTCTGACTAGCCAGAACGACTCAAAATTCTTGCTTTAGGCCGTTTCTAAACAATTCGCTCATTTTCTCGTCAGAATCGACTTTGTCTTCAGCGTAACGAGCCAAATAGCAGAATTCTTGATCGTAGTCTGCAACAGACTTCTTTCCTTGACGAAGAGCTGCGTACTCTATCGCCTTTTACTTCCTGTAGTTTCTTGGTACGTATTTCTCAAAGAGTTCTTCCTTAAAATCTACCCAAGTCAGTTCTTCGAGCTGCTCGGGGGTCATCATTCTTTACTTTCCTTCCCACCAGAAGTCAGTCGAGCCCTTAAGTTGGTACGTCATACACAACAAACACTCTTTGTCTTCATATCGTAGAAACTTATAGATGCGTTCTAAGGTACGCATCCAATCTTCGGCATCAGCGGGACTTTCTTTCCCATCAAAGGTGGAAGGGTTTTGACGCAGAAACAACACTTCTATTCTTCTCTGCTCTAGCTGAGGCTGAGGTGAAGGTTCTCTTTGACCTTTTTCCTCGACTCTTCTTCTTAGAGGCATCTTACACTTCCTACAAAATGCCTTACTTAAAACTCGGGAATTTCTTCCCGTAGGATAAAGATCATGATTCCTACTCTCTTATTCTACTGGCTTTTCATGCTTAATCTATCATCTCAGGCAATAACTATTGCCTTAAACACATCATTTATTAATTAAATAAAGTCATATCATACTTTCATCACATACTTTTCATCTCATGCTTTTCATACATTCATATCCGTCATGTAAACGTATTTCACATGATCATCATGCTTAACATTTTTCATAAAAGCATCATACTTGACATAACATTTCATATCATGACATGTCTTGTCATAAACATCATACTTGGCATGTTATAACATCATACTTGAAATCATACTTGGCATTTCTTACTTATCATAACATAATCATGCTTGTCATTTCATATTCTTCATAACATAGCATGCTTGTCATTTAATGACATATCATTAACTTTTCATGGCATTATCATCATAACATACTGCCATACTTTCATATTCATGCAGTGTGCTCATACATCATAATCATGCATTGTGCTCATGCATCATGCTCAAACTTCTAAGTTCTTTCTTTTCTTTTCTTTACTAAAGTAAGGGGTACGGTAGGTAATCCGTCCTATCTAGGTTAGTCAAGACTAACTACTCTTCTACTTATTTACCACTACTACTTCTACTACTACTCGAGGCAAACGACTATGGATCTTCGACTCCAGACACGCAGTCTAACAGCTCCCCGTCACTAGGGTCCTCCTCCTCAAGTGGCTCCATGAAGAACATGTCCATCATATCATCGACAATAAGGTCATCCTCCAGAGGTAGCTCCTCAACTGGATCCTCGTCATCATCCTCGATCTCAATCAAGTCCATACGAATAGCTTGGAGGGAAATAGCGGCAATCGGTGCTCTGTCCTCTAGAAAAAGGCTATGTGCTAAGGACACGCCAAAGCGAAACTCGGATGGAGGGGCTTCCTCTGTGGTTTACTGTGTAAGCAGCGTGACCATGAACCCGTTGCAATCTCCGTACCAATGGTCACCAACGTGGTGTCAGCCTATGTGACTCTCCACCTAAGAGTGAGCAAAGTCGCGCTACTCTTCCAGCTGTCTGGAAAATAGATGGTTGATAGCATCGGCTCCATTGATGTCATAATACTGCACGTTCTTCCATATCTCGTGGTATCGTGCCAAGGCTACAAACAACGACTCGCCTGGTCCTATCTGGAATAAACGGTACTCTCATAACTCCTCATAACGTTGGTCATCCATCCTGTTGAAGGAAAATGGGTCGACACCATTGAATCTATAAGTTGAGTCGCGTACGTTAACGTGGCTCCTTGATCATTGACACGTCGAAACAACGTGGGTCGATTGATTATATTCTAAGAGCACTTATCTTACGTTGTTTGAAAGGGCATTCTTGCTCTTACAGGGATCGAATAACACATGCATACTCAACTTGAAATGACATCATACTTCAAACTTTTAAACTTCTGAACTTTCAAACTTTTCAACTTCTTTAAAGTTTCAAACTTTCTTTAAACCTTTCATATTTTCTTTAAACTTTCAACTTTCAACTTTGAAACTTTACTCAAAGGCTTTCAATCTTTCACTTTCATACTTGTATTCATGCATTAATAGATACGAAACCTTTTAAAACAAAGTTCACTTCAAAGAAAAGCTTTTTAAAAGACCGTACATGTAACGTTGGAGGAGATGAGGCGCTCTGATTCTCATTTTAGAACATAGTACTTGAATCAGAAACATAGAATTCAAGCACATGAATTCAAGCACTTCAAGTATGAATTCTTTGAAACAAATAAATCAGAGCATGTTCTAAAACCTTGGCTCCGATACCAACTGTAACAACCCACACCGCCTAACTACTACTTTTGGAATGGTGGACTGAAACCATATCACGATCCTATGCCGGTTCTAGAGTGAAGATGACTAGAACGGGTGAACCATGACGTCTACTTTAACTTTTCTCTTTTCTTAACAAGGCTCCCTTTTGAATGAAAGAAAATGAGGGATGCCTAGCATGTTTGGGTCTAAGTTATTCACACGACTTTGAAGCATTGAAGAAATAGAAGTCATGTTTATCAAGGAGATTTAGCATGCTTGATACTAACTCAATCTTGAAACATCAAATGAACTTGAATGTTCGATTATCAAAGAGGTCTTAGCATGCTTGGGTCTAAGGCTTCGAATTAACACCAAGGGCCAAATTGTAACAATTGAATCATATTGTCAAAGGCTCACAAAAGGTCCGTTAGAAGCCCAAAACTGCTTTTTGGTTTGAAGAAAGTGATTCAAGTTTCGATGGTTGTTCAAGCATTAAAAAGGGTTCGGATTGCATGCATCAAGGATTAATTTACAGACCCAAATAAAATAATGAGGTTACAACCATATCGAATAAATGAATCTTGTAGCGGAATAATAAAACTGTTGAGAAATGAGTATGAAGACTCAAATTCCAAACTTAACAAAACTGAGACAAACGGGAAATCCTTTGAGCTTGCCCTCATCCCGCCCAAAAGTACCTGCACATTTTAAGAAAACCAATGCAGGGCGTGAGCATAAAATACTCAGTGAAGACATGCCAAAAACTTGTTTTTCTGCTTTAAGAACTTGATATGTTTTAACTTACCACTTGAGCTTGAGCACCAAGGGTTTTTAATAAAGAAATTACCTTGGGAAAAAGCCAAAACATTTTCTTTCTTAGATGTCCGAACAAAACATAAGTGAGTAAATCCATAAATATCTACAGCTTTACTTTAACAGTGAAGAGAAAGAGGCCTCCTTCTAATCACCGGAATCAGCCAGAGGCTCACGATTCCTATTGTGCACAAATCTCACCTTGTGTGAGACCAAATTCATTCTTCTTTCTTAGTAGACAGATCACACACGACTTTAGAGCAAAAGACAAGTTAAACATGCTTCATCATGTATTGAGGCCAAAAAGGGTCCTCGATTTAGAAAAGCCCACCTGAAGAGATGCTTTCTTAGCTTTCTACTTGCTTTCATTCCTTGCCTTCACTTAACTTCTCCTCCAAATGTTCCTTTAATCGAACTTTATTTAGAAACAGAACAATAGAAAACGAGAAATGAAACTTATCCTTTCAACTTATCTTATCTTAAAAGGTTATTTCTTAATCTTAATGAAGGCATCTTAACGACAAAGGAATTCAAAGGATTCCGACTACTTCTTTGCACTTACTTCACTTGCTTAAAAACTTTCTACTTCTATGCATGCTTTGATATGATCATGATATGCATAACTTCAACATGCTTGGTCTCTTAAGACCACACAACTTGCAAAGATTCATGCTTTTAAACAATCAAAAAAGTCTTAATACTTCTTCATTAAGCATACTTAACTTCACTTTTCTTAGTCTCTTATGACAACATACTTCCAAGACAACATGATATTTAGGAATCCAAACTAGTCCTAATCATATTCGTCTAAATTATCAATCATCATTGCATCATGTTATCATAACATAATTGGAGCAATCAAAACTTATACCAAAGTTCATGAAATTTCATCACGAACAACATACTAAAATTTGGTGAAAAACGGACAACTTTCAATTTTTCACTAAAAAACGAAAAACTGCGTTTCTGACCCAAAAACCAGAATTTTCATGCACACATTAGTCACATAAGATCATATAAACATGCACTTCACATAATCTTGCTTTCATTCACCGAATTTCGTAAATTCGGAAAACTGCTATTTTGGGAAACTTTCCTTTTATGGAAATTTTTTATTTCTGGAATCTTTCTACTTTAAGAAACTTCGAGAGACAGGGTATTACATTGGTTAACCCTACAATTAGTATTAACTATGATTTAATGATTTTAGGGTTTAAAAAATGTCTGTATTTAGGTAAGTATTTACATATTAGACCGAATTTGCATTATATGTGGTCGTGGACCTTTATAAAATAATTTATCATTTATCGTAAAAAAGATAAATAAAAATTGAGGTCGGCAGAGTATGACAGTAGGTTGTATCTAATATTAGTAGTGTTAGTGCTTGTTTGGTTAGGTATAGTAATAATATTGACATAAATAATATAAAGATAAATAATACAAATATGGTATGATAAATATTGACATTTTTGTGTTTGGTAGAAAATATAAAAACTCTTTTTATCATATATTGTTGTTTGGTAGAACATGTTAAAATCAATATTAACTTGTGTTCTCATTTTCTCCCTATCCTACTTTAGAAATTACCCAAAAGCCCATCATATGTATATTACGTACAATTAGATTTCCCCATCCCAAATGATGAATAAGATTTCCAACAAATAACTTCTTGCAGACAACATAAACTAATACAACCAACACTTAAATCCATAATTCCTCACACACAACAACAAAATTTCATTAAATGAGAAAGTACGAAGTTTTAATACACAACAACATCACTGGACAAAATGGAAGAAATAAAGAGACGAAACAAAAACACATCCCCAAATACAACTACAGATAAACTAGATAGAGAAGATCCAAGCCGAACTCATGTTAGGCATTTACATGAATGGATTCGTGGACCACCCATAAGGATCCGATGACGCACATGAGCTGCCGGCATCATCCCAGTCCTTTGGCGGAGGTGGGAATGCATTCCGGAATGGAAAGTTTCGATTCTCAGCAAAATTAAAGAGGGAGTGAGGGTCGACAACTATAGAGCCCTCGTCATGGAGCCTTCGACGGTGTTTCTCATCCGCACTTAGGATTGAGGATGTAACTTCTTCTGAATTCTCCTCAACCACCATGTTGTTGTTGCTTATGTTTATCACTGGATGTTGATTCTCATCCTTAACCACATCATCCCCAAATATTAGTGCTAGATGGTAAAACTCAGGCTCTCTATGATGATAGTATGCTTTTGCGAGGTTGTGTTGCTGCATAAATATTATCAAATGAGCCAAAATACGTTGACTAAATTAGATACAAAAGTTAGGAGCTTAAACACGGCATAGGTAGAAATATTAGTAAGCCTCAAATTTAGCTTCAAAACCATCTACATGACCACCGTGAATAGAAATGGCAGCAACATGATGGCCAACTTGGGAAATACTATTGACTTAAGTTATCTTAAACATGACTAAGAAGTAGACTATTGTATCATACTTGATTAAACAAGTTAAACAATAAAGTTGATGGCAACTTATCATTTAATCATAAGCCATGCAGCTTACGAATTTGAGGAATTTATATGCATATTATTACAAATTCCCTACCATAATACGATCTAAACAAAACAAACTAAAACTTTACCAAAAACAAATGTCCTAGTTGGTAGCGGGTTTAAGTTAAAAGGAAGCCTCAAATCTGGCCCCATTATCTTTGCATCAACATAATCACCGCACAAATTTGGACTCACAGTAAATTAAACGATTGTCATCACCATTCACCGAAAGAGGAAGTATATACAACAAAATTTTTGTTAATTCTCAGTAAAATTAACACACGGCCACGCTTATTGACCAAAATTCACACACAAATTCACCAAAAACTCACGCAAATTAATTGGGAACCTTGCAAATTCATAAATCAATTGTCACACAAATTCACCAAAATTTGAGAAAGAAATTAAATGGGAACGACGTAAATTCACCAAAATTCGGAGGTTGTGTTGGACACCAAGTAATTGGGAGCGAATTGACCAAAATTCTCACACAATTACCTGTCGATTTGGAAGGAAGCAGTAGTAGAGGGTGACAGACACACTGATTCATGAAAAGAGAGGCTGATTCTTTGGAAAAATTGCGCCCTCAGATTTCAGAATGTGGATCTCCAGGAACCCTGAATAATGAAAATGTAGCATTCAGAAAAGGGGGAGAACGACAATCGGCCTGTGATAAAACTAAAAAAAACTCAACTCACCAGATTGGAACTCCAGATTTTGACCTTCTTGAAATTCGGCACCGGAACGATGAAGATTTGAAGAAGAAGGTTGGAGTTTTTTTTCCCACGCAGTTGCTTCTTCTGATTTGTGGCGAGAACGAATGAATCACGACTTGTTGTTGTTGGTGGTGAGGGTAAAGAAGTCTTTCCTATAGTTAATACATGTTACTGTGGAAGTGGATCAAAATAATACGATGGGTGAGGTGGTATTATTTATGTAGAGAGCTTGGTATTATAAAACCAGGCTTTGTCCTAATCAAACGCTTTTAGTATTAATAATATTTCCTACCAAACAATGCATAAACCTATAAAAATAATATTGTATGAGTTAATACTATCTACCAAACATGCACTTACTACTATGAAAGTTAACAGAAATTTAATACGACAGTAAGGTAGACTAATTGTGCTGTCTTAGCAAAATGAGGAAGCAATGCATTGAGCCACCCCATATTGTTTAAAATAAACATTTGTAAAACAACTTATCTGATATATAATATCGGATAAATTAAAATGGTTAAGCACTGAATATAATAGTATATCCTGTAATAGTAGGGTTATTACTAAAATTTATATAGTAAATGGGTGAATATGTATGAAAATTTTGTGTCGGCCATGTACTCATATTTTATTGAATTAATATCCTAATTTGAAAATAAATTAATAATAGTGGTCAAATTTAGAAATTAGAAAGAGTAATCATAGCAATTGTGGTTGATTATTGATATATATGTTTAAAAAGTAATTTATACATGGTTTGATGGGGTGAATCTTAGTAGTGATAACAATAAAAGCAAAGTGTAATAATAATAAAAATAATACGTGTAATAGTAATGATACTAAATGTAAAATAATTCTAATACTAATAATATAATATCAGTAATATGGATATTAATACTACCTCCAGTCCTGAAGTCTTTTCTTAGGAAAGAATGACACGGGCATTAAGGAAAAAGGTATTGAGTTAGTTATGAGTGGAGAAAATGTGATTGAGTTTGTTGCTAGTGGAAAAAGGGTCTCACGTAAAGGGTAGTTATATATTAATTAATTGAGATATTGGTGGGTCATATGTGGTATTGTAGGTAAATAAGTTGATAAATTAAGGATAAGGAATGATAATTTGTTGTGGGGTAGTGTCCAAAAATAGTTAGGAAGAAACTTGGGACCATCTAAAAAAGGAAAGATAGGAAGAAACTTGGGGACCGAATGTAGTATAAAAAAGACCCTTGTTTTACAAAAATTATTTTGCCTAAAATATACTTATTACAAATTTAATTTTAGGGCAAAGACGTAAAATAATAATAAACAAACTTACCTTATAATTTGATATACGAGGTTGTTACATTAAAATCAAACTTGCCTTATAAATTATTGTATGGATTGATATGCTAATGGCAGGATGGTTTTAAGACCAATTTATTTCCTTCTTTAGTAAATGTCTATATGTTGTAAGTTGGTCAATGAGTTTGAGAAAATGACTTATATTTTTATAAATAGTACGTTAGAATACAATCCATCATATTGAAAACAATAGTTTAAAGTAATAAATTATAAATTAATTTAGACCACATTAATTGGATATTTTTGTTAAGAAGTACTTTTCATTGTGCTATGAATTTTAATAAACTGTGTATTTTGGGTGGTAGTAGACTTGATAGTGGTAATTTGTATAAATAATAGTGTAGAATACAATTCAAGGTAAGTATGAATGAAACATTGTAGTGGTTACCTACACACAAATTAATTTGAGGTGGCAAAGTTGAGACACCACATGACTCTCCTTAACAAGAGTGCAAATTGATTTGGTGTGGTATCACAAACAAGAATTAAAGATTTTTCACATTATTTATACAATATTGATGAAAAGTTCATGTGTTATCGAACAACAATGATTGGCACATTATAAAGAACTGGCTTTCTTTGTCAGTAATGTAATTTAATGGTCATTCAGTTATCGTATAATTTCGGTTAAATACCGGTGATTGATCCCGGTGATTGATCTCCCATAGTGGATGCTCTAAAAGGGCTAATATACCTTTACTGCTAAATGACGATAAACCGGACATGGCACAATTTTATAGCTTTATAACAAGGATAAAAATTTGTTTTTGCATGCAATTTCTACTATTTTATTTTCATCTCGTTAATTAATAATAGTATGTTTTATATTAAATAAATTTGGTGTCATAATTTGTGGTTAACACATTGTATTATAGTAGTTTTTCATAAAATGAAGCTGTGGAAGCGTTTGCGTGTATATGCAAATAATTACCAAATCGGAAAATTTGAGAAGTAATTACAACTACATATGTTAATGAATCCGTGGATCAAAGGCAACTAGTAATAGTAAAAAAAAAAAAAAAATGTGCTGGTATTGCTTGTTGTCAGTTATTTGGAATGGTTTAATTAGTTGTTGTTGTAGTTATTATGTAAAAGGTTTCTGTAATTAAAAGATAAATAATGTAAATAATTACTTTATAGAAACTAATTGACAAACATATATCCTACACCAAATTCTAACAGTATACAGTAGTCATAATGTATAAGAATGTATAATGATTTATTATTTTGGTATAATATGATTTTTTATAAAAATAATTTATAATATGTCATTCCTTCATTCAAATGAGGATTAAAAGAAAAAAAAAATGCAAAGTTCAATTACATCCGAACAATTTCCTGTAATTTTGACATGTGCTTCCACAAGTACTATTATGAATATACGGTGAAAATTATTCTAAGCGTCGATTTATTTTGGAATGTTAATAAAAAAAATACAGCACTATATAATTAATATATATTCGTGCACAACTCCATAGAATTGTACATGCACATATGTAGTAGACCATATGAATGCACCTGGCAAATATCGGCACGTTACAAAAGTGTGTGTAGTATGAGGGGACTTTTCTTGTTCGTACTAGCGCCGAACAAAAAATGTAGAGGGCAAGTAATAAAGTTGGGGGGATTTGACGTGTAATGATGATGGTTGAAAAATGGTGCAATAGGAGTTAATCTTAGGGCGTGTGTCAGGAACAATCATCCGAATTTAATGGAACAATTGATTCAGTGGACCCTGCACGTGTAGGTTTAAGCGTGTGTTAGCTGGGATATGGATAGCGTTGCCTAGATGCTAATTAAATCCGGCGTGCCCAAATGTAATATAACCTATTAACTAAAATAAAAGTATTGGCCCGTCAAAATGTATTATTTAACAAGTATATCATTTAAATTACAAAGTAATAATGATCCTTAATTAAACAAAATACCTCATATGCAATTAAGTTTAGTTTAATAATTTAATTGTATTCAATTATGTTTGGGACAACATGGATGCAAGGATGAAAAGATATGACGAAGAAAAAACAGAAAATGTTATAGTGAAGGACCGATTGGACATAGATACGTACATTCAAATAAAAATATTCCATACCATTAGGGGACAACAAAAAACTCGAGATCCGAAAATTCAAACTAAATCAAACCGAAATATGATATTTGGATTTCGGATTTGTTTGGATTTTGGATTGGATCGGATCAAAATTTTTCAGAATTTAGGATTTCGGATTCGGATCGGATTGAGACTTTAAAAAAAGGAACAAAACAGAAATCCGAATTATATATAATATATTATTATGTTTTATTAGTAATATTAATAATTTTAATATATCAACTCATTTGTAAACCATAAAAAATAAAATTCATTTAATTTTTTCCGAATTTTTGTATTTTTGGGTTTATTTGGAGAATTTCGGATTTTCGGATTGAATCCAAAATTAATGTTCGGATTTCGGATTTATTTGGTTCAGATTTATTCGGATTTCGGATTGGATCGGATGTTTTTTTTTTCCTTCGAAAATTCGAATTTCGGTTCCGAATCGGATTGAGCAAAAATCTGATCCGTAATCCAAATGCTCACCCCTAGTTACCATAATACGAACGGCAATTGAAGCTCATATTTCATTGTGGGTATACAAATATTCGTATGCTTTACGAAAAATGAAGTCGGCATCATAAGATGGGTAGGGGTTACAAACTGCCACAACTGAGTTGTTGCGTGATAATGATAATTATAGTTGAAAATTGGTACGAGCTAGATATCAATATCAAACAATAATAAAACCATAACACTACGCCTAATTTTGATGTGCGATTAATTGGAGTATTATTTTTATATGGATATACATTTGTCACAAAAAAACATATCTTATATGAACCAAAATAAATAAGATCATTTCGAATTAATAATGATCCAGGTTTAAAAAAAATAAATAACATATTTTGAAATTACCAGTGATTATTTATTTACAAATAGAATAATTTCCAACAATAGTATTTAATCATACTGCTCAAATTGAAAATGAAATGGAACTGTTGAAAATAAGGTTGGTAGTTCGTTAGGACTAATACAACTAGTATATGTTGCAGATGTGTTACAACGTACATGAATGCGTTCAAACAAGTATAATCCAGTAAGGTGTAAGAATGTTTGCATGTTAGAAGATGGGTTGTGATAAAGTTATGTAAATGGGTTATAGAAAATGGCCGTGAAAAGGGTCGCGACTTCCAGTCACGCTGAACGCGATATTTAAATTCCTTGTATTGTCGTGAAAAAAATTAAAAATTTGACTCGCTTGGGAATATCTTAATGAATAATGAATTACATCAGAAATTATGATTTCATAAAATATGTACCAATATCATTGTCCACCCTGTGCGTTTGATGAATCGCTAATGTCAAATCGTTTGAAAATGATATTTGTCCGCCAAATACGACATAAGATTTATTTCGGAAACGGTTTTTTTTCATGCACGAGTAATATTAATGTTTAGGATGGATCTCTTAATTTTTTCAGCCAATAAGCTACTAATTAAAAGATGATATTTGTTTTCATTTAATTTGTGAATATTACGAAGAATAATTATTATGGGCATCACCATTGACTTACTCCATACATGTAATTATAAGTGTTGCATCAACACAATTTATGGTCAAAATACAATTACGAGAAATTAGTAACATGAAAAAGAGTTGATACCTCTTATTAGCAAATGTGATAACGAAATGGGTTTACGGTTATTAAATACAAACCCATTTTATCCAAATAATGTTAGCACAATAAAACCTATCTTATAGGATATGAAAATGGGAGGAATACGGATTATAAAAAATGATACATTTGGAAGAATTGTATTAGATGGTGCATTAATAGCCCTCACCTGTCGTATGGTACTGAAGGCACTATAAATTCAGTTTGGAGGAGCTCATTATAGCAGCTGCAGCCGAATTTAGAGCCCCCTTTCAGTGTCAATAGAAAATAAAATTCCCAAATTGAGTAGGATTGGTGTTAGGGTTTTCATGGCTTAATGTTTGTAATGAAGGCGGTGGTGTTGCTGTGATAGTGAGGGCAATCCAAAGGATTTTTTTTTGTAATGAAGGCTGGGAGTGAAAGGGTAAGGATTTCTGTTGCTTCCAATACCTGCTTGTTTTGTATGGATTACAAGTAATTGTATGTGGTACATGTTTTTTTGTTTATGTTATTTGACTAGGAAAGAGATTGATTGAAGCAATTGTTTTGTGATAATGTAATCATTTTGATGCTTCGAACCACGCGTACTGCATGTTAAAGGGAAAGGGGCTATTTGTTAATGGTTTTGCAATAAACTGTGTTAACACGAAATAAGCATAAATGAAATTCATTAATTAAGGATAAATGTGGTTAGATAAAGATTTATAGAATTTTTTAGCAGAGTAGTTATTTAACTAGGATGAATCTGGTATAGAAAATTTGGTCACAGTACTTTTCTTAATAATGACTTGTTTATGAGTTGTTAAGATTGATTAATTTCTTAATTTTCTTTTGGTGATTTTGCAGGAAGGTCAATTAAGACAAGGAGGTTCAGTGAAATAACCAAACGACTCAAAGCATAATGGCATATTATTTGAGAAAGTGGCTACCATCATCGGGTACGTAATAATTTGTGGTGGAAATCTTTTTTTTTCATACTTTACTGTTTTTTGTGTTAATTTTTTGTTGTTAACTTCTATGATGTTGGGCCCAGATATTTGGTGTAAGTAAGAACAAGGCTGGGCTGGAGCCCAGAAAGAGTTTTGTATTGCTATGTAGGGCTTTGGAATAACGCGTGAAAAGTTTACCTATTGAGCTGCCTATAGACGAGTGGAGTTGACTTGTAGGATTTTTTACATATTAACCAATAAATCTACACAAGACAAGTCTGACCATGCAAATTTTTCACATAAATTACATTCATTTACTATATATGTATCTGTACATCCAAATATAATAATACAAAATATTTATAATGTTTAATTTAAAAAAGAGAAAGTAGTGTTTATGCTCAAAAGCATGTTTAAAAAAATAGTAATATTTTAAAAAAATAGTTGATAACTTTAAGAGATGGAAAATTAATTAATGTATATTTTTTGAATATTGAAATATATACTGCAATTTTTTTATGTGTGTTTTGGGCTTCGTACTGGGGCCTTATTTTAGTGAAGATTGGTTGGGGTGCAAGTGGGTAGTGCAAATGTTAATTTTTTTTAAATATTTAATCACATGCTTGAATCTTGTATATATTGTACATCGAAATGTCGGGATTGCAATGTCTTATTTACAAAGTGCAACTACTATTAGCACGGTAGATGAGATAAGAGCATCAAGTTTTCTATAAATATAAAGTAATAATCCTGTACATAAAGTACTTGTGATTTTACAAATTAAAAAGCAACAATTAATTGTGCCTTAAATTGGTTAATTTACTGTACGAGTCATGTTTAATGGCCATGATTATATTTTTTGGTCATTGTGGTGGAATTCAATAACTAATAATTGCATGCATGGGTGGAGTGGAAATTACATTTGATATAAAAAACAATTTGTAACATTCAAGTGTGAAAATGTTTGATATGTTTGCAGGGAGTGCACAGGAAATTACATTTGATATAAAAAACAATTTGTAACATTCAAGTGTGAAAATGTTTGATATGTTTGCAGGGAGTGCACACCTCCGCAATACGAATTACACCAACCATGTTATCAACAACATTAACCGAAAGCTTGGGCCGATGAGACGGGACGAATTTTGAAAGTCATGCTTCAGAATGTTTCTGGACTTGCCACACATAACGTTCTAGGGGCAAGGGATGTCCGGGCTGCTAATGCACATAGTCGACGCCCGGGAAAAGGGGAAGTTGAAGTTCCAACTTCAACATGGCAATGCCGAGTTTGGCCCCAGTGAATTCTTCATGATCACAGGGCTGTATTTCAGGGGAGCTGGAAGTAAATGGCTAGCAACGTCAGCGCTTTATGAGGAGTTCTTTCTTGCAAATCGGCTCCCGACATTTCACTACCTCGAGGAAGTCTTTTTTAGACAAGCAGATCTCAACAGCGAGGGCGAGAACACGTACAAACTGGCACTGTTATATCTTATGTACGGTGCCTTCTTCCACACCGGAATTAAGAAGAACAAGCCGCTAGATGTTAAATACATCCACGCTCTCGACAACATGGCAGACTTCCTGAACTACCCGTAGGGCCGGGAAGTGTACAACTTTTTAATGGAGCGTATGTACACCGTGTGGGATAAGCTGTTTGAGCATAGGAAGGACGGAGCTAGATCTATATGTCTACGGCTTCCATCCAACATTACAATGCTGGTTGTGCGAGGTAGCGCCAGAACTCCCTGTCAAATGGATGAGCAAGTCTGTAGTATGGGATCAAATTTGGTCACACATGGGAAGGTGTAGTGTGAGCTATAGTCCTGCCTTTAAAGACATACATGATGTCTTTAGCGATGAAGGCACGCTACTCTATGTAAGTGAAATGTATTCATCATTTGTGTTCGATTGACATAGTAAATTTGATGATGGATGTTATGTGTGATATGAGGTAGCGCGAGAACAATTGATGAAACTACGTGATTAACATTTCAGGTCAGGATGCAGCCATCAAGGTTTGAGCAGACATGGTTGGAGAAGATGGAATTGGAGACTGCCGTAATAGAATTGGAGCAAGCACCAAGTGCAAGCACGACAGCAGAGCGGCCCAACATTCAAAGGAGGCTAAGCTTCGCCAAGAAAGACAACGTGCATGGGGGGGAGCAATGCGAGGAGTCCGTCTATTGGCCAATACAAGAATCCTCCCTTGCAAAGTTATACTGTAAGAATAGTTGGACGTTGTTAGATGTTAAGTTAGTGACAGGCGTTCTAAATATAAATTTACTTAAATGTGATGCTATATCTGAGGAATCAGGGTGAAACTGTATTTGAGAGGTTTGTTGTGGATCAGTTTAATCAGATGTTTGTGGCGCTTGCATTCTTAGTAAGCGAGTATCAACGGCAAAGACAGGTTGAAGAAAAGAGGATGGACAAGGGAAAGGAATTGGACTCCAATTTCTGAAAAGAATTTTATACAACGCTGGCTCAAATGGAGAAGAAAGAAAAAGGGAAGGGGAAGGTTGACGAAGAGTCTCCTGATAGTTGGATTGATATCATATTGAGGGAGACAACGTCACCTGGAGTGGAAGATTCTTTCATCATGCGCAATAATTACACCACCGAGATCCCTCCCAGTGCAATTGCTATCAAAATAGGATCACTAATGGCTGATGCACGCCATGGATATTCCGCATTTAGGCCGTACCGCACAGCGTCTTGTTTATTAATTGGAAAGAGTCCAACACCTGAAGCATTAGGGAGTGTTAGGAAGGTGAGCCGACATATTCCCATATCTCCTCTTGCATTTGAGCCATTGCGCTTCGTGGCAGGGGCAAAGACATGTTGGAGTTTCACGAGTGGTACAGATTTGCTTGCATCGGGCCAAAGTAAGTGATGTACAGATTGCAATAGTTTATAATATGGGAGGAACTCAATGCATGTAATCTATCTTAATCTATACTTTCTCTTTTAATGTATGGCACCGATGGGCAGCTTACGACATTAATGCATAAGGAGAAGGAGATAAAACTGTGGAGATTCATCAACTTTCTCGATAGAGGGAGCTGGCTAACGAATTTTGTAAGAAACTACGCACAATTTATTTAGATTAGGTTGTGCATGCTGATTACCATCACCATTAATTCACTTGTAATATTTATAAAAATGGACATTGAGTGCATGAATGCAGGCTGGTCCTGAACATGATGATGCACAAGGCGCTGATGGAGCCAAATCAATTCTGCCCCATTTCATGGTGTTGGATAACGAAGCATGGGTAAGTTAATTCGGAAAAAAGTAGCAGGAGTCGAAGCTATACCCTTAGAGATTGTGATAGTTCAGTTTATACTAATTCTAGTATTTTCAAATTTGCACTAGGGGAGGATCAAGGACACCCGTGGAAGTTTTGTACCCACTGACTTGTTACCTTATGTGACTGGGGATAGACCGCTCGAGAGGCCCGTGCCGTGGAGTTTTGTGGACTATGTTGTCGGTATTGCCAACTTCGACAACAAGCATTGGGTAGGTAGCATATTGGATAGACTTAGCGATGGAAATAATATAGGTGTATGATTTGATGTGCATCACGACGGAAGACTGGCTAGCTGTGCAGGAATAGTTCCGGGAGCTTAGTGAAGCCTTGCCTCAGCTAATAATTGCTGAAATGTGTTTGAGAGGCAAGGCCGCGTCTTGTAGAATCGTGATTCGTGGGATGCCAAATGGTATCCAGCAGCGCCGCAGCAAACGAATTTTAATGACTGCAGCGTAATGGCGCTCAAGTATGTCAAGTACCTTGTGGCTGGAAAATCAGTGATGGAGATCAATCTGTGGGCCTGTGCAGAGTATCGGCGGGGATTGATGCTTGGAAGTTGAAGGTGGAGGCACAACTCAACAACAGTGCAAACCCGCCGGCATCTAAGGAATCTAACAACGAAGGTAATTGAGGGGAGACAAGATTGAATTGAAAACACTAAGTTAAAATGTAAATTATGCAATATTTGGTCGTTCCTTAGGCCTTTTTTTTTTTGAAAAAGATGAATTATGATGATATTATGAAGAAGATGAATTACGTAGGCCATGGTTTTTGTGAGAAAAGGTTGCAGATGTTGTGTCCTCCGTTGGAGCAGCGGTAATTGTAGGACGACGGTAACTATTATTACAATGATGTAATCACTTGGTTTCAATAGTGCCAATGAGTAGAAATGTCAGTTGCCTCCCACAGTCGGACCTATATACATGTACAATGGAGTACGAAATAATTGCAATTTCAATACTTAAAAAATGTAATTAAAAATAAACGGATTGCCAATCCCAACAACGACTTTCTACTAACACCAAAAGTTAATGTAAATATTGGATACATTTCAAATGAAAGATGGAGTAGTATAGAAAAAAGAAGATGCAAGAGTTTAAATAATAATAAAAAACACCGGTTTATATAATGTGCGTCATTCATAATTTCTGTTGTAAGAGATAACGGTCGTGCTTAGAAACAACTGGTGCAGTCTATATTAACCAAATTCCGGCCTAAATTGTAAGTATTACTGTATAATATCATAGGCCCAGGTACTGTATTGTTTCTTCATTCATGATGATATTACGGTTGTCTTTACAAGTTAGATTCCCCGGGAACTACTAGCAAATGTACAGTAGGTTAAATAAGCAAAATAATTAAAAGACTTCAAACAGGATTATGTTTATTTCTCAATCGTGTGGATGTAGTTGTACGAAGCTAATGATGTGGGGGGAAATTCAAAATTGGAGGGAATAATGAACAAAAAAAGTCAGTGCACACTTCCCAGACTACAGGATTCCATATACTTTTTTCAACCCTATTTTCTGAATTCGTGGAATTCTTGTCCTTCCCACCACAAGTTTGACCACTCAACTATATAGTCACCAAAATTATAGAGACTAACATCCCCACCAAAGGCAGGCTAAGCATCCTACAACAATCTATTTAAAACAATGGAGACTAACCAGTTGCGGGGAGGGCCACAAAACCACTGAGGTGTTGGACTTATCACGATTGGTTGTCCAATAAAAGATGAAGCTCTCGCCGGCGGAGTTCCATGCAGGGGTATAACAGAGTTCGTGGGAGAGAGCGGGACAGGGAAAACACAAATAGCCATGCAGCTATTGCTAACCGCACAACTGCCAAAAAATGCTGGTGGGATGAACGGAAGCTCAATGTACTTGCACACACAAGCTTCATTTCCATTTCGGCGGCTGCAGCAGATAGCATCGACAATGCAAGGCATCCCATGCAATGCGTTGGATAGAGTATTCGTACACACAGTTGATTCAGTTGATGACCTGGTCGACCTCTTCGTGCGACTCGACGTTGTCGTTGAAAGAAACAACATTAAGATGGTAGTAATCGACACTATCGCATCATTATTCCGCGGCCATTTCTCAACCAACACGTAGCAAGAGTTGGATAAGCGCAACAAAATCCTGTATAAGATTAGGGCTGTATTGGAGTCCATTGCACTCAAACATGGAGTGGCAGTGGTGGTCACAAACCAAGTGGTAGATGTTGTGGAGGATCAACCAATGAATCACAGACCACAACCGAACTCTGTAATTTCTTCAGGAAGAAGAGTGCGAGCTGCACTCGGCCTAATATGGGGGACGTGCGTGAGAACAAGGATTTTTTTAACAATGGATGTTGTCATTAGTAATGACACAAACAATAAAAGGTTCCTTCGAACGATGAGGAAGTTGTCGGTTGCATTCTCCCCGTACGTACCAAAGGTAGAGTTGGAGTTTTACATATCTACATCGGCAGTTAAGGCATGTCGACCTTAGAGCAAAATGCTAACTAAGATGTTAACAGTTCTACTTTGCATTTTATTAGTTGAAAATAACACAAAAAAAGATGTACTCAAAGCAATATATGTATTGGGTAACGAAGCAACGAACTAGTCAAATATTAACTCACTACAATCCAAAATATAACATAAGACTCCAATTAAAAAAAAATTAAATTGTCAATGCAGCTAATTTGAATAATTATGAGTGATGGTGAATGCTTACAGCTGAGAAGATGGCCGCAAACGTGATGCATCCTTTACCCAACCAGCGCTGTGAGGGGGGTAAGCCTTCGGACTGCAACGAACCTCCTCCATCATCTCAAAGGGCACGCGGTGTGGCAGAGCAGGGGTGTCATCTGTAGCATGCCTCCTTTGTTTTTTTGGTCCAGCGTTTCAGTATTTAGAACTCTGGGATAGTGAAATCATTCATGAAGCCATATACTTTCAGAATATGTCGGCACAAAATTCCCTCTGACTCCCACTTTACATGAGCACGTGGAAAAATACGACTTAGTATTGAATGTCACATTCCTCGTTCGGCCCTTCATATTGTTTGTCATAGTCAACTCGATGTTGTCATCACCGAGGTCACGCATATAGTGCAGAAAGAACGACATTAAAAGTTTTTGTGGCTTCAACCTAACTTCTTATACACCTTACGTGTGTATAAGGATGTTGCATGCGCAAATTGTGCGTTCTCGCTCACAAGCTGACCTGGCAGCCATATGCCTAATGTGTCCTCCATTTCCTTTTTGCACCAACTCTTCTTCATTTCTTCATAATTCTTAACAAATTGATACAGATTGAAACTGCACTTTTGCACACTCTTCACAACACGATTCGTACGTTCACTTCGAGAAGTGGCCAGCAGCCCTGCTGTGAAAATGCCTTGAGTGAAAACAGACGCCCAACGTTGACGAAGATTGTACATATTGGTAAACCAAGGAGGTGTCTTGCTGGCCGTGTAACCCATAATCTCCTTCCACTCTTCATCGAACTCACCTTCTGTCTCAACATCATTCATGCATCTATACCAAAGCTTCTTGAATGCAGGTTTCCCATTAAGCAACCCAAACTTTTTTACAACATTTCGATTGATATGCCATTGACATAAACGATGTTTTGCATTTGGAAACGTGGTCTCTATTGCCTTCATCATCACCACACATTGATCGGTGAAGATTACCTTAGGCTCTACACCATTCATGGACTTCAAAAACTCCTTAAACAGCCACTCAAAAGAACTGGTGCTCTCATCAGACGAGAAACCCATGCTGAAAAGAATGGTGAAGGTGTGGTGGTTAATGCCCACAAACAGAGCACATATCAAGTTATACATGTTTGTGCGGTATGTAGTATCCAAGGATAAAACATCCCCAAACGCTCGGTAATCTTCAGCAAATCTCATATCACGAAAGAATAAGTTAACTAGATGACCGTCGACATCAGTTTCGGCATTCCAATAATAAAATGGTTCTTCGTTAGCTTTATCACGGAAATATTACATCACAGTGATAGAATCAGCATTTTGCAGCAACGACTTCTTCCTCGGCCTCGCAAAGTGATCATAGGCATCTTGTCGGCTAAAACCAAGATTATGGGGGCCACCAACCTGCTTTTCTAGGAATCCTACTGCACCACTGACGCCTATACCGGATGCCTGCAATGCTTCCAGAATAAGCACATTGGCTGTTGATAGATTTCTAGATGACCGCAACATATATGTCATCTCAGATGCTACCAACCTATGGTTGTGATCGGTTAAAAAAATGCTCACACGCTACGGTGAGCCCACTAACTATGAAACTCTAAGCTTTGCCTTTCACCCAGTCCTAATCAGTATTTTCTTGTAAGCAGGAACTGCCTCCTTCTGTCGTTTTGTATCAGGAAGTCACGCACAACAACACATGAACTCTTTCCACTTTACCGTATCACTTCTTCCAACATATCTCTGCTCACCCTTCCAAACACCAAAATCTTTTAAGCGACCATATTCACAGATCACGCACATTTGCACCTATAGACAGACGCTTCTCCACATCCTGCAAAAGTGTCACACCCCGATTCCCGAGGTGCGACGAATGACACTAACACTATTAAACCTCATACTAACTCAACTCACATAAGGGTTCATGCTCGGGGAATCAAGGGATTATTGACTGAAAGCGATAACAAATAAGGCATGCTTCCAAGTCATAGATAAAACACCAAACGAGCATAGATAATTTACATATTGAATCCAACAAGGAATAAGTATGTCGAGATCACATCATACGAAAGTTAAAGAAAAGCGGTAAATTGTATCGAGCACATCGATCGTGAATTTAAACAAAGTATCAGAGTGCTATTCAAAAACATAACAAAAGAAACATCATATAATACTGCAGCGGAGACATCGGCTCAATTCCCAACAACTACATGTATGAAGACATGTAATTGCCAGCCAACTTTCGACTCAACCAAAAGAACACACCACCAAGATATCCACGCCATCCACATCCTGCTAACCTGCACGTTTAGAAATACACGCAGGGTTGAGTACTTCGTACTCAGTGAACACATGCCAAAACATTTGAAAAATTGCTCTTAGAGCTATACAATTGAACTTGCCTTGCCGCAGCATCACAAGTATTAATGCAATAAAAAATGTTTACTTGTGTATGCAAAAATATTTTATTTTTCTTGAAACAACAGCACTGTCAAATATATTATGAACATACAGGTATGAATCATCTACACCTCATCTCTGTGTCGAGAAGTAGGCCTCCTTCTCAAACACTGTGACCGGCTAAACCGAAGTAAAGCACACAGTCACCTCGAACAATTTAAATACCACACGGGGTTCCCGTCTTTCACAGGGCAATAATATCTCAAGCAGATGATAAAGCATACCAACTCACATAAAAACGGCAAGTCAATTGAATTTAAAAACTCAAATAGTAATACTCAATAAGCAATAATAGCATTCATCGGAGTTTTGATTTTAGAAAAGCCCACCTGATGTCCGAAGATTCTAGCTAGGCGGTTTACTCTTTTGAACGTCCTCGCTACTTTTCTGTCTCGCTCGGCCCTTCACAATTGTACATTGAATAAAGAATAAGACTCTTGACGCGTAAGACGTAAGTAGATTTTGGTTTCGGCTGAAGGACTTCTACTTGACTCGGATCTCTCTATTTTTATCTTTTCTAAATCAATATCCTTTCTCGACTTTCTCGTTCTTGGTTATCGACTCTACTCTGTTACTAAACAACTTCGTCTCACATCCTCGTTTCTAAATCATCATTACTTTAGCATCTCTTACTATTTAAAGAAATATTATTTATCTTGATTACGCTGCTCAAATTCTTACTCGAATACTTGATTCAACTATCATCATCTCAAATCAATTATATAAACATTCTCAACAAATGATCAAGTCATTTAACCATTAACGAAGCATAAGCATTTCATTTAAACACATAGGTTCATTCAAGCATAATAAATTCAACACGATTTAAATATAATTAACAGTTATCTCGACACTGCTCGATTTATTCTCGAAAAATATTTTCTTCAAAATAAGCATTAAAAACAATCTCTTCAGTCTTAATAAGTCAAGCAAGAATTCAAGCAATAAGAATTTTGAATTTAACACAATTAATCATTTAATATTTCTCGACTCAAAACACAACGCTATTTTTTAAATACGTCGTCTTTTCTCAACTACGTACACATACTCGTAATTATCTTATCTTATATTAATAAACTTTCTTTCTTATTCTCAATTAAACTCTTATTTTCTTTATTTAATAGAAATTTGTTTTCTCGATTATAACTCGACTTTTAAATTTAAAACTCAACACTCGATAACTTCATCGTCTTATCTCATATTCAAAATTATTTGAAAACTAAACTCGAATATTCTTACTCAAGTATTATCAACCAATCATTTATTACTCAACATATTATTAAGAAACGAACATTCAATATTTGTGATTCTTTAAACTCGATTCTCGTATTTAAATATCATCATTAAATTTTCAACTCGAGACTTAACTCTTAATCGCATACTTAAATTTTCTCATTTCATTAAGAAATTATTTCTTTAATTCATTTAATTCTAGTTCCATTTATTATTATTATTTTTTTTTATTCTTTGATTAATCTCGCAATTAAATGAGTAAACGAACTCAACTCGACTTAACTCTTCATTAACTTCTTATGCTCGACTCTACAAATATTTTTCTCTTCTTAAAAGAGATTCTATTTAACTTAAGATTAATTCTTTTTCAATTCTCGTTCAATTGAACAACTTAACCTCGACTAACTCGTCTTAGACTTTATACTCAACCTTTCAATTTATTTTTTTCTTAACTCTAACTCCTCCTTTTATTCTCAACTAGAATTATTGTTTCTTTTTAATCTCTATTATTAAACTCACTTAATTTTCTCCTCTTAAATTCTAATTACTTAACAAAGAAGTATTGTTCTTTGTTTTTACTCAATTCCATACCTCACAATTAATTTAATAATTTTTTTTCTTTTTATTTTCTATTTAATTTTATTCTTATAATTTTCGAATTTTTAATTATTTTAATAACTAATTTAATTTATTTTAAGATTAATTTTATTAATCTTCAAATCTTCATGTTCTTCACCAAGAACACCAAGAACACACACTAAAAAATTCATGTTTTCACCAAGAACACCTAGAACACACACTAGGCATTCAAAAATTCATCTTCATCGATTTTGAAGCATTTTGATGCTTAAAATTTCATTTTCTTCATCTCAAAAATTTCTATTGAACATCTAATACTCTAAATCAAACACAAGCACATTCATATCATCATATCATCAAAACTACCAAAAATCATAAAAAAAACTGCTTTCCTCCATAACTCATAAATATCGATTTTTCTCACATAATCAACATAATAGATTAAATAATTCATAACCTCATACTCATATCATGCTCATAACATCATTGAATCATCAAAAATAAATCAACCCAAATATTTCTAAAAAAAACTCATAATTCTCGGCTCCCACATAGAAATAGGATAAATAATTCTCTTCATTTTTCTCATGCATGAATTATCATTCCAATAATAATCATATATGCAATAAATCATCAAGAAATCATGGAAATCAATTTTCTTCCTCCTTTTCCCTATTTTCGGTTTTCATCATTTTTTTAATAGGATTATTATTTTCTTTTTAATTCCTAGATAATCTCGTAGGGTTTGATTTCCTAACCAGTTCCTCACATCGATTATCTCATCTCACGTCCTAGTTTGTCTAAGCATAAATTAAAGCATGCATATTTCTTCCTTTAGAGATTAGGGATTACATATATACAAGTAATCAAATGAATAATCGTACTTTAAATGATTTAAATTAATTCCTCCTCTTGAAGATGCTTGAACCGAAAATGAAGGGATTGAGAGCTCAAATCTCTAGCTTGGATTTTCTATGGAGGATCTCATCTTGAACCTCAAGAAAAATATAACAATAACTAATCACCTCACTAGGGCTAAAGGTGCCGAAAATAATAGGAAAAATAGAGGTGATTTTGTGTTGGAATTTAAACTCGAAACTCGAAGAATCAATTACCTTTTAAATTAGGGTTTGATTAACTAAAGATGATGATGATCTTCTTGGAGTTGGAAGCTTGATCTCTTGAACTCTAATGGAGTTTTTTCTCTACTATGTGTGTGTGTATGTTACGGTGGAGAGAGGGGTTGGAGAGAGAGAATTTTTCTTCTTTTCTTCTATGAATGAACACGATGGAGAGAGAGAGTTGAGATGTAATACCCCAGACTTTTTCTACAGTCGTTAAAAATGAAAATTAATAATAATTATGACTTTACACGCCTAAGATCATGAAATTAAATTCTAAGATTTACGGTGAAATCCGTTTTCGGAAATAATTTCCAGAAATAAGAAGAACGACTACTGTATTAGGGTTTTCGCGTCCGTTAAGTTTTTCGTCCGGAAACTCGGAATCGAATTTCGTCAGAATTTACATTCACTTTTTCTTCGAGATGAGTTCACAGGAGAAAGTTAGTTTTTATGATTTTTCGGACGAATTTTGGACTGTGACGTCCCGACTTTTTCTCGTATTTTGAAAAACGAATTAGGTTTTCCGAGTACGTAAATTATTTCCAATCTAACGGACGAATTAGATTTCGTCGAATCCGTAACTATCTAGGAAAATATTTCTCGACTTTTTAAACGACGTTTAAGAGCCGTAAACGAGTTATTTCGTTAATTTTTCCCTCGCCAAACATGTCCCTAACGAGTCATTTCACTTTTGTGGGATATTTTCTCTACTTTATGAGTCACCATTCTGACTCATCATCTCTCTCTCCCACCTCCTAATACCGCCATTTCCATCTCCATTCCCTCTCTCATTTTCTTCTTCATTTCTCCTCCATTGAAGCACATTCCAAGCTCTCTCCAAGAACACTACTCTTGCATATACCGATCAAATCCAAATCCGAATTCATAAGACGAAAGGTAAGAGCTTCATCTTCCATTTGAACCGAATAAATCTCTTTTCCCCCAATTTCTTTTTTTCGAAAATAAGGAGAATGAAATAGCATGTTGTCTTTGATCGAATCTTGTTCTAGGATGTTTAGAATCGAGTTCTGTGGATCAAATCATGAAGAAAAATCAAGAACCCTAACCTCTTATCATTACTGAAATTTTTCAGATTTTAGGGCTTTGATTCGTGTTCGATTTCTTTGTCGATTGAATGTTAGATTAGTGTTTCCTATGATGTTAATTGATCGGATGAATTGTTTTAGATTTTTCTAAAAATAAAATCCAAAACCTAAGAGACGAAGAAGGCTCGATTTAGGTTAGTAAATGTATGAAATGCTCGATTGTTTGATGGAAATGAGATATACGATGCATGAGGATGAATATATATTAATTTGATAATTTTCTAAAAATAAAACGAGAAATGTAAGAGACGAAGATGTGTTGATAAGTCGTGGCTCGATAATGTTTTGATAATATGATTTGCATGTTAGTAATGCTCGTTAGATGATGATCGTTGCCGTAAAATTTGAAAGAAAACGGAGAACGTAAAATTTTACGTAAGAGACGAACGACGATCGATAAGTCGAGAATAGATGATGATATGAGGGTATGAATTACGTATTTATGATTCTTGATAGATGATGAATAATGTTGTAAATTTTGATCGAATTCTAATGATGTTGGATTTCTCTTAAGAGACGAACAATTGATGATAAGTAATGATAGAAAAGTCGATTAATGATTCTAATTAGATATTGTTGATTATTAATGATTAAGGAACGAGTTTGTAGTTCACGACATGTTCGTCCAAGTTATGAAAAGATAAGTTGTAGTCATAATCGAGAAGTAGAAACAAGAAGTTAGGATTTTGATCGAGAACTTGAATTGGTTTAGTAATTGTATAGTTTGAACGACGAGGTTTTGATCGTCGTGTTTTTAATCGAGAAATGAAAAGCGGTTTATCACGTATAATGATACGAGTACACTGTATTGAGTCAGTAAATTCGTGAGAATTTAGGTTCGATAACATAGAACGAACCTAGAAAACCGTGCGTCGATTTTATCGAGCATTAGGGTTCACTCGGCAGTTTTTGCGACCTTCTACGGAAACTGTGATATCTCCTAGCTCGTTAATCGGAATCGAGATCCGCGAATTGAAGAGTAAACTACACACCCATACCTTTCTTTTGGTATAAGATTCGACCCCTATTTGGCAATCCCCTGTTCTGGACAGACTTACTGACCTCGTGCAGTGTATGTTCAAAATGTAGTTTCTTAAGTTGAATTCTTCTCAACTTGAACTCTTTCGATCTTTTTAGTCATTTCAAGTTATCGACTACCTTCTTTCTACCGATCTAAAGTGTCAAGCCCAGAACCGAGTGAGTTTCAAATGAGATGCGTTCGTATCTCGTTTCTTTTTTAACTAAAAGAGTTTAGTTAACGTGCAAATGCCTAAATGTATAAAGAACGAAAACTTAACTCGACTTTTCGTATTTGTTTATCGTTTGTGACCGAGCTTTAAAGTATGATTTTCACGATGAAGGAGGAAGTCGACACCAAGGTTAGGACAGAAGATCAGAAGACGGAAGCACGTGTCTTTTTCTGTATTTAATCAAGGTGGGCTTTCCTATATACAAATAAAACGAGCAGTGCTCGAAAATATTTTCTTTATCGCTTTGATAATCGTGTTTTGAAAGTGATAATCATGGCATGAACTGTTTTTGTGTTTTATGTGAGTTCTCTTGTACCTTATGAGTTAATCAAAAGGGGTTAACTAACGATCGGCTTTGAGTTAGTCAAAAGGGGCTTTCCAAAGTTAGTGCACTTGTAGCCTGTGGTGTATGTGGTATCCTGTTGAGGGGTAGCCAGCCACGGTGAATTATGACTGGTCAAGATTTGAACGTAACATCTATGAAAAATGTTTGATCAATCTACTTTATGAATGAAATGCAAATGTTTAATAGGCACGGGCTCTTTTAAATGAAAACCCCGATGCGCTATAAAATGAGATGCCTGTTTATCTATACTTATGATTATGTTTTCGGCAATGTGCCGACTGAGTACTTTTGTACTTAGCCCTGCATATGTTTTCTAAATGTGCAGGTTGAAGCGACGAAGCGGCGACGGCTGAGTTAGAGTTGAATAAGAATTAAGGAAGATCTTGTATATAGTTCACAATTCCGCTGCTAGACTCTAAACTCTTTTTGATGTTGTGTATTAATCACTTAGTCTAAGTTCTGTAATATAACTTAGAAGCTTTTGATGTATCTTGCTCGAGTAATCTTTCAAGATTAACTCTTTCCTTTCGTCAATAAAGTCTTGTTCATAGAAGATAAGTTGTTATGTATGTATGTTTATTTTTTCATTCCCTTTCTTCCCCGCTTCTTTAATCCAACCCCAGTCACACCCCGGCTTCTGCCGTCCCTCGGGATTTGGGGCTGTGACAGAGTGGTATCAGAGCAATCGTTTCTGCTCTGCATACAAGATTTCTTTCAAAGTTGTCAGATAGAGTATTCGTTCATACTCTATACCCGAATCTTCTTTCAAGTAAGATAGGGTCGTAACACTAAGTTTAAGAGTGTAGACGACAACTCAACCTCCCGCTACGTCGACTCAACGAAGGAAAGAAAGAAAGAAAGAAAGAAAGAAAAGAAAGATTTTCAGAAATGCGTTGTCTTTTAAGAAAAATTTTTGAATACATATTTTAAAAAGCTAAGAATGACAACGGTGCCAAAAAGGAAATTTGAAAGTATGAGAATCATACTTGTTTTCTGCTATGTGAATTACGTGAAATTGTTTGCGCAATGATTTCTTCTATTTTGAAAGTATGATGGCACGAGAATCTAGAATGTATCTAGGGATTTTCCCAGTTCGTTAAGAACATAGACTTGAAACCTAAGATCTTTCCGATTCCTCGAGAACTTTGACGTTTTAAGAACGTTAGTTCAAATGATTTCGAAAGGAGATCGTGAAACGGGAAGAACTTCTGCAGACGAATGTCACGAGCGTATAGTGACACGAACAAAGACTCGGCAGAGTCAACTTTTGTTTTTACAAAGAAATATCGATAAGAATTCCTTCGAGAAAATAAGATAAATATTGATAAGGTGCGTTAATTCTGTACCAAGTAAACGAAAGAAACGAATGTTACTTTCATGAAAGTGACATGAACGGGGTCATTTTCAGTTGGAGTTCGCCTCGCTCGAACTTCAAGAAGAGATTGGTTATAATTACCATGAATCAAGTACGAATCTTAGTTAATTTCCAACGATCGCTCGATCCAACGACGACTAGAACTTTGGTTCTAAAGTCGTTTTCCCAGTTGTAATTCCTTTTCTTTGGAATTTATTTTATTTCATACTTCGTAATTAAACGAAGAATACGACGAGTAAGAAATTCAAGTGTCGAGAAGGACAATTTTTCTTTTAAAAACAGATGTTACTTTTGAATAAGTAACATGAACAGAGTGGACGTACTTTGTTTTAATGAAGTAAGAATCGTTAAGAAATTTTCCTTAAAGAAAGAAATAATGAAGAAAAGTAATAAAGAATAAAGAAAGAAAGTTATAAGAAAATGAAGTAAGAAATGTAAATGAATAATGAAATAAAGGATGGAAATAAAATCTTGAAATTTTATTTCTATATATTGTTTGAGTGCAATTTCTTGAATTGCTAGATGTTATGATAAGTGGTTGTTTAAGTGGTGATATTACAATTGAATAAGGAATGTTCATTTTGTAATTTAAGTATTTCGTTGAGATAAGTTATTTTCCTACCTGTTACTGATCCGTGTTTCCTTAAAACTTTTGTAGGATGGCTAGGAGATGCGTTACAGCTCGGAAGAGCGCACCTTTACCACAGCGTACCTTAGCAGACACCTTACAGGATGCTTATCATAGTTACGAGGCAGATAGTGAGCAACTTCTCGTCAGTTTATTATGCAGCACGACACTTTTTCCCGGAGAGTCAAGCGATATCTAATTTTTAGGTCAAAATTCTAAGTAACGAAGAAAAACCTAAAAATCAATTGGTCAATTGTTCCAATAAGAACTAAATTCTTAAAATTCTCTCATGTGATCTCGGATGAGCTTCTAACATATCTCAGGGGTGTTAGAATTAATTCTAGATTCAAAAGACACTAATTATGCTAAATTCGGAGTTCGTCTGTGATTAGTGATTTCTCAGCTTATCGGCACTAATCGTCAAAAGTCAAAGTTCTCAGAATTCTCCGAAATTCATACTCACGCTCATTCTCATATAAATAAACTCAATCAATGCATCACATACTCGATTTGAATAATTGAAACGAGAAAAATCACATTTAAGTACACAGGGGCATTTTGGTCATTTTCAAGAAAATTTCTTTTCTTGAAAAATTTATCACTCAAAGCACATTATTTAAGCATACATACACATTTAAAACGCACTCAAAGACTTATGAAAGTTCGAGGTATTACAAAAAGAATATTGTCCGCCTCACTCAACAAACCATCACCACCCAAGTTGGTGTTATTCTCCACGGGATTTTCACCACCAACAACCGTAGGCAACTCATTCGAAACTGGAAGGACAGGCTCTTCCACTGAAATCTCTTTATCATGACCAAGTACGTTCCTCCCAGTGTCATCATGAGCCCGTGTTTCTCCACCACCAATTTCTCCATCTCCATTACATCCAAGTCCCTCGAAATCATCAGCTAGACCTCCATCATCATCAACCCCATCTTCCGAATCACTGGCACTTAATCCATCAATTTCATCACCGCTGCTATTGTTGTCCATCTCATCACCACTAGTGTTTTTGTATATTTCATCTTCACTTGGATCCTCATTGCCCAAGGAATGGATTGATTCCAGCCCCAAACCAGAATTAAGGTAGAAATTCATTACGGGGAAAAATATATGTAACAAATGTTTTTAAAAAATTCAAGATTGCACATACTAATTAAAAGACAAAATTCAACTGAAATATGAAAAAGTTAACCGCCCATTTCACAATTAACAGACAGGTTTTACAACTTGTTAGGATAAAAAAAAAACATGCGAATTTATTCATTATATTAACAAAAAGTAATACAAATGTTATCCACACAAACTAACACCTTACTATACTACATTAATAAACAGACAATCAAATTAAACCAACCACAAACATGTAAATACTTGTCACACTGTATATTTTGCTAAACTATACGACACTTCCTCCGCATAACAGATACAGCTAGGGCACAGCCGCACACACATGGACCTTCAAAGAACAAATTAGTACCATATAAATATTAAACCATACTCAGTGTTCGTAGCAAAATTTTCATTTAAATTAATGGGGAATTGGGGCCAACAGATAAACAATTTCGGCATCAAAATTAAACTCTAATTTATGGCTACTTGCTTCCACAAAGATAATTAAACTGCAAAGGTATATGATTACAAATTATTATACCGAAAAACTCGATTACACTAACCGTATGCAGTGACAATCGTAGTCGATAGCCTCAAGAAGCAATCGGTGCATGACACAATTAATCAAAAAAAAAATTTGCAGCTCCAGCCTTCCGATTTTAAGTTAACAGACACATAGCTTTTACCTCCCGATTCCTCCAGTAATAATCTACGCACTCCACAAGCTATTCCACCTCAACAGTATTCGAAAAGTAATGTATGATCAGTTTTTCTTGAATAATCGGTGCTAAGGTGCGAAATCATATGACTGTAAATTTTTTTCTATTTAATAAGCTGCTGAGGGAAGACGATAATTTTTAAAGAGCTGCTGAGGAAAGACAATAGTTTTTGCGTATTTGTTACACCAGAACCCACAATACAGTAAAACAATTAAATGTGTTTTGACTTTTGGACGCCATATGTACATATTACCCGACTACAGTTCGAAATAGCTAATAAATATAATGGATTAAAAAATTACATAAAATAAAAATTCTAAATTGGTGCTATTTCCATGTATAGGGATCCAGCTGTGTGTTTCATAGAAATGTTGGGTAGCTGCTTGTTTCCTGGCAGTCTTCTGTTTTTTACACCAAGATTAAGAAGATTATAGGGCGTTACAAAATACAAAGGCGACAAAATATTGCAAGTGGGAGATGACAAAGAATTATGCAAGTGAGGCCCCACTCGGTAAATGAAATTGACCACACAAAATAAATGTTGCTAACGCCGTTATTATAGATAGTCGTTGGTGAAATAGTGTTTTCATTTATTTATCATCGACCAATCTGCTAATTTGCTCTACTAGAAATGTATCTTTTTCCCCAACTCATCAGATAAATATACGAGAAAAAACGGATTTAATTTTGCTTTTTGATCGTCATCAACGAATGTACATCTAGAAATTAAAGATTAGGAATTTGTTATCATATTCCTAGCTTCATGATCGAAGAAAATTAGATTTCGGTCCGAGTAATAAAGAGGGAACTGGGCCGAAAAGTGATCTGGCCCAAAACCGGACCCTGGGCTACGAAAATTCTAATCCACTGAGTTTATGAGACGGGGTCGTCATGGATTTTTGGGCCGGCCTAGGGCCATGTAACCCGCTGGATTTCGACCGGGGTCGACCAAGCCCGGACATTTGAATAGTTCGAATTGTTGATATATCGCATCTCAAAACGATAGAATTAACTGAGCTATACAAGAAACTCATTACATGTCAATCAAATTCATCATCCAAGCTTCCATTTTCTTGATATAGGCCTCGATTTCTGCTAGCGAAATCCAGGTAACCCTGCCACAGGTCAAAAAAGATATTTCACTGCAACATACCAGCTCCTATATAACAATATTGGAACGTTAAATGAAACTACAGTGCTTCAATTACGATACTTCTCTTCCATTTTTTCTTGAAAGCTACGTTCGTGCTAAAACTGAAACTGCTAATCCTAATGTCTGATGATACAATGAAACCAAAACTAGCTAATACCCATTCAGAACAGAAGATACTCGGGAAACAGAACAAAACTTTATATCATCTTCCATAAAATATTGCAATTCTAAGACTGGACTTTCAAATAACTTTTGGGGCCATTTCGTTTGCTTGATAAGGCATGATGAGACTTGATTGATAAAACAATTCAAACTAATCACATATTTGGTTTAAATAATTTGGCCTGTGATGAAAAACACGGCGCGCGCTCTAGTCCACCAATTGAATAATTTATCATTCTAAATTTGAGTGGATTAAATTTGGGTTGATTATTAATCACTCATATAATCCTATCAATCCTATCAATCCTATCCATCCTATCCTACAAACCAAAACCCCATCATAGACAGTAATTTGCAAGGAACATGATATAGGCAAATTTTGCTAAAGAAATACATTAAACTTATGCATCAGAAATACATGACCGGATTTAGTAAAATACTTCCTAAAACTGGGTAAATAGAAAATACAAGAAAATTACCTCAAATATACTACATATATGCAAGGGAAATTGCATTGATACCTGAAGAATTCCGACAGCGGCAAATTTGTCCATAATTGTCTTGAGTTGTACTGGGTGTAATGCCAAAGGCTTCAAGAGAAATTCAACATTCTGGAAAAATGCATTCATTAAAAGCTTCACCTTGTACAAACGAAACCTTTACATTCTTAAATAAGTGATAAGTAAGTCCAAATCAATGACAAACTAGTAGGCCTCAAGCATGTAAATTCTATACATCCAATAAACGAGCATGCTCGATATTTATTATAATGGCATAATGCCCAGCATTTAGCATAGAAACAGTACAACTATTATGGTAGTTGAAGGCTTACTACTGTCTTCAGTTGCACTCGAGCTAGAAAGATAAACTTTGAAATCATACTAAGTCTAAATGATACTAGTTCTCTAAGATGATGCTAAATCAAGCCAACTTAACTTCCACAATTATCTGAATGTAGTTGAAGCATCCTCCTAAGTCCTAACTAATGGCAAACTGATACAACCAAAAATAAAAAAGAAACGAGAATGTTTCACCTTTGATGTAAAGCACTCATCCCAGAATGTGTACTTAACGTCGTCAAGCTTCCCTGTTTTATTGAGTTCATCAATGAAAAGCTTTACTTGCACTGCCTGCAAAATATGCACATTTGAAACTAAAAATAAAATGAAATATTGACGTGCGTGAATATGAAGGTAAGCATGATGTGCAAGATAGCGGTAACACACATCTGGGCTGCTCTTCTGCCTGTCGAAAGGATAGCCAATGACTAAACCTTCCAGGGAAAGTTTAGAGATCTGCACGAGTACACAAATAATAAAAACCAGCATATGAGTAATCATTTGGGCATAAATTAAGATATTAAAACACTGAACATTTCTTGGAAAGAATTTGAGAAATGCAAAAACTACTCAAACGGTGACGTAAAGGGGATAATAGAAATCGTAACAGGAAGATGCCACAATATATGAGGTTCCACAAACTTTACAAACAGGTTTAAGGTAATTAGTTTTAGTAGGATAATAACTGCAAATGAAAATTTGTTGTAGCAGCAAAAAATTTGCTCCTTACTGAAGACAAGCATGACCATATTTTTTTTAGCATATCAGTTAATCTCTCCTAGTCAAGATGTGAAATGATCAGCAACAATACAATGTAACCACATCACATTAAGAAGAGTATAAAAAAATTCTCACCAACGTCTGGAAATCAGTTGATATCAGGCCAATATTTGTTTTTTTACGAACAAGGACACTGCAAGCAAACAAAATTCCACCTCATATAAACTGTACACATTTGCAAATACTTCATAAGTCTATTTTGGGGAGAAAATGAAACAGACAAACTAGCCAGCATTAACCTTAAGGGTGACGCTGTTTTGTTATCAGCATCAGAAACAGAGAGGCCCACATACTTATCACCTACATCTAAGCCAAGCAAACGGCTTCTTTTGACCTCGCTTGATTTTAACAAATCTCGGTACAATCTCAATGGCTTGATGTACTTCATCTGCATAATTTTTTCCACAATAGCTCCATTAACATTACTATTAGAACTACACACAAGGTCAGATGGGAGCATACAGCTTAAAGAAGTCGACAAAAATTGTACAAACGTTAATTTTGTTGTGCAAAGTTACAATCACTGAATCACGAGCAATATATATATGCAAAGAGTTTCAATAAAAAGTCTGATGTTTTGCAAGACTTCTTTGGTAATATTCAAAATTTCATATTCATAGTTCTTTTTTTGCACGGCTCTAATATAGTATTGTTCGTCACAGAACTCGTTTTCCTCTCCACAATAAACAACAATCTTCATCATCGAATCACTAGGACATCTCCACACATTGCTTGGAGCCAAATTCCCAAACACAAGCAGACCCCTGAGAACGTGGCTTAGGGTCGATAAATTGTAGTCTAGGTTTCACTCATAGCAGGAAGATAAAACCAAATTTCCAAGAATCAAGGCGGGATTTACCTTCATCTATGTAGACTGAGGCCTAATAAATAAACAAGAAGCCAAAGCAGGAGCTATGTCTTATTGTCCTGGGCTTTAGACGAACAGGAGGGGAAGAGCAGCTTTCTTACCACCTAGACAGCTCTGAGGGGTTATTACCCGGGGTTTTCTATGAAATTAACATTCTGGAAACAAAGAAACTATTCAGTTATCGGGCAGGATCCGTACAGAATTCAGACAAACACAGCAAGACGAAAGCTAGTGCATTATGATAAGTTGCTAAATCTTGATTTTAAATTTGTGTAACTAGTTTTCACTGGGATATATAGCCGAACACCTATAGTGCATTATGATATAAGTGTAATAACACAATACAGAAGAAAACAGTACAATAACAGTAACTCCGTATGAAAAGCTCAATGCTTATTATTAACATATTGGTTCATTGATAGTAGCAGTATATAAATAGGGGGAAAAAAAATCTAACTTCTTCAACACATATCACATTATTAAAAATCGAAAAGAGTGAAAATTTGAATACCTACTAAGAAACATGAACAAGGAAGCCGACGTCGATTAGAAGGAACGATAAAGGTGAAAGGAAATTGGCTACGGTGGGTCTCGATTAGAAGAAAAGATTTTGGACTGAGTGGATGCGACGAAAAGCCTAGTGCACCGGCGGCGAGAGTGGGAGTGAAGAGAGAGAGGGGTCAGATACGATTAGGAATTTAGGATTAGAAGAAATTTAGGAATTAATTTTTAGAAAATTAATTATATCAAATATTAAATATTTGATTTTTTTTTTTATATAAGTCGGTTACGGTTCGATAACCGATCAAGTGAGAAAAATTGTAGGAGTACCTAATACCGCCAATTTCGACTCGCGATTGCCGTTTAATTCGGTTATTAATCAAATAGGGTGAGTTCTTGGGAGTGTGCATTCAACACTTGACTCAACGCTTGGGACCATAGGAATGCACCGGTTCGGGTGTGGCATGTGTCGAGCACATGTAAGGTAGAAAAGGGCGTGTGATGCGACCGAACTGATGCAACGGTTCGGCCATTGGCTCAAGGCAGCCGTGCAGGCTATTCGGCCGAAAGGCAAGGACGGGCCTAATCTATCGCAAGTCCATAGCAAAATTCAAAATTCAGCCCATTATTTATAGCTAATAATGTATCAAAAGTATAAAATAAAATATGAAGCATATATGCTAAATAATACTCCCTCCGTTCACCAAATAAATTCTCATTTGGAGTTGGACCCGGAAAATAAGAAAACTGAAAAAATTGTTTTGAGTGGGGTAAAAGTTAGAACGTAGGGATATTGTTAATCTTTTGTTTACTTTTGCTAATCTTTCTTGCTTTTTTTTATTGTTTAAATTGTGTGAGTGGGATTCATTTCATTTGATTTCTTTCATTTAATTTCTGCTTTCATTGCATTTTTCGTGTGATTCATTTCGTTTAACAGTCATTCTTTTCGTTGCATTTCTATTGCATTTCATGTGATTCATTTATGCTTTCTATTGAATTTCGTTTGATTCATTTCTGCTTTCATTGCACTATTTCATTTGATTTCTTTCATTTTAATTATGCTTAAGTCATTGTATTTCCTTCCATTTATTTTCCTGTGATTTACTGCAATTGAAACTGTAATAATGTTTGAAACCTGTAATAAAAAACAGGAAAGTAAATAAAGAGGGAAACCACGTGTAACAGGAACCAAGGCAAAAATAAAAGAGGGAAACCAAATTTTTCATTAAGGCATTGGAGCCAAAATCTGTTGATTTAACCAAAAATTACAGCCTCAAAGGCTCATTTAATTCATTACAACAAACCACAAAAATCTATAGAAATCTGCCAACATGGTTGATCCACGAGCAAAACCAAAGCTAAGTGATGGCGAACAAAATACCATCGCACAATGGTTGATTCAACACAGCAGCAACCGGAAGCTCAATTGGGGAAGAAAAAAAAGAGGCAGTTGAGCTGTTTGGGGTTGACTTGAAGACCATTTACCGCATTTGGAAGGTTGCATCAATTCAGCAAGCTCAAGGAGTACCTGTCCATATTAAATCCATGAAGAAGGGGTCAGAACATGCAGATAGATGGAGTAATGATGCAGAAAAAGTGAAAGCTCTCTCAGTCCTATAGAGGTCATCATTGAGAGTAATGGCAGGAAACCTTGGTGTTAGTAAAAGCTTGATTCACAAGTGGGTGAAAGAAAAAAAGCTAAAGGCACATACCAATTCTATCAAACCATTTTTGACCCCCCAAAACAAGCTGTCTAGACTCAACTGGAGCCTTAAACAGCTTGATTCCAAGATTGAGAATGGCAAACTGCAATATCAGAACATGTATAATACGATACATGTTGATGAAAAGTGATTTTATCTTACCAAAACTAAGGATAGGTACTACCTGCTGCCAGGGGAGATTCATCTATATAGAGCATGCAAATCCAAAAAATATATCCCAAAAATCATGTTCAATTGTGCAGTTTCAAGGCCAATTATAGACAAAGAGGGCACTGTAATATTTGATAGAAAGTTTGGTATCTTTCCTTTCATCACAAAGAAGGCAGCTCAAAGAAATTCAAAGAACAGACTCAAAGGAACCATGGAGATTCATCAAATGCCATCAATCACAAAACCAGTAATGAAGTCTTCCCTAATCAATGAGGTCAATTTTCACTCAGAATTCATCTACTGAATTCATCATTTAGTTGATCAGGCAATATAGATTTTTCATTAAGGTCAATTTTCTCTATGCAGATGATACCAGTAATAAAAGCCAAGTGGCCAAGCTGCCTAAGCAAGCATATCTTCATCCAACAAGACAATGCAAAACCACATATTCACCCAAATGATCCAGATTTTATGGCAGCAGCAAATTCAGATGGATTTAAAATTGAGCTAGTATGTCAATCTCCTAATTCACCAGATACAAATGTCAATGATTTAGGCTTTTTCAGAGCCATTCAAAGTCTGAAAGATCAAAATCCAACTACTGGGGTTGAAGAATTACTACAAAATGTGAAAGAAGCATATCCAAATTACCCACCAAGTAAGTTAAATCATGTGTTTCTGACATTGCAAGGTTGCTACACAGAAATCATGCAAGTGAAAAGGGACAACAATTATAAGATCCTACATATGGGAAAGAGAAGTCTTGAAAGGATGGGTGAGCTACCAGAATGTCTTGAAGTAGAGGAACAACTAGTTAGGGACAGCTTGGAGTTTCTAAACCAACATGGAACAATTGAAGACAAATTCTACAATCTGGATGAGCTAGTTGAGGGACTGGAACAAGTTGTTTTAGAGGATTAGGAGGAGGAAGTAGTATTTTGCAGGTCATAGTTTACAAGAACTGATGGTCCCGATACGAGTTACTGGTGTATGGGAGGGGGGATACACCAGTTAGGATTTTTGAGCTTTCAAAAAACTTAACACTTGAAATCAACTTCAACTGAGTGAGAGGACTCAGTTGGGATCTCACAGCTGAGTAAGCAACCTCAGCTGGAAGGTTGGTGCTGTGCGGAATGTGGTGGAAAATAAACTCGTAAAATCAAACTCACGCTTTTATGCACGGTTGGTCAAAACCAAAACTGTTGTTGTGAAAGTATGCAGATTGTATGCGGTTTGTTTGTCAGTTAAGATATGATAATAAAGACTAAACACAAAAGAAAAACATGACACACAAGATTTACGTGGTTCAGAGAGAACTCCTACGTCTACGGGGAGATGCGAGTCCACACACCTCAGTCCAAGTTCTTCTGGACAGAACCACTCAGCTTACGCGGGCTGAGCAACCGTTACAGTTTAGTTTCCGGGCACTAAACAGCCTAAGTCAAGTTTACAGGTACTTGACGACCTGACTACTCAATTACAGGAAGAGTAAGGTCCTAGCACACTTTTTAGGGTGTGAGAAAGGGTAGGATTTCCAACTACAGTTCGATCAAGAATGAGAGCTGGATCTAAGGCTTGAACGAATAAACACTCAACCTAAGATCAAAAACAGTTTCGAATTCTAGGAACCCTCAGCTACTAATGTTCTCTCAAATTGGAACTCTCAGCTGCTGATGCTCTTAGATGATGATGTTGCAGATTTGCTTTGATTTCTCTCGAGAAAGCTCTTGAATTTTTCGTCGTCTATGTGTCTATCTGCATATATGTGTACTTCTCGAATGAGAGGATCCCTCTATTTATAGGCGGAGAGAATCAACTAGCCGTTGGAGGAGCAGTTGATCTCTGATCGATTGAAAGCGATGGCTTGTCTCTCATCTCTGCAGACTTTCCCGATATGGCATCTGTGCTCTTCTGCTTTCCATCTGAGACAGCCTTGTGTTGGGCCAGATGGGGTAATGACTGAACGGTCAAACCCTCATGTGACTTCCTTTTGAAACTCAAATCTTTGACAGTCAACTTCGGTTTGTCGGTTGAAAGTCTTGACCTTCATCTGAGTGATCTTCAGCTGATGTTCCGATCTGTCGAGTTCTCAGCTGACTTTGAACTTCAAAATAGTTGAACTCCTTGTTCAGATTCTATAACTGAGGTTCTGAAACTGAACCCTCAGTTGTCTTCCACTTCTTTACTCAGATGGGTTTGAACCCTCAGATGATTTCCTTTTCATCTGATGTTCTCTTCCTCTCAACTGTTTCTCATCTGATGAACGCTCAGTTGGTTTCCTTCAACTGATGTTCTGAAGACTTCCCCTTGTTTGCATCTGAACAAATGAACTCTCAGTTGTCTTTCTTCACAACTGATGTTCTGTCTGAGTGACGCCTTGTTGTCATCTTCAGCTGGAGACCTGTAAAGATAAAATCTTAACTTTGCTCAAACAGCGAGCCTAAATTGTAACATTAGGTATTGGCAACATCTACTCGGTTGGGGTCAGCCGGTTTTGGAATTCATCAAAACTTATACTAATAAATTTCCCAACAATTTCCCCCTTTTTGATGATGCCAAAACCACTTACAACTTGAAACCACTACTGATCTAAACCTCACTAACTTATCTAAAATCTCAGCTGAAATTCTAGACAGTCTATAAGATAAAACATCAAAGGGTTAGCACAGTTATAACATGGTATTTAAAAGACTTTGTGATTCAGAGCTTGGACAATGAGGGATTGTTCATCAAGGTGAATCTTATAACGGAATAGTTTTCATTACAACTGATTGTTACAAAAGATAGACTCAAAAATCAAAAAAATTTACAACAGTTGCTAGAAAACTAACTTAGCTAGTATTGTAGCCCATACTTGCCAAAAATCCTTACAAAAATTTCCCTCTTAGCAGGTGACTCCTTAGAGATGTCCACTCCATGCTCCTTGCAGACCTGCCTCGCCTCAGATGCAATCTTCTGACGGTTCGGGTTGCTGGAATCCGAGAGAAGAGGTGGCCGATAAGTAACCCTCTTGGGAACTGGAACAGTGTTCAAGTCCAGGTTGGCGTCAATCATGGCCCTCCTGAATTGACTGAACATGCCCAGGTCACCTGAGTGCAACTCAGTCAGCGCCTCTTTGAACGCTCTCCTTGGGTTGTCAGTTGCGTAAACCTTCCTGTAATAGAAGTCGTTCACGAACTCCTGCTTGAACATCTCCCAATCCTCATTCCACTCGGTCGGCATCCACTTGTCAGTATGCCTGAACCGACTCTCAACCTTGGACTTTAGAGGCAACCTTTGTTGCTTCAACCGAGCTTCCGCCTTTGATTGGATTCTGTTGATGCGGCGTCGGCTGCGGGAGGCAACGTTGCAGTCCAGGTTCTGAGAAACCTTCTTCAGCTCAACCTCGAACTGGTTCACCCTCCTCGCCTGGCTGGCGGCAAACTTTCTGATCCAGCTCGGGTTCATGTAGTCCTTCTCCTCTACATCCATAGCCTTGGCCGCTGCAATGCACTCTTCGGTTGTTATCCCGTCGAGTTCAGAATCCAGCTCGGCTGCGATCTCGGCTATGGAGCTGTAGGAAACTCCAATCTTCTTTGCCTGCTCCAAGTCCTTAGACATTTCGGCTCCACCGACTTCGGTTGTCTTGGTAGCAGCAGACTTCCTTCTCCTCAGCTGAGATTTGGATGGTTGAGCAGCTGGCACTCCTTCTTCTTGGGTCTCTTCTTCTTCCTGTGCTTCACCCTCCTTCTCCTTCTCTTCCCCCTTTTTGGCATCAGCAACAAGGCTTGCTACTGAACCGTCCAGAGAGTTGAGTTTGGCCTCGGTGGATTGAACACGGTTGAAGAGTTCATCGACCGCACACTCCAGTTCGATCTTCTTCGCCAGTTCGGAGTCCTGGCGCTCTTTTTCTGCCTTCTTCAAGACAGAGAGGTTGTCGTTGACCTCTGTCTGAAATGCAACGAACTCAGCCCAACGCGACTCGAACCGGGACTCCCATTCAGCATCCTGCGTCTGTTGGGACTTGGCCAGATTTGAGTCAGCCAAGGACTTGAAGACATTCAATTCCGACTTCAAGCCCAACAGAGTGGATTTCAGTTCCGACACGTCCTGACTGGTGGAGGAGGAGAGATCATTCATCTTCATCTTCAGCTCGGCATTCTCCTCCATCAGTTGTTGATACTTCACTTCTTGAGCTGCCAACTCCCTCAGCTGGTCATCGTGTTGGTGCTGGAGGTTGGCGAGCAGCTCGGTCCTCAACTGGTTTACCCTCTCAGCCATTAGCTCGCAGATTTGTTCTGTTGAAGGAGCGAGCTGAGCAACTGGAGAGGCTTGAGCAGACTGAGCTAGAGGCTCAGCTGTGACCATGGCTTGACGGTTTGCCAGGTACAGCTTCAGGTTCTGCTCCTCTTCTTTTGCGGCGGCGGCTGCTGCATCGACATCTTCAAGGAAGTCGGCTGATTTCACCAACATGCTGTCAAGGAAGTCGACACACTCCTTTTCAGCTGCCTCCCTTGTGTCCTTCCCTTCAGCCAGACTCTGGTCCAACCGTCTAGTGAGCAACGCGATCCGGTTGTTGTACGCCACCTCCAAGTTGGAATAGTTGAAGTAGGCTCGGATGCGGGACTCGTCAGATTTCAGCCTGTCCCAGCTCAGTACTTTGATCGTGTCTTCCTTGACATACCACTGGCTAAAGATCAGGTGGAACTGGTACAGTAGCTCGGTTCCCAGTGTGGCGAAGATGGGCATGTCGCGAGCCGCAGGGAATAGACCCAACAGCTTTTGAAAGCAGTAGGCCACCCTGCCTTCGTGCTCGTCAGCAACAGCCTGCAGGTCATCCGCTTCATTGATCGGGGAGGGGGTGAGATTGTATGGTTCGGGTTCAAGAGGTTCATCGATGTTGGCCAAAGAGTCGGTCACAACACCGGCATCGAGCTGAGAGCTCGGAATTTGGGATTCAGTTGGGGAAGAGGGTGGAATGGTTTCCTCAACATCGGCCGAAGGAGAGGTCACGATGTTGGCATCGAGCTGAGAGCTCAGAATTTCTGGCTCGGTTTGGGTAGAGAGAGCAAGGGGCTCTGGGGGCGGTACAGCATTTGCTCCAGCTGTGGGGGAGGTGGTAGCATCTTCGAGGTCCTCAGAAGAGGAGGATGCATCCGACGTCTCCATGCCCTCAGCCTCATCAGCTCCGGGGCCTCGAGGTGCGATCTCGAATGATGCGGCCTCAGCTGAGCGGCTGGATTCGGAACGCTCCTCAGCAGGTGTGGACTCGACCTGCGCTCCCTCCTCGTCTGGAGCTTGTTCCTCAGCTGGCTCCTCAGCTGGAACTTCAACTGGCTCATCAGCTGGAACATCAGTTGGCTCATCAGCTGGCACCTCAGCTGCCTTCTTGATTGTCTTCTTGAACCTTACCCTTAACTTTTTCTGGGCAGGTTCATCAGTCGACTCCGTCTCAACGTCAGCTCGGCGACGTGAGGCTTTGGATTTTGTGGGGCGAGCAGCAGCTTGTTCTCCCTCAGCTGTTGACTTAGCTGGCCTTCCCGACTCCCTCTTGTCCTTGGGAGTGTAGACACTCCTCAGCACCTCCTGTGCTTTCTTGGCCGTCGGGAACAGCAACAACTTCTTCAGCGGCGTCTCCTCGCAGTCAGCCCAGACCATGTTGCGGTCCTTTGTTGCGAGGAGGATGAGGGCGGAGATTTTGCATCCGAAGTTGAGCGTGCCATTCACACTCAGCAGCTTCTCTCCAGACTCAGTCGTAGTCTCAGAGATCTTCGACTTCTCCATCATCAACTGGTTCAGAAAATATTAGAACCAGTTGATTTGGTATTGGTGCTCCAGGGCCAACAGCTGTTTCAACTTGGGTCGGCTGATGTCGCCGAACGCGCCACTGTATCCGAACACGACCTTCGACACGGCGTTGAACAGCAGGCGGTGTTCAGGCTTCAGCTTAGTCCTTTGCATGTTGCTCCTCAACCGCTCTGGCTCGATCAGAGCATCCTGTAGAAATTCATCCGCCTGTTCGTCGGTAATATTCTCCAGGAACTCGGTGGCGGTGTGGTTGATTGGTATGATGTATCGGAGGACATCGGACACGTCAATGGAGAAGGAGACACGACGTATTGTCCTTGCCGGAACATCCCTTTGTCGGCAGGACACCGTCGTAGAAACTCCCTCTGAACCGTCAAGGGGGCGAAGAAGATTGACGTAGAATTCTCCGACTTGACGCCTGAGCAAGTGAGAGGGACAGAGCTTGGCCCATTCCAGAAGTCCGTTCTCACGGAGAGTGTTGGCGAGAGGGGCTAGGACCGGCGACTCTAGATCCTCGTCGGAGAGGATCTGCTCGAAGTGAATCTTCGATACTAACATATCGAACGACTCTTCATACGTTGTAGGCACGAGGGAAGGTCCGGATGATGCCATTCTGTTGCTTTTGGGTGCCATTAAATCACTGCAAAGGTAAAATATATAGGGGAGGAAGAAATCTATTTGCAGAAAAGGGTTAGGCAGAAAAACTGGAATACGATGAATAGTATGATTGATAAGCACGAATGAGGAAAGTAGGAGATATCTTCCTGATTTTTCGCCTTATATAGGTCTTTGACTTGGATGACATCAACGGCTGGGGTTAAATGGCGCGAATCCATCAACGGTTGGGATTACGCGACTGTTGACTATCTTTGACTCGACGTTTTGATCCGAGTTCCAACCAGCGCGTGAGAAGGTGTACAGTTTCATGTCAGCCCAGTCGCACTATAAAGTAGGCTATGGATGCTCAGCCGTACTTCAGTCATAAATGATACCTGCCAGCTGATGTCTGAATCAGCTGTGTTCATTAGTCGAGTTCCTCAGTTGCCGCATACCATCAGCTGACTCGAGTTCGTCTGTTCAGCTGACGTTTGACGTCTTCAGTTGGCAATCAGTATCTGATATTCCCCTTTCAGCTGAGCTTCCCCCTTCATCTGAGCTTCCCCCTTCATCTGAGCTTCCCCCTTAAGTCGATATCCGATTCTTCAGCTCGGATGAATCCTTATCAGCTCGGATGACTTCTTAGCTCGGATCCAAAAGTCCTAGAAGATCACACAGCATCTTGAACCGGGCTTCAGGAAGAGATTTGGTGAGGATGTCAGCTCTCTGAATATCAGTTGGGATCTTCTCCATGGACACATCCTTCTTCTCAATATGATCTCGGATGAAGTGATGACGAATATCGATATGCTTAGTCCGAGAGTGATGAACAGGGTTTAGAGAGATAGCTATGGCACTCGAGCTATCACAATGTATGGGAACCTGTCCAGTTGAGACTTCATAATCTCTCAGCTGCTGCTTCAGCCACAATACTTGCATGCAACAGCTTCCGGCAGCCATGTACTCTGACTCGGTTGTCGAAGTAGCAACATACGCTTGTTTCTTGGAGAACCATGAAACCAGCTTGCTTCCCATGAACTGACAGTGTCCAGAAGTAGATTTTCTGTCCAACCGATCTCCTGCTAGGTCGGCATCTGAGTGTCCAGTCAGCTGGATATTGTCATCAGTTGGGTACCACAATCCAACATTGACAGTTCCCTTCAGATACTTAATGATGTTCTTTGCTGCCAACATGTGTGCTTCTCTTGGTTGGACTTGAAAACGAGCACACACTCCAACTGCGTATGAAATGTCTGGTCGGCTGGCAGTTAGGTAGAGCAGCGAACCGATGATCCCTCTATACTGGCTGGCATCAATGAGCTTTCCCTCAGCTCCTGGTTCGATCTTCCAGTTCGTGTTCATAGGGATCTTGGTTGTCTTACTTGTCTGCAATCCGAACTTGGTGATGAGCTCCCCTGTATATTTGGACTGGTTGATGAAAATCCCTTCAGGTGACTGCTTCACTTGTAATCCAAGGAAATAATTCATCTCGCCCATCATTGACATCTCGAACTTTTCCTTCATAAGATCGGAGAATTTCTTGCACAGCTCCTCCGACTTGGACCCGAAAATGATATCATCGACATAAATTTGCACGACAAGTATATCTTCTTCAACTTTGATGGTGAACAGAGTTTTATCAACTGAACCTCGTTTGAACCCCGAGTCCAGTAGAAATCCACAAAGAGTGTCATACCATGCTCTTGGTGCTTGCTTTAGACCATAGATAGCTTTCTTCAGCTTGTACACTCTTCCATCCCCAGTCTCAAAACCAGGAGGCTGTTCAACATATACATCTTCTTTTATATCTCCATTGAGGAATGCACACTTCACATCCATCTGATATACTTTGAACTTGTGATGTGCGGCATAAGCTAGAAAGATCCGGATGGCTTCCAGCCTTGCAACTGGTGCAAAGGAATCTTCAAAATCAATTCCTTCTTGTTGGCAGTATCCTTGAGCTACCAACCTTGCTTTATTCCTCACAATGAATCCAATGGCGTCTCTCTTGTTTTTGAAAATCCACTTTAGTCCAATCACCTTGACACCATTTGGTCTTTCTACCAACTCCCATACACAGTTGCGTAGAAACTCATTCAATTCTTCTTGCATGGCTGTTGTCCAGTGGACACAATTGAGAGCTTCCCCAACATTCTTCAGTTCTGGAACATCAGCTACATAGCAAGAAATCATTGCAACATCTCCAGCTTGCTCGAACTCCTCTAGAACTGCCAATTCCTCAGCATATTGGGCATAAGTGTTGGATTCTTCCTCGGTTGATTCTGGATTTGCAACTCTGCTCCGTGTGCGCACACCCTCGGTTGGATCTCCGATGATGTCGTTGGTGGAATGAACTTCATACCATCTTCGGTTGCGTCTTCCTTCTTCTTCCAACAGTGGCTGTTCAGACATCTGAGTTGGAGTCTTCAGAGCTGGTGATTGATTAGCTGTTGAGTCTGGATCCTCAACATTTACAATAGATTGAACCGAGTTCGGTTGGGTATCGGATGCTGATGCAGTTGGAGGGACATCTGCTGAAGTTCCCCCTAGGGACGAGCTGAGGTCTTCGCATTCATCTTCAGAGGAGTATGGGTCCTCATCCTCAGTTGCCCATACCAGTGGTTCAGCTCGGTTCTTTTCGCGAAGAGCTTGCGATCTGGTGAGAATTGGTAGAACAGCTGGATCCGCGTGTTTTTCCTTTACCTGTTCCCCGCACTCGAAGGTAGATTCATCAAAACTAACATGAGGTGTTATTTCCACAACACGAGAGCTGTTGTTGAAAACTCTATATGCCTTGATCCGAGCTGCATATCCAAGAAATATGCCCTTCGAAGCTTTGGCATCAAAGGTTTTCAACTGAGTCTTCCCATTGTTGTGAATATAACACTTAGATCCAAAAACACGAAAATAAGAAATATCTGGCTTTCTACGTCTCCACAGCTCGTAGGGCGTCTTTCCCAACCGCTTGGTGAGAAGAGATCGATTCTGTGTGTAGCATGCTGTGTTGATCGCTTCAGCCCAAAATCTCTTAGGCAGTGCTGAGCTCGCTAACATGGATGTGGCTGCATCCTTCAGAGTTCTATTTCTTCGCTCAGCTACGCCATTCTGTTGTGGAGTACGCGCGGCTGATGTCTGATGGGTTATGCCATTCTTCTCGCAATACTCAATGATGGTTTCATTTAGAAACTCCGTTCCACGATCTGATCTGATAGATATGATCTTCATCTCTTGTTGGTTCGATATCCGATCCATCAGCTTGGGCAGCTCATCTCGGGTCTCACTTTTGTGGCGCATGAAGATGGTCCACGTATATCTTGAGTAGTCATCAGTTACAACCAATGTATATTCGTTTCCATTAATGCTTTTTGGTGTAACTGGCCCGAAGAGATCCATGTGGATCAGCTGTAACACTCGGTCAGTTGAAGGAGTTGACTTCAACCGGAAGGAGGTTCTAGCGAGCTTTCCCAGCTGGCATGCACTGCAGATGTGTGTTGTTGAAAACACTCGGTTAGGTATGCCTCTTGCATGTTCTTGTCTGGCAAGTCGGTTCATCGTCTTGAAGTTCAGATGGTTGAGCCTTTTGTGCCACAGCCAGCTCACATCTGAACTGCTCTTTGACAACAGGCAAGTGTCAGGGAGGCTGCTGTTCCAGTCAGCGTAGTATACATTCCCTGTTGGAGATCGATTTCCCAACAATATCACCTGCTTTGATCCGACTTCTTTAACTCTGCAACCCTGTGCATCAAACTTGACAGAGAACCCATTATCACAGAATTGACTGATGGAGAGCAGGTTATGCTTCAATCCATCAACAAAAGAAACATTAGAAATTGTCATGTGTTTTGAGCATCCACTATCCATCACCCACATTGTTGTAGACGCCTTCTTCTTCCTCAGCTGATTCTCCTGTACCTGCAAGGAGAAACTCGCTTAGGTCCCCAATTTCAGTTGGGTCCTGGAGGGTTAGAACCAGTTCCCGCTGGAACCGTGCGTCGCTTTTCTCTGTACACTCGAATAGCCTTGTCATTCCAAATGATCTGCCCATTTTCATCAATTATAACAACACCCCGGTTATCCTTAGGCTTGTTGTTTGAAATGATGCTCTGTTTCTTGGGAGGAGTTGGATTTCTCCCATGTTGGGCTTTAGGAGGTGAGGCTTTCCCCCTGTTTTGATGGCGATTCTTATCCTATTGAGTTTGTCTGTGAGGTCGGACGCCTTTGTGGAATCTTCTTGGCTAATTCTGATTCCATTGCCTTGGCTGTTGACGATGGCTGTTCATGCCCGGATGTTGATTCATGTTGTGGCATGAGTAACCATAGCTGTCGTAACTTTTCCACATAGGTTGACTCTGTTGGAACCTCTGATTGTTGTGGTGATGGAACCGTTGTTGATTATATCGGTTGAAGCTTGGTCGGTTCTGTTGGTTCCATCTCTGCTGTGATTGGTTTGTTGGTCGGTTATCACGTCGGTTCTGAGCTTGGATATGTTGTCGTTTTTGAGCTTGATTGTGACTCCGACGTCTCCGGTTCCTCCGTTGAGTCTTGGAACATTCCCCCTCGGTTGTAGACTCCAGGGACTGTTTCGTTTGCGCTCCATCTGCAGCTCCTTTGCCTTTCTCAGCCGTAGTTGCCTTTATCGGTTGTGAGGGTGTTTGTTCAGTTGCATACTCAACTGTGTTAGGTTTGGCAACCGTGACTTCCTCAGCCTTGGTGAAGGTAGCTGGTGGAATTCCAGTGTCCTTTGCCACGTCGTATCCGAGTCCAGACACATCATCCGTTTGCCGTCTGTATTTGATGAGATTCTCGATGATCTCGGATGACTGATATAGCTTTGTCAGGTTGTCCTTCTCAGTCTGAAGATCCTTGAGAAGAACAGCTATATGCTCGGTCTGGGCATCTGATGTCTTCATCAGCTGGTCGATATGAGCCTCTTGCTTGTTCAACTGTTCGTTCTGTGCCTTGATCTGTTCCTTCAACTATTCATCAGTTGAAGCCTCAGTTTGGTTGGCTATACTCAGTTGACTTTTCAGCTGGTCAATTTCTTCAGCTTGTCTCTTGATTAGATCGTCCTTTTCGGTTAAGGAATCTTCAAGCTTGGCGAACTGGGCTTGAAGACTCTTAAACTCAACCGACTGCTGATGCAGTTCCTCACTGAGTTCTTGAAAATCATTCCAGGAGGGTTCCAACTCATCGTTCATAGATTCTTGCATGTTAGAAGTATTGGAAGAATTTAAGCAAGCAAGATTAGATTGTACCTCAATATCATCTTGGTCGGTTCCAAGTGCCATGAGGCATTGATCCGGACTGATGACTTTGTTGGTAGAGGTCAGGTCATCCTCATCTTCAGTGTCTGTGAAGATGTCCATATCGTCAGCTGCCTCTTCAGCTACCATGGCCTTGTTCTTTGCAGTTTGCTTCGCCCTCAGTGCTTCTCTTTCCTTCTTTGAGAGGTCTGGGCAATCGGCTTTGAAGTTTCCTTCCTTGCCGCATTCGAAGCAACCATTGGTGACTGGCTTCGAACTGTCTCGAGTTCGGTTTGATTTATAGAAATGTTTATATTTGCCGAACCGAGTATCCATATCGGCTAACTTCTTTGACAACGCTGCAATGTTCTGTTGCAGTTCTTCTCTGCTCGGCTCCTTTGCAGTCGTGTCAGCCGACCTGGTTGGCCTTGACGATCTCGACTTTGAGTAGTCAGCTTGGAGGGCAACTGACTTTGATGCTGAGCCGACATCCTCAATTCTATTTTTCTGACTTGAGGGCTGCGACCTCCTTCTGTTGACCTTATACTCATTTCCTTTCAAGATTGAGAACAATCTTTCAGTTCCCATTTCACCTAGGTCAGCTCGGCTCTCGTGGATATTTGTGAAAGTATCCCACTCAGCCGGTAGAGCTTGCAACACTTTGAGGTTTATTTCTCTTAGAGTGTATTTTCCTTTCCGGATGGATTGGATTCTTCTGATGATGTCCATAAACCAAAGCTCTAGCTGATCTATAGTCTCATCAGGTCGCAGACTGAAATTGTCAAAATCTTGACATGCATGCGAGAACTTGTTTTCCTTTGTCTCGTCGCTTCCTTCACTTAGCGAGGCCAGGATGTCCCACATCTCTTTTGCGGTCTCACATTCCTCTATCCAGGGCAGATAATCTTGTCCAACCGTGGACATTATTGTGCTCTGAGCCCAGATATCCAGTTGGCTCACCTTGGCCTCCTCCGGAGTGTAGTCCTCTGGCTGTTTCTCCACATACTCCACCACTGCATCTCCATCGTTGGGATTTGTGGGAGTGCGAAGTATTCTGTCTCGTATGACGATTGGTCCAGATGTGAGAACTTGTTGCATCCTATGATGCTTGGGCAAAAGGATCTTCTTCATTCGAGTTCTCCATGATGTATAGCTGACAACAGAGAACATGACCGTGATCTTGTCCTTGACGTCCATCTGCATAAACAAAAGCAGGACAACAAAAATGCGAGCAAGAATGCACTAGCGTGAAAAGATCTGTTCAGTTGACCACTGAAGAAAATTCTCGAATTCACACCTCGTGAAACAGAGTCAGCAGTCTTTTGAACCACTGCTCTGATACCACTTGATGGTCCCGATACGAGTTACTGGTGTATGGGGGGAGGGGGATACACCAGTTAGGATTTTTGAGCTTTCAAAAAACTTAACACTTGAAATCAACTTCAACTGAGTGAGAGGACTCAGTTGGGATCTCATAGCTGAGTAAGCAACCTCAGCTGGAAGGTTGGTGCTGTGCGGAATGTGGTGGAAAATAAACTCGTAAAATTAAACTCACGCTTTTATGCACGGTTGGTCAAAACCAAAACTGTTGTTGTGAAAGTATGCAGATTGTATGCGGTTTGTTTGTCAGTTAAGATATGATAATAAAGACTAAACACAAAAGAAAAACACGACACACAAGATTTACGTGGTTCGGAGAGCACTCCTACGTCCACGGGGAGATGTGAGTCCACACACCTCAGTCCAAGTTCTTCTGGACAGAACCACTCAGCTTACGCGGGCTGAGCAACCGTTACAGTTTAGTTTTCGGGCACTAAACAGCCTAAGTCAAGTTTGCAGGTACTTGACGACCTGACTACTCAATTACAGGAAGAGTAAGGTCCTAGCACACTTTTTAGGGTGTGAGAAAGGGTAGGATTTCCAACTACAGCTCGATCAAGAATGAGAGCTGGATCTAAGGCTTGAACGAATAAACACTCAACCTAAGATCAAAAACAGTTTCGAATTCTAGGAACCCTCAGCTACTAATGTTCTCTCAAATTGGAACTCTCAACTGCTGATGCTCTTAGATGATGATGTTTCAGATTTGCTTTGATTTCTCTCGAGAAAGCTCTTGAATTTTTCGTCGTCTATGTGTCTATCTGCATATATGTGTACTTCTCGAATGAGAGGATCCCTCTATTTATAGGCGGAGAGAATCAACTAGCCGTTGGAGGAGCAGTTGATCTCTGATCGATTGAAAGCGATGGCTTGTCTCTCATCTCTGCAGACTTTCCCGATATGGCATCTGTGCTCTTCTGCTTTCCATCTGAGACAGCCTTGTGTTGGGCCAGATGGGGTAATGACTGAACGGTCAAACCCTCATGTGACTTCCTTTTGAAACTCAAATCTTTGACAGTCAACTTCGGTTTGTCGGTTGAAAGTCTTGACCTTCATCTGAGTGATCTTCAGCTGATGTTCCGATCTGTCGAGTTCTCAGCTGACTTTGAACTTCAAAACAGTTGAACTCCTTGTTCAGATTCTATAACTGAGGTTCTGAAACTGAACCCTCCGTTGTCTTCCACTTCTTTACTCAGATGGGTTTGAACCCTCAGATGATTTCCTTTTCATCTGATGTTCTCTTCCTCTCAACTGTTTCTCATCTGATGAACGCTCAGTTGGTTTCCTTCAACTGATGTTCTGAAGACTTCCCCTTGTTTGCATCTGAACAAATGAACTCTCAGTTGTCTTTCTTCACAACTGATGTTCTGTCTGAGTGACGCCTTGTTGCCATCTTCAGCTGGAGACCTGTAAAGATAAAATCTTAACTTTGCTCAAACAGCGAGCCTAAATTGTAACATTAGGTATTGGCAACATCTACTCGGTTGGGGTCAGCCGGTTTTGGAATTCATCAAAACTTATACTAATAAATTTCCCAACAAGAACAAACAATGTATGGACAATTTTTGAGTTGTTTGGAATGTAAACTGTATCTTTTGTCTCAGCAATACCATTTTACATCATTGACTTATGCAATAATCTCAATTCAACATCCTAAACTAGGGAAACAATCACTTAGTGGTGGCATCATCAAGCTTGCACATGCACAATACCTCACAGATCAAGCATAGTATCAAATTCTTAACCAAGAAATGCATCTGTTTCATGAAGACTAAAACATCATTTGCAGGGACATAAAAGCAACAGAGAATAGGTGATCATAGATCACAAGTGTAGGCATCAAATCATCAAGTAAATGGCATGAATGCCTTCATAAATCAAGAGCCAAATAGAGGATAAAATGCAGCATCTATAAACTTTAAAATCAGTGATCACAGATCATTGATTATAGGGATATAGAGGCAGCAGACAATAGGTAATCATAGATCACAAATGTAGGCATCAAATTATCAAGTAGATGGCATGAATGCCTTCACAAATCAAGAGCTAAATAGAGGATGAAATGCAACAGCTATAAACTTTAAAATCAGTGATCACATATCACTGATTATAGGAACATAAAGGCAACAGACAATAGGTAATCATAGATCACAAGTGTAGGCATCAAATCATCAAGTAAATGGCATGAATGCCTTCACAAATCAGCAGAAAAAATAGAGGATCAAATGCAGCAGCCGTAAGACATCAAATTTATCAAACAATTGTCATCACCAGCCTCTAGTATCTATTAGATCTAAACCAACACTTTATGCATATAAAGTTATTGCGTTGCTGGAAAACTTAGCACAGTCAGTATAACAGAAATAGCAAACTGTACTGAAATAAAAGACACACAATATGGTAACCCAGTTTGATTTTGCAACCTACGTCTGGGGGGCCTTTGCCCAAGAGAGAACCAATCCACTATTAGAAGAAATGGCTATAGAGGATCTTACACATACAGGTCGACAAACTTATGCTACCCTTTCGTTCACCCTCTTCCTAACTTCACGTGAATTCGTGATTGATCGATCTACAATAGCTCAACCTAAGATCAAACCTCCAGTCCGACCCTTAACTCTCTTTACGACATAATTTATCAAAGATAAGCTCTCAATAATTCATGCTCTCACAATACAATACTCTCAAGAAAGTATAAGCACTCAAATAATAAAACAAACGACCAGCCCTCACAATGTTGATGTCGAATATATATAGGTTTGAAACCCTAGATCTCTTCGCCATCATGCATATCTCTTTAGATCTTCTTTCCTTGTGAAGATAAGGCTTGAGGAACACGTTCAATATCTGCTTGATAAGTATCTTGTCCGCATCTATCATAAATATGGAAAAGATCCCGCAAAATCCGCGCAGATATGGAAAGTCTGCCAGACTATTTCAGGTTCCCTTAGCACAGACTGAAGCACACATAACAGAGTTTGTTCTATACAGCGGCTTCGACACTTCAGCTGTACTTTTGGCTATATAAACTTTGCTAACATCTTTGAGCAACATCATCTCTTGAGCAGCAACGCTTCAAATCCAACAGCATCACCAAGAGAGTAATAAGAACGTGTTACCATGATTATATCATAGATAAAATGCTAGGGAAGAACATCCCTAGCATCTGCAAATAAGAAATTCGGTCTTCCTCACTCTTCCACACATTTGGAATAAATGGGGGCATCTACATTGAAAAAAATAAATCACAATTAGTAGTATAAAATCCGAGTCGACTGAAATGTACAAATATTTAATGTGATTGATGAAAGGTTACCTTCTCCATCTTGGTTTCCGACACCATAGATTTGTAGGGTTCAGATTCGGGCACCACAGATTCAAAGCTGGATTCATCAAAGAATTTTTCTCCGTTGGCCAACCAAGCATCGTTGCCAGATTCGGGACACGGATTTTCACAAAAACCCATCCACCGACCATAATGCCCAGTCTCATACTTTGCAAATTCAATTCTATCTGCTTCCGACCATAGAGATTCCGGCACCACCGCTTCAGATTCGACGGTGGAATTACAGATCTGAGAAGATGCACTCTAGGTCGCGGAAACACTAGGAGATTCAATGGTGGAATCAGAAATCTGAACCAATCCACCCTCTGCCGTCGTCGAGTTAGAGAGCAACACGGTCGCCGGTTCAAATTCGAAGGCTGAGAATGCAATTTCTGGAACCATATCAATTGAATCGGACTGTAACTCCCAAGAATAAATTGTTATCGGGGAGAAATGGGTAGCAATTGGGATCGATAGATCCTCCAAGAATGTGGGTATTAGATCATTTGGAGAGAGCGGTGAAGTATTTCCAGACATTGAAGAGCGGCGAAGTGGTGGAAGAATTAGGGTCTGCAAGGGAGAGACGAGTTGGGTGAGAATGGAAGATGAATGAGATAAATTAGGTTTGAGGGTGCAGATTTGGGTTGGATTTATTTGGGCCAATAATTATGTTAAGTGGGTTGGGTTAATTGATTGGGGTGGCAAAGGGTAGTAAATAACAGAAAAGTAGAAGGGTATAAATGCAACAAAAAGGTAAGTAGAGATTTATTTGGTGGACAAAAAAAGTGGGTAAGTAGGGATTTATATCGTGGACGGAGGGGGTAGTTTTTTTGGTCAAATTAAATAATAAACATGTAAAAATTAAGCCATTCATTTAAAATTGTTGCTCTGCTTGTAAATTTTGAAACAAAATCAATAACAATACTTTTATCATCGATTTCTTCCAAAAAATCACATTTACTCGCCATCGAAACTAGTTCATTTAGTCTTTCTTGCAAAATAGTTGTTCGTAAATATAACTTGAGCAACTTCCAATTTTGAAAAACTTTATAGTATCTATTTTAAAAAGTTTATACGTAGAGTCTTTTATTTTGCTTTTTTATTGCTCATATTAATTTATTTTCTAATTTTTGGAGGTGTTATTAATGGTGGAAAAAAAATTAAAACTACTAATATTGTGGGCCCTACTTGGTGGGGTGAAGTTAACATGGAATTAGACTGATGGCAGTGGGTGTCTCGCTGGGGTGGCTTGAGACATCCACACCCACGAGACACCCCGCTGCGACTCCCTCCGTCTTGAGCCTATCTTGCCCCTTCGAGACTATCTCGATCCGGTGCCTGACCGAAAAAAAGGAAAAATCGGCAACAGTAATTTGAATTGAACGGGTATTTTAATGGCTATGTTGCCGATTTTTTTATTTTATTCAATTTTTACCCATATATACCACCTTAATTCACACCATTTCTCACAATTATCTCTATTTTTCCAAAAATTTTCACACAATCACCTCTCATAAATGGATCAAAATAATCAGTGGTCGTCATCATGGTGTCCCTCCGAAATGGCGGACAACGGGGCAAACGGCGGATATACGCCGAAAGGGCTTGATTCTATCAACCTCAACTCGTCCGTAGGCAAGTCCTTCCAGAATGTCATAGGCGACGACGAGAGTCCCTCGTCTGAGCCGGCACAGGCCACGGCGAGTCTTTTATTTTGCTTTTTTATTGCTCATATTAATTTATTTTCTAATTTTTGGAGGTGTTATTAATGGTGGAAAAAAAATTAAAACTACTAATATTGTGGGCCCTACTTGGTGGGGTGAAGTTAACATGGAATTAGACTGATGGCAGTGGGTGTCTCGCTGGGGTGGCTTGAGACATCCACACCCACGAGACACCCCGCTGCGACTCCCTCCGTCTTGAGCCTATCTTGCCCCTTCGAGACTATCTCGATCCGGTGCCTGACCGAAAAAAAGGAAAAATCGGCAACAGTAATTTGAATTGAACGGGTATTTTAATGGCTATGTTGCCGATTTTTTTATTTTATTCAATTTTTACCCATATATACCACCTTAATTCACACCATTTCTCACAATTATCTCTATTTTTCCAAAAATTTTCACACAATCACCTCTCATAAATGGATCAAAATAATCAGTGGTCGTCATCATGGTGTCCCTCCGAAATGGCGGACAACGGGGCAAACGGCGGATATACGCCGAAAGGGCTTGATTCTATCAACCTCAACTCGTCCGTAGGCAAGTCCTTCCAGAATGTCATAGGCGACGACGAGAGTCCCTCGTCTGAGCCGGCACAGGCCACGGCGAGTCGTAAGAGGGCGACTAAAGAAAAAGGCAAGGCAGGGGCCGATCTCACCCTCGCAAACGTCGCTCTTTCTCCTCTGGCCGAAGGTGCCAAACCAACGACGAAGCGGCACAATTACACGGTTGAACAAGGCACCGCCATCGCCCAGATCTGGAGAGAGAGAAGACGTGCAACTCCATTCTTAGCAAAGATCAACATAGTGAGAAGTACAGAGGGAAAGTGGCTGGGTGAAGGAGTGGATGATCGCTTATGGCAAGGCGACGAAGAAAAGGCCCAGCGGCGCCTCCGACGACATGGTGATCGAGGTTGCCCATCAGATATACTCCAACCATCAAGGAGGGCAATGCTTCAAGCACTTTGGTGCCCAGGAAATCTTGCAGGACTATCCCAAATTCCTCCACCAAGAATTTTCCGACATTTCATCCATGAAGCGGACGAATAATACAAAAGAAGGTGCATTCACCTCATCTGGAATGCCCCACAGATCGAGCAAGGCGAAATAAGGGAAAAACACGGCTTCATCCCGCCCACAGGGATGAGACGCTGCAAAGGCGGCAATGAGGGCAGCCAAAGAAAAGGGGAAAAAGAAAGCGACCGAGAATGTAGAGTTCGGGTCATTCGTCAACTTAACGAATGCCCGACTAAGCAGCATGATCGAGGCAAAGACCAACCTCACCGAGGCAATGAGGGAGCATGCTCGGGCGAAGCAAGATGCCACCGATGCAAGGATCATCAACACTGACACGTCACACATGACGCTGGAGCAGTACCAACTGCATATGATGATGGTTGCAAGGATCATCAACACGGATACGTCACACATGACGTCACACATCACACCCCATAGAGACACCCCACTGCAGACAGTCTTATGCCCTCAGGGGCCCCAAACAAACTTAAAAAAAAGATGTACTACTGATCTTGTTAATTAATTGTTAATTTCTACAACTATCTAAAAGAATGTTTGATTGAGCTTATAAGTTCCTAAAATAGCTTATAAAATGTTTCACGCTATTTCACTGCTTCATTTTAAGTTTTGTATTTTGATTTTTGTTTTAAAATTTCAAGTAGGGTAATGAGTATCTGGTGTATGGGGGGAGGAATACACCAGTAGCAATTTTTTCTTTCAAAATCTTTTCACTGTGTTAACTACTCAGGTCAGTTCATTCAACAACTGGAAAAAAGTCAGTTGGAGTTGCTCTACAACTTAGATGGTCAGCTGGAGCTGATTATACAGTTAGGTGCACAGTTGATTTCTTGGACTGAGGGTCAGCTGTGTAGTCCAACTGAGGTTTCAAAGAGTTTAGCGTTTGCGGAAGTTGGTGGAATTTAAAGCTTGTTACTTAAACTGAAACCTTAATGAAAATAGGGAAGGTCAAGTTCCCAAAACTTAGTGCAGTTTGTGAAAAGGCAGTTTGTATGTTGGTTAATTGGTTAGGTAACTGAAAGTAAAATACGAAATGTAAGAATGTAAAGGACACAGTATTTTAACGTGGTTCAGAGATTGACCTCCTACGTACACGACTTTCTCTTTGGGGAAGTAATCCACTAGATAAGCTTAAGCATGGTTATCAAACGTTCCACTTTGTTTACGGGTACCAAACAACCTAACCAGTTCGATTACGGGTTCAAACAAGACCTTACAACACTTTTTCCGGCAAGTGTACAGCCTGGGCTTAGATTACGAGTTCTAAGGGGACCTAGTCTTAGATTGTGGTAACTAAGGGACCTAGTCTTTGATTATGGGTTCAAAAGGACATGGTCTTTGATTGCGGGTTCAAAGGGACCTAGTGACTTTGAATTCCATGGGGTTTTGATGGGCAAGAGGATACCAATAATATCCGCTCTACAAGCCAAGAAATTGATGAAGAAGAAAAATTGCAAAGCTTATCTTGTATACCTAAGTGGAGAACCAGGAACTGAGAAGACCATACAAGATGTGAAAATCGTTAACGAATATGAAGACCTCTTTCCAGAAGTGTTACCAGGTTTACCCCCAGACCGTCACGTAGATTTCACAATCGACTTAGAACCAGGATCGACCCCCAAATCAAAAGCCCCATATAGGATGGCACCCAAGGAGTTAGAAGAGCTTAAGATCCAACTGCAAGAGTTTTTAGATCTTGGTTTCATTAGACCGAGCGTTTCACCATGGGGAGCACCTGTTTTGTTCGTTAGGAAAAAAAATGGTTCTATGAGGATGTGCATAGACTATCGAGAGCTGAATAAGATCACTCTCAAGAATAAATATCCTTTGCCTAGGATAAAAGACCTCTTTGATCAGCTTAAGGGCGCAGGTGTATTTTCAAAAATAGACTTAAGATCCGGATATCACCAATTGAAAATCAAACCCGAAGACGTACCTAAGACTGCTTTCCGAACCAGATATGGCCATTATGAATTCTTAGTTATGCCATTTGGTTTGACTAACGCCCCCGCAGTATTCATGGATCTCATGAATAGAATTTTCCACCCATACTTAGACAAATTCATTTTAGTTTTCATCGACGACATTCTCATTTACTCCAAAAATGAGGAGGAGCATGAGGGACACTTGCGAATAGTTTTAGAAACGCTTAGAGCTGAGAAGCTTTATGCCAAATTCAGTAAGTGTGAGTTTTGGCTGAGAGAAGTGATGTTTCTTGGACACATCGTATCAGCAGAAGGCATCAAAGTAGACCCTGCCAAGATAGAGACATTGCGCAATTGGAAATCACCAACAAGTCCAAATGAAATTAGAAGTTTCTTAGGTTTAGTTGGCTATTATAGAAGATTCATCGAGGGATTTTCTACAATTGCTAGACCTATGACGCAACTACTACGGAAAGAAAACAAGTACAAATGGACTGACGAATGCGAGACGAGTTTTCAGACACTCAAGGAAAAGTTAACCACAACACCAGTGTTAGCGCTTCCAGAAGCGAATAAGGAATACGTGGTTTATACAGATGCTTCAAAGAACAGATTAGGATGTGTATTGATGCAAGAAGGAAAGGTGATAGCTTATGCTTCACGACAACTTCGACCTCATGAAGTTGGTTATCTAACCCACGATTTAGAACTGGCAGCCATTGTGCATGCGTTGAAAATTTGGAGACATCACCTTTATGGTGTAAGGGTTGAGATTTTTATGGATCACAAGAGTTTGAAGTACTTTTTCGAGCAAAAGGAATTGAATATGAGGCAAAGACGATGGCTCGAATTAGTCAAGGATTATGATTGTGGTATCAACTACCATCCAGGAAAAGCAAACGTAGTAGCAGACGTGCTGAGTCTCAAGACTCCAACCAAGTTAGAGTGTCTCTTTATCGAGGAAGAAACACTTGTACAAGAATTTAAGATGATGGATTTAGAAGTGCTCGATACACCTAAAACGATAACAACCCTAATAGCAGCACTAGTAGCTACACCGAACTTACGAGAGAGAATCATAAGCGCTCAGAGAAAGGACGAGACGATCGAGAAGCTACGATTAAGAATAAGAACGGATAAACCGGACGGTTTTTCCGAAGCACCAGATAATGTAATTTTATTTGAAGGTAGACTTTGTATCCCTGATAACGACGAATTGAAAAATGATATCATGAGTGAGGCTCACGATACGCCATATACAGCACACCCAGAGAGTACGAAGATGTATCAAGATTTAAGAAGGAATTTCTGGTGGAACGGTTTGAAACGAGATGTTGCCTCGTTTTTAGAACGATGTTTGACTTGTTGACAAGTGAAAGCTTTACACCAATTACCACAAGGGATGTTGCAGCCATTAAGTATTCCAACATGGAAGTAGGAAGATATAGCCATGGATTTTGTGACAGGTTTGCCCAAGTCTAGAAGAGGAAATACTGCCATCTGGGTAGTTATTGATAGGCTCACAAAATCAGCTCACTTTCTACCAATTCAAATTACCTATGGATCAGAGAAATTAGCACAGTTGTATGTTCGTGAGATTGTACATCTTCACGGATTACCAAAGTCAATAACGTCCGATAGAGATGCCAAATTCACTTCAAGGTTTTGGATCACTATGCAGAAGGAGCTAGGAACTAGACTTAATTTTAGTACAACTTTTCACCCCCAAACGGATGGACAATCCAAGAGAACAATTCAAATACTCGTAGATATGTTAAGAACGGTAGTATTGGATCGAAGTGCGATCTGGGAAAATATCTTACCATTGGTCGAATTTTCTTACAATAATAGTTATCAAGCGACGATAGGAATGACGCCTTACGAGGCACTGTATTGAAGGAAATGTAGGCCACCACTTTATTGGCATGAAGTAGGTGAAAGGAAAAATCTAGGAACGGATTCAGTCGGTGAAATGATCGAGATCTTTCGATAAATTCGAGTCCGAATGAAAGAAGCCCAGAGCCGACAAAAGTCTTACGCCAATGTTCGCCGAACAGATCTTAACTTTGAAATTGGGGATAAGGTTTTCCTCAAGATTTCTCCATCTAAGGGAATCATTAGATTTGGTGTCAAGGGTAAACTCAGACTGAGGTTTATAGGACCTTATGAGATTCTGGAAAAATTAGGACCTGTTGCTTATAGATTGGCCTTACCTCCAAGTCTAGGAAGTGTCCATAATGTTTTTCACGTATCTCAATTGCAAAAGTATGTTTTCGACCCTAAGCACGTAATTAACCAGCAAGACGTTGTTCTTGAAACCGACTTAAGTTATGAAGAAGAACCACTATCGATCTTGGATCGAAAAGCGCAAGAATTAAGAAACAAGTCGATTCCATTAGTAAAAGTGTTGTGGAGTCACCATGGGCAAGAGGAAGCCACGTGGGAACTTGAAGAAAAGATGAAAGAGAAATACCCTTACCTATTCGAAGAAGGTATGCAAATTTCGGGATGAAATTTCTTGTTAGAGGGGTAGGATGTAATATCCCGTATATTTCTTCCGTCGCTAAAATAAAAAGTTGTTAATTAATTAAGGCTTTACACGCCTAAGTTAAGGAATCTCAGTTTTAAGACTAACGGTGAAATCCGTTTCTGAAAATAAATTCTAGAAGTCGTTCAACCGACTACTGTATTAGGGTTTTCGCGTCCGATAGAATTTTCGTTCGAGAACTCAAATCGAAAAACCATCTGACTTTACATTCACTTATTTTGCGATACGAGTCTTCTGATAAAAGTCAGTTTTATTTATTTTTCCGGGCAAAATTTGGACTGTCATGTCTCAACTTTTCTTTGGTTTTCGGAAATCGAATTGTGCTTTCCGACTAAGTAAATTATTTCAATCTATTAAACGAATTAGTTTTCGCCGGTAACGTAACCGTCTAAGAAATTAATTAATCGATTTCAATACGCAGTATTAGACCCGTAATCGAGATATTTTGGGATACAAATCCCTCTTAAAACCGCCACCTACACCCTTAGTCATCCTTGATATTTTTTGTACTTTATGAAATAAATATCAACATAACACCTCACATTTCCCTCTCTCTTCCCTCTAATAATCGCCCCCCACCCAAACTCTCTTTTCTCTCTCTTGTTCTTCATCTTCAAGTGTGTTCATCAAGTTCTTCATGTATTCAAAGTTCCATAACTTATTCATCTACCGATCGATTTCAATTCTGATTACATATTTGGAAATGTGAGAGCCTCCTCTTCATTACTATCCGAACAAAATTCCATTCCTTCACTTCTTGAAAATTTCGAAATTAGTAAAAGAGAAAGAAGATGATGTTCTAAGTTTATGACTTGATTATGTATGCTTAGGAATGGATTTCCATGGTTAGAATCAAGTAGAAATCATTCTCCTTATTTATATTGTAATAACCGAAAATTTAGAGGGATAGGGTTTGATGTTTTAAATTCATAATTTTAGATGATTGGTTGGTGGATTATCACTCTAGGTATTGATATATTGATGTATGAATTGCTTTGGAATTTTCTAAAAATAAAAATGAAAATGTAAGAGATGAAGAAGCATGATTTTGATTAAGTAGATCTTATGATTTTGATGATATGATTTGATATATATGATGTAGGAAGCATGCAGTTCAACATATATTTAATTTAGATTTTTCTAAAAATAAAAACAAAATCGTTGGAGACGAAGAATCGTCGATAGAATTAGTTTTCATGTTGATATGGATTTATGGTTTGCATATTAGTTAATCTATGTAGTTAATGATGATAATTGGAAAGTTTGAACGAAATCTAAGAACGTCGAACTTTTCGTATGAGACGAAGAGTCGAGCATAATCGTCGATAGAAAAATCGAACAAGAAAACTAATTGAATATTAGTGATTGTTAGTGATGGTCCCGATACGAGTTACTGGTGTATGGGGGGGGGAATACACCAGTTAGGATTTTTTAACTTTTGAAAAACTTAACACTTGAAATCAACTTCAACTGAGTAAAAGGACTCAGTTGGGATCTCACAGCTGAGTAAGCAACCTCAGCTGGAAGAGTGGTGCTGTGCGGAATGTGGTGGAAAATGTACTCGTAAAAACAAACTCACGCTTTTATGCCCGGTTGGTCACAACCAAAACTGTTGATGTGAAAGTATGCAAATTGTATGCGGTTAGTTTGACAGTTGAGATATGCAAATAAAGACTGAACACAAATGAACACGACACACAAGATTTACGTGGTTCGGAGAGAACTCCTACGTCCACGGGGAGATGTGAGTCCACACACCTCAGTCCAAGTTCTTCTGGACAGTTCCACTCAGCTTACGCGGGCTGAGCAACCGTTACAGTTTAGTTTCCGGGCACTAAACAGCCTAAGTCAAGTTTGCGGGTACTTGACGACGTGACTACTCAATTACAGGAAGAGTAATGTCCTAACACACTTTTTAGGGTGTGAGAATGGGTAGGATTTCCAACTACAGCTCGATCACGAATGAGAGCTGGATCTAAGGCTTGAACGAATAAACACTCAACCTAATATCAAAAACAGTTTCGATCTCTAGGAACCCTCAGCTACTAATGTTCTCTCAAATTGGAACTCTCAGCTGCTGATGCTCATAGATGATGATTTTGAAGAATTGCTCTTTGCTTTGATTTCTCTCGTGAAAGCTCTTGAATTTTCGTCGTGTCTCTTCTATCTCTTTTCTCGAATGAGAGAATGCCTCTATTTATAGGCGGAGAGAATCAACTAGTCGTTGGAGGAGCAGTTGATCTCTGATCGGTTGAAAGCGATGGCTTGTCTCTCATCTTTGCAGACTTTCCCGATATGGCATCTGTGCTCTTATGCTTTCCATCTGAGACAACCTTGTGTTGGGCCAGATGGGGTAATGACTGAACGGTCAAACCCTCATGTGACTTCCTTTTGAAATTTAAATCTTTGACAGTCAACTTCGGTTTGTCGGTTGAAAGTCTTGGCCTTCATCTGAGTGATCTTCAGCTGATGTTCCGATCTGTCGAGCTCTCAGCTGACTTTGAACTTCAAACAGTTGAACTCCTTGTTCGGTTTCTATAACTGAGGTTCTGAAACTGAACACTCAGTTGTCTTCCTTGTATTTACTCAGTTGGGTTTGAACCCTCATATGATTTCCTTTTCATCTGATGTTCTCTTCCTTTCAACTGTTTCTCATCTGATGAACGCTCAGTTGGTTTCCTTCTCAACTGATGTTCTGAAGATTTTCCCTTGTTTGCATCTGAACAAATGAACTCTCAGTTGTCTTTCTTCACAACTGATGTTCTGTCTGAGTGACGCCTTGTTGCCATCTTCAGCTGGAGACCTGTAAAGATAAAATCTTAACTTTTCTCAAACAGCGAGCCTAAATTCTAACATTAGGTTCTGGCAACATCTACTCGGTTGGGGTCAGCCGGTTTTGAAATTCATCAAAACTTATACTAATAAATTTCCCAACAATTTCCCCCTTTTTGATGATGCCAAAACCTCTTACAACTTTAAACCACTATTGATCTAATCCTCTCTAACTGACCTAAAATCTCAGCTGAAATTCTAGACAGTCTATAAGATAAAACATCAACGGGTTAGGATAGTTATAACATGGTATTTAAAAGACTTTGTGATTCAGAGCTTGGACAATGAGGAATTGTTCATCAAGGTGAATCGTATTATATACTTTGAAGTTTTTGTTACAACTGAAGGTTACAAGGTTAAGCGCAAAACATAGAAAGATACAACAGTTGCTCCAAAAACTACAACATCCAAAAACATTATCAGCTCAAAAACTTTGACAACTCAGAAATACTGTTGACCGTATTTGCTGAAGATACGGTTGAAGATCTCCTTCTTCGCTTCTGACTCAATCCCAGTGTTGACGCCGTGTTCCTTGCAGACTTGCCTCGCCTCAGCCAAGATCGCATTTCTATTTGGCGTGCTCGTGCCTTTGATCATCGGAGGGCGGTATATGCACTTCTTTGGAACTGGAACAGTGTTGGGATCAAGCTGAGCATTCAGCATAGCTCGCTTGAACTAACTAAACATTCCAGGGTCTCCAGATCTGAGTTCCCACAGGGCTTCCTTGAATGCTAGCCTTGGGTCTTCAGTCGAGTAGACTTTCCTGTAATAGAAGTCATTGACGAACTCATGCTTGAACTGTTCCCAGTCATCGTTCCACTCAGCATTCATCCACTTGTCAACATGTGGGTACCGAGACGGGAGTGGAGCGTTCTTCTGCAGCTGATGCGTCGACTTTCTAGCCTCAGCCTTCATCTGGTGCTTGTTGATTCTTCGCACACTCCGGCTGGCTTTGTTTCTGTCGACGTTCTTCTCTACCTTGGCGAGCTCCTTCTCGAACTTGGCCACCTTTTTGGCCTGATCGGCAGCGAACTTCTTGATCCAAGAGGGATTCAAGTACTTCTCCTTTGACTCCCCCATAGCTTTGGCAGCTTCAATGCAATCTTCAACAGATATCCCGTCAAGTTCTGCATCAAGCTCGGCTGTGAGCTCGGCTACGAGGTCGTGGGAGACTTCCAGTTCGGGCTGCGACCCTTCAGCTTCAGCTGGCACTCCTTCTCCTTGCTGGAGAGTAGCTTTCCCTCGTCCATCCCCAGCTGCTGGCTCCTTGTCTTCCCCAGCTGCTGGCTCCTTGTCTTCCCCCTTTTTGGCATCATCCAAAAGGGTGGCAACAGTGCCATCCAGAGAGGTCAACTTGGCTTCAGCTTGTTGAATGCGGGAAAACAGCTCTTCAACAGCGTCCTTCTCTTCCACCTTCTTCGCCAATTCCAGGTCTTAGCGCTCCTGTTCAGCTCGCTGCACAGCTGCAAAAGTCGCAGAGACCTCTTTGTGGAGGGAGACGAACTCAGCTCGGAAAGAGGCGAACTGAGCCATCCACTCCTGGTCCTGAGTCTGCTGGGACTTTGCGAGGTCAGATTCAGCAACGGTGTTGAACACGTTGAAATCCAAGCTGAGGCTCTGAACAGCCTTCCTTAGAGCCGAGACCTCTGAGCTGGAAGACGTGGAGAAATCTTCGAACTTGTGCTGCAGAGAAGAGGAGAGGTGTTCTAGCTAATTCTTCAGGCTGGCATTTTCTGCCATCAGCTGCTGCATCCTGTCAGCTTCTTCCTCCTTGCCCAGCTGGATCTTGGACAGCATCTCCGTCCTCAGCTGGTTGACCCTCTCCAAGATCAGCTCGCAGATGGCGTCGGTTGAGAGAGCTGGCTGATCGGAGGGTCCGAGCAGAAGCTGTAGTTGTGGCTGGGCAGCAGACTCCGCGACAACCATGGCAGATCGGCTGGCGAGGTAGGCCTTGAGTTTGTCTTCTTCTCTCTTGGCCGCCTCATCAGCTGCGTCGACGTCGTCCATGTAGGAGGCATTTTTGGCGAGCATGTCATCAAGAAAGTGAACAGCTTCAGGGTTGTTGCACAGCTCCCTGGTGTCTGTCCATTCTTGGATGCTTTTGTCCAGACGTCGTCGGAGCACAGCCACCTTTTGATTGTAAGCCACCTCCAGGCTCTGGTAGTCGAAGTACTCCCTCAGGTTGGACTCTTCGACCTTTAACTTGTCCCAACCATGAATCCTGAGGGTCTCCTCCTTTACGTACCAGTAGCTGAATATGACACTGAACTGGTATAGAAGTTCCGTCCCGAGAACAGAGAAAATGGGCATCGATGTTGCCTCGGGGAACATACCAATCAGCTTGCGGAAGCAGTAGCTGAGTCTTCCTTCATACTCAGCCAGGATCACCTGGCGGTTGGCTTCTTCATCGATCTGAGGGGGGTCGATATCGAAAGTTAAGGGTTCAATGGTTTCATCAACGTTGGCCGAAGAAGTGGTCACAACGTTGGCATCGAGCGAGAGGCTCGGAATATCTGACTGAGGACCAGTTGAGAGAATCAGATCCTCTTTGGATGGAGAGTTGGCTGGCTGGAGGATTTCTTCAGTCACAGGTGGGTTAACCTGGCTGGCATCAGCTCTAGCCCGACTGTCGTGGGACTCCTCAGATGAAGAAGAGTCATCTGAAGAGGAGCTGGCATCCACCACTTGGATCTCCACGTCTCCACCTGCCTCCTCAGCCACGTCCTCCTAGCGAGGTTGAAGAATAAACCCAGCTGGGTCAACCGATTGACTGGATTCGGTTGACTCCTTCGCCTCAGCCGGCTTGACCACCACTGGACTTGTTGTGGATGGTTGAGCCGCTGGCTGGATGATCCTTATCCTTGGCCTCTTCTGCAGAGGTTCCTCCTCTTCCTCCTCTTCGTCTTCTTCCTCCTCAGCTACCTCTTCCAGTTGGCGCTTCGCCGGCTTGGTCCTTGAAGGGCGGCGAGCAGCTGGCTCGACAGCTGGCTTGGGGACACCCTTGGGGGTGTAGACAGCATCTACAACATCCCTGGCCTTCTTGGCTGAGGGAAACAGCGACAGCTTGCTGACTGGAGTGTCCTCACTTCCTTCCCATGTCAGCGGCAGACCCTTTGTGGCTTGGAGGATGAGGGCTGATATCTTTGTCCCGAAGTTGAGAGTCCCCTTGACACTCAACAGAAGTTCTCCGGACTCAGCTGTCTTCTCGAATATCTTCTGCTTCTCCGACAACAGCTGGCTCTCTATATATCCCAACCAGTCGACCTGGTGCATCTCTTCCAGGGCCTTCTGCTGCTTGAGCTTAGGACGACTTATGTCCCCGAAGGCTCCACCATATGCGAAGATGCATTTGGAAATTACATCGAAAAGAAGTCGGTGCTCCGGCTTCAACTTTGTCCTTTGCATGCTCCCCTTCAATGGTTCGGGAACAAGAAGAATGGTTTGAAGGAAGGCATCAGCTTCCTTGTCAGAAAAGTTCCCCACCACATTTGTGGCTTCACAGTTTCTGGGGATGAGCTTCTCCAGCTCCTTTGACACCTTTATCTCCACAACGGAGTCTTCTACTGTCCGGGAGGTTCTGTGGCGTTGCTTGCATGGGATGATCGTGACAAGCCCGTCATTTGCAACTCGTTGCAGATTCCGGTAGAAATGTACTATCTGCTTCCTGAGCAACAGGGCCGGAGAGAGGGTGGCCCAATCAAGCAGATGGTGGTCGGAGAGTATGGCGGCGATTGGAGCGAGCTCAGGCGATGAGAGAGCCGCTCTGGATAATATCTGTTCGAAATGAATCTTTGACATCACCGTGTCGAATGATTCCTGGAACGTTGCAGGCTCTGAGGAAACCATATTCTTAGAAGTTTTTGACTTGGGCGCCATCTCGAGAAGATATATATGCAGAGAAAGAGCGAAAGATTTTACTGGAAATGGCGTAGCAAGATTTGAGAAGATGATGAATAGTGAGTAAAGATATGCCCGAAAAGAGAAGGTAAGGATCACTTCCTGATTTGCCGTATTATATATTCTTTGACTCGGATAAAATCAACGGCTGGGGTTAAATCGCGCGTATTTATCAACGGCTGTGATTTCGCGACTGTTGAGTAATTTTGACTGATATGCCACGCGCGCGAGTGAGAAGGTGAATAGTTTGAGGTGTCAGCCCAGTCGCACTATAAAGTAAGGCTATAGATGTTCAACCAGACTTTACATTAAATGCGATATGATGGCTTGTTTAGTCTAGCTGACATGTTCAGGAATGTTTGAATTTATTTCAAACATTCTCATTTAATATCATAACACCTTCAGTCATAAATGATACCTGCCAGCTGATGTCTGAATCAGCTGTGTTTATTAGTTGAATTCCTCAGTTGCCGCATACCATCAGCTGACTCGAGTTCGTCTGTTCAGCTGACGTCTGTTCCATTGTTGCAGCACACCATCAGCTGACTCAAGTTCATCTGTTCAGCTGACGTTTGATGTCTTCAGTTGGCAATTCGTATCTGAGATTCTTCCATCATCTGAGCTTCCCCCTTAAGTCGATATCCGACTCTTCAGCTCGGTTGGATCCTTATCAGCTCGGATGACTCTTCTGCTCGGATGACTCTTTAGCTCAGATGAGTTTTTAGCTCGGATCCAAAAGTCCTAGAAGATCACACAACATCTTGAACCGGGCTTCGGGAAGAGGTTTGGTGAACATGTCAGCTCTTTGAATCTCAGTTGGGATCTTCTCCATGGACACATCATTTTTCTCAATATGGTCTCGGATGAAATGATGACGAATATCGATATGCTTAGTCCGAGAGTGGTGAACAGGGTTTAGAGAGATAGCTATGGCACTCGAGCTATCACAATGAATGGGAACCTGTCCAGTTGAGACTTCATAATCTCTCGGCTGCTGCTTCAGCCACAATACTTGCATGCAACAGCTTCCGACAGCCATGTACTCTGACTCGGTTGTCGAATTAGCAACACACGCTTGTTTCTTGGAGAACCATGAAACCAGCTTGCTTCCCATGAATTGACAGTGTCCAGAAGTAGACTTCCTATCCAACCGATCTCCTGCTAAGTCGGCATCTGAGTATCCAGTCAGCTGGATATTGTCATCAGTTGGGTACCACAACCAAACATTGACAGTTCCTTTCAGATACTTAATGATGTTCTTTGCTGCCAACATGTGTGCTTCTCTTGGTTGGACTTGAAAATGAGCACACACTCCAACTGCGTATGAAATGTCTGGTTGGCTGGCAGTCAGGTATAGCAGCGAACCGATGATCCCTCTATACTGGTTGGCATCAATGAGCTTTCCCTCAGCTCCTGGTTCGATCTTCCAGTTCGTGTTCATAGGGATCTTCGTTGTCTTACTTGTCTGCAATCCGAATTTGGTGATGAGCTCCTTTGTATATTTGGACTGGTTGATGAAAATCCCTTCAGGTGACTGCTTCACTTGCAATCCAAGGAAATAATTCATCTCGCCCATCATGGACATCTCGAACTTTTCCTTCATAAGATCGGAGAATTTCTTGCACAGCTCCTCCGACTTGGACCCGAAAATGATGTCATCGACATAAATTTGCACGACAAGTATATCTTCTCCAACTTTGATAGTGACCAGTGTTTTATCAACTGAACCTCGTTTGAACCCCGAGTCCAGAAGAAATCCACAAAGAGTGTCATACCATGCTCTTGGTGCTTGCTTTAGACCATAGATAGCTTTCTTCAGCTTGTACACTCTTCCATCTTCAGTCGCAAAACCAGGAGGCTGTTCAACATATACATCTTCTTTGATATCTCCATTGAGGAATGTACATTTCACATCCATCTGATATACTTTGAACTTGTGATGTGCGGCATAAGCTAGAAAGATCCGGATGGCTTCCAGCCTTGCAACTGGTGCAAAGGAATCTTCAAAGTCAATTCCTTCTTGTTGGCAGTATCCTTGAGCTACCAACCTTGCTTTATTCCTTACAATGAATCCAATGGCGTCTCTCTTGTTTTTGAAAATCCACTTTAATCCAATCACCTTGACACCATTTGGTCTTTCTACCAACTCCCATACACAGTTGCGTAGAAACTCATTCAATTCTTCTTGCATGGCTGTTGTCCAATGGACACAGTTGAGAGCTTCTCCAACATTCTTTGGTTCTGGAACATCAGCTACAAAGCAAGAAATCATGGCAACATCTCCAGCTTGCTCGAACTCTTCTAGAACTGCCAATTCCTCAGCATATTGGGCATAAGTGTTGGATTCTTCCTCGGTTGATTCTGGATTTGCAACTCTGCTCCGTGTGCGCACACCCTTGGTTGGATCTCCAATGATGTCGTCAGTGGAATGAACTTCATACCATCTTCGGTTGCGTCTTCCTTCTTCTTCCAACTGTGGCTATTCAGAAATCTGAGTTGGAGTCTTCAGAGCTGGTGATTGATCAGCTATTGAGTCTGGATCCTCAATATTTACAATAGTTTGAACTGAGCTCGGTTGGGCATCGGATGCTGATGCAGTTGGAGGGGCATCAGCTGAAGTTCCCCCTTGGGACGAGCTGAGGTCTTCGCATTCATCTTCAGAGGAGTATGGATCCTCATCTTCAGTTGCCCATATTAGAGGTTCAGCTCGGTTCTTTTCCCGAAGTGCTTGCGATCTGGTGAGAACTGGTAGAACAGCTGGATCCGCGTGTTGTTCCTTTACCTGTTCCCTGCACTCAAAGGTAGATTCATCAAAACTAACATGAGGTGTTATTTCCACAACACGAGAGCTGTTGTTGAAAACTCTATATGCCTTGATCCGAGCTGCATATCCAAGAAATGTGCCCTTCGAAGCTTTGGCATCAAAAGTTTTCAACTGAGTCTTCCCATTGTTGTGAATATAACACTTAGATCCAAAAACACGAAAATAAGAAATATCTGGCTTTCTGCGTCTCCACAGCTCGTAGGGCGTCTTTCCCAACCGCTTGGTGAGAAGAGATCGATTCTGTGTGTAGCATGATGTGTTGATCGCTTCAACCCAAAATCTCTTAGGCAGTGCTGAGCTCGCTAACATGGATGTGGCTGCATCCTTCAGAGTTCTATTTCTTCGCTCAGCTACGCCATTCTGTTGTGGAGTACGTGCGGCTGATGTCTGATGGGTTATGCCATTCTTTTCGCAATACTCAATGATGGTTTCATTTAGAAACTCTGTTCCACGATCTGATCGGATAGATATGATCTTCATCTCTTGTTGGTTCGATATCCGATCCATCAGCTTGGGCAGCTCATCTCGGGTTTCACTCTTGTGGTGCATGAAGATGGTCCACGTATATCTTGAGTAGTCATCAGTTACAACCAAAGTATATTCGTTTCCATTAATGCTTTTTGGTGTAACTGGCCCGAAGAGATCCATATGGATCAGCTGCAACACTCAGTCGGTTGAGGGAGTTGACTTCAATCGGAAGGAGGTTCTAGCGAGCTTTCCCAGCTGGCATGCACTGCAGATGTGTGTTGTTGAAAATACTCGGTTAGGTATGCCTCTTGCATGTTCTTGTCTGGCGAGTTGGTTCATCGTCTTGAAATTCAGATGGTTGAGCCTTTTGTGCCACAGCCAGCTCACATCCGAACTGCTCTTTGACAACAGGCAAGTGTCAGGGAGGCTGCTGTTCCAGTCAGCATAGTATACATTCCCTGTTGGAGATCGATTTCCCAACAATATCACCTACTTTGATCCGACATCTTTAACTTTGCAACCTTGTGCATCAAACTTGACAGAGAACCCATTATCACAGAATTGGCTGATGGAGAGCAGGTTATGCTTCAATCCATCAACATAAGAGACATTAGAAATTGAAACATGATGGGTTTCAAGGGTACCGTAACCTTTGGTATAACCTTTTGAGTTATCACCAAAAGTAACTGATGGACCTTCTTTCTCCACGAAACTTCCAAGCAAATCCTTCAGATTTGTCATGTGTTTCGAGCATCCACTATCCATCACCCACATTGTTGTAGACGCCTTCTTCTTCCTCAGCTGTTTCTCCTGTACCTGCAAGGAGAAACTCGCTTAGGTCCCCAATTTCAGTTGGGTCCTGGAGGGTTAGATCCAGTTCCCCTTGGAACTGTGCGTCGCTTTTCTCTGTACACTCGGATGGATTTATCATTCCAAATTACTTTTCCTTCATCATCAACTATAACAACACCTCGGTTATCCTTAGGCTTGTTGTTAGTAGTGATGTTCTGTTTCCTGGGAGGAGTTGGATTTCTCCCATGTTGGGCTTTAGGAGGTGAGGCTTTCCCCCTGTTTTGATGGCGATTCTTATCCTGTTGAGTTTGTCTGTGAGGTCGGACGCCATTGTGGAATCTTCTTGGCTGATTCTGATTCCATTGCCCTGGCTGTTGACGATAGCTGTTCATGCCCGGATGTTGATTCATGTTGTGGCATGAGTAACCATAGCTGTCGTAACTGTTCCACATAGGTTGACTCTGTTGAAACCTCTGGTTGTTGTGGTGATGGAACCGTTGTTGATTATGTCGGTTAAAGCTCGATCGGTTCTATTGGTTCCATCTCTGCTGTGGTTGGTTTGTTGGTCGGTTATCACGTCGGTTCTGAGCTTGGTTATGTTGTCGATTTTGAGCTCAGTTCTGATTGCGACTCCGACGTCTCCGGTTCCTCTATTGAGTCTTGGAACATTCCCCCTCGGTTGTAGACTTAACCGACTGTTTCATTGGTGCTCCATCTGCAGCTCCTTTGCCTTTCTCAGCCGCAGTTGTCTTTGTCGGTTGTGAGGGTGTTTGTTCAGTTGCAGACTCAACTGTGTTAGGTTTGGAGACCATGACTTCCTCAGCCTTGGTGAAAGTAGCTGGTGGAATTCCAGTGTCCTTTGCCACGTCGTATCCGAGTCCAGACACATCATCCGTTTGCCGTCTGTATCTGATGAGATTCTCGATGATCTCGGATGACTGATATAGCTTTGTCAGGTTGTCCTTCTCAGTTTGAAGATCCTTGAGAAGATCGGCTATATGCTCTGTCTGGGCATCTGATGTCTTCATCAGCTGGTCGATCTGAGCCTCTTTCTTGTTCAACTATTCGTTTTGTGCCTTGATCTGTTCCTTCAACTGTTCATCGGTTGAAGCCTCAGTTTGGTTGGCTGTACTCAGTTGACTTTTCAGCTGGTCAATTTCTTCAGCTTGTCTCTTGATCAGATCGTCCTTTTCGGTTATGGAATCTTCAAGCTTGGCGAACTGGGCTTGAAGACTCTTAAACTCAACCGACTGCTGATGTAGTTCCTCACTGAGTTCTTGAAAATCATTCCATGAGGGTTCCAACTCATCGCTCAGAGATTCCTGCAGGTTAGGAGAATTGGAAGATTTTAAGCGAGCAGGATTAGATTGTACCTCAATATCATCTTGGTCGGTTCCAAGTGCCATGAGGCATTGATCCGGACTGATGACTTTGTTGGTAGAGGTCAGATCATCCTCATCTTCAGTGTCTATGAAGATGTCCATATCGTCAGCTGCCTCTTCAGCTACCATGGCCTTATTCTTTGCAGTTTGCTTGGCCCTTAGTGCTTCTCTTTCCTTCTTTGAGAGGTCTGGGCAGTCAGCTTTGAAGTGTCCTTCCTTGCCGCATTCGAAGCAACCATTGGTGACTGGCTTCGAACTGTCTCGAGTTCGGTTTGATTTATAGAAACGTTTATATTTGCCGAACCGAGTATCCATATCGGCTAACTTCTTTGACAATGCTGCAATGTTCTGTTGCAGTTCCTCTCTGCTCGGCTCCTTTGCAGTCGTGTCAGCCGATCTGGTTGGCCTTGACGATCTCGACTTTGAGTAGTCAGCTCGGAGGGCCACTGACTTTGATGCTGAGCCGACATCCTCAATTCTATTTGTCTGACTTGAGGGCTGCGACCTCCTTCTGTTGACTTTATACTCATTTCCTTTCAAGATTGAGAACAATCTTTCAGTTCCCATTTCACCAAGGTTAGCTCGGCTCTCGTGGATATTTGTGAAAGTATCCCACTCGGCCGGTAGAGCTTGCAACACTTTGAGATTTATTTCTCTTAGAGTGTATTTTCCTTTCCGGATGGACTGGATTCTTCTGATGATGTCCATAAACCGGAGCTCTAGCTGATCGATAGTCTCATCAGGTCGCAGACTGAAATTATCGAAATCTTGACATGCATGCAAGAACTTGTTTTCCTTTGTCTCGTCGCTTCCTTCACTTAGCGAGGCCAGGATGTCCCACATCTCTTTTGCAGTCTCACACTCCTCTATCCATGGCAGATAATCTTGTCCAACCGTGGACATTATTGTGCTCTGAGCCCATATATCCAGCTGGCTCACTTTGGCCTCCTCCGGAGTGTAGTCTTCTGGCTGTTTCTCCACATACTCTACCACTGCATCTCCATCGTTGGGATTTGTGGGAGTGCGAAGTATTCTGTCTCGTATGACGATTGGTCCAGATGTGAGAACTTGTTTCATCCTATGATGCTTTGACAGAAGTATCTTCTTCATTCGAGTTCTCCATGATGTATAGTTGACAACAGAGAACGTGACTACGATCTTGTCCTTGACGTCCATCTGCACAAACAGGACAAAAATGCGAGCAAGAATGCACTAGCGTGAAAAGATCTGTTCAGTTGACCACTGAAGAAAAATTCTCGAATTCACACCTCGTGAAACAGAGTCAGCAGTCTTTTGAACCACTGCTCTGATACCACTTGATGGTCCCGATACGAGTTACTGGTGTATGGGGGGGGGAATACACCAGTTAGGATTTTTCAACTTTTGAAAAACTTAACACTTGAAATCAACTTCAACTGAGTAAAAGGACTCAGTTGGGATCTCACAGCTGAGTAAGCAACCTCAGCTGGAAGAGTGGTGCTGTGCGGAATGTGGTGGAAAATGTACACGTAAAAACAAACTCACGCTTTTATGCCCGGTTGGTCACAACCAAAACTGTTGATGTGAAAGTATGCAGATTGTATGCGGTTAGTTTGACAGTTGAGATATGCAAATAAAGACTGAACACAAATGAACACGACACACAAGATTTACGTGGTTCGGAGAGAACTCCTACGTCCACGGGGAGATGTGAGTCCACACACCTCAGTCCAAGTTCTTCTGGATAGTTCCACTCAGCTTACGCGGGCTGAGCAACCGTTACAGTTTAGTTTCCGGGCACTAAACAGCCTAAGTCAAGTTTACGGGTACTTGACGACCTGACTACTCAATTACAGGAAGAGTAATGTCCTAACACACTTTTTAGGGTGTGAGAATGGGTAGGATTTCTAACTACAGCTTGATCACGAATGAGAGCTGGATCTAAGGTTTGAACGAATAAACACTCAACCTAATATCAAAAACAGTTTCGATCTCTAGGAACCCTTAGCTACTAATGTTCTCTCAAATTGGAACTCTCAGCTGCTGATGCTCTTAAATGATGATTTTGCAGAATTGCTCTTTGCTTTGATTTCTCTCGTGAAAGCTCTTGAATTTTCGTCGTGTCTCTTCTATCTCTTTTCTCGAATGAGAGAATGCCTCTATTTATAGGCGGAGAGAATCAACTAGCCGTTGGAGGAGCAGTTGATCTCTGATCGGTTGAAAGCGATGGCTTGTCTCTCATCTCTGCAGACTTTCCCGATATGGCATCTGTGCTCTTATGCTTTCCATCTGAGACAGCCTTGTGTTGGGCCAGATGGGGTAATGACTGAACGGTCAAACCCTCATGTGACTTCCTTTTGAAATTCAAATCTTTGACAGTCAACTTCGGTTTGTCGGTTGAAAGTCTTGGCCTTCATCTGAGTGATCTTTAGCTGATGTTCCGATCTGTCGAGCTCTCAACTGACTTTGAACTTCAAACAGTTGAACTCCTTGTTCGGTTTCTATAACTGAGAATCTGAAACTGAACACTCAGTTGTCTTCCTTGTATTTACTCAGTTGGGTTTGAACCCTCAGATGATTTCCTTTTCATCTGATGTTCTCTTCCTTTCAACTGTTTCTCATCTGATGAACGCTCAGTTGGTTTCCTTCTCAACTGATGTTCTGAAGATTTTCCCTTGTTTGCATCTGAACAAATGAACTCTCAGTTGTCTTTCTTCACAACTGATGTTCTGTCTGAGTGACGCCTTGTTGCCATCTTCAGCTGGAGACCTGTAAAGATAAAATCTTAACTTTGCTCAAACAGTGAGCCTAAATACTAACATTAGGTTCTGGCAACATCTACTCGGTTGGGGTCAGCCGGTTTTGGAATTTATCAAAACTTATACTAATAAATTTCCCAACAGTTAGTATGATAGGTTAGTTGTTGAATTAATTGAGAATTAACTAACAACTTTGGAAAATCGAGTTCTTAGACCGATATAAATGATGTGAATTAGTTAAGTAATGGTATATGATGATGTTAATGCGTTAAGATGTTCATTACTAAGTAAGAAGATGATAGAAACTAATTTGATTTGAATTGAATTAGTAAAACTTCAAGAATCGAAGAAAGTAAGTAAGTACGTAAAAGAAGAAATAAGGAATCGAGACTTTATATGTTGATTGATTTGAGTTTGTAGTTGATTAATAATTAGGAATGAAGTTGATAAAGATTTCATATAGGTTATGAAATAGAAAATAGAAGTTGAATATTAAAATTGAATTGAAATTGAAATGAAATTTCTAAGTATAAATGATTGGTTGAAAAGACGAGAAGTAATCGTCGTAGTTTTAATCGAGGAACGAGAAAGTATTCACGTTAGATAATTATGAGACTTGACTGTAAATTGATGGAAATTTCATGCACATAAAGGTTGTATAGCATTGATCAAACCTAGGGAATTGTGCGTCGAGTTTTACGAGCGATTAGGGTTTCTCGGCAGTTTTGTGACCCTTCACGGAAACGGCCATAACTCTTAACTCGTTTAACGAAATTAAGATCCGTAAATTGGAAATTAAACTAGACATCCGTATCTTTCTTTTGACATAAGGCACATGCCCTGTTTCAAAGTATTCTGTTCTGCAGAGGCTCCATACTTACTGCCTTGTGCAGAAAATTTCCGAAACTCATTTTCTTAAGTTGAATTCTTTTCAACTTAATTCTTTAAGAACTTTTAAGTCGTTAAGAGTTATCAACTTCCGTTATTAACTAATCTAAATGTCGAGTAAGGAGCCGAGTTAGTTCTAAATGAGACGTGTTCGAGTCTCGTTTCTTCGTTAATCAAAAGAGATTAGTTAAAGTGCAAATGCCTAAAAGACTTAACCGAATTCGAATTGCTTTTTCTTTAATCGTCTCGACCGATTTACTAAAGCATGTTTAATTGCGATAGAAGGAGGAAGTCGCAAATAGAAGAAAGGACGGAAGACCAAAGACGGAAGCTTTAGTTGTTCTGTATATCGCCTAAGGTGGGCTTTTTCTATATATCAAATAAAATGAGCAATGCTCGAAAATGTTTACTTACTGCTTTGATAAGTGTGTTTTCAAATTGATTATCAGTGCATAAAAGAATTTGTTTTATGTGAGTTCTTTTGTGCCTTTCTGAGTTAGCCAAAGGGGGCTAACTAATCGATCGGGCTCTGAGTTAACCGGAAGGATTTTCCAGAGTTAGTGTACACGGTAGCCGGTGTGTGTGGTACTCTGTTGAGGGGTAGCCAGCCACGGTGAATAGAACGTGCGCGGAAGAAGTATACTCTTCCCCGGCGTTGAAACAGAAGCTGGGCAAGTTGAACGTAACAATAGTCAGAAAATGCTCGGCCGAGTGATTTATGAGAAAAGAAAATGTTTAGTAAGCACGGGCCTTTGATGAAAAACCTCGATGCGTTACTATTTGAGATGCCTGATTAATCTATACTCTTATGATATGTTTTCGGCACTGTGCCCACTAAGTATGTTTATACTTAGCTCTGCATGTATTTATAAATGTGCAGGTTGAGTGACGGAAGCGGCGGAGATTGAGTTGAGTTGTACATAGGAAAGAAGAACAATATTTCAGTCTACGTTATTCCGCTGCAAAACTATTTCATTTTGATTTATAACTTTTTGGTCTAAGTTTCGTACTTTAAACTTAGTCTACTCTGATAACAAACTTCATCGAGTGATCCTTCGAGATCGACTCGCTTTTGTTAATGAAATCGGTTTATAGATATCATCTTGTTTAATATTATTAGTTAAGGCATCTATTCAGTTAGTTATTCCTCCTTCTTCCCCGCTTCTTTAATCCAACCCTTAGTCGCACTCCAACTTTACCGTCCTTCAAGATTTGGGGCTGTGAGAGTGAGAGCCTTACTCCCATTTCAAATGGGATGGGATTTGGTCCTCCAGTATGCCATTTTGGCCTGCTTCTTTTCTTTCTCTTCATTTCTTATTTATGCTCTTTCGTTTCCTTTTTTTCTTTCCTTTTCTTCATATTTATTTTCTTTTGTTTCTGTCGTTTTCCTTTCTTCTTTTTCGTTTCTTTTTTTGAAAAAGTTATTGTTTCTTTTTCTTTCTTTCTCTTCATTTCTTATTTATTCTCTTTCGTTTCCTTTTTTTTCCTTTTCTTCATATTTATTTTCTTTTGTTTCTGTCTTTTTCGTTTCTTTTTTTGAAAAAAGTTATTGTTTCTTTTTCTTTCTTTCTTTTCTCTTTCTTCTCATCGTCTTTACTTTTCTTTTCTTTATTTGAAAACAAATAATGTAAATTAATATTTTAGAAATGTTACTTTTATTATGAAATTTATTATTTTTATTCATGATGTATTGTACTTTTATTTATTTGATTAATTTTTTAAATTGAAAATTAGTTATTGCACAAATAAACATTTGTCGTGGTTGAAAAATATAAATCGTTCAAAGTAATGATTCACGTGATGAAAAATAATTATTGATATAAAGAAAGGTAATGAATCACAATCATTACATTTCTTAACGACAATATTTACTTTTTATTCACGACGACTTGTACTCTTAGTTATTCGGTCAAGTAATTATTGTCGTCTAGAAAAGTAATTATTGATATGAAGAAAGGTAATGTTTTACAATTATTACTTTTATCAACGACAATGTTTACTTTTATTCACGACAAATTGTACTTTTACTTATTTGGCCAAGTAATTATTGTTGTAAGAAAAAAGTAACTATTGATATGAATAAATGTAATGTTTCACAAATATTATTTTTCTTAACGACAATATTTACTTTTATTTACGACAACTTGTACTTTTAGTTATTTGGTAAAGTAATTATTGTCGTTAAGAAAAGTAACTATTGATATAAAGAAAGGTAATGTTTCACAATCATTACTTTTTTTCACGACTATATTAACTTTTATTCACGACAACGTATACTTTTAATTATTTGGTAAAGTAATTATTGTCGTGATTAAAAGTAATCATTGACATGAATAAAGGTAATGTTTAAAAAAATACTATTATTTTTTCTTCACGACAATGTTTACTTTTATTCACAATAACTTGTATTTTTAATAATTCGCTCAATTAATTATTATCGTAATAAAAAGTAATCATTGATGTGAACAAAAGTAATGTTTCAAAAATATTACTTGTCTAACGTAAATAATTTAAAAAAATAAAAATTAAAAAAATAAATAAAATGAATAATAGGACACATTATAATCAAAGAAAAATTAAGAAAAATGTAAAAGATAATATGAAAATTACTTTTTCAACGACAATAATTACTTTAACGGTTGACTAAAAGTAGAACTTGTCGTGCAACATTGCATTTCTTAATGATAATAATTGATGCTTGATTATGTTTAATTCTTTCTCTTAGTATTAAAAAATCCCTAATTAGGGTATAATAAATCTCAATTAGAGTATATTAAATCCTAATTAAGGTATAATAAATAATTTTAAAAAATAATATGAATAAGTGGTAGGAAACAACATAATGAAAAAGAAAAATTAAAGAAAGAAACTAAAAATAAAAAATACAAAAAAGAAAAAAAAACTAAAAATCAATAAGGCATTACAAAGTAAAAGACGAAAGCCATAAATAAATAAGTTTACATATAAATGTTCAAAAGAAGCAGCAACGTAGTTGGCTTCTTACTTCAACATAGAGTGCGTCTGATGCGGAGGTCGCGTGTTCGAATCCAGCAAGGAGCATGAAGCATCTTTTTTTTTTATTTGAGCACAGGTCAGTGGGTCAAAACCCGACCCGTCTGACCCGGTTGTATACTATAAACCTGTTTCACCAAAACAAACCCCTTTTTAAAATAGTTCCACAATTTATGGAAACAATATATTTTAATTAATTATAAACCAATAAAAATTAATGCAATGAAGGGATAAAAAGATTAAAATAAAGATCAAAATGAGATTTCAACTATTCTGAAATGTTGATGTAGTATGTAATAAGGGTTAAATCCACTGAGTATTCAACTTTTGAAAGTATTTCTAAGAAAGGAAATGGTGTATACATAGGGAAAGCCGTGTGCAATGAAAAATGCAAGCACGGCTTGGGGAGAGGTTTTTCTTTTTTTAATAAACGTAACAAAATAACAAAGAAATTATCTACTCCATACCAATAAAAATTAATGCAACCTAATTGACTAGACAATCCAGTCGATCAAAAAGTCTTCTATAAAACACTTTGTGTAATATCCTGATCTCTTATAAGTTTTTAAGTTCGTCGTAATTGAACTTATGTGCCTTAATTGTGTGCCCTTGTGTGATAAAAATTTCTGAGAAAAGAAATTTTCTAGCGAAATTACTAAATTGCCCTTGAATGCCTTTACGTGGTTTTTATCGTTTTGGTTATCCAAATTGATTGTGTGTTGAATTGATTGAGCATTATTATATGAGTTTGAGTTTGAGTTTGAGTGTGAATTTTGGAAAATTTTGAGAAGTTTTGTTTTTGGATGAATAGTAACTTTTTTCGAGTTTTCACTATTTATCGAACTTTTTCAAATTTCATCTAATTATTGTCTTTTGAGTTTAGAAATGATTCTAGAAGCTTTTAGGTAGGTTTGAGAGCCGTCAGAGATCGTCTGAGAGAAAATTCAGTTGAAGGTCCAGAAAATCCTAATATGAATAGTGAATTCCAATTTTTTCTTCGTTTCTCAGAATTTCATTTTGAAAGTTTGATTTCTGAATTTCTTGATTTATTTGGTGAAGTTTGGGACGAAGTAGAGAGTTTTCCGACATCGAGAAAGAGTCGTGGCGAGTTTTAAATCGTTTGAGAGGTTAATGAGAAATTAGGGTTAAATTGCACCGGATAACTTTTTCTTCCGGCGAAATTTATATTGCGTTTTTGACTACCGGGTGAAACTAAAACTAAATTAAATCTTAATCTACTCTCATTTCTTTCCATTCTTTCTCACGCTCTCTCTCTCTTAAATCATTCTCTCCAATTCTCTCTCTACTCTCTCTCTCCCTCTCGGTAAACACACACACACACACACACACGCACACACACACACACAAGAAAACTCCATTGTTGAGCATTCTTCAAGCTCCAAGAATGGTGATAGCTTAGCCCCCGATCATCCATCGACTACTCTAATAAGGTATTTGTAATCCTCTCGTCATCAATTCAAGACTAGGATTCATCCATTTCTTTTCCTCTTGAAAATTGGCAGCTTTTGTGTGAGGATGGAGATCGACTTTTAGAGTGTTTAAAGCTTTGAGTTTCATGGATTGAAGCTCCTTTGATCGATGAAGCCTTCGAGTCTTCGTAAGTTCTTTGACTCTTGTTTGATTCTAGTGATTAGAACTCAAGAAATTCCCTCTTTTCTTACCTCTTTTGTTCGATCAAAATGATTCCTTGAGCAAGGAAATTGAAGCCTCTCCTCTAAGCTTTGATCTTTGATCTTTTGAGTGATTTTAATGCAAGGAAATAGAAGTTAGAAATTGATTTCTTCCTCTCCTAAATACTGCCGAAAATGAAGCCATGAACTAGAGTTTTGATTTTTGAATTTTTGGTGTGATATTCATGATCCTAGTATGTATATATGTGAAGATTTGAAAAGAAAAATTGTGATATACATGTATATGTGAAAGTGCTGAAAAGTTTGTGTATGTTTTAGTGTTTCTATGTTGATGTTCTTGGTTGAAATTGATGATAGATTTGTGTTTTAGAATATGATCTAAGAGTTTCTATGTATTGGATTCAATGAGAAAGTGTAATACCCCAGATTTTCCTCTGTCGCTAAAAATAAAATTTTATAAGAAATTAAGGCTTTGCACGCCTAAGTTCCCGATTTTCAATTCTAAGACCAACGGTCAAATCCGTTTCAGAAAATAAATTCCAGAAGTCAGAGGAACTACTACTGTATTAGGGTTTTCGCGGACGATAAAATTTAAATTCTAGAACTCAGATCGGTAAACCGTCTGATTTTTACATTCACGAAATTGCGATACAAGTTCGCCCGAGAAAGTTCGTTTTTATTATTTTCCGGACAAAATTCGGACTGTGATGTTCCGAATTTTTATTTAATTTTAAAGTTTAAAATATACTTTTTAAGTATATTATATTTATCGGATTTAATGGTCGAATCGGAATTCGACGATAACGAGCCAAATACGTATTTTTATTGCTCGATTTTTATAACGTCGTAACGAGTCGGAAAACGTGGTATTTGGAGGATTTATTTTCTCCATGACCGACTTATATATAGATGTACATTAGGATGTTAGACTTTTATATAGTATAACTTTATGACTCATCCTACTCTACATGTATTTTAAATATTATTAATGGACACCTATGTTAGTTACTATTCCATTGAACTAACTAATAACTCTTCCTTTCCCTCTTCTCACTCATGTGACACACACATACATACACATTCTCAATTTCTTTTTCATTCTCCATTAGAGAACAAGTTCTACAAGGAAATTTTCTTCACAAGATCATCATCCATCCATCTAAATTCATTTCTATCTTCATATAAATTCAAGGTAATCCTCTCCTCTTTCATTCTATCCAAGTAAAATTTTAATCCTTTAATTTTCATGTTGACCGAAAATTATGGATTATTAGTAGGATGATTTAATTCTTAATTTGTTTGGATAATTGAGCTAGGGAGTGGTTTAATTGATGAATTGTGCAAAAAAGGAATCAATTTCCCTAATTTCTAATGATAAACCGATTTATGGGTTAGGGTTTGAGGCATTGAAATTCAATTAATGTTGTTGTAGGGTTAATCAATGGTTAATTCATGTTGTAGTGTGCTTAGGAAGGGATATATGGATCGAACAAAGGAAGAAAATCATCTCTCCTAATTATATTTTGTTGACCGAAATTATGAGGATTTAGGGGTTTAATGTAGGTTGTTTCTAATGATGATATAATGTTGGATTAAGGTCTCTTATGATGCCAAATGATGATATGAATTTATTGGATTTATTCTAAAAATAATAAGGAAATCATAAGAGGCAAAAGTTCTTTGATAAATAGAGTTTGGGTAATGAATTGAGATTATGATATACGTATTAATGAATCCTATCATTAGGAGAACTAATTTGTAGTTGGCGACGTGTTAATTCGAGTTATGGAATGATAGGTTTTAATTGAAATCGAGAAGTTGGAATTTGATTTAAGAGCTTGAATTGGTTTAGTAATTGATAGTTCCAACGATGAGGTTTTGATCGTCGTATTTTGTAACCGAGAATTGAAAAGGAGATCACCACGTATGGAAATACGTGTTGACTGCCATGAGACAATAATTTCGTGTGAAAAACAGGGGATTAACACAAAACGAACCTAGGAAGTCGTGCGCCGAGTTATCGAGCCCTAGGGTATAACTTAGAACTAAGTTTCATCCTTTGAACTTAGTCCCTTTTAAGAATAGCTATGTCGAGTGATCCTCCGTGATTTACTCTTTCTTTCATTGAATAAAGTAGGTTCTCTCATTATGTAAATCCTTTCGGTTTAAGTTGTTATTACTTTAAACATAGTTTTCTCTGAATACAGTTTGACGAGCGATCCTTCAAGATCGACTCTCTTTTATTCAAGATCATCATAATTAGTGTTAAGTTAATGTGTTTTATTCAATTGTTCCCCTTCTTTTCCGTTTCTTTAATCCAATCCCTAGTCGCACCCCGGCTTTGCCGTCCCTCGGGAGTTGGGGCTGTAACAGAATGGTATCAGAGCATTCGTTCCTGCTCTAACCTTGGGTTATTTTTCTAGTGATACCACAGAGTAATAACAGAGCAATCGTTCCTGCTTTGTATACGAATTTCATTCAAGTAGTAAGATAGAGTATTTGTATATACTCTATACCTGAGTTTTCTGTTGAGAAGGTAAAGTTTAGTTTGTATCACTAAACTTAAGATTGTGGTAAACAACTCAACCTCCTGCTACATCGACTCAACCAAAGCAGAAAAGAAAGGTATTAAAGGTGTTTTTACTTTTAAAGTTTGAAGTATTAGATATACTTTTGTTGAGAGAACCATGTTTGCCAAATATGAACTTTATTAAAGTATCAGAGATATACTTTGTGGAAATATGTGAGTTATAATTTCTTTGATTCAAATGTTTTGTTGATATGAGAACTTAGACTGTTGCTCTAAGACTCCCTGAGAACATAGACGTTTTAAGAAGCGTTGATTCCAAATGATTTCGAAAGGAGATCGTGAAACGAGAAGGACTATTATAGACGAATGTCACGTGCGTGGAGTGACATGAGCAAAGACTCGGCGGAGTCAAACGTTTTTTTATAATTAAGAGCCGATGAGAATTTCCTTCGAGGAAATAGTATAAGTAATGATAAGGTAATTTAATTCCGTATTAAGTGAACTAAAGAAACGATTTGACGTTTGAGAAGCGTTGGCTTCGAAACTAGAAAGATACGATCGAGACGAAGAGGACAGAATAAAGGGAATCAAAGAGAATGAAGAAACAAGTGTTACTTCCATACAAGTAACACGAATGAAGTCGTCTTTTGATGGGACTTCGCTCCGTTATAACTCCAAGAGGAGATCCGTTTTATTATTAAGAATCGAGTACGAAAATTTTAGCTAATTTCCAACGATCGCTCGATTCCGACGACGACTAGAACTTGTGTTCTAAAAAGTTATTCCTTAGTTATTATTCTACTTTCTTTTGGAATTTATTCCATACTTCGTAATTGAACGAAGAATACGACAAATACGAGCATTATGTGATGAGAACGACAAGTCTTTTATAAACGAATGTCACTTAAGTATAAGTGACATGAACAAGTCCCTTTGGAGTTGACTTGTTTTAATATTGAAGAACCGTTAAGAGTTTCTCTTCAAGAAAGCTAATAAGTCTAAGCTAAGACGATTAAGTGTACGTTAACACGATAAAGATAAGTTGAGATGGTTAAGATAAGCTAAGAACCGTTAAGAGTTTGTTTGCAACTTGAGGAAATTGCTAAATGATTAAGATAAGTTAATTCCTTATTGAATGGGTGAGTGCTCAAGGCACGGAATTGACGAAAATTTTTGATTTCTTCAAGTTTCAAAATGCCGCCAAGAATTGTGAATAACAGAGAAAGAGGACGCGGTAGGCCTGGAGGACCGGGAAGAGGTCATAGACAACATGATAGGGAGAAAGATCAAGGACGTCAGGAAAACCCTCCACCTCCACCACCACTACATCGTGACATAGAGCATCTATTCCTCAAGAGAAATCCACCTGTCTTAAATGGATCAGGAAACCCGAGCGATGCTGAGCTTTGGGTAAGAGCTATAGAGAAAATTTTTAAACTTCTCAAATGTACGGATGAGGAGCGTCTCTCATGTGATACGTTTCAACTCAACGGACTAGCTGATGGCTGGTGGGAAGCTAGACAGAAGGTCATTCCGACAGAGCATCTGGCTCAGTTTACTTGGGAGGAGTTTAAGGAAGCATTTTACGACAAGTACATCCCTAAGACCTATAGAGCAAAGAAGGAAGCAGAGTTCTACAGTCTGAAACAAGGAAAGATGACAGTGACTGAATACGATGCAACCTTTTGTTAATTGTTAAGGTATGCACCCGATCAGGTAGATACCAACGAAAAGATGGCAAAGAAGTTTCGTGGGGGACTTAGGCATGAATTAGGAGTGGCACTAGCCAGCCATGGAGGACTCAGCTATACAGACATACTAAGACGAGCCTTAGAAATGGAGGCAGTTGTGCCAGATGAACGAGAGATTGTAGTGCCTATATCAGCACTAACCCAGACTCCAACTCCAGACCATTCCAACAACCATAGCTGCAACCATAAAGGTAAAAGGAAAAGAGAAGGAGAAAACCAGGGTGAAAAGCAGCGTGGCCTGCAGCAGCCAAATCTAAATAAACTACAACGACAGTGGCAGGGACAACAGGCAGACAATGACCAAGAACGAATCACTGTTCCTACCTGCCCTAAGTGTAACAAAATGCACTTTGGTAACTGTTTGGCGAACTTCGACGGTTGTTATAACTGTGGTCAACAGGGACACGCGAGTAGAAATTGTCCGAAACCGTTGCTAACCTTGAGAGCTATGCAAGCTCAGCCACAGCCGCAACAACAACAACTACCATAGCAACGAGAGCAGAATGCACGGGCATTTGTGAATGGGCCAGAAGCACAGGACAAGGGTAAGGGTCACTAGGCAAATAGTTGGCTTAATTCAGACTAGTAGTATTTTTGTATAAGTCCTCGTTAGAGGCAAAACAGTACTCGTTCGATGTATATGTATATATATGACCCCGCGAGTGGGCTCTGACTTCTTAAAGATATTTCCTCTAAATCGTAGGCTTAAAGTAATGTTAATGAAACATTTGATATAATCCATAGGATGGAAAAATTATGATTGTGGTATCAATTACCATTCAGGAAGGGTTAACGTCATAGCAGATACGACGAGTCGCAATACTTTGATCAAGTTCAGATGTCTCTTTATCGAGGAAGAAGCACTTATACGAGAATTCGAGACGATAGATTTAGAGGTGCTCGATACACCTAAAATCGATAACCAGCCGAATAGTAGCACTCATAGCTACACCAAGCTTACGAAAGATAATCATAAGTGCCCAGAGAAAGGACGAGTTGATCGAGAAGCTACGATTAAGGGTAAGAACAGATAAACCTGACGATTATTCCAAAGCACCAGATAATGCGATCGTATTTAAGATAGACTTTGTATTCTGACAGACGACGAATTGAAGAACGATATCATGAGTGAGACTCACGATATGCCATAAACCGCTTACCCAGGAAGTACGAAGATGTATCAAGATTGAAGAAAGAAACTATGGTGGAACGGATCAAAACGAGATGTTGTCTCGTTTATAGAACGATAGTATTAGATCGAAGTGCGAAATGGAAGAATATTTTGCCATTGATCGAATTGCCTATAACGATAGTTATCAGGCTACAATAAGTACTGCGCCTTATGAAGCCTTGTATAAGGAGAAGTTTAAAGAAGATGAAAGTCTTACGTTTACGCGCCGATCAGAACTTAATTCGAAAAGGAGATAAAGTTTTCTTTAAGATTTCTCCGTTAAAAGAATCATTTGATTCACGTTGAGTATAAGCTTAAATGAAGCTTATTATGAGTATCAGATATCTTGGGAAAGATGAATTTGAAATGACGTATAGATTGGCCGTGTTGCCAAGTCTATGAAATAATAATATATTTGCGTACCTCGTATGAGAAAGTACGTGTTCGATTCTAAACGCGTGATTCATCAGCAAGACATAGTTCTTGATTAAGACATGAGTTATAATGAAAGACCGAGATCGATCCAGAATCGAAAAATGCGAAAGTTAAGAAATAAGTCGACACGATTAGTAAAATGTTCTGGAATTACCACGGGCAAGAGGAAGCTACGTGGGAGCTTTTTGCGAAGGAGGTAAGCAAATTTCGGGACGAAATTTTTCGCTAGAGGGGTGGAATGTAATACCCCAGATTTTTCTCTGTCGCTAAAAATAAAATATTATAAGAAATTAAGGCTTTGCAAGCCTAAGTTCCCGATTTTCAATTCTAAGACGAACGGTGAAATCCGTTTCAGAAAATAAATTCCAGAAGTCAGAGGAACGACTACTGTATTAGGGTTTTCGCGGACGATAAAATTTAAATTCTAGAACTCAGATCGGGAAACCGTCTAATTTTTACATTCACGAAATTGAGATACGAGTTCGCCTGAGAAAGTTCGTTTTTATTATTTTCCGGAAAAAATTCGGACTGTGATGTTCCGAATTTTTATTTAATTTTAAAGTTTAAAATATACTTTTTATGTATATTATATTTATCGGATTTAATGGTCGAATCGGAATTCGACGATAACGAGCCGAATACGTATTTTTATTGCTCGATTTTTATAACGTCGTAACGAGCCGGAAAACGCGGTATTTGGAGGATTTATTTTCTCCATGACCGACTTATATATACATGTACATTAGGATGTTAGATTTTTATATAGTATAACTTTATGACTCATCCTACTCTACATGTATTTTAAAATATTATTAATGGACACCTATGTTAGTTACTATTCCATTAAACTAACTAATAACTCTCCCTTTCCCTCTCCTCACTCACGTGACACACACATACATACACATTCTCAATTTCTTTTTCATTCTCCATTAGAGAACAAGTTCTACAAGGAAATTTTCTTCACAATATCATCATCCATCCATCTAAATTCATTTCTATCTTCATATAAATTCAAGGTAATCCTCTCCTCTTTCATTCTATCCAAGTAAAATTTTAATCCTTTAATTTTCATGTTGACCGAAAATTATGGATTATTAGTAGGATGATTTAATTCTTAATTTTTTTGGATAATTGAGCTAGGAAGTGGTTTAATTGATGAATTATGCAAAGAAAGAATCAATTTCCCTAATTTCTAATGATGAACCGATTTAGGGGTTAGGGTTTGAGGCATTGAAATTCAATTAATGTTGTTGTAGGGTTAATCAATGGTTAATTCATGTTGTAGTGAGCTTAGGAAGGGATTTATAGATCGAATTAAGGAAGAAAATCATCTCTCCTAATTATATTTTGTTGACCGAAATTATGAGGATTTAGGGGTTTAATGTAGGTTGTTTCTAATGATGATATAATGTTGGATTATGGTCTCTTATGATGCCAAATGATGATATGAATTTATTGCATTTATTCTAAAAATAAGAAGGAAATTATAAGAGGCAAAAGTTCTTTGATAAATAGAGTTTGGGTAATGAATTGAGATTATGATATACGTATTAATGAATCCTATCATTAGGAGAACGAATTTGTAGTTGGCGACGTGTTAATTCGAGTTATGGAATGATAGGTATTAATTGAAATCAAGAAGTTGGAATTTGATTTAAGAGCTTGAATTGGTTTAGTAATTGATAGTTCGAACGATGAGGTTTTGATCGTCGTATTTTGTAACCGAGAATTGAAAAGGAGATCACCACGTATGGAAATACGTGTTGACTGCCATGAGACAATAATTTCGTGTGAAAAACAGGGGATTAACACAAAACGAACCTAGGAAGTCGTGCGCCGAGTTATCGAGCCCTAGGGTTAAACTGGGACTGTTTTGCGACGTTTCACGGAAACTGTCACATCTCCTAGCTCGTTTAACGAAATCGAGATCCGTAAATTGGAGAGTAAACTAGACATCCGTGGCTTTCTTTTGGTACTAGGCACTTCCCCTATTTCGAAATCCCCTGTTCTGCGTGAAGGTTACTGACCTGTACAGTGAATTTCCAAAACTCATTTTCACAAGTTGAATTCTTTTCAACTTAACTCCTTAAGACATTTTAAGTCGTTATGAGTTATCGACTACCATTATTAACCGACCTCAGTGTCGAGTAAGAAACCGAGCAAGTGCTAAACGAGATGTGTTCGAGTCTCATTCTCGTTTAATTAAAGAAGTTAGTTTAACGTGCAAATGCCTAAGAGCCTAAAAGACTTAACCGTTTCCGATTCTCTGTTTCTTTTAACGTCTCAACCGATTATTAAAATGTGTTTGTTTGCATTCGAACAAGGAGGACGTTGAGGTTAGAAGAAATGACGGGAGATCAGAGACGAAAGCACGAGTAATAGCTCTGTAAACGAACGAGGTGGGCTTTTCGAAAGTGTATCAATTATTGCCTTATTTATATGCGAGCGTTGCTCGAAGGTGTTTACGTTTTGCTTTAATAAATGAGTATTAAAGTATTTATATGCGAGCATTGCTCGAAAGTGGTTACGTATTGCTTTAATAAGTGAGTATTAAAGATCTATCAGTGCTTAAATGATTTGTTTATGTAAATTCTATTATGTCTCTCTGAGTTAGCCCTCAGGTGCTAACCAGAGTATTGGATTCTGAGATAGCCCTCAGGTTGCTATCAAGATAATTCCAACTAAACGATCAGATTCTGAGATAGCCCACAGGTACTATCCAGAGGGACAATTTCTGAGTTAGCCCACTGGTGCTTTCCGGACGATCGGATGTGAGTAAAAAACCTACAGTGTGTCATACAGAAATTAAGTTTATAATAGTAAGAGTCTTATACGAATGTTTATGAAAAGATGTTTGATTATTTAATAATAAAAACTCTTGTGAGTTGTTTTCGGTATTGTGCCCACTAAGTACTTTTGTACTTAGCCCTGCATGTTTTTTTTCTTTGAATGTGCAGGTTGAGTGACGAAGGCGGAGGAGGTTGAGTAAAGGTCTTTTCTCAGGAAAGAAGTTTAGTTGAGCCTCGATTTCACATTCAATATGTGATATCATTTCTACATTTTCCGCTGCCAATTCTGTAAACTAGTTTCAGTTAAAGTATCACTTAGAACTAAGTTTCATCCTTTGAACTTAGTCCCTTTTAAGAATAGCTATGTCGAGTGATCCTCCGTGATTTACTCTTTCTTTCATTAAATAAAGTAGGTTCTCTCATTATGTAAATCCTTTCGGTTTAAGTTGTTATTACTTTAAACCTAGTTTTCTCTGAATACAGTTTGACGAGCGATCCTTCAAGATCGACTCTCTTTTATTCAAGATCATCGTAATTAGTGTTAAGTTAATGCTTTTTATTCAATTGTTCCCCTTGTTTTCCGTTTCTTTAATCCAATCCCTAGTCGTACCTCGGCTTTGCCGTCCCTCAAGAGTTGGGGCTGTAACAGAAAGATGATGAAGAATATATGTATGTGTGTAACAAAATTTTTGATGAAAATTTAGAGATTTGTATGTTGAGGTTCTTAGTTCGATTTGATGATGGAAGATGAGATTAATGATAATAAGAACAAAAACTGAAGAAAGGAAATTATTTGTTATTTTTTTTAAAAGAAACCGATATATATATATATATATATATATATATCTGTGAAGAAAATTGTATTTTGTGATGATTTTGATGATATAAGTATAGATGATAAGTTAATTTGATGATTTAAAGAAGATGAAATAAGAGAAATTAGAAGAATGAATTTTGATGGATTTTTCCTTGAAAATTTTGAACTAAATTGGTAGATGAAGTTGATGATTCTTGATGTTTCATGTTAGTTTTGATTAATATGATGACTTGATGATGAAGATGAAGTTAAAATAACTATAGTGGCTTTTCAAAATTCTTGAATCCGAGTTATTACGTAAAAGTTATCGAGTAATGAAATTTGTTTAATGAAAAATCAAGTTAAACTAAGAAACGAGCAATTTTGTAAAGAAAAATGAAAAATGAGAAAAATTAATCGAGTTAATAAGTAATTAGAATCGTTTTACCGAGTTCGGTAATTTTTTGAGTAATGATACGTTTTACGAGAAAATGACGTAGACTTTATTTTGAATACTCTTTATTAAGAATTTCGAAATTTAAATCCGATTTCGTATTTGAAATCCTTGATTTATTTTAAGAAAGATGAAATTAAATTCATTTAAATTTAATAACTTCTATTTTTAAGTTATAAACATAGTAGAGTCGAGGCAGCATGAGTTATAACCAAGTCTTGAATGAGTTTTCGAGTGAATATTCGTGATTAAGTATATTAACATGATTTTCTAGAATTTTTCTGGAATATTTTATTTTATTTGGAATTTTTCTTTTTCCATCTATTAATCAAAGTCGATCATTTACCTATTTGTGAATGTTCGATTCTTGATCTACAAGTTTGTTTGTGAATGATTTGTGATGTTAGAACCCGAGAATTAATCTCGTAATTTCTGAGTTCGTTTAACTCGAGAAATCGAGAAAAACGAGACGTGTGATGTGAATAATGTTTTCTGATATTTTTGGATTATTTAATTATTAAAAATATTTGGATATTATTGAGTCAAGTGTCTAAGTCTAAGAGTCTGTTGGTTTAGTAATTAGATAGAACTGAGAAACCGAGAAAGATCGAGTTAGATAAGTCGAGATAAGTTAAGAAACCTAAGTCAAGTAGAAGTCTTTCAGCCAAGCGTTTAGTTCGTTACGTTTCGAATAAATAGTCTCGCCCTCATAAGATGTTATTCTTGAAGGAACAAGCGGGACCGAGAAGTAAAAGCAAGAGAAGACAGCAGCTAACCGACAAACCCTTCAGCAGTCAGGTAGGCTTTTTAATTGAAAACAAAGTGATGAATGTGATTATTATTATCATACTATGTGAGTTTGAAATTAATTGACTTGCCATTTTATCTGAGTTTTGGTATGTTTAATCATCTACTTGAGTTATTATTATCGTATGTGAGACAGGAACGCACGTGTTCTTATTAATTATTTGACATGATTGTGAGCCTTACTTCAATTAGGCCGGTCACAGTATTTGAGAAGGAGCCCTACTTCTCGACACATGAGAACTATGTGGTGGATTGATTCATACCTGCTAATCAAATTATATATATGTTGATTGCGTAGTCATTTCAAGAAAAGAAAATGATTTTGCATACACAAGTTAAATGTTTTAAACTGTACTAACACTTGTGTTGCATTGGCAAGGCAAGTTCAATTATATAGCTCTATCGAGCAAAGTTTAAATTATTTTGGCATGTGTTCACTGAGTACGAAGTACTCAGCCCTGCATGTATTTCTAAACGTGCTGGTTAGCATGGATGATGGTGGCGGAAGATGCTCGGCGGTGTGTTGTGTGTTTGGAGTCGAGTCTTCTTTTGGTTTAAGCTTGCAATTGCATATCTATGTAATTGTCGGACTTGAAACGTTATTCCGCTGCATGATAAACAAACTTGTTTATTTGTTTTAATTATAATACTTAACGTTGTGTTGATGAAAATTAGCCTAACGCTCGAAACTATTTCCGTACTTCCTTTTTATTCTACTTGACTTGGATTATAATGCTTCAATTGCTTTCGACACTTGAATTATTTATTAATGTTCGTTTGTTTGAGATTAGAATTGAAAGCGTGTTCTATTTGTTATCGCTTTTAATCCCTTGTTCCCGAGCATGTTCCCTAGTCGAGTTATGTTTCATATTTCAGGTTTCACCTCACTGCCCAATGGATGTTAGTCATTTTCACACAACCTGAAAACGGGCTGTGAGATAGTGGTATCAGAGCAGACGAGCTGCTCTTAAGCTTAAACTTTCTTGTGAGTCGAGTCTAGATAATTCACTAGACTTGTTTGAGTCAGTAACACACCGAGCATTCTCCATCTCATCCGGCAACCAAGTACGAATATTTTCAAAGATTTTATAAGTTTGAAATTTAATTTGAGTTATTCAGTTTGCTATTTGCGCGTGTCTAGAGATAAAAGCTTGGTAAGTATCTTGAATAACTAGATTGCTTTAGAAAGCCTTCTATAATTCTGTGTTTTTATGTGGAAATCGAAAAGGATGGAACGTTTGTGCAAACGTTTTCGTGAAATGGAGTTGCCAAGTACCATGAGCAATAAAACTTCTTTGGGAAGCAAAAACGAGTATGTGGAGTTGGGAAATTCAAATGTGATTGATTAACTATTTAAGTGTGTTTAACCCATTTAAACTCGTATATGATGGATGATGAGGGCAACCGAGCTATGATGCAGGAATATCTGCATATTAGGAAGTCGTATTACGAGACGATCGCTAAACTTTTAGTACGTTACCGTAAGATTTGGGAGACAGTGAAGTATCTCGATGTTAGTGCACTTGACGAAATGATTCATCTGATGCAGGCTCTTTCTCGAGAGTGGCGCGACTGGGCAGCATCGCTAGTACCAAGGTTCATTGGGCGCCAGTACCTAGGTGTCTATCTTTACGAAAACTGCAATGCGTTCATCTCTACTATATCAGGTCAGTTCATTGAGTACGATGCTCCGCCTCCCGAACCGTTTGACCTTGTTCTTCCAGCTGAGCTGAACGGCTTTGTACTTGAGCCTCATCCTCAGCCTTAGCCTCAGCCTCAGTCTCCTCTTCCAAACGGACAAGTCTTCTCTCCGCCTCACCCTGAGCCGAGAGCCTCTTTTCAGTACCACCCGTACTCGGGAAACGTACTCCCTATCAACTCTTTCGACCCCTTTGCCTCGTCTAGCTCATCAGCGACTCAACCAATAGGTTCATACGACTCTTTTAGAGTTTTACCTCCTTCGCACGACCAGCTAGAGGAATTCATGCGCCAAGATCGCACTCCCTCTCCAGTACAGCCCGAAGCCGAGTCTTCTAGGCCGACGTGTACCGGTGATAGCGACGATGATGAGTTCTTTGAGAACCCTGCAGCCGATGCCACAGTGGGCAACGGTTACCTCCAGGCTTTGCCGAGCGACCACTTCTTCGTTCCGTACCCGTCTTTCCAGACCCCGGCAGTTAGGCCCGACTACGGACGTTAGCTAGAGCTTGATGGTGTAGATGACGTGTCAGCGTACTCTCATCGCGTGAGCAGTCTTGAGAGTCCCCAGTGGAACAAGTCTGAGTTGAAGGATGTCAACGCCCACTTTGAGGACGAGCAGACTGGAGACATGACCGACGTGTGGAAAGTTCCCGGACACACCTACGACAACTTTCTAGAGTCTTTGGTGGCAGCAGAGGGTCAGCGTGGCGAGGAGGATCTAGAGGATGATGAGAAGGCTCCATGGAGGAGGATATAGGTCAGCGTGGGGACCTATATCCCTGTACCCGCCCCGAACTCGACTCGGGTATAGAAGCTCCGCCCCGTCCCAGCCTCGTCCCCGGAATATTGACCCCAATACCCTTTCCATTAGGGACGGATCCTCACAGGGAGTTGGGTTCGCAGGTACAATTGCCATCCCTACTTGAAAACCTCGTTGCCAACCACTAATGCATTTCCATGCTTAACATTACATAGCATCAACCAAATAGCCCACAACTCCATAGACTAATTCTCCAATCCCTCTCAATCAAGCTTCTACATATAATGTATAAAGAGAAGAAATATGGAAGATGAATAATGAAACTGAAAAGGCTAATGAATTGTTGGCGCAAAGAATTTTGCAGAAGTTTTTAATCGAGTGGATTGATTATTCAATTAGGTTGCTTTAAGTTTTACTGATTTATAATTAAAAGACATAATGTTTCCATAAATAGGGAAACCATAAAATAGGTAATTAAAAAGAGAGGATTTTAAGAATAGCATTTTTTAGATAGTTTTTTCAAAGTATAGCACTCCTTATAAATCTTTTAAAATATAGCTCTTCTGGACAATTTTACCCCATACCAACAATTAACTTAAATTATCTATCAGTAACAAAACATTTACGCGTTTGATTTTTACTTCCCAATTCAAATTCATTCTTCTTATTTTTTTTCTCTCTACATCTTCTTTCTTATCGCCAGGGTTTCTTCGCCATCAACCTTTCTTTTGTCACAGCCCCAAATCCCGAGGGACGGCAGAAGCCGGGGTGCGACTGGGATTGGATTAAAGAAGCGGGGAAGAAGGGGGCTGACTAACTAAACATACATAAAAGACATCATACATTCAATGAACAAGACTTGACTATTATAAAGGAAGAATTAATTACGAAGGATTACTCGACAAAAGGTACTCGAAAGTATCTAAGTTAAAGTTTACAGACTTAAACTACAGTGATTTGTTTAATGTCCATATCCTCAAAAGACTTAGAGTTTTGCAGCGGAAAGTAAGTAATAGCTAAAGCAATCCTAACTTCTAAACTCGACTCAACTTCAACCACCGCCGCTCTCGTCGCTTCAACCTGCATATTTATAAACACATGCAGGGCTAAGTACGAAAGTACTTAGTGGGCACGATGTCGAAAACATAACATAAGTATAGATAATCTGGCATTTCATAATTGTAGCACATCGGGGTTTTATTGAAAGGGGCCCGTGTCTACTAAAACATTTTCTGACTCATTTTCTAAATTTACTCGGCCGAGCATTTTCTGGTATGTTACGTTCAATCTTGACCAATTCTCATTCACCGTGGCTGGTTACCACTCAACAGGATACCACATACACCACATGTTACAAAGTGCACTAACTCTAGAAAGCACTTAATAGCTAACTCAGAGCCGATCGTTAGTTAACCTATTTGATTAACTCATAAAATCTGGAAAACACAAATGTTAACTCAGATAGGTACAAGAGAACTCACATAAAACATAAAACAGTTCATGCCATAATTATCACTTTGAAAACACAGATATCAAAGCGATAAAGAAAGGTTTTCGAGCATTGCTCGTTTTATTTTATATATAAAAGCCCACCTTAGCGTTTACAGAACTAAGTACGAGCTTCCGATCTCCTGATCTTCCGTCCTTTCCTTACTGCTGGCTTCCTCCTTCATCGTAAAATAATAACACTTTAAATCGGTGGTAAAAGATGATCGAATATAGAAATTCGAATTAGGTTTTAGTCGTTTTGTTTCTTTAGGCATTTGCACGCTACTAGTTTCATTTTAATTAAACGGGAACAAGACTTGAACAAATCTAGTTTAGAACTTGAAAGGTCTCATACTCGACTCTTAGGTCAGTAGAGAAGATAGTCGCTAACTTATTATGGCTTAAACGATCGAAAGAAACTAAGTTGCGAAGAAAACAACATAGTTAAACAAGTTCTGAAATTTTCACTGCACAAGGCAGTAGTTCTGGGGGATGCCCAGAACAGAGGAGTTAGAAACAGGGGATGAGCCCTGCACCGTTTGAAAGCTTGGAAAGTCTAGTTTACGCTCCAATTTACGGATCTCAAATCCAATAAACGAGCTAAAAGATATTACAGTTTCCGGGAAGGGTCGCAAAACTGCCGCGGCTAACTCTAATTGCTCGATAGAATCGACGTATAACTTCCTAAGTTCGTTCTAAGTTCTCGTACTCGATTCCTCACGAAACTTTAATCTCAAGGCAGTCAACACGTACTCCCGTACGTGAAGGACTCATTTTTAAAACTTGTCTAAAACCACGACGATCAAACCTCGTCGTTTCAACTACCATTTACTATACCAAAATAAAGTTAACAAATTCTCGTTTCTAGTTATCGATTATAACTACAACTCATATTATAACAACTCGAAAGCTCATGTCGTCAACTACAAAGTCGTGCCTTAGTCCATCATAAACATTATTATCTAATTAGAATCCTTACTCGACTTCTCGATTATTACTTATGTCCACTCGTTCGTCTCTTACGGAATTCCAAAAGTTATCGGAATTCGTTCAAATTCTACAACATTAATCAACATCTAACATAGATAATTTTTATACATATCATCACTCCATATCATCAACCAATCTCAACTCAAGTGGAGTTCTTAGTCTCTTACGATCCACAAAATATTTTTAGAAAATTCCAATTAAATTCATAACATCATCTATTATTATTAGAAACATAAATTCATCAACATATTATCAACTAAATCAACTACATGAAAACCCCTAATTCTTTCAATTTTTTCGGTAATAACATAATAATTAAGGGGGTGATTTTCTTCATCAAACATCATCATTAATCCATTAATCATACTACTATATCATCAATTAAACAATTCAAGTCTTATTACACATTAAATTGAAAATCCCCAATTCAAACCCTAGCTCAAAAATCGGTCCTCATCAAATACTTAGGGGTTTTGATTTCTTTTTGTTTTAATCCTCAATCGAACACCTCCTAAGCATGATTATCCAACTAATTGAAGCATTCAATCATCCCACATAAATCCCCCAATTTTCGGTAATAGCTAGGTTTTAGGGTTCTTGGATTTCTTCAAATTTTAATCATAGATATCATATCTAATCCATCCTATTATACTAATTAGAGATCAAAACATCTAATCCATCTACCCATAAAAATCGATCCACTTGAAAAATAAAAAGAAATGGAATCCAAATGGATAGGATTAGAGAGGAGGAGATTACCTTGACAATTAATAAAGGAAGAATTAGAATTTGATGGTTGGATGATGACTTGTGTGAAAAACTTGCTCCAAGAACTTGAACTCTTCAATGGTGAATGAAGAACAAAGAGAGAGATAAAATGTGTGCGTGTGTTTCGAATTGGGAGGGAGGGAGATGAGTGAGGACGACTAAATTGTTATAACATGTATCTAATAAAAGACTTAGGTGTAAAGTTGAATAAAAATATCTAAGAGTGAGTCATTAGGATAAATACTATAAAGAAATGAAATATCATGCTTGAGAGAGGGAGTGAAGTTGGCATTGAGGGGGAAAAAGAAGAAATTACGCGCTTTTTCAGCGCGATACGATGATACGGAAATCGAACGACGAAAAACGTAGCTCGGCACAAAATCGTCAAATTCCTATTCGACCAAAAATTTTAACGTATTTAACTTAATCGGGAAATAATATTTAAAAACTTAATTCCGACAAAAACTCGGGACGACACAGTCCGAGTTTCGTCTGGAAAATCAAAAAAATGAACTTTCTCGGGCGAGTTCGTATCGCGATTTCGTGAATGTAAAAATCAGACGGTTTTCAGTTCTGAGTTCTAGAACTAAAAATTTTTCGTACGCGATAACCTTAAATACAGTAGTCATCTAACTGACTTCAGAATAGTAAACTTAGGCGTGCAAAGCCATTTTTATTATTAACTTTAAAATTTTAAGACTGTACGGAAAATCTGGGGTATTACATCCTACCCCCCTTGCGAAAAATTTCGTCCCGAAATTTTCATACCTTCTGCAAAAAGATGAGGATATCTCTCCTTCATCTTCTCCTCGAGCTCCCACGTGGCTTCTTCTTGCCCGTGGTGATTCCATATCACTTTAACGATTGGTATCGATTTGGTTCTTGATTCTTGGACCTTTCTATCCAAAATCGATATCGGTTTCTCTTCATAGCTTAGGTCAGATTCAAGAACTACGTCTTGCTGACTAATGACGTGCTTAGGATCATAGACATATTTTCTCAATTGAGAAACATGAAATATGTTGTGAACACTACCTAGACTTGGCGGTAAAGCCAATCTATAAGCGACGAGTCCTATCTTCTCGAGGATTTCGTAAGGTCCGATGAACCCGGGTCTTAGTTTACCCTTAACTCCGAATCTAAGGATTCCTCTAGTCGGTGATATCTTAAGGAAAACTTTATCTCCTATTTCAAACTCAAGATTAGTTCGACGATCATCGGCATAAGACTTTTGTCGGCTCTGAGCTTCTTTCATTCTATCTCGTATCTGCCGAACTATCTCAATCATCTCATTTACTGCATCCGGGCCTAGGTTCTTTCTCTCACCCACTTCATCCCAATAAAGCGGTGATCTACATTTCCTTCCATACAAAGCCTCATACGGCGCCATTCTATCGTGGCCTAAAAGCTATTATTGTAAGCGAATTCGACTAAGTGTAGAATTTCTTCCCAATTCGCGCCTCGGTCCAAAACCACTGTCCTTAACATATCGACTAAAATCTGAATTGTTCTCTCGGACTGTCCATCTGTCTGTGCGTGAAACGCTGTACTGAAATTAAGCTCTGTTCCTGATTCTTTCTGCATCGTAATCCAAAATCTCGAGGTAAATTTGGCGTCTCTATCTGATATTATGACCTTCGGTACTCCATGCAGACGTACAATCTCTCTAACGTACAACTGAGCTAGCTTCTCTAATCCGTAGGTAATCTTAATCAGCAAGAAATGTGCTGACTTCGTAAGCCTATCGATAATCACCCAAATAATTGTGTTTCCTCTTCTTGACTTAGGCAAGCCTGTGACAAAGTCCATAGCTATGCCTTCCCATTTCCATTCTGGGACATCCAATGGTTGTAGTAATCCATACGGTCATCTGTGTAAAGTCTTAACTTGCTGACATGCCAAACATCTTTCTACAAACGAGGCAACGTCTCGTTTCATTCCATTCCACCAGAAGTTCCTTCTCAAATCTTGATACATTTTCGTACTTTCTGGGTGTGCTGTATAAGGCGTATCGTGAGCCTCACTCAAGATCTCATTCTTCTGTTCGTTGTCGTCATCAGGAATACAAATCCTGCCTTCATAAAGTATCGCATTGTCTGGTGCTTCGGAATATCCATCAGGTTTCTCTGTTCTTATCTTTAATCGCAACTTTTCCATTGACTCGTCCTTTCTCTGAGCACTAATGATTCTTTCTCTCAAATCTGGTGTAGCTTCTAATGCTGCTATCCGACTTGTTATCGTAGCTGGCGTGTCAAGCACTTTGATATCCATCTTCTCGAATTCTCGTACTAAAGTTTCTTCCTCTATAAAAAGGCATCCTAACTTCGTTGGAGCCTTGCGACTCAATGCGTCTGCTACCACATTAGCCTTTCCTGGATGATAGTTGATTCCGCAGTCGTAATCCTTGACTAATTCAAGCCATCTCCTTTGTCTCATATTCAGTTCTTTCTGCTCGAAAAAGTACTTCAGACTCTTATGATCAGTGAATATCTCAACCTTTACACCATAGAGATGGTGTCTCCAAATCTTTAATGCATGCACCACGGCTGCGAGTTCTAAGTCGTGGGTTGGGTACTCAACTTCGTGAGGTCGAAGTTGTCGTGAAGCATAAGATATTACTCGTCCATCTTGCATTAAGACACAACCTAATCCATTTTTTGATGCGTCGGTGTAAACCACATACTCCTTGTTGGTGTCTGGAAGAGCTAGTACCGGCACTGTGGTTAGATTTTCCTTGAGCGTTTGGAAACTCTTCTCGCACTCGTCCGTCCATTTAAATTTGGTATCCTTCCGAAGTAACTGCGTCATCGGGCGGGCGATCGTGGAGAATCCCTCAATAAACCTTTTGTAGTAACTGGCTAAACCCAAGAAACTTCTGATCTTATTCTGACTCGTCGGTGACTTCCAGTTGTGCACTGCCTCTACCTTGGCTGGATCCACTTTGATTCCTTCCGCCGATACTATGTGTCCAAGGAACATTACTTCCTTCAGCCAAAATTCGCATTTACTGAATTTGGCGTAGAGTTTCTCAGTTCTTAGTGTTTCCAACACTATCCGTAGATGTTCCTCGTGCTCCTTTTCATTCTTAGAGTAAACGAGGATGTCGTCGATGAATACTAAAACGAATTTGTCCAAGTAAGGGTGGAAAACTCTATTAATAAGATCCATGAATACAGCTGGAGCGTTGGTCAAACCAAATGGCATCACAAGGAATTCGTAATGGCCATATCGTGTTCTAAAGGCGGTCTTCGATACGTCTTCAGGTTTAATCTTCAGCTAATGGTATCCTGACCTTAAATCTATATTGGAGAAGACTCCTGCACCCTTAAGCTGATCGAACAGATCCTCGATCCTTGGCAAAGGATATTTGTTCTTGAGTGTGATCTTGTTCAGTTCTCGATAATCTATACACATTCTCATCGATCCATCCTTTTTCCTAACGAATAACACTGGTGCTCCTCAAGGTGAGACGCTTGGCCTGATAAAACTAAGGTCTAGCAATTCTTGTAACTGGATTTTGAGCTCTTCTAGTTCTTTAGGTGCCATCCTATATGGGGCTTTAGATTTAGGTGCAGCTCCTGGTTCTAAGTCGATCGTGAAGTCCACGTGACGATCCGGTGGCAATCCTGGTAACACTTCTGGAAAGACGTCCTCGTATTCATTCACAACTTTTACGTCTTGGATGGTCTTCTCGGCTCCTGGCTCTCCGACTAGGTACACGAGATAAGTTGTGGTACCTTTCTTTTTCATGAGTTTCGTGGCTTGAAGGGCTGATATAATTGGTACGCTTCTACCCATTGAAATTCCGTGGAATTCGGTTGGTTCTTTACCCGGGGGTTGAAAAGATATTTTTCTCTCGTTGCAGAGAATTGTGGCATAATTCTCCGACAACCAATCCATTCCTAAGATTATATTTACGTCCCACATTATCATAATGTTTAAGTTGTTCGCCTTAACCTTAAGAGTTCCAATTTCTAATTCTAGGTTAGAGCAAACATGCGTGGAAGTAGTGATCTCTCCTGAAGATGTAGCTACTCTCATAGAATGTGCAGCTCTTACAGATGTCTAAGTTATCGGCACACGAGCTAGCAATGAAAGAATGCGATGCGCCAGTATCAAACAGTATCTTAATGGGGATGTTGTGAAGTTTTCCCATACCTGCTAGGTTGCCTTTTCCTTTGTGCTGGCCACCCTGTTTGATAGCGCATGCCCTCACATTCTGTTGCTGCTGTGCGTGCTGCTGGAACTGCTGCTGGTTCATTGGCTGCTGCGGCTGTGCTTGTATGGCTCTGAGAGGTATGGCTTGTAGCGGTTTCGGGCAATCTTTCTTCATATGCCCCTTCTATCCACAATTGAAACAGTTGGGGGTGCCTAGCTAACAAACTTCGGGATGGGCTCTATTGCACTTAGGACAGACAGGAATGGCAACCCTCCCTGGGTTAATTCCTCCATGGTTGAAGTTTCGCTGCCGCCCTTGCAGCTGGTTCTGTTGACCATTGCCCTTCCATGGTGTGTTCTGCTTATTTCCTTGAATAAACAACCCCGATTGGTTGTTTCCCTGCCACGACCTTTTGTTGTTGTTGTTGTTGTTGTTATTGTTCTGACCAGGCTGCTGATAGCCCTGCTGGAAGCCACTCTTCTAATTACCCCGGTTGTTATAATTCTGATTGTAGCCTCCGCTACCTTCTCCATTCCACTTTCTCTTTCCCTGATAGTTGCTATTATTGTCGTTATAATAGCCTCGATTTTGATTCTGTGCTGGAGCTGATGCAGTTGGTACAAGTTTCTTCTCGTCAGGCACGACGGCCTCCATTTCCAAAGCTCTTCCCAAAAATCAGTGTAGCCTAGTCCCCCATGACTAGCTAACGCGATTCCCAGTTCATGTCGTAGTCCCCCTTGGAACTTCTTTGATAGTTTCTCCTCAGTATTAACCAAAGCCGGCGCATACCTTGACAGTTCGCAAAACTTGGCATCATACTCAGTTACAGTTCATGCCCTATACGTCTTGGGTACGTACTTATCAAACAATATTTCCTTGAATTCTTCCAACGTGAAACGAGCCAGCTGTTCTGCGGGTATCACCTTATGCCTTGCTTCCCACCAGTAATCTGCCGATCTAGTCAGTTGGAATGCGACACGTAGCATTCTCTCCTCATCAGTGCATCTGAGAAGTTTGAATATCTTCTCAGTAGATCTTACCCATAGCTCAGCATCGCTAGGGCTGCCCGTTCCATTAAACATCGGGGGGTTTCTCTTGAGGAATAAATCCTTGATATCCCTACGGGGTGATGGTGGAGGTGGTGGTGATGGGGGTGGTGATGGGGATGGTGACGGGGATGGTGATGGGGTAGCATTCTGTTCTTGCTCTTGTTCTCTGTCATTCTCCGGTTGACGTCTCCCACGTCCTCGAGGCCTCCCAGGTCCTCGAGGCCTCCCAGGTCCTCGACCTCTCCTAGTGTTAATGTTTGTTGGCGGCATTTCCTTTGATCTAAAGAAATTTGAAATTCTCATTAGTCTTTTCTGTTAATCGCTCTTATTACTTACTAGCTCGTTCTCAACTTAATCAAGTTCACGAGATGACATATCGAACATAGTTTCGATATTAACTTCGTAATCTTTTAACTTTCAAGTTAAACTTAAATTTCTCGTCACACGAATTCATTGACATTCTGATTTAATTACATGATTCATAGGAAATTTTTCTCGTGATTAAAAATCCTCTTATGGGTCATGTATATATATATACATCAAAAAGAATATTAATTCCGCCTCTAACGAGGACTTATACACAAAAGGTTAGACTACTATTAGTCTAAACTAGGCTGACTGCCTACTATTTACCGGGTGCACTAACAAGCTGCAACTCCGTATTTACTAAAAGTACTAGAACGGAAACGATTCATAAAATTTCGTATCCGTTAGAGTATTACAAAAACTAGTTTTTGCTCCAACTCTGTACAGGACAAAAGAGCTACTACTACTACTAACATGCGTCTATGACGCTCTACTCGACAAACTATAATCGAGTCGGAACTGCCCCTTTACGGCGTAAAAACCCTAAGAGTCCTCCTCTGGGTCCTCCTCCGGATCCTCATCCGGGTCCTCCTCAGGATCCTCGTCCGGGTCCTCCTCAGGATCCTCGTCCAGGTCCTCCTCCTCAGACTCTGAACCAAAGACGAGCTGGAGTGCCTCGTCCTCCCTAAGAGTAGAGCCGTCAGAAAGTGTAAGCAGGGTGGGTGACGGTGCCTCTGAAACTGTCTCCTCAAGGTCGGAAACAAGGTAGTCCTCACTGATCTCTACTTCACAATTCTTCAGAGGAAGAAGGTGCTCTGGAACTGAACTGGAACCTGAACCCGACTTGAACTCCTCTCTAGAACGGACCCTGGGCGGTCCTGCCTCCATCTGCTCTCTGACTACTCCCCACTTCGCACATATCTCTTCAAGCGGCGTAAGTGGAGATGGTAACTCTAACATGGCGGCAAGCTCCGCGTCGATCCCTCGGTACTCTGACTCCTCCCTAAACAGTCCTATCTCTAAAGGTCCCCTGACTCTAACACAGACGTCAGGTAAGAACGGAAAGCTAGTCCTAACAACGCGGCTGTCTCGGCGTCGATCTCTACGAATCCCGGCCCTGGGATCAACTCCTCGATCTGTGTACTAGCTGGTGGTAACTCTGGTGTAACTGCGGGCTATGCGTCCTCCTCTAACTGCTCTGACTCCGCGTTAGACTCCTCACTCGGCACAAAGTCTGGTGGTAACTCCAACAAGGCGGAAAACTCTGGGTCCAAGTCGAGGTGCTCTAGCTCGGTCTCTGCGGGAAACTGACTGTTGGAGAGGTGCGGCTCAAAGGGAACTGGAAGCATGTGTCTGTTGTCAAAGAATCGCCTGTGTACAAACAGGGCAAATCCCGTGTAGTTGCCGGTCGGCTCGGTGTCGTCGCCGAAGATCCCTATAAAGTACCACACCACGCGATGCGCCCAACCACGCCACTCGTCCGGTAGGTGTACAATCAGGTCTTATATCGCCTGACTCTCCGGAATCAAGTGCCGTACTGGAAAGTAAACTGACGAAAAGTTGCTAACTATCTGTCCTACATCCTCCTCACCGTAATCAGCCTCGAACTCATAATACTCGTCTTGAAACATATCTAGTATGGTGCGCTCGCACGCAACCAAGGGCTGGCTCTTCCGAGCAGTAACACGAGTCCTAGCCATCCTACAAAAGTTTTAAGAAAACACGGATCAGTAACAGGTAGGAAAATAACTTATCTCAATGAAATACTTAAATTAAAAAATGAACATTCCTTATTCAATTGTAACATCACCACTTAAGACAACCACTTATCAAGACTTCTAGCAATTCAAGATATTGCACTCAACAATATATATATAATTAAATTTCAAGACTTTTATTTCCATTCTTATCTTACTATGTTCTTACTTACTTAATTCTTTATTACTTTCTCAACAACATTTCTTAACGATTCTTACTTATTAAAATAAAGTACGTGTTGGGAAATTTATTAGTATAAGTTTTAATGAATTCCAAAATCGATTGACCCCAACCGAGTAGATGTTGCTAGAACCTAATGTTAGAATTTAGGCTCGCTGTTTGAGCAAAGTTAAGATTTTATCTTTACAGGTCTCCAGCTGAAGATGGCAACAAGGCATTACTCAGACAGAACATCGGTTATGTTGAAAGATAACTGAGAGTTCTTTTGTTCAGATGGAATGAGGGGAAAGTCTTCAGAGCATCAGTTGTGAAGAAAACCAACTGAGGGTTCATCAGATGACAAGCAGTAGAGAGGAAGAGAACATCAGATGAAAAGGAAGTCATCTGAGGGTTCAAACCCAACTGAGTAAATACAAGGAAGACAACTGAGTGTTCAGTTTCAGAACCTCAGTTGTAGAATCAAACCAAGAAGTCCAACTGCTTGAAGTTCAAAGTCAGCTGAGAGTTCAACAGCTGGGAACATCAGCTGAAGACCACTCAGATGAAGATCAAGACTTTCAACCAACTGACCAAGGTTAACTGTCAGGAAGGTTAAGATTTGAATTTCAAAAGGAAGTCACATGAGGGTTTGACCGTTCAGTCATTACCCCATTTGGCCCAACACAAGGCTGTCTCAGATGGAAAGCAGAAGAATTCAGATGCCATATCGGGAAAGTCGGCAGAGATAAGAGACAAGCCATCGCTTTCAACGATCAGAGATCAACAGCTCCTCCAACGGCTAGTTGATACTCTCCGCCTATAAATAGAGGCATTCTCTCATTCGAGAGATAACGAAGAAGATAGAAGCAAGACAAAGAAGTGCAATCACAAGAGAATCAAGCGAAAGAAAAATCTGCAAAAATCCTATTCTAAGAACATCAGCAGCTGAGAGTTCAAGAGTGATAGAACATTAGTAGCTGAGGGTTCATAGAGTGAAAATCTGTCTTAGATCTTAGTTTGAGTGTTTATTCGTTCAAGCCTTAGATCCAGCTCTCATTCGTGATCGAGCTGTAGTTGGAAATCCCACCCACTCTCACACCCTAAAAAGTGTGCTAGGACCTTACTCTTCCTGTAATTGAGTAGTCAGGTCGTCAAGTACCCGCAAACTTGACATAGGTTGTTAAGTACCCGTAAACTTAACTGTGAAGGTTGATAAGTACCCGTAAACTTATTGCAACGGTTGCACAGCCCGGGTAAGCTGTGTGGTTCTGTCCAGAAGAACTTGGACTGAGGTGTGAGGATTCACATCTCCCCGTGGACGTAGGAGGGTTATCTCCGAACCACGTTAAATCTTGTGTGTCTGTGTTTATTTTCATTCAGTTGCTTATTGCATTTCTATCTGACCAATCTAACCAGCATACAAATTGCATTTGCACATTTTCAACCGAGCTGTTTTGGTTCTTGACCAACCGAGCTGTTTTGCGTGAGTTGTTTTTAACGAGTTTAATTTCCACCACATTCCGCACAGCCTCACTCTTCCAGCTGAGGTCGCTTACTCAGCTGTGAGATTCCAACCGAGTCCTTGTTACTCAGTTGAAGTGATTTTTCAGGTTTAAGTTTTTAAATCCTAACTGGTGTATTCCCCCCCCCATACACCAGTAACTCGTTTCGGGACCATCAAGTGGTATCAGAGCAGTGGTTCAAAAGACTGCTGACTCTGTTTCACAAGGTGTGAATTCGAGAAATTTTCTTCAGTGGTCAACTGAACAGATCTTTTCACGCTATTGCATATTTGCTCGCATATTTGTTCTGTTTGTTGTGTGCAGATGGACGTCAAGGACAAGATCGTCGTCATGTTCTCAGTCGTCAATTATACATCTTGGAGAACTCGGATGAAGAAGATCCTTCTGTCAAAGCATCACAGGATGCAACAAGTTCTCTCGTCCGGACCAATAGTCATTAAAGAAAGAATAGCTCACACTCCCACAAATCCTAACGATGGAGATACAGTGGTGGAGTATGTGGAGAAACAGCCAGAAGACTACTCTCAAGAGAAGGCAAAGATGAGCCAGCTGGATATCTAGGCTCAGAGCACAATAATGTCCACGGTTGGACAAGATTATCTGCCCTGGATAGAGGAGTGTGAGACTGCAAAAGAGATGTGGGACGTCCTGGCATCGCCAAGTGAAGGAAGCGACGAGACAAAGGTAAACAAGTTCTCGCATGCATGTCAAGATTTCGACAACTTTAGTCTGCGACCTGATGAGACTATCGATCAGCTAGAGCTCCGGTTTATGGACATCATCAGAAGAATCCAGTCCATCTGGAAAGGAAAATACACACTAAGAGAAATCAACCTTAAAGTGTTGCAAGCTCTACCAGCTGAGTGGGATACTTTCACCAATATCCACGAGAGCCGAGTTGACCTAGGTGAAATGGGAACTGAAAGACTGTTCTCAATCTTAAAAGGAAATGAGTATAAGGTCAACAGGAGGAGATCGCAGTCCTCAGGGCAGACAAGTAGAATTGAGGATATTGGCTCAGCATCGAAGTCAGTTGCTCTCCTAGCTGACTACTCAAAGTCGAGATCGTCAAGGCCAACCAGATCGGCTGACACGACTGCAAAGGAGTCGAGCAGAGAGGAACTGCAACAGAACATCGCAGCGTTGTCAAAGAAGCTAGCCGACATGGACACTCGGTTCGGCAAATACAAACGCTTCTACAAATCAAACCGAACTCGAGACAGTTCTAAGCCAGTCACCAATGGTTGCTTCGAATGCGGCAAGGAAGGACATTTCAAAGCTGACTGCCCAGACCTCTCAAAGAAGGAAAGAGAAGCATTGAGGGCCAAGCAAACTGCAAAGAACAAGGCCATGGTAGCTGAAGAAGCAGCTGACGATATGGACATCTTCACAGACACTGAAGATGAGGATGAACTAACCTCTACCAACAAAGTCATCAGTCCAGATCAATGCCTCATGGCACTTGGAACCGACCGAGATAATATTGAGGTACAATCTAATCCTGCTCGCTTAAATTCTTTCAATACTTCTAACATGCAGGAATCTCTGAGCGATGAGTTAGAACCATCCTGGAATGACTTTCAAGAACTCAGTGAGGAACTGCATCAACAGTCGGTTGAGTTTAAGAGTCTTCAAGCTCAGTTCGCCAAACTTGAAGATTCCTTAACCGAAAAGGACGAAATGATCAGAAGCCAAACCAAGGAGATTGAGAATCTCAAGAATCAATTGAACGAGGCTAAGGCTCCAGCTGATGAGGAGTTGACAAAGCAGAACAAGGAACAACAAGATCAGTTGAAAAATCGAGATGCTCAGATCGAACAGCTGATAAAGAAGTCAGATGGACAAACTGAGCAGATAGCTGTACTCGTTAAAGAGTTGCAAATTGAGAAGGACAATCTAATTAAGCTGTATCAGTCATCCAAGATCATAGAGAATCTTATCAGTTATAGTAGACAGATGGATGACGTGTCAGGTCTCGGCTATGATGTTGTCAAGGATACTGGGATTCCACCAGCAACCTTCATCAAAGCTGTAGAAGTCACAGCTGTCGAGCCAAACACAGTTGAGTCTCCTGAAGCTAATTCATTGAGTCTCCTGAAGCTAATTCAACCTCTACCTCTCAACAAGATCAATCGACCAATAGGATTACATCTGAGAAGGGAAAAAGAGTAGCTGATGTAGGACAGAATGTTCCATCGGTTGGGACATCAACTGAGGAGGAATGTTCCAAAAGTCAGAAGAGGAATCTGAGGCGTCGAAGGTATAATCGGAACCGAACTCAGAATCCGAACCGACCTCTATATCATCCTCGGAGTCAACATCAAAAGGAATGGAACCGACCTCAGAACAAGCAAGGGTTCAATCATCTGAATCAGCAGCGGTTCCAACATCAGCTCGACCAAAGGTTCCAACCAAGTCAACAGTTAAGGAACAGGTCGGACAACTGGAGATATTCATGGCACAATATGAATCTTCAGCAGGGCGTGAACAGCTACAGAGAAGCCACAGGAAGTTGGAATTAGAATCAGCCACGAAGATTCCAGCATGGCGTCCGATCATTCAGACAAATCAGACAGGATAAAAATTGCCATCAAAACAGGGGGAAAGCCTCACCTCCTAAAGCCCAACATGGGATAAATCCAACTCCTCCCAAGAAACAGAGCATCATTTCTAACAACAAGCCTAAGGATAACCGAGGTGTTGTTATAATTGATGAAAATGGGCAAATCATTTGGAATGACAAGGCTATTCGAGTGTACAGAGAAAAGCGACGCACAGTTCCAGGGGGAACTGGTTCTAACCCTCCAGGACCCAACTGAAATTGAGGACCTAAGCGAGTTTCTCTTTGCAGGAACAAGAGAAATAGCTGAGGAAGAAGAAGGCGTCAGCTTCAATATGGGTGATGGACAGTGGATGCTCGAAACACATGACAAATCTGAAGGGTTTGCTTGGAAGTTTCGTGGAAAAAGAAGGCCCATCAGTTACTTTTGGTGATAACTCAAAAGGCTACACCAGAGGTTACTGTACACTTGAAACTGATCATGTTTCTATTTCTAATGTCTCTTATGTTGATGGATTGAAGCATAACTTGCTTTCCATCAGCCAATTCTGTGATAATGGTTTTTCTGTCAAGTTTAATGCACAGGGTTGCAGGGTTAAAGATGTCGGATCAAAGCAGGTGATATTGTTGGGAAATCGATCCCCAACTGGGAATGTTTACTACGCTGACTGGAACAACAGCCTCCCTGACACTTGCCTGTTATCAAAGAGCAGTTCGGATGTGAGCTGGCTGTGGCACAAAAGGCTCAAAGAGCACTTCAAAACAATGAACCGACTCGCCAGACAAGAACATGCAAGAGGCATACCCAATCGAGTGTTTTCAACAACACACATCTGCAGTGCATGCCAGCTGGGAAAGCTCGCTAGATCCTCCTTCCGGTTGAAGTCAACTCCTTCAACTGACCGAGTGTTACAGCTGATCCATATGGATCTCTTCGGGCCAGTTACACCAAAGAGCATGAATGGGAACGAGTATACCCTGGTTGTAACTGATGACTACTCAAGATATACGTGGACCATCTTCATGCGCCACAAGAGTGAAACCCGAGATGAGCTGCCCAAGCTGATGGATCGGATATCGAACCAACAAGAGATGAAGATCATATCTATCCGATCAGATCGTGGAACAGAATTTCTAAATGAAACCATCATTGAGTATTGTGAAAAGAACGGCATAACCCATCAGACATCAGCCGCGTGTACTCCACAACAGAATGGGGTAGCTGAGCGAAGAACCAGAACGTTGAAGGATGCAGCCACATCCATGTTAGCGAGCTCAGCTCTGCCAAAGAGATTTTGGGTTGAAGCGATTAACACAGCATGCTACACTCAGAATCGATCTCTTCTCACCAAGCGATTGGGAAAGACACCCTACGAGCTGTGGAGACGCAGAAAGCCAGATATTTCTTATTTTCGCGTTTTTGGGTCTAAGTGTTATATTCACAACAATGGGAAGACTCAGTTGAAAACTTTTGATGCCAAAGCTTCGAAAGGCATATTTCTTGGATATGCAGCTCGGATCAAGGCATATAGAGTTTTCAACAACAGCTCTCGTGTTGTGGAAATAACACCTCATGTTAGTTTTGATGAATCTACCTTTGAGTGCAGGGAACAGGTTAAAGAACAACACGCAGATCCAGCTGTTCTACCAGTTCTCACCAGATCGCAAGCACTTCGGGAAAAGAACCGAGCTGAACCACTCGTATGGGCAACTGAGGATGAGGATCCATACTCCTCTGAAGATGAATGCGAAGACCTCAGCTCGTCCCAAGGGGGAAGTTCAGCTGATGCCCCTCCAACTGCATCAACATCTGAAGCAGAACCAAACTCAGCTCGAACTATTGTAAATGTTGAGGATCCAGACTCAACAACTGATCAATCACCAGCTCTGAAGACTCCAACTCAGATTTCTGAACAGCCACAGTTGGAAGAAGAAGGAAGACGCAACCGAAGATGGTATGAAGTTCATTCCACCGACGACATCATCGGAGATCCAACTGAGGGTGTGCGTACACGGAGCAGAGTTGCAAATCCAGAATCAACCGAGGAAGACTCCAACTCTTATGCCCAATATGCTGAGGAATTGGCAGTTCTAGAAGAGTTCGAGCAAGCTGGAGATATTGCCATGATTTCTTACTTTGTAGCTGACGTACCAGAACCGAAGAATGTTGGGGAAGCTCTCAACTGTGTCCACTGGACAACAGCCATGCAAGAAGAACTGAATGAGTTTCTACGCAACTGTGTATGGGAGTTGGTAGAAAGACCAAATGGTGTCAAGGTGATTGGATTGAAGTGGATTTTCAAGAACAAGAGAGACGCCATTGGATTCATTGTGAGGAATAAAGCAAGGTTGGTAGCTCAAGGATACTGCCAAGAAGAAGGAATTGACTTTGAAGATTCCTTCGCACCAGTTGCAAGGCTGGAAGCCATCCGGATCTTTCTAGTCTATGCCGCACATCATAAGTTCAAAGTATATCAGATGGATGTGAAGTGTGCATTCCTCAATGGAGATATCAAAGAAGATGTATATGTTGAACAGCCTCCTGGTTTTGAGACTAGAGATGGAAGAGTGTATAAGCTGAAGAAAGCTATCTATGGTCTAAAACAAGCGCCAAGAGCCTGGTATGACAGTCTTTGTGGATTTCTTCTGAACTCGGGGTTCAAACGAGGTTCAGTTGATAAAACTCTGTTCACCATCAAAGTTGGAGAAGATATACTTGTTGTGCAAATTTATGTCGATGACATCATTTTCGGCTCCAAGTCGGAGGAGCTGTGCAAGAAATTCTCCGATCTCATGAAGGAAAAGTTCGAGATGTCAATGATGGGCGAGATGAATTATTTCCTTGGATTACAAGTGAAGCAGTCACCTGAAAAGATTTTCATCAACCAGTCCAAGTATACAAAGGAGCTCATCACCAAGTTCGGATTGCAGACAAGTAAGACAACAAAGATCCCTATGAATACGAACTGGAAGATCGAACCAGGAGCTGAGGGAAAGCTCGTTGATGCCAGCCAGTATAGAGGGATCATCGGTTCGCTGCTCTACCTAACTGCCAGCCGACTAGACATTTCATACGCAGTTGGAGTTTGTGCTCGTTTTCAAGTCCAACCAAGAGAAACACACATGTTGGCAGCAAAGAACATCATTAAGTATCTGAAGGGAACTGTCAATGTTGGGTTGTGGTACCCAACTGATGACAATATCCAGCTGACTGGATACTCAGATGCCGACCTAGCAGGAGATCGGTTGGACAGGAAGTCTACTTCTGAACACTGTCAGTTCATGGGAAGCAAGCTGGTTTCATGGTTCTCCAAAAAACAAGCGTGTGTTGCTACTTCGACAACCGAGTCAGAGTACATGGCTGCCGGAAGCTGTTGCATGCAAGTATTGTGGCTGAAGCAGCAGCTGAGAGATTATGAAGTCTCAACTGGACAGGTTCCCATTCATTGTGATAGCTCGAGTGCCATAGCTATCTCTCTAAATCCTGTTCACCACTCTCGGACTAAGCATATCGACATTCGTCATCATTTCATCCGAGATTATATTGAGAAGAAGGACGTGTCCATGGAGAAGATCCCAACTGAGATTAAGAGAGCTGACATCTTCACCAAACCTCTTCCTGAAGCCCGGTTCAAGATGCTGTGTGATCTTCTAGGACTCTTGGATCCGAGCTGAAGAGTCATCCGAGCTGATAAGGATCCATCCGAGCTGAAGAATCGGATATCTATTTAAGGGGGAAGCTCAGATAAAGGAGGAATCTCAGATGCGAATTGCCAACTGAAGACATCAAACGTCAGCTGAACAGACGAACTCGAGTCAGCTGATGATATGCGGCAACTAAGGAGCACAACTGAGGTATACAGCTGATATTGACATCAGCTGACAGGTATCATTTATGACTGAAGGTGTTATGATATTAAATGAGAATGTTTGAAATAAATTCAAACATTCCTGAACATGTCAGCTAGACTAAACAAGCCATCATATCGCATTTAATGTAAAGTCTGGCTGAACACCTATAGCCTTACTTTATAGTGCGACTGGGCTGACACCCTAAACTGTTCACCTTTTCACTCGCGCGCGTAGAGCATCAGTCAAAATTACTCAACAGTCGCGAAATCACAGTCGTTGAAAAATACGGGCGATTTAACCCCAGCCGTTGATATTATCCGAGTCAAAGATTATATAATACGGCAAATCAGGAAGTGATCCTTACCTTCTCTTTTCGTGCATATCTTTACTCACTATTCATCATCCCCTCCGATTTTGTTTCACCATTTTCAGTAAAGATTTTCCTTCTTTCTTTGCATATAACAATCCTCGAGATGGTGCCCAAATCCAAAGCCTCTAAGAAGATGGTTTCCGCAGAGCCTGCAACTTTCCAGGAATCGTTCGACATGGTGATGTCGAAGATTTATTTCGAACAAATTTTATCCAGAGCGGCTCTCTCCTCGCCTGAGCTCGCTCCCGTCGCCGCCATTCTCTCCGACCACCATCTGCTTGACTGGGCAACCCTCTCTCCGTCCCTGTTGCTCAGGAAGCAGGTCGTACATTTCTATCGGAATCTGCAGCGAGTTGCAGAAGACGGTCTTGTCACGATCATCTCGTGCAAGCAACGCCACAGAACCTCCCGGACAGTAGAAGACACCATCATGGAGATAAAGGTATCCAAGGAGCTGGAGAAGCTCATCCCCAGAAACCGCAAAGCCACAGATGTGCTGGGGAACTTCAGTGACAAAGAAGCTGATACCTTCCTTCAAACAATCCTCATTGTTCCCGAGCCTTTGAAGGGGAGCATGCAGAGGACGAAGCTGAAGCCGGCTCACCGACTTCTCTTCGACGTAATCTCCAAGTGCGCCTTCGCATATGGTGGAGCCTTCGGTGACATAAGCCGGCCTAAGCTCAAGCAGCAGAAGGCCCTGGAAGAGCTGCACCAGGTCGACTGGCTGGGATATCTGGAGAGCCAGCTGTTGTTGGAGAAGCAGAAGATATCCGAGACGACAGCTGAGTCCGGAGAACTGCTGTTGAGTGTCAAGGGGACTCTCAACTTTGGGACAAAAATATCCGCCCTCATCCTCCAAGCCACAAAAGGATTGCCGCTGATATGGGAAGGGAGTGAGGACACTCCGGTCAGCAAGCTGTCGCTGTTCCCCTCAGCTAAGAAGGCCAGGGATGTTGTGGAGGCTGTCTACACCCCCAAGGGTGCCCCCAAGCCAGCTGTGGAGTCAGCAGCTCGACGCCCTTCGAGGACCAAGCCAGCGAAGCGCCAGCTGGAGGAGGTGGCTGAGGAGGAAAAAGACGAAGAAGAAGAAGAGGAGGAACCTCTGCAGAAGAGGCCAAGGATCAGGATCATCCAGCCAGCGGCTCAACCATCCACAACAAGTCCAGTGGTGGCAAAGCCAGCTGAAGAGAAGGAGTCAACCGAATCCAGCCAATCGGTTGACCCAGCTGGGTTTGTTCTTCAACCACGACAGGAGGACGCGGCTGAAGGCGTGGAAATCCAAGTGGAGGATACCAGCTGCTCCTCAGATGACTCTTCTTCATCTGAGGAGTCCCACGACAGTCCAACAGGAGCTGATGCCAGCCAGGTAAACCCACCTGTGACTGAAGAAACCATTGAGCCAGCCGACTCACCATCCAAAGAGGATCCAGTTCTCTCAACTGGTCCTCAGTCAGATATTCCGAGCCTCTCGTTCGATGCCAACGTTGTGACCATTCCTTCGGCCAACGTTGATGAAACCATCGAACCCGTAACCTTCGATATTGACCCCCCGGCAATTGATGAAGAAGACAACCGCCAGGCGATACTGGCTGAATATGAAGGAAGACTCAGCTACTGCTTCCACAAGCTGATTGGCATGTTCCCCGAGGCAGCCTCAATGCCTGTATTTGCCGTACTCGGGACGGAACTGCTCTACCAGTTTAGCGTCATATTCAGCTACTGGTACGTCAAGGAGGAAACCCTTAGGATCCATGGTTGGGACATGCTGAAGGTCGAAGAGTCCAACCTGAGGGAATACTTCGACTACCAGAACTTGGAGGTGGCCTACAACCAGAAAGTGGTTGTGCTACGACGTCGTCTGGACAGGAGCATCCAAGAAGGGACAAACACCAGAGAGCTGTGCAACAACCCTGGAGCTGTTCAGTTCCTTGATGATATGCTGCCCAAGAATGCCACCTGCATGGAAGACGTCGATGCAGCTGATGAGGCGGCCAAGAGAGAAGAAGACAAGCTCAAAGCCTACCTCGCCAGCCGAGCTGCCCTGGCTGTCACAGAACCTTCTGCCCAGCCACAACCACAACTTCTGCCCGGACCCTCCGATCAGCCAGCTCTCTCAACCGACGCCATCTGCGAGCTGATCTCGGAGAGGGTCAACCAGCTGAGGCAGGAGATGCTGTCCAAGATCCAGCTGAGCAAGGAGGAGGAAGCTGACAGGATGCAGCAGCTGATGGCAGAAAATGCCAGCTTGAAGAATCAGCTGGAACACCTCTCCTCTTCTCTGCGACACAAGTTCGAAGACCTCTCCACTTCTTCCAGCTCGGAGGTCTCGGCTTTAAGGAAGGCCGTTCAGAGCCTCAGCTCGGATTTCAACGTGTTCAAAACCGTTGCTGAATCTGACCTCGCAAAGTCCCAGCAGACTCAGGACCAGGAGTGGATGTCTCAGTTCACATCTTTTCGAGCTGAGTTCGTCTCCCTCCACAAAGAGGTCTCTGCGACCTTTGCAGCTGTGCAGCGAGCTGAGCAGGAGCGCTAAGACTTGGAGTTGGCCAAGAAGGTAGCTGAGAAAGATGCTGTTGACGAACTGTTTTCCCGAGTTCAACAGGCTGAAGCCAAGTTGACCTCCCTGGATGGCACTGTAGCCACCCTTTTGGATGATGCCAAAAAGGGGGAAGATAAGGAACCAGCAGCTGGGGAAGACAAGGAGCCAGCAGCTGTTGCTGGACGAGGGAAAGCTGTTCTCTAGCAAGCTGAAGGGGAAGGAGTGCCAGCTGAAGGAGCTGAAGGATCGCAGCCCGAACTGGAAGTCTCCCACGACCTCGTAGCTGAGCTTACGGCCGAGCTCGAAGCAGAACTTGACGGAGGAATATCTGTTGAAGACTGCATCGAAGCTGCCAAAGCTATGAGGGAGTCAAAGGAGAAGTACTTGAATCTCTCCTGGATCAAGAAGTTCGCTGCCGATCAGGCCAAGAAGGTGGCCAAGTTCGAGAAGGAACTCGCCAAGGTGGAGAAGAACATCGACAGGAACAAAGCCAGCCGGAGTGTGCGAAGAATCAACAAGCACCAGATGAAGGCTGAGGCTAGGAAGTCGACGCATCAGTTGCAGAAGAATGCTCCACTCCCGTCTCGGTACCCACATGTTGACAAGTGGATGAATGCTGAGTGGAACGATGACTGGGAGCAATTCAAGCATGAATTCATCAATGACTTCTATTACAGGAAAGTCTACTCGACTGAAGACCCAAGGCAAGCCTTCAAGGAAGCCCTGTGGGAACTCAGAACTTGAGACCCTGGAATGTTTAGTCAGTTCAAGCGAGCTATGCTGAATGCTCAGCTCGATCCCAACACCGTTCCAGTTCCGAAGATGTGCAGGTACCGCCCTCAGATGATCAAAGGCACGAGCACGCCGAACAGAAATACGATCATGGCTGAGGCGAGGCAAGTCTGCAAGGAACACGGCATCAACACTGGGATTGAGTCGGAGGCGAAGAAGGAGATCTTTGACCGTATCTTCAGCAAGTACGGTCAACAGTTCTTTTGAGCCGTCAAAGTTTTTGAGCTGATGAAGTTTCTTTTTGGATGTTGTAGTTTTTGAAGCAACTGTTGTATCTTTATCTGTTTTGTGCTTAACCGTGTAACCTTCAGTTGTAACAAAAACTTCAAAGTATATAATACGATTCAACTTGACGTACAATACCTCATTGTCCAAGCTCTGAATCATAAAGTCTTTCAATACCATGTTATAAGTGCACTAACCCTTTGATGTTTTATCTTATAGACTGTCTAGAATTTCAGCTGAGATTTTAAATAAGTTAGTGAGTTTTAGATCAATAGTCGTTTAAAGTTGTAAGTGGTTTTGGCATCATCAAAAAGGGGAAAATTGTTGGGAAATTTATTAGTATAAGTTTTGATGAATTCCAAAACCGACTGACCCCAACCGAGTAGATGTTGCCAGAACCTAATGTTTGAATTTAGGCTCGCTGTTTGAGCAAAGTTAAGATTTTATCTTTACAGGTCTCCAGCTGAAGATGGCAACAAGGCATTACTCAGACAGAACATCGGTTATGTTGAAAGATAACTGAGAGTTCTTTTGTTCAGATGGAATGAGGGGGAAGTCTTCAGAGCATCAGTTGTGAAGAAAACCAACTGAGGGTTCATCAGATGAGAAGCAGTAGAGAGGAAGAGAACATCAGATGAAAAGGAAGTCATCTGAGGGTTCAAACCCAACTGAGTAAATACAAGGAAGACAACTGAGTGTTCAGTTTCAGAACCTCAGTTGTAGAATCAAACCAAGAAGTCCAATTGCTTGAAGTTCAAAGTCAGCTGAGAGTTCAACAGCTCGGAACATCAGCTGAAGACCACTCAGATGAAGATCAAGACTTTCAACCAACTGACCAAGGTTGACTGTCAGGAAGGTTAAGATTTGAATTTTAAAAGGAAGTCACATGAGGGTTTAGTTCAGTCATTACCCCATTTGGCCCAACACAAGGCTGTCTCAGATGGAAAGCAGAAGAACTCAGATGCCATATCGGGAAAGTCTGCAAAGATAAGAGACAAGCCATCGCTTTCAACGATCAGAGATCAACAGCTCCTCCAACGGCTAGTTGATATTCTCCGCCTACAAATAGAGGCATTCTCTCATTCGAGAGATAACGAAGAAGATAGAAGCAAGACAGAGAAGTGCAATCACAAGAGAATCAAGCGAAAGAAAAATCTGCAAAAATCCTATTCTAAGAACATCAGCAGCTGAGAGTTCAAGAGTGATAGAACATTAGTAGCTGAGGGTTCATAGAGTGAAAATCTGTCTTAGATCTTAGTTTGAGTGTTTATTCGTTCAAGCCTTAGATCCAGCTCTCATTCGTGATCGAGCTGTAGTTGGAAATCCCACCCACTCTCACACCCTAAAAAGTGTGCTAGGACCTTACTCTTCCTGTAATTGAGTAGTCAGGTCGTCAAGTACCCGCAAACTTGACATAGGTTGTTAAGTACCCGTAAACTTAACTGTGAAGGTTGATAAGTACCCGTAAACTTATTGCAACGGTTGCACAGCCCGGGTAAGCTGTGTGGTTCTGTCCAGAAGAACTTGGACTGAGGTGTGAGGATTCACATCTCCCCGTAGACGTAGGAGGGTTATCTCCGAACCACGTTAAATCTTGTGTGTCTGTGTTTATTTTCATTCAGTTGCTTATTGCATTTCTATCTGACCAATCTAACCAGCATACAAATTGCATTTGCACATTTTCAACCGAGCTGTTTTGGTTCTTGACCAACCAAGCTGTTTTGCGTGAGTTGTTTTTAACGAGTTTAATTTCCACCACATTCCGCACAGCCTCACTCTTCTAGCTGAGGTCGCTTACTCAGCTGTGAGATTCCAACTGAGTCCTTGTTACTCAGTTGAAGTGATTTTTCAGGTTTAAGTTTTTAAATCCTAATTGGTGTATTCCCCCCCCCCCCCATACACCAGTAACTCGTTTCGGGACCATCAGTACGTGTACTTTGTTCATGTTACTTATTCAAAAGTAACATCCATTCACAAAAGAATTTGTCGTTAACAACTCTTGATACTCGTACTAGTCGTAGTCTTCGTTCAAAGACGAAATATGGAATAATTTCCAAAATAAAATGGAGTATTACTTAAAGAATAACTTTCCTGGAAACTACGTTCCAATTGTCGTAGCTAGAATCGGGCGATTGATAGAAAAAAAATTTAATAAAGCTTCGTGCTCGACTTCCAATAATCTATATGATTTTCCTCATAGAGTTCAATCAGGACGAACCCTATTGAAATACGAAACGAAAAGAAAACGGAATGACGTGACACGAATGACGTCATTTAAGTAACTTACACGTAAGCAACGTTCACTTATTTCATTTGGCTTTGATTCCCTTTATTCTGTCTTCGTCGTCCCGTTCATATCTTTCTCAACTCAAAGTCGAAAGCTTCTCAAACGTCTAATCGTTTCCTCCGTTTACTAACACAATTTACCGTACCATTTTTATTTCATTTTCCTCGGAGGAAATTCTTGTTTGAATTTTTAAAACAAAGTTCGACTTTGCCGAATCTTTATTCATGTCACTTAACGCACGTGACATTCATCGGTAGAAGTTCTCCTCGTGTCGGAAATCTCCTTTCGAAATCATTTCAAAATAACGTTTCTTAAAAACGTCTAAATTCTCGAAGAACCGGAAAGATCTTAGGTTTTGAGTCTACGTTCTCATTGAACCGGGAAAAATCTCTAAAATCCGACTATATTCTTGTGTCCAAAATTTTTTTTCAAAAGAAGGAAATTATCGCGCAAATAATTTCACATAAGATAGTACTCGTACTATCACATAATCTCATAAAGTATATAAATTATACTTTCATAAAATTCTTATTTTCGGCACACAACTCATTCTCATTCTCATTCTCATTCTCATTGAATACTCGTTCATAAAATTTCTTATTTAAAAGAAATCACATAATTAAAATTCTTTTCTTTTCCTCGTTGAGTCGACGTAGCGGGAGGTTGAGTTGATATCTACATTCTCAATCTTAGTGTTATAGCGTAACTCTTATCTTCTAGTTGAAAGAAGACTCTGATCTGAAGTATATACAAATACTCTCTCCTATGACTCGAAAGAAGACTCGATATAGAGTACGAATGAATACTATATATTATTACTCGAAGGAAGACTTGTATATAAATACCACTCTGTGATATTACTAGAAGGAATGACTCATACTAAGAAAGAATGACTCATAACCAGACCAGGAAACAAACTACTGCTCCGATACCACTTTGTGGCATTACTGAAAGAATGACTCAGACTAGAAGACTGACTCGCAACCAGAGCTGAAAACGAACCTCTGCTCAGATACCACTCTGTGGTATCACTAAAAGGAAGGACTCATACTAGAAAATTGACTCATAATCAGAGCAGGAACAAACCTTGCTCTGATACCACTCTGTCACAGCCCCAAATCCCGAGGAACGGCAGAAGCCGGGGTGCGACTGGGATTGGATTAAAGAAGCGGGGAAGAATGGGGCTGACTAACTAAACATACATAAAAGACATCATACATTCAATGAACAAGACTTGGCTATTATAAAGGAAAAGTTAATCACGAAGGATTACTCGACAAAAGGTACTCGAAAGTATCTAAGTTAAAGTTTACAGACTTAAACTACAGTGATTTGTTTAATGTACATATCCTTAAAAGACTTAGAGTTTTGCAGCGGAAAGTAAGTCATAGCTAAAGCAATCCTAACTTCTCAACTCGACTAAACTTTAACCACCGCCGCTCTCGTCGCTTCAACCTGCACATTTATAAACACATGCAGGGCTAAGTACGAAAGTACTTAGTGGGCACGATGCCGAAAACATAACATAAGTATAGATAATCTGGCATTTCATAATTGTAGCACATCGGGGTTTTATTGAAAGGGGCCCGTGTCTACTAAAACATTTTCTGACTCATTTTCTAAATTTACTCAGCCGAGCATTTTCTGGTATATTACGTTCAATCTTGACCAATTCTCATTCACCGTGGCTGGTTACCCCTCAACAGGATACCACATACACCACAGGTTACAAAGTGCACTAACTCTAGAAAGCACTTAATAGCTAACTCAGAGCCGATCGTTAGTTAACCTATTTGATTAACTCATAAAATCTGGAAAACACGAATGTTAACTCAGATAGGTAAAAGAGAACTCACATAAAACATAAAACAATTCATGCCATAATTATCACTTTGAAAACACAGATATCAAAGCGATAAAGAAAGGTTTTCGAGCATTGCTCGTTTTATTTTATATATAAAAGTCCACCTTAGCGTTTACAGAACTAAGTACGAGCTTCCGATCTCCTGATCTTCCGTCCTTTCCTTACTGCTGGCTTCCTCCTTCAACGTAAAATAATAACACTTTAAATCAGTGGTAAAAGATGATCGAATATAGAAATTCGAATTAGGTTTTAGTCGTTTTGTTTCTTTAGGCATTTGCACGCTACTAGTTTCATTTTAATTAAACGGGAACGAGACTTGAACAAATCTCGTTTAGAACTCGAAAGGTCTCATACTCGACTCTTAGGTCAGTAGAGAAGATAGTCGCTAACTTATTACGGCTTAAACGATCGAAAGAAACTAAGTTGCGAAGAAAACAACTTAGTTAAACAAGTTCTAAAATTTTCACTGCACAAGGCAGTAGTTCTGGGGGTTACCTAGAACAGAGGAATTGGAAACAGGGGATGATCCCTGTACCGTTTGAAAGCTTGGAAAGTCTAGTTTACGCTCCAATTTACGGATCTCAAATCCGATAAACGAGCTAAAAGATATTACAGTTTCCGGAAAGGGTCGCAAAACTGCCGCGGCTAACCCTAATTGCTCGATAGAATCGACGTATAACTTCCTAAGTTCGTTCTAAGTTCTCGTACTCGATTCCTCACGAAACTTTAATATCAAGGCAGTCAACACATACTCCCGTACGTGAAGGACTCCTTTTCAAAACTCGTCTAAAACCACGACGATCAAACCTCGTCGTTTCAACTACCATTTACTATACCAAAATCAAGTTAACAGATTCTCGTTTCTAGTTCTCGATTATAACTACAACTCATATTATAACAACTCGAAAGCTCATGTCGTCAACTACAAAGTCCTGCCTTAGTCCAACATAAACATTATTATCTAATTAGAATCCTTACTCGACTTCTCGATTATTACTTATGTCCACTCGTTCGTCTCTTACGGAATTCCAAAAGTTATCGGAATTCGTTCAAATTCTATGACATTAATCAACATCTAACATAGATCATTTTATACATATCATCACTCCATATCATCAACCAATCTCAACTTAAATGGAGTTCTTAGTCTCTTACGATCCACAAAATATTTTTAGAAAATTCCAATTAAATTCATAACATCATCTATTATCATTAGAAACATAAATTCATCAACATATCATCAACTAAATCAACTACATGAAAACCCCTAATTCTTTCAATTTTTTCGGTAATAACATAATAATTAAGGGGGTGATTTTCTTCATCAAACATCATCATTAATCCATTAATCATACTACTATATCATCAATTAAATAATTCAAGTCTTATTACACATTAAATTGAAAATCCCCAATTCAAACCCTAGCTCAAAAATCGGTCCTCATCAAATACTTAGGGGTTTTGATTTCTTTTTGTTTTAATCCTCAATTGAACACCACCTAAGCATGATTATCCAACTAATTGAAGAATTCAATCATCCCACATAAATCCCCCAATTTTCGGTAATAGCTAGGTTTTAGGGTTCTTGGATTTCTTCAAATTTTAATCATAGATATCATATCTAATCCATCCTATTATACTAATTAGAGATCAAAACATCTAATCCATCTACCCATAAAAATCGATCCACTTGAAAAATAAAAAGAAATGGAATCCAAATGGATAGGATTAGAGATGAGGAGATTACCTTGACAATTAATAGAGGAAGAATTAGAATTTGATGGTTGGATGATGACTTGTGTGAAAAACTTGCTCCAAGAACTTGAACTCTTCAATGGTGAATGAAGAACAAAGAGAGAGATAAAATGTGTGTGTGTGTTTCGAATTGGGAGGAAGGGAGATGAGTGAGGATGACTAAATTGTTATAACATGTATCTAATAAAAGACTTAGGTGTAAAGTTGAATAAAAATATCTAAGAGTGAGTTATTAGGATAAATACTATAAAGAAATGAAATGTCATGCTTGAGAGAGCGAGTGAAGTCGGCATTGAGGGGGAAAAAGAAGAAATTACGCGCTTTTCCAGCGTTATACGACGTTACGAAAATCGAACGACGAAAAAGTAGCTCGGCACAAAATCGTCAAATTCCGATTCGACCAAAAATTCTAACGTATTTAACTTAATCGGGAAATAATATTTAAAAACTTAATTCCGACAAAAACTCGGGACGACACAGTCCGAGTTTCGTCCGGAAAATCAAAAAACAAACTTTCTCGGGCGAGTTCGTTACGCGATTTCGTAAATGTAAAAATCAGACGGTTTTCCATTCTGAGTTCTAGAACTAAAAATTTTTCGTACGCGATAACCCTAAATACAGTAGTCATCTAACTGACTTCCGTAATTTATTTTCGGAAACGGTTTTCACCGTTGGTCTTAGAATTCAGAATCGTAAACTTAGGCATGCAAAGCCATTTTTATTATTAACTTTAAAATTTTAAGACTGTACGAAAAATCTGGGGTATTACATCTTTGTTTTCTTCTTCGATCATTTTCTTCAATTGAAATAGGTAAACTGCATATTCTTTTCATGTCTGTTAATGTTTGATTTTGTGTTCCTTTAGTATTTTGTGTTTACTTCAGGTTTTGTTCTTCATATAAAAACCCTAGAATCTACCCTCAAATATATCTGATCTGAAAGATTTTCGTTTGCCTTTCAGAGCATCTAAAAATGTCCGTCGATAGCATAGATTCAGGCAACGATGTTAATGAAACCCTAGGTAGCTTTTTGACGATGAATGAAACACAAAATGAAGCCCCTCTACCGGTGAGTGATGTATCCTTCGATTTAGATGTGTAAGAGATGTAATCTATGTCAGATCTGAGATTTTTAGTCTATGTTTTATAGTTTTCTTTGTAAGCCCAACAAATGTGGTGCATAATGACTTTTGTAGAAGTTGGTAAACGTGTGTGCGTAATATCATTGTCTGTGTGATTTAGAGTTGGGTGACAAAGTACTTTTTTTATAATAATTCTGTTTCGAAGAGGCCGAAACCTCTGAAAATGACCGTTGTGATTGGTAAGAGAATGATGCCTGTGAAAATGACTCATTTGGGAGTGGTAAGAAACCGAGTGTAAGAATATTTGTTACGTCACAAAAAAAATATACACTGTTAATATGTTTTGTGACTTCGATATTTTTTGTGACTTTATTTTTTTGTTAACAAAAAGGTCTATCTTTTTTAGTTACTACACAAAAAAATTGATATTTTATAGTGAGTTACTTCGCTAATCTTTTTTGTTACAACTAACAAATTTGTTAGCTTGTTTGTTACTTCACAATGTATGTTTGTGTGTATGGATAATATTTGAGAATTAACGAAAAAGTATATCTTTTGTAGTCCCTGCTTCAACAATTTTATTATGTTTCAGTAACAAAAGGTGTATGTTTTAGTGAGTGATAAAAAAATTGATTTGTTCACTACTAGAAAAACGGTCATACATGACATCGAATCAGCGTCATCTATGAGCTTTCCTAAAGCGTCAAGTAGGCGAGTGTAATCTATAGTGGTAATATACATGACATTAATTTACTGTTATCTATATTTATATTCATGACGCTCATTCAACGTCATATATGTGCGTAAAACATCGTCGTGGATGAGCGTGTCTGATTTTATGTGGTAAATACATGACATCAATTTTTCGTCATCTTATGTTTGAGATTGTCATTTATTTTTATAATATAGTTGACCCTTTTTTCAACAACATCATAAAAGGTATACCTTTTTATATTTTATTTTTATTTTTTTATTTTGATATTTTTTCATATCCCTGTTTTATATTCAAGAAACCAATAATTCAAAAATCATAATAACATCCAAACATCCAAAATCTCATAATAAAATCCAAACATTTGGAATCCAAACATCCAAAATCCAAACATCCAAAATTCTCAAAATCATGTAATTCATCCATACATTGTCATAATCATAGTCATACTAAGCTGAATATATATAATCCACAATCCTAATATAAAAAAGTCTTGATACACAAATCTCTCTCCATCAACCATGCTCAAGAACCTGTCACATATATATTACACTTAAATTCAGTTACCCAGTCACAAATCATATTACAAAATACGATGCGTAAACAATATACTACTAAGCTAGGCAAAATTACATATACGCCAAATGAAATATATACATGTACCTCTTAGATGATCAATTACACAAGAAGCCCACTCTTCACGAACCTCATCGATCTCATCCCTACGATAACTCTCCTTTTTTGGAAACTATGCAACAAACAAGAGCACAAAAATATTTTAGTAAACAATTAACTAATTAACTTACACTGCAAATTTATGTCATAATATATTTACCAATGAACCAACAGAAATTAAGTCCTTTTGCCACCCTTGTACTATTTCCTTCATGAATCGCATCACATAATATCCGCATTGGTTTGATAATGAAGGCTGCATAGGATCCTATATGAAAAAAACAAAATGTTAAGTGTGTAAAATAAACATGCATTATTATCTAAACACTAGAATAATTACCTTTATAATTTCCCAAGTTGGTGGTCTTTCGAAGTTCTTGCCATTAATATGTACTTTAAAACTTTTCATCGCACTTGAAAGCAAAGTCATGAAGATGAATCAACATTAACACCATGTAAAAATAAAGGCACATATATTACAAAAAGTTCTATAACTTACATTTTCACCACAGATTTCCAAGTGGCATCACGATTCCGATGAGCAATAGGGTCCATCAAATAGATGCATTCTTTGTAAGGTTCAATAATTGTTAAAATCCAATGTTCACTAACAATATATGAATAATTCACATGAGAAGTTGAGAACAATTGAATTAAATCACAACAAGCATTTTAAATCAATTGAAGCACATAAGTACAACCGACTTACCCCACATTGCAAGGCACCAAAACGAGTTAATTCGGTGTTGTAACACATAATCTTTCTACTAATCTGCAAGCCCTAGCTTCAACTGAGAAATTTTCACGATATGATATGGTATATGGATTCACGAATAAAAACTGACCACCATCCACATTTCTATACAAGTTCATGTGAATAATTAGTCTTAGAAAAACATAAGTAAAAAACAGTAAGTGAAATTTTGATAATCTTACCAGATATATGTCACAATACAATTTCCTGTGATAGATTGCAGGTTACATAAGGGAATTACGTCTTCTTTCATGATCCAAATAGAAAGATCGTCACCAAACACATCTTGATCCAAAGAAATACATACTCCTCGATCTTGCTCAAACAGTTTCTCTGTGGCATAATACAATGCTTTCAATAAAATAGGCATTTGTGCATAATCTTCCACCGTAAGTTCTTTAGCAACTCTTTTTCCAGCTTTCTTCTTGATAAATTTCTAAGTATCATATGTTTGATGTATTAATATTTTGTAGATGAAGAATTTAATAAATATATAAATATTAAATAATCTGCAACTTACCACTTGTTTTTCAACCACCAAGTGAGTGGGCCACGCCACATGGGTTCCCACAGCACTCTCCATAGTGTCCATCTCCTCCGAGATAGGAAATGGCAATAACGCATTGGCACCCACAACTTCATCTATTGATACTCGTAAAGGAAACCTTCGGCATTGGAGCACTGTGAAGTTTGTCACCCGAAACTACAGTTGTTCCATAAGCCACTATCCTTTGGGTGGATTCTTCCATCAATAGAACCAATTTTCCCTACAAAATAAAAATTGATTAACTTCATCACAGAATAAAATGGTATAAATTGTTTGTATTTGTACATCAGAGCAAAATAAATACCAGTAAAGTAGTTACTTTTCCAACACACAACACTTCCTCCTGATCATCAAGGTTGTTTTTGTCATCATCAGGTGAAATTGTCCCAGAACAACTGCCATTTCCTTCAAATATCTTCTCTTTTCCTTTACCAATCATTTGTCCTTCGAGTTTACCCATTCTATCTACAAGGCCATGGATGATATCTTCATAAACTTGTATGCATTGATCACATATTTCTATTTTTTCTTTGCTTCTTCCAGTTCATGAAGTGATTTCTCGTTGAGGTTTTGTTTCCTTTTCCTAGGCAACTTGAAGTACATAGAGGGGGTTACATCTGCTCCAACAGCAAGCACACGTCCATAGTGTTCTGTCACAGCCCTAAATCCCGAGGGACGGCAGAAGCCGGGGTGCGACTGGGGTTGGATTAAAGAAGCGGGGAAGAAGGGGGCTAACTGACTAAACATACATGAAAACATTAATAAACCATGAACAAGACTTTAATATAGAAAAGAAAGAGTTAATCCCTAAGGATTACTCGACAAAAGTACAAAAGACGAAACTAAGTTCAAATGTACAGACATAAACTACTGAGTTGTTTAAAATACATCTCAAAAGAAATACAGAAATTGGCAGCGGAAGAGTTTTACTAAGCATCTTATCCTTAAACTCAACATCAACCGTCGCCGCTCACCGTCGCTTCAACCTGCACATTTAGAAAGCAATGCAGGGCTAAGTACAAACGTACTTAGTGGGTATGATGCCAAAAACATACTTATAAATATAGATAAAATGGCATATTATAAATGTAGCACATCGGAGTTTTGTTGAAAGAATCCGTGTCTACTAAACATTTTCTGACTTTTTCTCATAAATCGCTCGCGCGAGCATTTTCTGACTAATGCTACGTTCAATCTTGACCACTACTAATTCACCGTGGCTGGTACCCCTCAACAGGATATCACATACACCACAGGTTACAAAATGCACTAACTCTGGAAAGCACTTAGCAGCTAACTCAGAGCCGATCGTTAGTTAATCTAAAATAGACTAACTCTAAATCTAGAAAACACGTATGTTGACTCAGATAGGTACAAGAGAACTCACATAAAAACATAAAAACAGTTCATGCCATAATATCACTTTGAAAACACAGATATCAAAGCGATAAAGAAAGATTTTTCGAGCATTGCTCGTTTTATTTGTATATAAAAGCCCACCTTGTAAAAACAGAACTTATACGCAAAAGCTTCCAACTTCGGATCTTTCATCCTTTCTTTACAGTTGGCTTCCTCCTTCATCGTAAAATAAAATATACTTAAAAACGGTTCGTAAAAGATACTCGAAGAAAGAGAATCGAAGAAAGTTCTAGTTATTTTATTCTTTTGGCATTTGCACGCTTACTAGATTCGTTTTACTTAAACGGGAAACGAGACTCGTGCCAATCTCGTTTAGAACTTGAAAGATCTCATACTCGACTCTCGGGTCAGTAGAGAAGGTTGTCGATGTCTTAAAAAGACTTTAAAGATTATAAGAAACTAAGTTGAAAAGAAACAACTTAGGCGATTTTCATTATAGTTCATTTTATGCCTTATGAAATTTCTCGTTTATTATTTCTTTAATAAAAAGATAAGATATAAGATCTCGACTGGTTTTTATCACTCAAGGTCTTGTACTTGACTCTAGGGTCAGATAGAAGGTATCCGATAGATAAAACGGTTTAAACGATCAAAAGAAACTAAGTTGTGAATTAAACAACTTAGAAAACAAGAAACTGAAATTTCACTGCACAGTCCAGTAACTCTGGAGGCTGTCCAGAACAGACGACTTGGAAACAGGCGGTGAGCCCTGTACCACTAGAAAGCTTAGGAAGTCTAGTTTCTGCTCCAATTTACGGATCACAAATCCGATAAACGAGCTGGAAGTTATTACAGTTTCCGGCAAGGGTCGCAAAACTGCCGTGAAACCCTAGTTGATTGATAAGTTCGCCGTATAACGTTTTAGGTTCGTTTTAAATTCTTGTATTCAACTTATTTAGAAACTGAACTCTCAAGGCAGTCGTCACGTACCTCCGTACGTGACAAACTCCTTCTCAACTTGCTCAAAGACACGACGTTCTAACGTCGGATTTCAACTATCAAGTACTATACCAACAAAGAAATTCCAAACGTTTTCTAGTTCCCGATTATCACTATAACCCATATTATATCAACTCGGATGCTTATGATGTCAACTAGAAAGATGTTCCAAATTTCATTATAAACAATAATATCAAGTTAGAATTTTCATCCGACTTCCCGATTATTAGTTACAACTAGATATTCGTCTCTTACGCGATTTCCAAAAGTCGTCGGTTTTCGTTCAAATTTTACGACGTTAATCTACGTCTAATAGGAATCGTTTTCATGCATGCTAACATGTCTTAACATCTTTATAACTCAGTTTATATAGTGATCCTTGCCTCTTATACTTCATTAAACTTTTTTAGAAAATTTCCAATTAATTCCTATTATCAACTAATATGATTTGCAATATAATCAACTAACAAATCATCATTTATATTGAACATGTATAAACTCCTAATTATCTTATAAATTTTTCTGATTTCATACATACTTTGAGGGGATGATTTTCTTTTCAAATTAACAACATTTATTTACTAAACATACTCTTATATCACCAATTAAACAATTGCAATTTCAAAAACAACTAACATGCAAAAACCCCTAATTTCATACTTCAAACCCTAACTAAATTTCATAATAACATAGGGCTTTCAATCCCTTTTCATTCGAAACACTAATTAAGCATCTACTAAACATGAATCTATGATCAAAAGAAGAAAAACAAAAATCCTACAATTTTCCAAAAAAATTCTGCATTGACACAAAAGATAAGGTTCTTGTTTTTCTTCATTTTTAATCCATGATTATCCTATCTAACATATCCAATTACATTATTCTAAGATCATTTCTTCCATTCCAATACCTTAAAAATTCGAAAATAAAGGAAAGGAGAAGAAAAGAAAATCTAAATGGATAGGACTGTAGAGGATGAAAATACCTTAAGATTTAATGAAAGAAAGTGTGGAATTGAATGGATGGATGGTGATTTGTGTGAGTTCTTCAAGCTCTTGAGAGTGTTCTTCAATGGTGGATGGAGGAGATGGAGAAGATGAAGTTGAGGGAGAGAGAGAGAGTGTGGCCAAGAGTGAGAGTGGAGAGAGAGAGATGAAAAATGGTTTTGGTCTTAGAGTTGAAATGATGAAAAAATTGAAATGGTGTAAAGTGTAGACAAGGTGTCATTAGCTTAATCAAGTCAACATGCAAGTTAACATCTAATTAAGGTGAGGTGGCAGCTGCCATGCAGAAATTTTAGAGGTTTTACGGGTTTTTCCGGCACGATCCGACGTTACGGAAAAACGAACGACGAAAAATGTGCTCGGTACAAAAAAAATCGTCGTGATTCGATTTGACCTTAAATTCTAACGTATGAACTCAATTAGAAAATAAATTTATAAAATTTATTTTGACAAAAACTTGGGACGACAAGTCCGAGTTTCGTCCGGAAAAACGTAAAAACAAACTTTCTCGGCGTGTTCGTATTTGCGATTTTGTAAACGTAAAATTAAACGGTTTTTCGTTCTAAGCTTACGAACTAAAACTTTTCGTATGCGCTAACCCCTAATACGGTAGTCGTCTAGCCGACTTCTTTTAATTATTTTTAATAACGGATACGACCGTTAGCTTTAGAATTAAGAAATTATAAACTTAGGCGTGCAAATCCATTTATTTAATTATCTTTAAACTTCTTAGAACGTAAGGATTTTTACGGGGCATTACATGTTCACCATTTTTTAGGGCGGCTGTAAGCAAGTCATTGTTTCCACCTTCGGGCTTGAAATTTCCTTCTTTCTTTGCACGTACATAGTCATCCTATTTTGCAATTTATAACTCAACTATAATCAGATCACAAAACCTAAAAATGAAAAATATTGTCTTACAATATTTTCAATGGCTGACATCAAATCATCATTCTCAATGGATCCCTCCTTAGGCAATCTTGCTTTCTTCCACATTTCTGCTCTGTTTATATTTTCATCACCTTTCAAGTCATCTTTCTACAAGTACAAGTAAAACTCTCATTATCCACAGTAGAAACTGATAAACAAGAATAAACTTTATGTCAATCAAAAGTTACAATATCAACCACTAAAAACTTACCATGTCTTCTGGCAATCTTGCATACCCCCTGCGAGAGAGTCGATGGGGGTATAAAGTTTGACGTCTTCTATTCCTTTGTACCTCACTAAGTTTCTACAAGTAACACCAGTTAGAACAAGTTAATTGATAGTCATAAACATCCATTCTTCAGTGACATTACATACCTCAAATTCAGGGGTCGTACGGTTTGATACAAATACATTCCAATCACTTGCAACAATCCCACTATCCGCTGGTGGCTTCTTCAATTTCAATTTATTATCTTTGTTGGGCAGAATGTAATCAGTGTAGAGTCTATTTTTCCATGTTCGAAACTTTATGCTTGTTGATTCCAAGCATCCACTTTTCCATTGAATGGGAACTTTGAAAGATGTCTACAAAAAAACATATTATTATAGAAATAGATTCTAGGTATTGAATTAATAGTAAATAATGTAATATACTTACATTCACTGAATCCCAAATGAACTCCTTCACAGATTCTGGGACATCTCTCCATGAACCATAAGTTATCTTGACTTGCTCACGTGTAAGCATGCCGATATAACTTTTCATCTGAGCAGCAACTTTGCCAATTGGTTGTCTGAAATCATTGAATTCAACTTCCTGTATGATTCCTTTTGCCCTTCTCAGAGCAAGGCTGGTCAAACAAATTTTTCCTCTCTTTGACTTACTTCTCGACTTACTTGATTCTGAATTTGTAGATGTTAATCGTGCATCATCACTTTTATTTGAAGCCATAGTCTGCACAAACCTGTGAAGAAATAGATTAAACAAAAGTATTATAATATGCATTTGACAACAACTGAAACAACAAAATACAACATCACAAAATATTCTGAAAAATAATAGTAACGCAAAGTATGCATGGCAGATTTTAGTACTTGTAAAACTAAAAATACGTACCAAACTACTTATAATCATTATTCAGCCAAATTCCTTCACAATCGTGACGAACACATAACTTCTCTTCGTCATCTGATTCTTTACTTTGTGGCACTATTTCTGAAAAACTTGGAAGCTGGAAAGAAACGTCAACTAAATCATCACGGTTTTTCATATCAGTGTATCGAGTACTTGGACAAGCAAGTACTACCGACCATGCAGGATCTTCAGGATCTTCAATGTAGAACACTTGTTTTGCTTGCTTTCCCAAAATAAATGAATCTGATATGTAACCTATTTTTTTCGATTGACTAGAGTAAATCCACTATCATCTACTCTCACACCATTATTGTCCTATCCAATCGCACATAAACACTACAACTTGGAAAAATCGGTAATCTACCTCTCATATTTCATCAATTGTTCCATAAAATGTCATGTCTGATACTACAGGATTTTTAACCTTTGCATTAGGAACTTGCATGACATTTGCTACTATGCTCACTCCAAAATTTTTGAGCAACACGTTTATCATCGTGCTTTTGTGTACTAAATGTTACACCATCAATCATGTAGCTAGAATACTAAACTACCTGTTTTTCAGGCCCATGAAACAAGAACTTCAACTTTTCAGGCAACACATTTGTGCTCTCAGCCTACAATAAATTTTAAAAATTAGATTGAGCTTAAACTAAAATGACCAACTAATGATTTGTGTAACTTACAAGTTCGTGAAACCATTGAATAAACGACCGATTGTGCTCATCTTGAACCCATTTCTTGTTGTTAGCTTTCTTAGGAAACTTGACTTCTAGATATCTTTTGTGTTCTCTATAAAGTATAGTAGCAGTATATGATCAACTAATAATAATAATAATAATTCATTACAGACTATAAATCAGCTAGCTAATTAGTTTGAGAACTTACTCAATGTATGGATCGATTTCATTATCGTTTGCCAATACATAACGATGAACTTGCTGCCGCTCAAAATCACTAATTGTTTTGCCTTTAGATTTTGATTTTTTTTTTTGTCTGTTGAGCCTCACAAGTAGTAGATGGAATTCCTATAGGGTGTATGTTGGATAAATATTGAGAACAAAATTCTACAGCCTCCTTAGCAATATAACACTCGGCAATACAACCTTCGGGTCTATTGCGATTTCGTACATACCCCTTTAAAATTTTCATAAATCTTTCAAAGGGGTACATCCACCTATACCATACCGGTCCACATAACATAACCTCACGCACCAGATGCACTACTAAATGGACCATTACATCAAAAAATGAAGGCAGAAAATACTTCTCGAGCAAGCGCAAGGTTATTACAACTTCTTTTTTAATCTCTTCCAATATTTGGACATCAATCACCTTGTTACAAATCTCACTAAAAAAGAAACACAACCTAGTAATGGCAATCCTTACATTCTTAGGCAAAACACCACGAATAGCAACTGGAAGCAATTGTTGCATCAACACATGACAATCATGTGATTTCAGTCCATTTAATTTCAAGTCATGCATCGATACAAGAGTACCAATATTAGAAGAGTATCCCTCAGGCACCTTCATCCCAAGAAATGAAGTACACAACTTTTTCTTCTCTTCTCTACTTAGCGTGTAACATGCTGCAGGAAAAATGTTTTAGTCCCTACAACTTTCGGTGCTAACTCTTTCCTCATATCCAATTCATCCAGATCCATCCTTGCAGTCAATCCATCTTTTGTTTTATGAAGGATGTCAAGCAATGTTCCAAGTAAACTTTCGAACACATTTTTCTCAATGTGCATTACATCAAGGATGTGACGAATATGCAAATGCTTCCAATACTCGAGTGTGAAGAATATCGACTTCTTCTTAAAGCACGTATTTTCTGGCTTTGTTGTTGGCTCCTTTTTCTTCCTTTTATGAGATGACCCCGCATTCACTTGAGACTTGGATTTTTTTCCCCACACATAATTAGACTCACCCATCTTATTCAAAATCTCATGGCCAGTCAAAGGTTTTGGAGCACGCTCTTTCTCCGGTAAGCCATTGAAAGCTTTCATTTGCTTTCGATAAGGATGAGATTCTGGTAAATGGTTTCTAAACCCTCTATAGCACGTTTTTTTACTCTTTGGCAGCATATATAACACGCCTTATATCCTTTAACTGAACACCCTGAAAGTTTCCATAAGCTGGAAAGTCGTTTATTGTCCATAGAAGAACAGATTTGAGTATGAAATTCTGATTACGATGTGCATCATATGCTTGGATACCATTCTCCCATAGCTCTTTCAGGTCATCAGTTAGGGGTGCTAGATAAACATCAATGTCGTTTCCAGGCTGTTTGGGACCAGAAATCAACATTGTCAGCATCATGAATCTTCTTTTCATGCACAACCATGGAGGAAGGTTGTACGTGACGAGTACAACAGGCCAACAACTATACTTAGAGCTCATGAGGCTATATGGATTGATCCCGTCGGCTGCTAAAGCTAACCTAAGGTTTCTAGACTCCGCACCAAAATTTGGCCACTTATTGTCGACTAATTTCCAAGCGGGTGCATCAGCGGGATGACGAAGATAACCATCAGATATTCTTCTATCAGCATGCCATGTAACTTCTTTAGCAATTTCCTTTGTTCGAAACCATCTTCTAAACCTTGGTATCGGTGGAAAATACCACAAAACTTTTGCTGGTACTCCATTTATGGACTTATTGTCTTTACCCAGTTTCCATCTTGAACTCCCACATGTAGGACAATCACTTAAATCCTTATACTCTTTCCAATAAAGAATGCAGTCATTAGGACAGCCATGAATCTTCTCATAATCTAGCCCTAATGTGCTTAAAGTTTTCTTTGCATTGTATAAAGTTTTAGGTAATTCATTACCTTTAGGAAACATTTCTGAGAGTAGAATTAATAAATCATTAAGGCTATTATCACTCCAACCAAATTTGGCTTTCAAGTTGTATAGTTTAATCGTTGCAGACAACTTGGTAAAATTGCTACACTTTTCATATAATAGCTTGTCAGCATCTTCTAGCAATGTTTGAAACTGACTTGGGTTATCTTCATATACATCGTATGCATCATAAATCATATCAATCGGCTGATCAACAATGCAATTTGCAGCACTTCTCCTACCCCTATCATTATCACATGCAGTTGGTGTTGATAAATTTTCCCCGTGCCATATACATTTCTTATAGGTAGGGTCAATACCATTACACATTAGATGTAATTTAATGGCACTAATATTTATCTTACGAACATTACCACATACTGTACAAGGACAGGGTATGAGGCTAGCATCCCTTGCATTTTGTAATGCAAAATTCAGGAAAGTTTCTACCCCGACTTCATACTCTTTTGATAACCTATTCGATGACATCCATGATTTTTCCATTTATTTAATGAATAAATTATCAATCAGGGGTACCTAAGTCATTAAAAACTATGAAATGAGTGCACTAGAATATTAATATCATGAACTACAAAGTACAATCCTAAGACGATAATCACATAAAAATGAGTGAAGCAACATACAAGTATGGCTAGCCACATTCTTTGCTGATTCACGGTGAGCCAGATTTACTAGAATATACATCATTCAAAAGTAATGGAGTAGATCATGAAGTAATCAGTGAAACAAAGATACTAACCAACATGGTAAATATGCTGAATAAACAGAGCTCATTAAAGATTTGCACATACTGCTGACTAAAGCCGAAAACAAAAAGGAAAAAAAAACTGAATATACCAAGCAAAATATTACCTATGCAAGCGTCAAACCAAATGATGGGTGATCTTCAATATCTCTTCTTTGAGCACAAACACATGAAAGGCCTCCTCTGCCTAGCCATGCTATGCAACAGATCCTGCAACATTCTCTATTGTAACAAAAGAAAATGAATGGAGATAATATGCAAACATTTTCTATATACATGTTTTCCATGCTATATAATATGCTAGGAATAGACACCCATGAAGGTGTAGTATTGATGACTTTCAACCAATTACAACGTGTGACACTACTTAACTAACACATGTTTTCGATTGGATGCAGCTATTCTTCATCTACCACCAAATTCACCAGATGCTAAGGTGTTTGAGGATTTTGCAAAGAGTGCTAATAAAATCCACACTGCTACTCCTGCTGCTGATATGAAGTTATTGCACTAAATTAATTAATACTTACATCTATATGTACAACTCATGCATGTTCCATTTATTGTCTCAACCAACTATTTACTGTCTTATTTTCTTTTTCCATTTTCTTCCTATCTTTGGCACTACTTTTGTAGATATACTAAATTAATAAATAGTACATCTATATGTATTCAACTCATGCCATGCATGTGCATCATATTTATTGTCTAAACTAACTATTTTATGTTTTATTTTATTCATGACTTATTTATTTTCTATGTTTGTCACTAATTTTGAAGATAAAGGGAGCTCGTCGTCTGCATCATCAACCGTTGATCAGAAGAGCGATGGAGGGGGGAACACTAGTATATGGTTGGAGGCTCAAATGGTCGCCGGAATATTAATTTCTATGGTTTCACTTCACATCTTCACAAATCCTTAATGTTCCACGTTTATTTTGTTTGATTAGTCGTTTGCATATTTTTCTATTTGTTTGTTTTTTAATAGTTTGAGAATAACAATGTTGAGGTTGAGGTTAATTAGTGTAGAAATCTAGCTAGGATGCATGTCTTTATATGTAAGCTGCTGGGATGGATGATGTCTTCTTTATGTTACTAATTAACTTATTAATTACTAAAGGATGATGTTTTATGGATCAAGTCTAAATTTTGGTGCGCATCTCTATCATGTATTTCATCGAACACCTGGGGGGCAAATATTGGAATGCTTGAAGGATAAAAAAAGTAGCAACAACCAGCTTGATAGAAATTGGTCGTCTTCTTCCAAAATATTCCCCTAAAATACCATTCTCCTAAATATTAGCCATAATCTACCAAGTATACATTAGCAAGAACTCATACTATTGACATTCAAAAATCAGAAGTTTCAAAAGACAAACCTCAATATAGTTTCATAAGACGGCGCGATGCTCTAGCAAATGGCAGCACGGTGCTACAGTGAATGGAAACGAGCACTGTGGTGACGGCCGGCGAAAATGCTGTGGCGAATCGAAATTGCGATGAGAAATCAAGCCAACCAGTAGATGCGACACAATGTGACGAAGGTGGCTGGAGTGGAAACACTGAACAGCGGCTCGCCGGAGAAACAAAGGTGGCAGACCAGCGGAACGGCGGCAAAAATGGGCGCGAAGAGGAGTGTAGAATTGGGGGGCGGGTTTTTGGAAAAATTTCGATTGTGAATGACGACTAAGTCAAAGTTTGAGTATATTACTTTACTCTTTTTTTTTCTTTTTTTTTAAAGCATGACACTTTATTATGACAATTAATAACATAGTCATGTATGGGTCAGTTTTTTCGATTTTTTCTTTTTTTTTTCTCAACTAAATCTATACATGACATTCATAGATGACAATTAATAAAATAGTCATGTATGGGTATATAATACATGACATTCTTATAGGTAATGTCATCGTTACCTAATGAAGCACACTCATAAATGACATTTTTTTTTTCTGTGTCATGGAAACTTAAAAAACGCACATACATGACACTTTATCTAAAACGAGTCATCTATGCAGTGTAATGTATTTGTATTTTTCTAGTAGTGGTTTTTTCTTAGCAGTCAATTTTTTTTAATAATTTTGTTACTGCTCAAATTGTTTCTAGGTGTATGGATTTTTTTGACTGAATTCAAAAAAATGTGATCTTATGTTGTTACTGCTAAATTTTTTTTTCCAATTTTTGGTACTGCTCAATGTCTGGATGGGTATGTGTATTTTATTTGTGAATTAAAAAAAAATGTGTATCCTTGGTAGTTACTGTACAAAAAACTGGTAATGGTTCAGTCCAAAATTTTGTTACTGAACCAGGTATATTTTGTCTTCTTTAGTGACTGAGCAAAAATTTTCTTTTCTATTCTTTTACTGCAAAATAAAATGTTAGTATGTTTGGTACTTCTAAATGTCTTTTTGGGTATATGGAGATTTTTTGTGAATTCACAAAAAAGGTTGTCTTTTGTAGACTCTGCTAAAAAATTTGCTTATGGTTCAATAATAAATTTTGTTACTGAACCAGGTATATGTAGTATCTTTTAGTGACTGAGCAAAAATGTTATATTTTGTTGGTGTGCTGTAATACCCGGCTTTTCTTTTCCGACGAGAAATAAAACTTTTCTAAGAAATTAAGGCTTTGCACTTCTAAGTTAATGAGATTCAGTTATAAGAATAACGACGAAGTCCGTTTCTGAAAATAAGTTGCAGAAGTCGTTCAACCGACTACTGTATTAGGGTTTCGACGACTGATAAAATTTTTGTTCGAGAACTCAAATCGAAAAACCGTCTGACTTTACATTCACTTATTTTGCGATACGAGTCTACTGGTAAAAGTCAGTTTTATTTATTTTTCCGGGTGAAATTTGGACTGTCACGTCTCGACTTTTCGATGGATTTTGGAAATTGAATCATGCTTTCCGACTAAGTAAATTATTTCCAATCTATTGGTCGAATTAGTTTTCGTCGGAAATGTAACCGTCTTAGAAAATAATTAATCGATTTTAGTATGCAGTATTAGACCCGTAAAATGAGATATTTTGAATTAAAATTACACCTCCCAACCGCCATTAATTAAGATGGTTGTCATCTTGATATTTTCTTCTACTTTAACACTTTATCACTTAAAATATCACAATTTCTCTCTTATCTCTCACCTCACCCTCCCAAACCCCCCCCCCCCCCACATAATTCTCTCTTCACTCTCTTGTTCTTCAAGTCCTTCAAGTTGTTCTTCATTTCTTCAAGCTTTGGATCCTTGTAACTTGCTCGTTTACCGATCGATTTTAATTTCGATTGCATATTCGTAAAGGTGAGAGCTTCCTCTTTGATTCCAACAGAACAAAAATCCATTCCTTTAATTCTTGAAAATTTTGAAAGTTGTAAGAGGAGTAGGATTAATGTTCTAAGTAGTTAATAAAAGAATCGTCGAGAAGTTAAGTATAGATTATGATATGAACTTATGGATTGCATATTAGTTAATCTAAGTAGTTAATGATCATAATTTGGAAGTTTGAATGAATTCTAAGAATGTCGAACTTTTCGTAAGAGACGAAGAGTCGAGCATAATCGTCGATAGGAAAATCGAACGAGGAAACTAATCGAATATTAGTGATTGTTGATAAGTTAGGTTTGTTGTTGAATTAATTGAGAATTAATTAACAACTATGAAGAATCGAGTTCATAAACCGATAAAAATGACATGAATTGGTTAAGTAATAGTTTCGATGATGTTAATGTGTTAATATGTTCATTGTTAAGTATAAAGATGATATAAACTAATCTGATTTGAATTGAATTAGTAAAACTTCAAGAATCGAAGAAAGTAAGTAGGTTTGAAATCAATGAAATGAGAAAACGAGGGTTTGTATGTTTCCGATTGATGATTATGAGTATATATGTTGATTGATTTGAGTTAGTTGATGATTAATAAGCATGAGTGTAGTTGATGATGATTTCATATGAGTTATGAAATAGAAGTTAGAAGTTAGTTATGATTTGAAATTGAAATGAAATTGCTAAGTGTTTTCATTAGTTGAAAGGATGAGAGTTGCTCGTCGTATTTTTAATCGAGGAATGTGAAAGTGTTCACATTAAAGGATTATGTTTGTAGGTCGAGTTTTTAAAAGTCTAGGGTTTCACGGACAATTTTGCCACCCTTCACGGGAACGGCCATAACTCTTTTCTCGTTTAACGAAATCGAGATCCGTAAATTGGACAGTAAAGTAGACTTCCGCATATTTCTTTTGACATAAGGCACATCCCCTTTCAAAATACACTATTCTGTAGAGGCTCCTAATCTACTGCCTTGTGCAGAAAATTTCTAAAACTCGTTTTCTTAAGTTGAATTCTTTTCAACTTAATTCTTTAAGAACTTTTAAGTCATTAAGAGTTATCGACTTCCATTTTAACTAATCTAAATGTCGAGTAAGGAACCGAGTTAGTTCTAAACGAGATGTGTCCAAGTCTCGTTTCTTTTAAACCAAAAGGGGTTAGTTAAAGTGTAAACGCCTAAAAGACTTAATCGAATTCGATTTCTATTTCTTTAATTGTCTCGACCGATTTACTAAAGTTTGAATGTTTGCGATCAAAGGAGGAAGTCAAAATTAGAAGACAGGATGGAAGACCGAAGACAGAAGTTTGTGTTTGTTCTGTAACTAGTTAAGGTGGGCTTTTCTATATAACAAAATAAAGTGAGCGTTGCTCAAAATGTTTACTTATTGCTTTATAAGAATGTTTTGAAAGTGATTATCAGTGCATAAAAGAATTTGCTTTTGTGAGTTCTTTTGTGTCTTTCTGAGTTAGCCAAAAGGGTGATGACTAAACGATCGGACTCTGAGTTAGTCAAAAGGGTGCTTTCCAGGGTTAGTGTACATGGTAGCCAATGGGTGTGGAATCCCTGTTGAGGGGATGATTGGTCACAGTCCCAAATCCCGAGGGACGGCAGAAGCCGCGGTGCGACTGGGATTGGATTAAAGAAGCGGGGAAGAAGGGGGCTGACTAACTAAACATACATAAAAGACATCATACATTCATTGAACAAGACTTGACTATTATAAAGGAAGAGTTAATCACGAAGGATTACTCGACAAAAGGTACTCGAAAGTATCTAAGTTAAAGTTTACAGACTTAAACTACAGTGATTTGTTTAATGTACATATCCTCAAAAGACTTAGAGTTTTGCAGCGGAAAGTAAGTCATAGCTAAAGCAATCCTAACTTCTCAACTCGACTCAACTTCAACCACCGCCGCTCTCGTCGCTTCAACCTGCACATTTATAAATACATGCAGGGCTAAGTACGAAAGTACTTAGTGGGCACGATGCCAAAAACATAGCATAAGTATAGATAATCTGGCATTTCATAATTGTAGCACATCGGGGTTTTATTGAAAGGGGCCCGTGTCTACTAAAACATTTTCTGACTTATTTTCTAAATTTACTCGGCCGAGCATTTTTTGGTATGTTACGTTCAATCTTGACCAATTCTCATTCACCGTGGCTGGTTACCCCTCAACAGGATACCACATACACCACAGGTTACAAAGTGCACTAACTCTGGAAAGCACTTAATAGGTAACTCAGAGCCGATCGTTCGTTAACCTATTTGATTAACTCATAAAATCTGGAAAACACGAATGTTAACTCAGATAGGTACAAGAGAACTCACATAAAACATAAAACAGTTCATGCCATAATTATCACTTTGAAAACACAGATATCAAATCGATAAAGAAAGGTTTTCGAGCATTGCTCGTTTTATTTTATATATAAATGCGCACCTTAGCGTTTACAGAACTAAGTACGAGCTTCCGATCTCCTGATCTTCCGTCCTTTCCTTACTGCTGGCTTCCTCCTTCATCGTAAAATAATAACACTTTAAATCGGTCGTAAAAGATGATCGAATATAGAAATTCGAACTAGGTTTTAGTCGTTTTGTTTCTTTAGGCATTTGCACGCTACTAGTTACATTTTAATTAAACGGGAACGAGATTTGAACAAATCTCGTTTAGAACTCGAAAGGTCTCATACTCGACTCTTAGGTCAGTAGAGAAGATAGTCGCTAACTTTTTACGTCTTAAACGATCGAAAGAAACTAAGTTGCGAAGAAAACAACTTAGTTAAACAAGTTCTGAAATTTTCACTGCACAAGGCAGTAGTTCTGGGGGCTACCCAGAACAGAGGAATTGGAAACAGAGGATGAGCTCTGTAGCGTTTGAAAGCTTGGAAATTCTAGTTTACGCTCCAATTTACGGATCTCAAATCCGATAAACGAGCTAAAAGATATTACAGTTTCCGGGAAGGGTCGCAAAACTGCCGCGGCTAACCCTAATTGCTCGATAGAATCGACGTATAACTTCCTAAGTTCGTTCTAAGTTCTCGTACTCGATTCCTCACGAAACATTAATCTCAAGGCAGTCAACACGTACTCCCGTACTTGAAGGACTCCTTTTCAAAACTCGTCTAAAACCACGACGATCAAACCTCGTCGTTTCAACTACCATTTACTATACCAAAATTAAGTTAACAAATTCTCGTTTCTAGTTCTCGATTATATCTACAACTCATATTATAACAAATCGAAAGCTCATGTCGTCAACTACAAAGTCGTGCCTTAGTCCAACATAAACATTATTATCTAATTAGAATCCTTACTCGACTTCTCGATTATTACTTATGTCCACTCGTTCGTCTCTTACGGAATTCCAAAAGTTATCGGAATTCGTTCAAATTCTACGACATTAATCAACATCTAACATAGATCATTTTTATACATATCATCACTCCATATCATCAACCAATCTCAACTTAAATCGAGTTCTTAGTCTCTTACGATCCACAAAATATTTTTAGAAAATTCCAATTAAATTCATAACATCATCTATTATCATTAGAAACATAAATTCATCAACATATCATCAACTAAATCAACTACATGAAAACCCCTAATTATTTCAATTTTTTCGGTAATAACATAATAATTAAGGGGGTGATTTTCTTCATGAAACATCATCATTAATCCATTAATCATACTACTATATCATCAATTAAACGATTCAAGTCTTATTACACATTAAATTGAAAATCCCCAATTCAAACCCTAGCTCAAAAATTGGTCCTCATCAAATACTTAGGCACAAAATCAAACGACGAAAAACGTAGCTCGGCACAAAATCGTCAAATTCCGATTCGACCAAAAATTCTAACGTATTTAACTTAATTGGGAAATAATATTTAAAAACTTAATTCCGACAAAAACTCGGGACGACACAGTCCGAGTTTCATCCGAAAAATCAAAAAAACGAACCTTCTCGGGCGAGTTCGTATCGCGATTTTTTGAATGTAACAATCAGACGGTTTTCCGTTCTGAGTTCTAGAACTAAAAATTTTTCGTACACGATAACCCTAAATTTTTCAGAAACGGTTTTCACCGTTGGTCTTAGAATTCAGAATCGTAAACTTAGGCGTGCAAAGCTATTTTTATTATTAACTTTAAAATTTTAAGACTGTACGGAAAATCTGGGGAATTACAGCCAACCTCGGGGAGGAGCGTTCGTGGAAGAAGAAAAGGCTTCTTCCCCGGCGTTAAAACAGAACTTGGGCAATATGAACGAAACAACAAAAAAATCTTGATATCAAGTAAAGTAAGAGAAAATGTTTAGTAAGTACGGGCCTTTGAAAGAAAAACCCTGTTGTGTTACTTTGAGAATGTGTGATGAATCTATAAAACTTATGATATGATTTCGGTAAAGTGCCCACTAAGTGCTTTTTGGTACTTAGCCCTGTATGTATTTTTAAATATGCAGGTCGAGTGACGAGGACGGTGGAAGTTGAGTGATGGTTGTAAATAGAGAAAACAGACTTTTTAGCCTCGATTTCACATCTTCTTATGTGAAATCAATCTATGTCTTTTCCGCTGCAAGACACTCATTTTGATGTATTAACTTACGATTTAAGTATTATGTACTTGAAACCCTAGAAATCTCAGAGACAACTTTTGTCGAGCGATCCTTCGAGATTGTCTCTCTTTTGATTAATCAAAGTACTTAATGTTTACTATCTTATCAGAGTTATGTCAGTTTAGCATTTATTCAGTAAATTCCCCTTTCTTCCCCGCCTCTTTAATTCAACCCCTAGTCGCACTCCAGCTTTGCCGTCCCTCGGGATTTGGGGCTGTGACATGTGCGTAGGATGGATGGAGGTTCAAGCGACCATTGCTGCAAGGAGTTACCTACAAGGTGAATAACCATTGCAAGGAAGAGATACTAGGTAGCATTCGAACTACCTTAAACAATAATGGCGCAACGCTGCTCAGTCATTTTGAAAATTCATGCTTAGGGAAGTTTTATGATTTCCCTAGCAAAATGGGGAAGTCGATGAGCACAGGCCACGAGCTCATGACTTACCAAATTGTGAAGAAAAATGAACAACCATACACTTGTCTGGAGTTATGTTTTTTTGTTAAGGGCAAGGTAGTGAAGTTTCGGCGGGAGGAATTTGTACTTTTGACTGGTCTTCGATTTGGAGGCTCGGAGTTCAACCCTCATCAGTCCGGATTCACTGTTTGCTAATTGGTATGTTGGAAATAAAACAAGCTTCAGCAGGTTGTGGGATGACTACAAGGCTTCCAAATTCAAGACTAAGGAGGAATATTTTAAAGCATAAAAGATTCTGTTTGTGTATAGTGTTCTTCTTGGAGTACAAAAAACTAAGACAATCGATGAGTGGATTTGGGTTTTAGTTGAGAATGAAGAGGCTTGGGAGAATTTTCCTTGGGGTAGTTTTGCATACCAACACCTAACATAGAATCAGGATTCCATCAAGACAGATAGGAAAGGGGAAGGGAAGACCAGAGGATATCATCCTAATATAGAATCTTGGTATGTTTTTATTTGCAATTTTTTCTTTTTTCATTTTGTTTTTTGGTTTATCCCTTGTATCTGACTATATTGTATATGACTTATTGTGTTTGTTTGGGTGTTTTCTTGTTCTGGTTGTTTGGAAATAAGGGATGGATCATGTGTGCATTTTCTGAGGTTGGCAAGGAATCTGGATTGAGGAATGAAAGTTGTATTCCCAGGATGTTGAGGTATGATTATTCATCAACCCTTGGAGATTTGCTAGAAATGATCGATGAGGTAAGTATTTTGTGAAATTAGAAATTAATATTTGTTGTAGGAGTTGTAGAAGACTAATTTGCTTTGTCATTTTCTTTGACATTAGAAGCGGAATAAGAGCCTTTTAAGATGCATTTTCCAAAATACGATGTTATTGTTCAAACATTTTCATTGTCTGACAATGAAGAACCTGAAATGGATGATAGAGCTTTGGTTGTGAAAAAGCGACATAAAGAAGTGGCAATGGATTCTGGGGATATCATAAGTATGAAGGAGGCAACAAAATTAATCACATCAATCTTGATGAGTGACGATGTGGTTAATAAGTTTGTTGATGTAACTGCAGGCATTGTTTTGAAGAAAGTAGGGTTAAGCTGTGGAAGTTAGTGTTGCCATTTAAGAAATATAAATAATAAGTTGTTACAAATTCATGTGTTGTTTTTTACAGGAGACGGTTGTACCAGGAACACATGGAATAGTTGAGAAAGCTTTGGAAAGTGTAAGTGGAATGAAGGATGGGCCAGATGTTGTGATAGAGGAAGATGAAGATGAAGAAGAACGGATGAGCTGACTAAGAGAGACGGTAATTTTGCACAATTGAATAGCTGAATATTTATTTTGATACTAGGAATTTATTATTGATTTGATTTTATAATGGAAAAACAGAAAAGCAAGTCAAAGGAGAATAAGGTTGAAGAATCGCCTTCAATACTTTTAAGCAAAATAACAGAGGAGGTTTTAATTTAATGTTATTTTTTAAAGTTTGTGTTAACAAAATATATCCAATATATTTTGTTTGTTGCAAATTGTAAGTGATACAGAGCATGTCAATCTTGCAAGCCCAACAACAGTTGTTAGTAAAAAAAAAGGTCTGACTGAAACTGATAAAGGAGTGAAAAGTGATCAGGTATATCCATAGATTCTTTGTTAGTATTCAATGTTGAAATACTTATTGTCAATGAACATGTAGAATATGTCTTTGATATTATTTACTTGTTAGGGAAAAAAATGATTGACTCATGAATCGCCTTCGCATTTGGTCGGGGGTGAATACAATGATATGGAGCTAGCAGGAGTTGTTGAGAACATTGTTATAGAATGTGGGGTGATACAAAATGAGGTTAGTTGAATGTAGATTTAACAACTTTTTGGTGTCTTTTCAAAAAAATTTAAAGTCATTTTTGTTACTGCTCAATACACATTAGGGTGTATAGATAGTTTTTGTTCTATAACAAATTAATATATATTTTTTAAGTGACTTAACCAAAATTTGTTGTCTTTCGTTTAATGCATAAAAATTTGATGTTATATTTGTTACTGCGCAAAAGTTTGAAGTTTTATTGGTTACTGCTCAATATACTTTAGTATGTATCCATTTTATTTGTGAATTCCCAAAAACATAATTTTTTTTTAGTTACTGCTCAAAAGTTTGATATTATTTTTGTAACTGTTACAACTTTTGTTATTATTTTTGTTACTTATCAACATATTTTATGGTGTATCGAATTTTTTTGTGAATTCAAAATAAAGTTATGTTTTTTTAAGTGACTACTACCAAATTGATATTATTTTTGTAGCTGCTTAATATAGTTTAGGTTGTATATATAATTATTGTGAATTCACAAAGAAGTTAATCTTTTTTGGTGATTTATAAACAAAGGTTAACTTTTCTTCTGTATGTGCACTTCTACAGACAACTAAAGCGGCGTACAAAACGCCAGTATGCAACATTGCTTTTGGAGATGAGCCAGCCGAACTCTTAGAAGAAGCTTGCAATAGTCCACATGCTATCACACAATTGGAAGCTGAGAAGAAGAAAGAACAGATGAAGACAAAAGGAAAAGGCATTTCTGGTAGTGAGATTGAATCTGCTTTACCTGGAATGAGGAAACAGAACGCTGTACCAATGGTATTGGATGATGAAACTCAAAGACCTTTGAAATTAGACTGGACAGTAGTGAGGACAAGGAGAAAAGCAGCGGTGTTGTGCAGTCCTTACATGGAGAATGAGAGACGGGGAGGAGACTATCTGAAGTTCAAGAACAGCAATGGAACGTAATATTATTAATTGTTAATTAAAAATATTATGTCATTTAGCATATTTTTTAGATATTCGTGTTGCATAAATTTTTTTACAAGATTTTTTTATATCTATATTTGTAGGAAGAATGTAGGACTTCCTTCTCCTATTGATGAAAATTGGTTCAAGATGGTGAAGGAAGACACACAAGAAATGAAGATGGTGCACATCGAGGCATATTTATCCTGCCTGTACAGCTTTCCAGAATATATTAAAGTTAAGTCTATTGATCCACGAATGGGCATCATATCACCAAGATTTATGGTGAGTATCATGTATGTGATATTTTTTGGAAAATTTGAAAAATGTTATGTGTTTGATTTATTCGTTATAATTAAGATGTTGGTATATTGGTGGCAGATGGAACTATATGAGATGTGACAGCATTACAACAGTCCTAAGAACATGAGCCAGTTTGACACAGATGAGGATGAAGGAATTTCACTATCACATTTGTTCAAGTTAGCTCATTATGTTCATGCAAATATTCTTGGATGAAAGAATCAGAAAGAATGGTGGCAATATAATCGGTTAAATAGTAATTTTTCTTATAATACATAAATTTCTTATAACATTGTTTTGATTATGTGTCAGTTTTAAATAAAAAATATCTAGTCAAATAACCTATGTTTAAACCACATATGGATAATCTTTGAGAATTCAAACAAAGGTGTATGTTTTGTAGTGACTGCTCAACATTTTGATTATGTTTCAGTAACAAAAGATATATTTTTAGTGAGTGATAAAAAAACTGATCGGATTTGTCTTACCACAAAAATATTTTTTAAAAATTTTGTTACTGCTCAAATTGTTTCTGGGTGAATGGATTTTTGAACTGAATTCACAACAAATGTATCTTTTTTAGTGACTAAACAAAAATGTGATATTATTTTGTTACTGCTCAATGTCTGGATGAGTGTATGTATATTATTTGTGAATTCACAAAAATGTGTATCCTTGTTAGTGAGTTTTAAAAACAACATTTAATAGTAGGTATATTCTATGTTTAAACAGCTTGTAACAGTTTACCATGGGCTTTATGGATGGGTTGCTTTGGAGATCGAATTTCCCACTCATAACTTGATTATTTACGACTTAAAGGCACATAAGTTTTATGTTGAAGATATGAAAGAATCAAGAAACATGTTGGTGCCACTCTCACGATAGCTGCCCCAGGTCCTCGCTTACAGTGGATTCTACGAGGCACGAGAAGATTTGAGTAGCAAGCCAACTTGGAACATCACCCATATTGTCAAAGCCACGATGACAATTAGAAATACAAAGCATTTCAAATCAGGAGGCTATCCGCTGAGGACAGTGGAGTCAATTATGGAGAGATCTTTCCCAAATAGCTTCATTAAGAAAGGCATGCAGGACCACAGGAAGGCTATTGGACTGAGGATATTCAAGTACAGTACGGATGGATCTATGCAAGCTGCAAAGGCAACATAGTTGCAGCAGGGTTTATGTTTTTGGATGTTTGAATATTTATTGATTTATGTTTGAACTTTTGGTGCTGCTGATAGTTTGGTTTGATGGATTTGGATTTAAAACTATACATTTTGTGTTAGGATTGGGAAGTTGATGTGATACCGCAGGTAAGTTGTGCATTTTGGCGATTGCTCGTGTTGGAAGATTTTCTACCGTACTGGTTTTGGTTATTTAAAATGTGATTTGGGGAGTGTATGGCATTTTTTGTGCATCCTAATAAATTGAACCAGTGGTTTCCATAACTTCAAATATGTTGTGAAAACTATGTGTTTCTTTTCTGTTATAACACTTCCTTGTGTTAATATTAAAACTTGAAAATATTTGCTTGTTACTGCTAGAAATATGCTGATCAATCACAAAAAAAAAGACTAGATATTTACCTGGTTCAGTAATAAAATCTAGAACTCAACCATAATAAAATTTTTGAACAGTTACTACAAAGGATACACATTTTTTTCAATTCACAGAGAATATACATACACCCATCCAGGCATTGATCAGTAACAAAAATACTTACAAAAATTTTATAGCACTAACAAAATAATATAACATTTTATATCGGCCAGTACAAAAGTCAAGACGTTTTTGTGAAATCACAAAAAATTTCCATATACTTTTGAAAATTTTTTTAGAAGTAACAAAAATAAAATCGTTTTTTTTAGTAGTTTGAGGGCTATTCGGTTTGAGTACATAAAACTATTTTAGCTAAATTAATTTTTTATCGCCGATCAAAGAAAGCTCTATATAGGTGAGTGTGTTACCCTAGTTATGTAGTTTGGTTGATGGCCAGAGCAAACATTACGTGTTTTAGCTTCTAATAAAATTGTGTGACGATGTCTAAGAGCATGGTAAAGAACGATGTCTAAGGAATTAGCATAAAATGAATTACTGTAATGATGGAGTGATGTGTGTTGCATCGTACAGATATATTTGCCATATTTTACTAAGCAATCACAAAAAAGATAAACATTAGTTAGTGACTGCAAACATATATTTGTACGGTGGAATATATTAGTGCTATTGTAAAATATTTTTGGCAACTCCACTGTTGTGTTCCACTTGAAATTTTTTTTAGTGTGGTTTTTAATGAGGCTGAAAAGAAACTACTGATCAAATCTAAAGTGGAGTAACAAATTTTTGTTACTCCACTTTAATATGTTTAAACTTATTGGTTAATTTTGTTACTCCACTTAATATGTACAAACTTTTTTTGTGACAACACAAAATAAGGTAATATGTATGAAAGAAGGACAAAATCATTAAATGATAGAGTGTTAAGAAAGGAAAAATATTCATGCTATGTTATCCACAGTCACAACAAAAGGACGAAAAATTAAGGCAAATTCAGTACATCATAGAGTGTCACACCGGCAATGCTAATTTCAATCAACCAAATAAGGACATTTCCTACGTGTATGATTAGTATCACGACAAATGCTGCAAGCCTTAGGTTTCCGAGCAGGTCTAGGTGCTTTAGTAGATGCCGGTTTTGAAATACTGACATATGTTGTGCACGTGGAATTGTAATGACCACATTGTTTGCACTTAGAGCATAAACGAGATGAAGATCATGATGATTTAGTGTACGATAGAATACGTTTGGTCTTCGGCCTCCTAGCTTGATGGGGATTACCAGGAGGATGGGCAATGGTATCTTGTACATGTTGAGGGAGATTCCAATCATCACGGCATGGATTTGGGTTCACATCACCAACATACATGTCACACAAGTTACGAGTAGTCTAAAAATGTGACACATAAGATATTGGCTTTTTCTTTGCCGAGCTATAAAAGCAGGAAAAACATCAGTATAAGTAGTATAAAGACAATAGGAAAATTATGAAGTTAAATTTTAGAATATAAACCTTATTGCAGCAGACGCGTGAGAACAAGGGAACATATTAAGATCAGACTCTCGGCATGAACAAGAATGTAACTCTAGATCAACTATAAAAGTTTTCCCATATTTTTTCACACAAAACCGTGTGGAGTTAATGGGTTCGACAACCATTGTGAAGCCTTGTTCAATTCTAACAGCAAGTTTGTCTGCAATCCTAGGAGAAAGTACATGTGTACGGCTTAACCCTAGCTACGTCTCTCAACAAACCAACCACAAATCATAGAACGAACACAGTCAAGTAGAGTGAATAAAGGTAAGGTTCCAGCCCAGCGTAGCGTTGAATTGATATTTTCGCATGCATTAGACGTCATCACACCATAACGTCTAACAAGAGAAAAACAGTTTGCTCGACGGATATGATCTATCTCAGACAATCTACGATAGGCTTTGGGACACATATCCTCTATAACATTCATTAGGTGGTAAAAGTCCTCCAACCTAGAACATGAAGCTGCTTTTTGGAATGCCTTGACAACATAACACCTTATTTTGAAAGATTTTTCTGAATATGAAAACAACAAAGGCCATCCATTACTCCAGGATATACTGTCTCAACCGCTTTGCTAATAATAACATGCAGATCAGAAATAATAACCAAATCATTTTTTTTAACAGATGCTTTCTTCACTTCAGACAAAAACCATATCCATGATCTATCATTTTCCTTATCGCCACTACCAAAAGCAAGTGGGAAAATTTATTCATTAGCATCCTTTGACGCCGCTACAAATATCACTTTTATATTTACCTTTCAGGTGTGTAGCATCAACACATATAACAGGACGACATGATGATGTAAAATCGGAAATACAAGCATTGAGAGCCATGAATGCAAATTCAAAAACATTATCCTCGTTAGTTTGCAAAGAAACCACAGAACCTGGATTACAAATTTCAGTCATGTAAGAAGCCAGGCAATCGTCTGAAAGAATCATCACTGTCACCGTATATCTGTTGGATGGCACGATTGCAGGCAGCCCATGCCACATAATATGATATCTAAAAGATATTTGTAGAAATTTGTAAGTTATTTTGTGGTAGAAGTAGAACTGTAAAACTGAATGTATCCCAATATTTGTGGATGAACAAACATATATGACATTATTACGTTACTTAACAAAATATATCATTGTTATTTTGCAACATTTGTATTCAGACAAAATAAAAAGCAGAGGCATAAATTGCGAACTCATAAGCAGTGAAAAAAATGAATAATAATTACTATTTATTATTAATGTATTTGAGTAAAATGGATGTGCTCAAAAGTCACAAAAGTATAAATATTAAATTTGAAAAAATAAATAACGTACCTTAAAACCAAATTCTGATTGGAGATAGTGTACCATTTCTTTTGGCCGCAAAATAGCACCTTGAACCATTAGACGGGGAGCAAAAAAAGCCCCGACAATACTGGAGCACATGGTCCGGTGCTTATTAACTCTCAAGTCCAACTCACATGTATGGGGTGCTTGCCAATGTGTGATTCTCCAAAAACCATTTGCAGAAGGAGCAACATACCTCATATGAAATTGGCTCCTATCAAGAAACTTATAATGCACGTAATATTTTGGTCCACTAGAACGCTCGACTGAAAACTCACACTTATTGGTCAAATAATAAAGACCAACAGCATACATCAAGCTTGGTTTATCAACATACATAGCACCTAAAGCCACATCATCTGTACTGAATTTCATTTGGAAGTCACCCTCGATACTACAATCCGTTAAAGGTACAATTGCTTTATCCAAGTGCGAGGGATGTGCGGCTGCTTTATTAGAATTCACTTGTTCGGGAAGTGAATTATTGGAAAGTGGAGGCACAAAGTTACTGTTTTGAAGGAATGGATGGAAAAGAGGAGCATACTCCCTATCATTATAAAAGAAATCATATTGAAATGCATCCTTATCATCCAAACTGTCAGTACTAACACCATCATCTGGATCAAAATCGTCATCGTCATCAGATTGACAATGATCACCAACATAGGGCTCATCAATTGATGATTTATCAGCATGTTTCCTTTTAAGATTTGTGGGATCTGTTTGGTTGCAAGGTTTCACACGTGAAGAGACGGTGACATAGAATTTTCTAACACCATTCTCCAAAGCAAAATTGAGCTCAACATCATTAGTTACATTTAGATGAACGCAACTATCATCTTCTATTGGAGAACTAACCAAACAAGACACTACACATAATCCAGAAAAGTGTTCCAACACAACCTGTGTTTGACTAAATTTTTCTTAGGAAAATAGGAAATGAACGCTAGACACTAGATAATAACAACAACAACTTATCACCACCTTGGTACAAGTCATTAATCCAAACACCCCCAAAATACATTGCAACAGAGGTAAGATCCATCTGCGAAATGCAGTTTGAAAAAAAAAAAATATGAGAATTTGTTATTTCCAAAAGAAAAAAAACATTAAAAAAAATTACAGTAAAGAATGGAATAAATAATACAAAGAAAGTGAGGATGTAAAACACTGAATCTGGGTAACTTATTTTTTAGTGTACCCAAAAATTGGCAATATGGAACAACAAAGAAAGGAAAACCCAAAATCGACTGAGCATTCTGACGGACTTCAAAATAATTGAACCACACATACCTGAAAAAAAGAGGGGGATTGTTGTTGAAGATAGAAACTTATTCGATCTAAAACAACAATTGTGAATATGGTATTTAAGGACACATGAGAGTTGTCTTTAGACCATGGTCGCGAAATGGTTGAGCAATGAAGTTTTGAAATTGGGGCTTGTGTAATGGAATAAGCGTGAAGAGGAACAATTGGTACAGTCGCTTAGGTAAAATTATTTTTACAATTAAAACAATGTGCAGTACACAGAAACACGTTTTTTAAGTTTGAAAAAAGAATCTTAAAAAAATTAATATCTGAAGTTCGAAACTTCTCTATATTTCTATTTTTGTGACTACGCAAATATTTTGGGGGTATCAAATATATAAAAAATGTATATACAATATATATATTATTTGTTACTGCTCAAAATTTTTAAGCATTAAAGATGTCTGCTAATTTTTTTGTGCTGTCACAAAAATTAGTATCATATTTACTGAATCATAACGAACTAGGCAAAATTGTTTGTGACTCCATAAAAAAGTTAGTTAAATTGTTGTTAATGGTCTTTTTTGTTATTGCTCAAAAGTTTAAGAAAAACGTATGTGACAGCACAAAATCTTTAATGTTGTAACTAGTTTTTTTGTGAATAAACATAAATGTTATATCATTGGTTGATATCATTTAAACCTACTATTGTAACAAAAATTTTTAATTTTTAATTTTTTGATACTGTCTCAAATATTTATATTATATTTAGTGAATCATAAAAAAATAAGTACAATTTTTGTGACTGCAAAAATAAGTACAGATCTAGAGGAATTGATTGAAGATGCAGTGAGTATGGAAACGCTTTCTTCCTCAGCTACCAAAGAAGATAGCACTACCTCTGATGTTCCAACACGCAAATCTAACCGAGGTATGAAACTTGAATATGTCTCTCCTATGGTGAAAGTTGGTATTCCAATTGCTTGCTTAGATAAGAGAGATACAGAGATTGAAGCAGAGAAATGAGCAAATGCAATAATTCTTTATGTTATAGGTGAATCCCCTTCGATTAAGTATTTATTTGTGTACTTGAAGAAGCAATGTCTTGTTTTGAATCCTGAAATCTTTTATCATCAAGAGGGATATTTTGTTGTTCGATTCAAAACAAAAAGGGATAGAAATGCAGTGCTATTTGAAGGACCACATACTATCGCCAACAGGCCTGTGATTGTAAAAGCATTGGAACCAGATTTCAATTTCGAGAAAGAGATTCTGAAAGTAGTACCATTGTGGATTCAATTGCCAAATTTGCCACTGAATTACTAGGGAGCTAACTCTTTGAGCCGTATAGGAAGCATTTTTGGAAAGCCACTATATGCAGATGAGTTTACTATTAATCAGAATCGTATATCATATGCAAGAATATTGGTGGAAATCGATGTTACACAGCCCATCCAGTATAGAGTTATGATAGAAGATGATAAAGGAAGAAGAGTGGAGCAGCAAGTTTTATATGATTGGATACCTCCCTTTTGTAAAAAATGTCAGGTGGCAGGTCATAATTGCAATGCTAACATCAAGGTAAAAGCACCACAAGGAAATCAGAAGCAGTGGATCCCCACAATGCAGCGGATCCCCAAAATGCAGCAGAATCCAGTTCCAAATCTAGTTCCTCAACAGATGAAGGGGAAAGAAAAAGCTGATTCAAATGTATTTCCGAAGACAACATATTCTCAGATTTTAGTTGGAGATTGTGTTGTACCTCTGAGTACAGAGACATCACTTATTGTGCTAACTCAAACAGAGATCCATAAAGGAAATCCACACCAAGGAAAGGGCGGGGACCTTCTCCCCTCAGTGGTAAAATAAAGCTCATTCTCTGGAATGTGAGGGGTTGTAACAAACCCCTCAAGCATAAAGAGTTAAGACTCTTTATGAAAAGAAATAAAGTAGACATAATTGCTCTTTTGGAAACAAGGGTCAAGGTTGGGAAGTTCAAAAGTATTTCAAAGAAGCTAAATAAGAAGTGGAATACTGTATAAATAACTATTCCCATGCTTACAATGGGAGAATTTGGATTGGTTTGAACCCAAGCAAGGTGAAGGTTATCTGTTTAGCCACCTCGGCTCAAGGAATTCACTGTGAGGTGTATGATACTATTGAAGGTTTCTCATATCAGTTGGTAGCAGTATATGCTTACAGCACTATGGAACTAAGGAAAGAATTGTGGGAGTTCATTTTAGATATAGCTTCTGCTGTAACTACACCACTAGTCATTGGTGGGGATTTTAACACAATTCTGAGTCCGGAGGATAGATTTCAAGGAGCTCATGTCTCAGAATCAGAAATTAGAGATTTTAAAGCCTGTGTCGCTCAGAATGAACTTTACCAGATCAGAATGTGTGGAGATAACTTCACATGGTGTAATAACCAAGATGATGCAAATAGAATTCTGACTCTGATTGATATGTTTATAGCAAATCAAGCTTGGTGCTCTAGCTTTGGAAATGTAGTAGTTCAGATCTTGGAAAGAGGATTCTTTGACCATTGCCCTCTGCTATTAGAAATAGGAAATACTCAGGTAAGGAGGAACCTACCTTTCAGATTCTTCAATGTGTTGGTAGAACATGAGGAGTTTTTGCCCAGCTTAAACCAAATATGGTCTCAAGAGTGTCATACCAATAAGCTTCTGAATATTTGGAGAAAGTTAAAGAAGCTGAAAGCACCTCTCAAGCTTATAAATACTTGTCAATATAAGTAACTCAATGAAAAGCTTGCCTATCTGAGACAAAGATTATGTGAAGTTCAAAACCTGTTGATCAAAGATAGACTAAATACTAGCCTTATTGTTGAAGAGAGAACTGTTTTAGCAGAGATTGCGAAATGAAATGGAGTGGAGGAGAACATTTGGAGACAAAAAGCTGGAATCGACTAGATAAAGTTGGGAGATGGCAATACTAAGTTTTTTCATGTATACGCCAAATCGAGACAAACAGGGCAGGCTATATCTCTCCTCATCAAAGATGATGGTACAAGATGTACAACTCATCAGCAGATAAAAAAAGAAGTCAAAGAGTTCTACGTGAAGTTAATGGAAAGTGCTTCTTCTTCTCTACCTTTGGTGGATAAGGAAGTTATTCAGAGAGGTTATACCTTGGTCTCTCATAAAAACAAGCCCTGTGTTCTGAATTCTCCACTGAGGAAATTAAGTTGGCCATTTTCTCCATGAATGTTCACAAAGCTCCTGGTATAGATGGATTTAATGTATATTTTTTTCAGAAAACATGGCTTGTCATCCAAGGAGAAGTGTGTACAACTATTAAGGAGTTTTGGAGAACAGATTTTCTTCCAAAGGCTATCAATTACACTTTAATATCTTTACTACCTAAGAAACCTAATGCTAGTTCTATAAAGGAATTCAGGTCTATTGCATGTTTTTAGTTTTGTATAAAATCATTTTCAAAAGTCCTTGCAAATAGGATTCAATTAGTGCTGCCAATGCTGATTAGTGAAATTCAGGCTGCATTTGTAAAGGGGAGACCCTTGTTTGACAACATATTGTTGGGACATAAACTCCTTAAAGGTTACAGCAGAAAAGGTATCTCACCAAGAAGTATGGTGAAAATCGATATTCAAAAAGCCTATAATATAGTAGAATGGCCATTCTTGAGATATCTTATGATAGAAATGGGGATTTCAAGATAGATTTGTGAGTTGGATCTTTGCTTGTCTCTCCACAGTATCATATATCATCAATGTCAATGGTGATCATACGGCTCTTTTTGAAGCAAAGAGAGAACTGAGGCAAGGAGATCCCATATCTCCTTACCTTTTTGTTCTCTGTATGGAGTATCTACATAGGAATTTGTTGGAGCTAAAGCAGAATAGAGCATTCAAATACCACCCTAAATGCAGAAAATTTGATTTAATTCAATTGAGCTTTGCTGATGAGCTGCTTCTTTTCTGCAGAGGTGATCTCCAATCTATGAGAGAATTGATGAAATTTTTTCAGAAATTCTCAAATGCTTCTGGTTTGAAAGCAAATCAAACCAAGACTAGTGTCTATTATGGAGGTGTGTCTATGGCTGTACAGGACACAATTTTGCAGGAGTTTGGATTGGTCAAGGGAGACCTTCCCTTTAAATACCTTGGAGTACCATTATCATCAAAGAAGTTATCAGTGATACAATGTCAACCTCTTGTCCAGAAGATTCTTGCCCGAGTTGATAACTGGTCATCAAAACATCTATCTTATGCGGGTAGATTACAATTGATTCAGTGTATGCTGTTTGGCATGTAGTCATTTTGGTGTCAAATATTTCTTATTCCACGGAAAGTGATCAATATCATACAATCAGCATGTAGAGCTTTCTTATGGACTGGGAAATCTGGAATTACCAAACGCGCTTTGGTAGCATGGGATCACATCCAACTTCCAAAAGCTTCAGGAGGATGGAACATTGTAAATATGAGGATATGGAACCAAGCAGCTCTTTGTAAACTCATAATGGTCCCGAAACGAGTTACTGGTGTATGGGGGGGGGGGGGAGAATACACCAGTTAGGATTTTAAAACTTAACCCTTGAAAATTACTTCAACCGAGTAAAAAGACTCAGTTGGAATCTCACAGCTGAGTAAGCAACCTCAGCTGGAAGAGTGGTGCAGTGCGGAATGTGGTGGAAATTATCAACTCGTAAAACAACTCACGTTTTTGTGCACGGTTGGTCAAAAACCAAAACAGTTGAGAATGTGCAGATGCAGTTTGTATGCTGGTTAGTCAGTCAGTAGAGTATGCAAGAAATAACTGAATAAGGAAAAACACAAGCACACAGAGATTTAACGTGGTTCGGAGATAACCCCCCTATGTCCACGGGGAGTTGTGAGTCCACACAACTCTGTCCAAGTTCTTCTGGACAAACCACTCAGCTTACGCGGGCTGAGCAACCGTTATGGATAAGTTTGCGGGTACTTATCAACCTTACAGTTTAGTTTACGGGTACTAAACGACCTAACTACTCAGTTGCAGGAAGAGTAGGATCCTAAACCTTTTCAGGTGAAAGAAAAATGTGTTTCCAACTAAAGGCTCGAACGATGTGAGCTATGATCTAACTCTCTACGAACTCTCACTAGGTGATGTTCTCAAGGTTCGATCTAAAGACACAAAACTAACTAACTCTAGAACTCTCAACAAGTGATGTTCTAAGAGATTAACTTCTGTTCAGCTCGTGAAGAATATTGCTCTTTCTTTTTTTTGCTCTCTAGTTTCTTCTCGCGTGTGTGTCTTGTATCTTCTTCGAATGAATGAAGACCTCTATTTATAGGCGAAGAGTATCAACTAGCCGTTGGAGGAGCTGTTGATCTCTGTTCTTTGAAAGCGATGGCTTGTCTCTGATCTCTGCAGACTTTCCCGATATGGCATCTGTGCTTGTCTGCTTTCCATCTGAGATAGCCTTGTGTTGGGCCAAATGGGGTAATGACTGAACGGTCAAACCCTCACGTGACTTCCTTTTTGAAATTCAAATCTTAACAACAGACTTCCAACAAGGGATGGTCGGTTAAGACTTTCGATCTTCAACTAGCTTGTTCTTCAGCCGATGTTCTATCTGACAACTAACAGTTGAACTCTCAGCTGACTTCGTCTTCAAGCTTTTGATCTTCTTGGTTGAGTTCTACAACTGATGTTCTGAAACTGAACACTCAGTTGTCTTCCTTGTATCTGGTCAGTTGGGTTCGAACGCTCAGATGGCTTTCTTTCAGCTGATGTTCTCTTCCCCTTTACTACTTCTCATCTGATGAACGCTCAGTTGTTTTCCTTACAACTGATGTTCTATGTCTTGAATGTGACTTCCCCCTTTTTGCATTATGATGAAGTGAACACTCAGTTGTCTTTCTTACAACTGATGTTCTATCCGAGTGATGCCTTGTTGCCATCTTCAGCTGGAGACCTGTAAAGATAAAATCTTGACAATGCTCAAACAGCGAGCCTATCTACTAACAATAGGTTCTGGCAACATCTACTCGGTTGGGGTCAGTTGGTTTTGGAATTCATCAAAACTCTTACTAATAAATTTCCCAACAATTTCCCTCTTTTTGATGATGCCAAAACCACTTACAACTTTAAACCTCTATTGATCTAAACCTTACTAACTTATCTAAAATCTCAGCTGAAATTCTAGACAGTCTATAAGATAAAACATCAAAGGGTTAGCACAGTTATAACATGGTATTTAAAAGACTTTGCGATTCATAGCTTGGACAATGAGGGATTGTTCATCAAGGTGAATCGAATATATATACTTGAAGTTTTCATTACAACTGATGATTACACAGATATGCGCAAAAACCAAAAATTACAACAGTGGCTAGAAAACTAACTGAGCTAGAACTGTAGCCCATACTTACTAAAGATCCTAACAAAAATTTCCCTCTTAGCAGGTGACTCATTGGAAATGTCCACTCCATGCTCCTTGCAAACCTGCCCGCCTGAACTGGCTGAACATGCCAGGATCCCCTGAGTGCAACTCGGTCAACGCTTCCTTGAACGCTTTCCTTGGGTCGTCGGTTGCGTAAACCTTCTTATAGTAGAAGTCGTTCACGAACTCCTGCTTGAACAGCTCCCACTCTTCATTCCACTCGGTCGGCATCCACTTGTCAACATGCCTGAACCGACTCTCACCCTTGGACTTTGGGGGCAACCTTTGTTGCTTTGACCGAGCTTCCGCCTTCGATTGAATTTTGTTGATGCGGCGTCGGCTGCGGGAGGCAATGTTGCGGTCCAGGTTCTGAGACACCTTCTTCAGCTCAACCTCGAACTGGTTCACCCTCCTCGCCTGGCTGGCGGCAAACTTCCTGATCCAGCTCGGGTTCATGTAGTCCTTCTCCTCTACATCCATAGCCTTGGCCGCTGCAATGCACTCTTCGATTGTTATCCCGTCGAGTTCAGAATCCAGCTCGGTTGCGATCTCGACTATGGAGCTGTACGAAACTCCAATCTTCTCTACCTGCTCCAAGTCTTTAGACATCTCGGCTCCACCGACTTCGGTTGACTTTGGAGCAGCAGACTTCCTCCTCCTTAGCTGAGATTTGGATGGTAGAGCAGCTGGCACTCTTTGTTCTTGGGTCTTTTCTTCTTCCTGCGCCTCAACTTCCGTCTCCTTCTCTTCCCCCTTTTTGGCATCAGCAACAAGGCTTGCTACTGAACCGTCCAGAGAGTTGAGTTTATCCTCGGTTAGTTGAACACGGTTGAAGAGTTCATCGACCGCACACTCCAGCTCGATCTTCTTCGCCAGTTCGGAGTCCTGGCGCTCTTGTTCGGCCTTCTTCAAGACAGAGAGGTTGTCGTTGACCTCTGTCTGAAAGGCAACAAATTCATCCTAACGCGACTCAAACTGGGACTCCCATTCAGCATCCTGCGTCTGTTGGGACTTGGCCAGATTTGAATCGGCCAACGATTTGAAGATGTTCACCTCCGACTTCAATCCCAACAGAGTGGACTTCAGCTCCGACATGTCCTGTCTGGTGGAGGAGGAGAAATCATTCAGTTTGGTCTTCAGTTCAGCATTCTCCTCCACCAGTTGTTGGTGCTTGACTGCTTGTTCTTCCAACGCTCTCAGCTGGTCATTTTGTTGGTGCTGGAGGTTGGTGAGCAGTTCGGTCCTCAGCTGGTTGACCCTCTCAGCTACCAGCTCGTAGATTTCTTCAGTTGATGGGGCGAGCTGAGCAGCTTGAGGGACTTGTGCGGACAGAACGAGAGGCTCAGCTGTTACCATGGCTTGTCTGTTCGCGAGGTACAGCTTCAGGTCTTCTTCTTCTTCCTTCGCGGCTGCGGCTGCTGCATCGACATCCTCAAGGAAGTCAGCCGATTTAGCCAACATGCTATCAAGGAAGTCGACGCACTCTTTTCCAGCTGCCTCCCTTGTGTCCGTCCCTTCAGCCAGACTCTGGTCCATCCATCGAGTGAGCAACACGATCCGGTTGTTGTACGCCATCTCCAAGTTGGAATAGTTGAAGTAGGCTCGGATGCGGGACTCATCAGACTTCAGCCTGTCCCAGCTCATCACCCTGATCGTATCCTCCTTCACATACCAGTGGATGAAGATCAGGTGGAACTGGTACAGTAGCTCGGTTCCCAGAGTGGCGAAGATGGGCATGTTGCGAGCCGCAGGGAACAGACCTAACAGCTTTTGAAAGCAGTAGGCCACCCTGCCTTCGTGCTCCTGAGCAACTGCCTGCAGGTCCTCTGCTTCATTGATTGGGGAGGGGATAAGATTATATGGCTCTGGTTCAAGAGGTTCATCGATGTTGGCCAAAGAGTTGGTCACAACATCGGTATCGAGCTAAGAGCTCGGAATTTGGGATTCAGTTGGGGGAGTAGGTTCAATGGTTTCCTCAACATCGGCCGAAGGAGTGGTCACGATGTTGGCATCGAGCAGAGTGCTCGGAATATCTGGCTCTGGTTGGGTGGAAAAAGAAAGAGGCTCTGGGGGCGGTACGGCATTGTCTCCTGCCGTGGGGGAGGTGGTAACAATTTCAACGTCCTCAGATGAGGAGGATGCATCCGACGTCTCCATGCCCTCAACCTCATCAGCTCCGGGGGCTCGAGGGACGATCTCGAATGATACGGCCTCAGCTGAGCGGCTAGATTCAGAACTCTCCTCAGCAGGTATTGACTCAACCGGTGCTCCCTCCTCGGCTGAAGCTTGCTCCTCAGCTGGCTCCTCAGCTGGAACCTCAACTGGCTCATCAGCTGACTCATCAGCTGGAACATCAGTTGGCTCATCAGCTGGCACATCAGCTGCATTCCTGGTCGACTTCTTGAACCGTACCCTTAGTTTCTTCTGGGCAGGTTCCTCAGTTGACTCCTTCTCCGCTTTAGCTTGACGGCGTGAAACTTTGGATTTGGCGGGACGAGCAGCGGCTTGTTCCCCCTCAGCTGTCGACTCAGCTGTCTTTCCCGACTCCCTCTTTTCCTTAGGAGTGTAGACACTCCTCAGCACCTCCTGTGCTTTCTTGGCTGTAGGGAACAACAGCAGCTTCTTCAGCGGCGTCTCATCGCAATCAACCCAGACCATGTTGCGGTCCTTCATTGTGAGCAAGATGAGAGCGGAAATCTTACAGCCGAAGTTGAGTGTCCCCTTCACACTCAGCAGTTTCTCTCCAGACTCGGTTGTAGTCTCGGAGATCTTCGACTTCTCCACCATCAACTGGTTCAAGAAATATTAGAACCAGTTGATTTGGTGTTGGTGCTCCAAGGCCACCAGTTGCTTTAGTTTGGGTCGGCTGATGTCGCCGAACGCGCCACTGTATCCGAACACCACCTTCGACACGGCATCAAACAGCAGGTGATGTTCTGGGTTCAGCTTTGTCCGTTGCATGTTGCTCCTCAACCGCTCAGGCTCGATCAGAGCATCCTGTAGAAACTCATCTGCCTGCTCGTCGGTAATATTCTCCAGGAACTCGGTGGCGGTGTTGTTGACGGGAATGATGTACCGGAGGACATCGGACACGTCGATGGAGAAGGAGACACGACGTATCATCCTGGCCGGAACATCTCTTTGTCGGCAGGACACCTCCGTAGATACTCCCTCTGCACTGTCAAAGGGTGCTTGAGGTTGACGTAGAATTCTCCGACTTGGCGTCTGAGGAAGTGGGAGGGGCAGAGCTTGGCCCATTCCAGGAGGCCATTCTCACGGAGAGTGTTTGCGAGCGGGGCCAAGACCGGTGACTCCAGTTCCTCGTCGGAGAGGATTTGCTCGAAGTGAATCTTCGATACTAGCATATCAAACAATTCTTCATATGTGGTAGGGACGAGGGATGGTCCAGACGATGCCATTCTCTTACTTTTGGGTGCCATTAATGATCACTGCAATGAGAATATATAGGAGAAAGGAAAGAAATCTATTGCAGAAAATGGTTAGGCAAAGACTGGGAAGACGATGAATAGTTAAATCTGATAAGCACGAATGAGGAAAGTAGGAGATATCTTCCTGATTTTTCGCCTTATATAGGTCTTGACTTGGATGAAATCGACGGCTGGGGTTAAATGGCACGAATCCATCAACGGCTGAGATCACGCGACTGTTGACTATCTTTGACTTGACGTTTTGATCCGAGTTCCAATCAGCGCGTGAGAAGGTGTACAGTTTATCTTGTCAGCCCAGTCGCACTATAAAGTAGGCTATGGATGTTCAGCCGTACTTTACATTTAATGCGACATGATGGCTATTTTTAATGTAACTGACTAGTTCAGGAATGTTTGAATTTATTTCAAACATTCTCATTTAAGAACATATCACCTTCAGCCATAAATGTTACCTGCCAGCTGATGTCGAAATCAGCTGAGTTCCCATGTTGCAGCATACCATCAGCTGACTTGAGTTCGTCTGTTCAGCTGATGTCTGATTCCTTCTGTTGGCAATCTGCATCTGATCGGCATACCATCAGCTGACTCGAGTTCGTCTGTTCAGCTGACGTCTGATGTCATCAGTTGGCGATCTGCATCTGAAATTCCCCCTTCATCTGAGCTTCCCTTTCAGATGGATATCTATCTCTTTTCCTCAGCTGGTTCCTCAACAGGTGGATCTAACAATCCAAGTAGATCACATAGCATTTTGAACAGCGCTTCGGCAAGAGGTTTAGTGAAGATATCAGCCCTCTGTATCTCAGTTGGGATGTTTTCCATGGACACATCCTTCTTCTCAATATGATCTCGGATGAAATGATGACGGATGTCGATATGCTTTGTTCGAGAGTGGTGAACAGGATTCAGAGAGATAGCTATGGCACTCGAGCTATCACAATGAATGGGAACCTGTCCAGTTGCGACTTCATAATCTCTCAGCTGTTGCTTCAGCCACAACACTTGCATGCAACAGCTTCCAGCAGCCATATACTCTGATACGGTTGTCGAAGTAGCAACACATGCTTGTTTCTTGGAGAACCATGAAACCAGCTTGCTTCCCATGAACTGACAGTGTCCAGATGTGGACTTCCTGTCCAACCGATCTCCTGCTAGATCTGCATCTGAGTATCCAGTCAGTTGGATATTGTCGTCAGTTGGATACCACAATCCAACATTAACAGTTCCCTTCAGGTACTTGATGATATTCTTTGCTGCCAACATGTGTGCTTCCCTCGGTTGAACTTGGAATCGAGCACACACTCCAACTGCGTATGATATGTCTGGCCGGCTGGCAGTTAGGTAAAGCAAAGAACCGATGATCCCTCTATACTTACTGGCATCCACGAGCTTTCCTTCAAATCCAGGTTCAATCTTCCAGTTATTATTCATTGGGATCCTCGTGATCTTACTTGTCTACAATCCAAACTTGGTGATGAGCTCCTTTGTATACTTGGATTGATTGATGAAAATCCCTTCTGGCGACTGCTTCACTTGTAATCCAAGGAAATAATTCATCTCGCCCATCATTGACATCTCGAACTTCTCCTTCATGAGGTTTGAAAATTTTTCACACAGTTACTCTGACTTGGAACCGAATATGATGTCATCCACGTAGATTTGCACCACAAGAATGTCATCTCCAACTTTGATGGTGAATAGAGTTTTGTCAACTGACCCTCGTTTGAAACCCGAGTTCAGAAGAAAACCACAAAGAGTGTCATACCAAGCTCTTGGCGCTTGCTTTAGTCCATAGATAGCTTTCTTCAACTTGTACACTTTTCCATCTCCAGTCTCAAAACCAGGAGGATGTTCAACATATACATCTTCCTTGATATCTCCGTTGAGCAATGCCCACTTCACATCCATCTGATACACCTTGAACTTGTGATGTGCAGCATAAGCTAGAAAGATTCGGATGGCTTCCAGCCTTGCAACCGGCGCGAAGGAGTCCTCGAAATCGATTCCTTCTTGTTGGCAATATCCTTGAGCTACCAACCTTGCCTTATTCCTCACTATGAATCCAATGGCGTTTCTCTTGTTTTTGAAGATCCACTTCAATCCAATCACCTTGACACCATTTGGTCTTTCTACCAACTCCCATACACAGTTGCGTAGAAACTCATTCCGTTCTTCTTGAGTGGCTATTGTCCAGTGAACACAGTTGAGAGCTTCCACAACGTTCTTCGGTTCTGGCACATCAGCTACAAAGCAAGAAATCATGGCAACATCTCCAGCTTGCTCGAATTCCTCTAGAACAGCCAACTCCTCAGCATATTGGGCATAAGTATTGGAATCTTCCTCGGTTGAATCCTGAGTCGCAACTCTGCTTCTTGTATGAACACCTTCGGTTGGATCTCCGATGATGTTGTCAGTGGAATGAACTTCATACCATCTTCGGTTGCGTCTTCCTTCTTCTTCCACCTGTGGCTGTTCCGTGATCTGAGTTGGAGTCTTCAAAGCTGGTGAATGATCAGCTGTTGAGTCTGGATCCTCAACATTGACATTATTTTGAACCGGACTTGGTTGAGCTTCGGATGCTGATGCAGTTGGAGGGGCATCAGCTGGAGTTCCCCCTTGAGATGAGCTGGGGTCCTCGCATTCATCTTCAGAGAAGTATGGATCCTCATCCTCGGTTGCCCATACCAGTGGTTCAGCTAGATTCTTTTCCCTTAGAGCTTGTGATCTGGTGAGAACAGGTGGAACTTGTGGATTGCCCTGTTGTCCTTTAGCCTGTTCCCTGCACTCAAAAGTAGATTCATCAAAACTAACATGAGGTGTTATCTCCACAACACGAGAGCTATTGTTGAAAACTCTATAAGCCTTGATCCGAGCAGCATATCCGAGAAATATGCCTTTCGAAGCTTTGGCATCAAAAGTTTTCAGCTGAGTTTTCTCGTTGTTGTGAATATAACACTTAGAACCAAAAACGCGAAAATAAGAAATATCTGGCTTCCTGCGTCTCCACAGCTCATATGGTGTCTTTCCCAATCGCTTGGTTAGAAGAGACCGGTTCTGAGTGTAACATGCAGTGTTTATGGCTTCAGCCCAAAATCTCTTTGGCAGAGCTGAGCTGGCTAACATAGATGTGGCTGCATCCTTCAGCGTTCTGTTCCTTCGCTTAGCTACTCCATTCTGTTGTGGAGTACGCGCGGCTAATGTCTGATGAGTAATTCCATTCTTCTCGCAATACTCGATGATGGTTTCATTCAGAAACTCAGTTCCACGATCTGATCGGATAGAAATGATCTTCATCTCTTGTTGGTTTGATATCCGATCCATCAGCTTAGGTAGCTCATCTCGGGTTTCACTCTTGTGGCGCATGAAGATGGTCCACGTATATCTTGAGTAGTCATCAGTTACAACCAGGGTGTACTCGTTCCCGTTCATACTCTTTGGTGTAACTGGCCCGAAGAGATCCATATGGATCAGCTGTAACACTCGGTCGGTTAAGGGAGTTGCTTTCAACCGGAAGAAGGATCTAGCGAGCTTTCCCAACTGGCATGCACTGCAGATATGTGTTGTTGAAAACACTCAGTTTGGTATGCCTCTTGCATGTTCTTGTCTGGCGAGTCGGTTCATTGTCTTGAAGTTCAGATGGTTGAGCCTTTTGTGCCACAGCCAGCTCACATCTGAACTGCTCTTTGATAACAGGCAGGTGTCAGGAAGACTACTGTTCCAGTCAGCATAGTAGACGTTCCCGGTTGGCGATTGATTTCCCAACAATATGACCTGCTTTGATCCGACATCTTTAACTCTGCAACCCCGTGCATTAAACTTGACAGAGAAACCATTATCACAGAATTGGCTGATGGAGAGCAAGTTATGCTTCAATCCATCAACATAAGAAACATTAGAAATCGAAACATGATTGGTTTCAAGGGTACCGTAACCTCTGGTGTAACTTTTTGAGTTATCACCAAAAGTAACTGAGGGTCCTTCTTTCTCCACGAAACTTCCAAGCAAATCCTTCAGATTTGTCATATGTTTTGAGCATCCACTGTCCATCACCCACATTGTTGCAGACGCTTTATTCTTCCTCAACTGTTTCTCCTGAACTTGCAAAGAGAAACTCGCTTAGGTCCTTAATTTTAGTTGGGTCCTGGAGGGTTAGAACAAGTTTCCCCTGGAACTGTGCGTCGCTTTTCCCTGTAAACTCGGATGGATTTATCATTCCAGATCACTTTTCCTTCATCATCAACTATAACAACACCTCGGTTATCCTTAGGCTTGTTTTTAATAGTGATGTTCTGTTTCTTGGGAGGAGTTGGATTTCTCCCATTCTGAGCTTTCGGAGGAGAGGCTTTCCCCCTATTTTGATGGCGATTCTTATCCTGTTGAATTTGTCTCTGAGGTCGGACGCCATGTTGGAATCTTTGTGGCTGATTCTGATTCCAACTCCTTGAGTGTTGTTGATAGGTGTTCATGCCCTGTTGATGATTCATGTTGTGGCATGAGTATCTCCAACTGTTCGACCTGTTCCTTATCGGTTGACTCGGTTGGAACCTTTGGTTGAACTGGGGATGGAACCGCTGTTGATTCAGATGATTGAACCCTTGTCGGTTCTGCGGTCGGTTCCATTCTTTCTGATGTTGACTCTGAGGTTGATGCAAAGGTCGGTTCTGATTCTGAGTTCGGTTGCGATTATGTCTTCGACGCCTCTGATTCCTCTTCTGACTTTTGGAATATTCCCCCTCGGTTGATGTCCCAACTGATGGAACATTCTGTCCTTCATCTACTGTTCCTTTTCCCTTCTCAGTTGTGATTGCATTGGTCGGTTGAGCTTGTTGAGAAGCGGAGGTTGAAATATTTTGTGGTGACTCAGGTTCCACTGTGTTCGGTTCAACAGCTTTAACCTCGATAGCTTTGATGAAGGTTGCTGGAGGAATTCCACTATCTTTAATCACATCATAACCGAGTCCTGACACGTCATCCATGTGTCTGCTGTAACTGATAAGATTCTCTATGATCTTGGATGACTGATACAGCTTGATTAGATTGTCCTTCTCAGTTTGCAACTCTTTGAGGAGGACAGTTATCTGCTTGGTTTGTCCATCTGACTTCTTTATCAGTTGCTCGATCTGAGCCTCTTGATTTTTCAACTGATCTTGTTGTTCCTTGATCAGCTTCGTCAACTCCTCATCAGTTAGAGCCTTAGCCTCGTTCAGTTGACTCTTGAGATTCTCAATCTCCTCGGTTTGGCTCTTGATCAAATCGTCCTTTTCGGTTAAGAAAACTTCAAGTTTGGCGAACTGAGCTTGAAAACTTTTAAACTCAACCGATTGGTGATGCAGTTCCTCACTGAGTTCTTGAAAATCACTCCAGGAGGGTTCCAACTCTTCGTCCAGTGATTCCTGCATGTTAGAAATATTTAAAGAATTTAACTTTGCAGGATTAGAGTGTACCTCAGTATCATCCTGGTCGGTTCCAAGAGCCATGAGGCATTGATCCTGACCGGTAGCGTTGTTGGTGGAAGTCAGCTCATCCTCATCTTCAGTGTCAGTGAAGATGTCCATATCGTCAGCTGCTTCTTCTGCAACCATGGCCTTGTTCTTTCCAGCTTGTTTGGCCCTTAACACTTCTCTCTCTTTCTTCGATAGATCTGGGCAGTCAGCCTTGAAATGACCTTCTTTCTCGCATTCAAAACAACCGTTGGTGACAGGCTTTGAACTGTCTCGAGTTCGGTTTGATTTGTAGAAATGTTTGTATTTCCCGAACCGAGTGTCCATGTCGACTAGTTTCTTTGACAGGGCTGCAATGTTCTGTTGCAGTTCTTCTCTGCTTGGCTCCTTTGCAGTCATGTCAGCCGATCTGGTTGGCCTCGATGTTCTCGATTTTGAGTAGTCAGCTCGGAGAGCAACTGACTTTGAGGCTGAACCAACATCCTCAAGTCGACTCGTCTGAACCGAGGACTGAGATCTTCTTCGGTTCACCTTATACTCATTTCCCTTTAAGATTGAGAACAATCTTTCAGTTCCCATTTCACCAAGGTCAGCTCGGCTCTCGTGGATATTGGTGAAAGTATCCCACTCAACCGGCAGAGCTTGTAACACTTTGAGATTAATTTCTCTTAGTGTGTATTTTCCTCTTCGGATGGACTGGATTCTTCTGAGGATGTCCATAAACCGAAGCTCTAGCTGATCAATTGTTTCATCTGTCTTTAGACAAAAATTGCCGAAGTCTTGGCATGCATGTGAGAATTTGTTCTCCTTCGTCTCATCACTTCCTTCACTCAGCGATGCCAGGATGTCCCACATCTCTTTTGCAGTCTCACACTCCTCTATCCAAGGCAGATAATCTTGTCCAACTGTGGACATTATTGTGCTCTGAGCCCAGATGTCTAACTGGCTCACCTTGGCTTCCTCTGGAGTGTAGTCTTCCGGCTGCTTCTCCACAAACTCCACAACTGTGTCCCCATCATTGGGATTTGTAGGAGTGTGAGCTATTCTTTCTTTGATGATGATCGGTCCGGAAGAAAGAACTTGTTGCATCCTATGATGCTTCGACAGTAAGATCTTCTTCATCCGTGTCCTCCAGGATGTATAATTTACAACCGAGAACATTACCAAGATCTTATCCTTGACGTCCATCTGCACACAACAACAGAGCAAATATGCACTAGCGTGAAAAAGATCTGTTCAGTTGACCACTGAAGAAACTTTCTCGAATTCACACCTTGTGAAACAGAGTCAGTAGTCTTTTGAACCACCGCTCTGATACCACTTGATGGTCCCGAAATGAGTTACTGGTGTATGGGGGCGGGGAATACACCAGTTAAGATTTTAAAACTTAACCCTTGAAAATTACTTCAACCGAGTAAAATGACTCAGTTGGAATCTCACAGCTGAGTAAGCAACCTCAGCTGGAAGAGTGGTGCGGTGCAGAATGTGGTGGAAATTATCAACTCGTAAAACAACTCACGTTTTTGTGCACGGTTGGTCAAAAACTAAAACAGTTGAGAATGTGCAGATGCAGTTTGTATGCTGGTTAGTCAGTCAGTAGAGTATGCAAGAAATAATTGAATAAGGAAAAACACAAGCACACAGAGATTTAACGTGGTTCGGAGATAACCCTCCTACGTCCACGGGGAGTTGTGAGTCTACACAACTCTGTCCAAGTTCTTCTGGACAAACCACTCAGCTTACGCGGGCTGAGCAACCGTTATGGATAAGTTTGCGGGTACTTATCAACCTTACAGTTTAGTTTACGGGTACTAAACGACCTAACTACTCAGTTGCAGGAAGAGAAGGATCCTAAACCTTTTCAGGTGAAAGAAAAATGTGTTTCCAACTAAAGGCTCGAACGATGTGAGCTAGGATCTAACTCTCTACGAACTCTCATTAAGTGATGTTCTCAAGGTTCGATCTAAAGACAGAAAACTAACTAACTCTAGAACTCTCAAAAAGTGATGTTCTAAGAGATTAACTTCAGTTCAGCTCATGAAGAATATTGCTCTTTCTTTTTTTTGCTCTTTGGTTTCTTCTCGCGTGTGTGTCTTGTATCTTCTTGAAATGAATAAAGACCTCTATTTATAGGCGGAGAGTATCAACTAGCCGTTGGAGGAGCTGTTGATCTCTGTTCTTTGAAAGCGATGGCTTGTCTCTGATCTCTGCAGACTTTCCCGATATGGCATCTGTAATCTTCTGCTTTCCATCTGAGATAGCCTTGTGTTGGGCCAAATAGGGTAATGACTGAACGGTCAAACCCTCACGTGACTTCCTTTTTGAAATTCAAATATTAACAACAGACTTCCAACAAGGGATGGTCGGTTAAGACTTTCGATCTTCAACTAGCTTGTTCTTCAGCCGATGTTCTATCTAACAACTAAAAGTTGAACTCTCAGCTGACTTCGTCTTCAAGCTGTTGATCTTCTTGGTTGAGTTCTACAACTGATGTTCTGAAACTGAACACTCAGTTGTCTTCCTTGTATCTGGTCAGTTGGGTTCGAACGCTGAGATGGCTTTCTTTCATCTGATGTTCTCTTCCCCTTTACTGCTTCTCATCTGATGAATGCTCAGTTGTTTTCCTTACAACTGATGTTCTATGTCTTGAATGTGACTTCCCCCTTTTTGCATTATGATGAAGTGAACGCTCAGTTGTCTTTCTTACAACTGATGTTCTGTCCGAGTGATGCCTTGTTGCCATTTTCAGCTGGAGACCTGTAAAGATAAAATCTTGACAATGCTCAAACAGCGAGCCTATCTACTAACAATAGGTTCTGGCAACATCTACTCGGTTGGGGTCAGTTGGTTTTGGAATTCATCAAAACTCTTACTAATAAATTTCCCAACAACTCATATGGTGTCTCTCTCAAGCAAAGGATAGGCTATGGGTAAGGTGGATCCATGGATACTACATCAAAAACCAATCTCTCTTGTCTATGAATCTTCTAAAGTCAGCATCATGGGTGGTTCAAAAAATCATTGCAGCTTGGAAATATGTGGTATCTAACACAGAAGGTCAGATTTTTCTCTCTTCAGCTACCTTTTCTATTAAGCGAATGTATTTGTATCTTAGAGGAGCCATGCAGAAAGTGGGTTGGAGCAAACTCCTCTGTAGTAATCCAGCTCCACCAAAGTGCATTTTCATATGTGGATGGCCATACTTGGAAGATCAAGCTAAAGTTGGAGTGAATGTGGATCCGAGGTGTAGTCTATGTGGAGAAGCTGATGAAACTATAGCACGCCTTTATTTCAGTTGTGATTTTGCATCAAGAGTTTGGCACAACATGAGGATTTGGAGTAAAATTAATCGTGCAGCAGCTGCTTGGGAAGAGGAAAAACAATTTTTGTCTCAAAACTATGGATCTACCTCCAGCTCTCAACAATTCTATCGAATGGTCTTGACGGTGGTAGTGTATCAAGTGCGGAAGGAGCGAAATGCAAGGAAGTTTCAAGCTCAAGAAAACACTGTGGAGCAAGTGGTGAGATGGTGTCAAATGATGGTTGCAGTTAGATGTAGGGTAAAACCTAAGTTAAACAATTTGTTTAATTCGTTAAACTGCTAGGAGCTATTGTGTTTGTCTGTTTGTAAGTTGTGATGATTTTAGCCTTATGGCTCTTGGTAATAAAATCTAATTACCAAAAAAAAAATATAGTCCAATTGTTGTTACTGCTAAATTTATGTTACTCCAAAAAAAAAATTCTAAACGTATGTGACTGCACAAAATCTTTAGAAATATAACTAGTTTTTCTGTGAATCCTCATATCATTGGTTGGTATCAGTTAGATTTCTGTTGTAAAAGTGCTATTTTAAAATTTTATTAACACCTGCAGAAGGATTAAAAATATACATACAAATTGGCTAATAATATACAAGGAACTAATAGCTTAGAGACAGAATACTCATTCCTTAACGAACAATCATTCAAATAGATAAGCAAATCGAAAACAGAGATAGAAAAATCATTGTAGAATGAAAAATTAAAACGAGAAAAATGACATAGATAAGCAAATAGTCTGTTTAACAACACTACGGTGTCCTAATACATAGGTTGTAATTACAAAAACAAGTTCGAAAGCTAACGAGTAAAGACAAAAAGAGAGACCAATAAAGCTGCAATGACATAGTTCTTCCACATAATCTCAGATTTTTGCACAAAAATTTCCTCACGGCACTAATAATTGCTTTCCACAATTTGTCCATAGTCCTCATCAAGCTGTTTGTTAGCTTTTTGGAGTTCACGACACTCAAGCTCCATGGCTTGAAGCCTTTGGTGAAGATCATCGATCTCCTTACGGTACTGCACAGCAATTTGTGATGCAATATTTTCTATTAATTGGAGCTTACGATGCTCTTCCTTAAGCTTCTCTAGCTGCCCTTCATACATATCCCTAGCAATACAAAGCTCTTTGATATACTGACGTTGATGTTCCGTAACATTTAGATCAATCCAATCACAAAAAGAACAAACATCTTTCTGAAAAATATTGAAAATAGACATACTAAATCAATAACTTAATCTCAAATGATTGTTTAGATTTCTTCAAAATATAATAACAAATAACAAAGCAAACAAACTACATATACCTCAGCGTTGGGACAACTCAAATACCGTCGTGCCGGATCCTCATCAGACCATGAATTATTAACAACGGCTTGCAGACCATGCTTACACCGCTTATCACCCATGAGCTATCGACTTGAAATAAAATAAAATTTACAGAACCAAAAAAAAGGCAAAAGTAAAAAGGTCATGTAGACTAAAATCATGGTTTCATAAGACTTAAAAACGTCAAAGTGTGCCTATAAAAGTATGTATTCATTTATCCAAAATTTACATACAACTATTTAAAATGCATAATTTTAGTTACAACACAAAAAATTAAACGATGACAGATGAATAGAAAGAAAAAAATTTACAGAGATAAATAAGGGGACAACAAAGATAGATAGACAATAACAGTGTACAAAAAAAAGATATTTTGTTATAGCACAAATAGGTAAACATACAAAGGTACAGTAAGAAAAATGCTTCAGCCCATAATAGCTTGCTACAGTAGAACAAAAATTATCAAATCAAAATAATGCTTCAGCCCCAAAGAAGAAAGACAAATGGAATAAGCAAGTCAAATGATGGGAACGGAAATCTTTAGTATAGAAACATATGTGACTGCACAAAACCAACAATATTAACAAAAAAAAATTGAAAAAATACAGAAACGAAGATCTAATAAACCAAAATATACTTATATCCAAACACAACAAATCGAAACCACAAAATGTAAAACATGACCAAATAAGTAAAAATGGAAAAAGGAATTAAGTATGAGGAATGGAGTTCAAAATAGTAGAAAAAAAGAAAGGGATAAGGAAAATGATAACGGCGAGAAGGGTATACCGGAAAAATTGCATCGAATACGAAGATTTCAAGTCGGCGAGAACTGTATACCGGAAAAAAAGCACCAAAGACGAAGTTTCATGCTGGAATGTAAAACCTAAAAAAAGCAAGAGTATAAAACAGAGAGAATAATCTGGTAAGAGGTAAGACATAAACAACAAACGATGAAGAAAAGATGAAATTAAAGAAAGAGCGAAAAGATTTACATGAATAATTCCTCCAAAATCATAGTTGTTAGTCGGAAGTGAAAGTGGAGCGAAGAGCGAAAAATGACCGCGAGAAGAATGAAGAGAAAAAGAGCAGGTGAAGAGGTTAACGATGAAATGAAAATGTGAGGATAAGATGAGAATTACAAAATGTATTTGAGGGTAAAAAAGAGAAGAAGTGCTAAAATTTAAAAGAATTATAAGGAGTGCTAAATTTTAAAAAAACAATAAGAAAAATGCTATTTTGGAGGAATTTCTCAATTAAAAATATAAATATTTATATAGTTGACTTCTCAGCCCACGTAGTAATGCTACATCATGGTGGGCACATTAATGATGCCTACGGTGGATAGAGGAGCAAAACCGATATACACATTAAGTGATTTACATGTCATTCTACAAGAATTCTTATAAATCATCTACAAGAATTCATATCCATATTTCGTGTATATAGAGCAAAAAGCAAGTCTACATTTCTTCTGCTTTTGTTCTTCCCTTCCCGACTTCAATCATCGAGCACAAAGCTTTATCAGGTGAAGGCGAAAATCTCTACAGATAGCATTCTTGATTACTCTTAAATTCAAACAAAATCTCCACCATCAAAATCTATGATCTTTAAGGCTGCAGACATTTCTCTGACGACACCTTCTTGTCCCACTTGAAGTCGCCACAACAAGTAAGAACAGTAGAGAGGATGTAGTCGTCCACCTCAATGCACTCATCTTGCATTCAATACATGAGCTTCAAAGCCTCCCCGCAATACCCGCTTTTCGCATAAGCTACGATCATTGCCTTCCACGAGACCTTGTTCCTCTCCGGCATGCTGTCAAAGACTTGAGCTGCTTCCGAGAGATGCCCACATTTCGAATACATATGCACAAAAGCACTCCCTACAAACACGTTGGACAGTGAAGGCGTCTTGTTTATGGATGAATGTATGAGTTTACCTTGCCTTATGCTCTCTAGTTTCGAGCATGCTTTCAGCGCTGACGAATACGTGAAATCGTTGGGTTCCACACATTTACCTAGCATTTCCTTTAAGAACTCAAGGGCTTCATGCTCGTGGCCTAGACGAGCGTAGCCAGAAATCATCGCAGTCCACGAAACTATTGTTGGAGTTATATACAGAAAAGCATTCTTTTGCTTTGTATTAACTTTTATTTCCTATTTTCCTATTTTATGAGAATATTATTTGTCGCATGATTTATATATTTATTCGCGTTATAATATATGAATAAAGTCCAATTGCTTTATATTATAGATAATATGGTGTGTAGTGTCACACGGAAGATCATATTATTGTAATGCTTATAAAGTAATACAAGTGCTCACAATCTAAGTAGTTAATGGACAATTATTTGATAGATTGTAATGTAAGTTTGAATTAGCTGGTCTTGGCTATTAGCTTATGTTAGTGTATTTTGTATACATTAAACTGGATCAACGGTGAGATTAATTATACTATATTGACCTAAGTGTATAATTAAAGATCTCGTTTAATTATTATTTCTTAATTCTAGTCGTATAATATTTAATTATATATTTATAATAATTATTGCTTTGATTTATCAATGAGTGAGAGTTAATTATTATAACTCAATATTCTCGATATTTTGGGTAGTAATATTATTTATATGATAATTGATATTATAGCTAGAAATCGTGTCTCGGTGTTCTGAGTTGATGATGTCCCCTAGAAGAGCTCGAAAAGGATTGTTATATTAAACCCTACAGGTGGATTAATTTCCGATATAATAATAATAGTCGAGCTGTACTACTCTATAGAATAAGATATTGATTAATTAGAAACCTCAGTTGGTGCATATAGCTGACCTTCAAGCATAGGAGCCAGATGTGCTGCCAGCCAACTGAGCAACTCAGTTGTAGAGCCGCTCCAATTGACTTTCCCAGTTGTCGAGCCAACTGGCCTAAGCAGTATAACTTAGTGAAAAGACTAAGAACAAAATGAAAATTGCTCCTGGTGTAATCCCCCCCTCCATACACCAGATACTCGTTACCGGGACCATCAAGAAAGTTATGAAAAATCGAAGATTTTGCTAACCAAAAATCGAATTGCATGTTTTTAAGTAAAATTGGACGAGATTATGAGTTAATTGAGCCTAGATATGTTTATCGAGCATGTTAGAACTTGAATTGGAAAAAAAACCCTTATGCATGAAAAGTCGTGAAAGTTGAAAGTTTTGAGAATTAGGGTTAGGGTTTTTCCGTTTCGATTATCGAAAGTCGAAATTTATCGAGTAATTGTTCAATTGAATTTATATTAAGCCAAATTTGAAACTTTAAGAATTTTCTAAGTATGTGCATGTTTTCGAGAAATTGACGTAACACTTCATCCCGAGAAATTTTGACTAAGGACTCTGATTTCAAATCCCATTATGTAATTGAATTCTTTGAATTATTTTAAGGAAAAAGAAACTATTTTCGTTCAAAAACGATAACTTTTATTTTTCAAATTAAAAGTTGAGCAGTGTCGAGTCAGCATGAGTCTGTATTTGAGTATTGATTGAATTTCTAAGTCTGAGATTGCGTTTGAATGATTTAATGTGATAAACTAGAAATTTTCTAGAATATTTTGAAAAGTATAGAAAATTTTTCTTTTTGTGATACCCCGAGTATTTATACCTTTAGAGAGCATCCAATTAACCGAGTGAGTTAAAAGATGAGAATTTAAGAGTAAAATTTTTCTTTTCTAAACGAAGAGAATTGAATAAAACGTTTAATTTGTCTTGTGAATCTTGTGTGAATTTATCTATTCTATTTATCTGAGACGATGATGATGTGATATGTTCGTTAAATTGTTTATGTGAAAATGAGTATGAGATTAATTTCTAGAAAAATCCTGAGAAGTTTGTTTGATTGAGATAACATAACGTTAATCGCCGAGAAATATGTTTACGCCGAAGAAACTAGAATAGAATTGAACTAGAACCTTCGAACTTAGAATTTCTTTTAAGATCACTGAGATAGGGTAAGAACTTATCCGAGAATTGAGAAGAGAAATGAGGAGTTAATCTTTAAAAGGATTAATAAACGGATTAATAAGCCGATTAAATTCTTTTAAAATTTAAAGGACTAAAATGATTGAAACCTTTAATCTTTTAAATTGAGACGTGAAATAGGGTTGAAATGCTTAGTGTTGGAAGTGAGACGAGAAGAGGTTAGACCCGTTAATAGCACAAAAAGGAATTAATACGAATCGTTTTATCTGGAAAACCTTTACGACCGGGTAATTAACACCCGTAACGACACGACGAAGACACGTGTCATCCACCTCTCACTCCCTCACGCCACCTCACACTACCTATAAGCTATACCTAGATGTCATCATGCCTACACTCTAGAAATGACCAACATACTTAGTAAATTGTGAACTAAAGTATGCATGCAATTAACATCACATCAACCTATCTAGTCATGTCTTAATGCAATTTCCAACATAACACTTTATTCCTTTTGTTGGATTTCACATGCATTCATCTAAGACAAGGGAGAAAGACTCCATTCACTCCATCACTCTCTCTCTCTCTCTCATTCGATCTCTCCCTCTCTCCAAGCAAGAAAGAAAATCAAACTCTCAAACTCTCCAATCTCTCTCTCACTCTCGGCAATCTCTCTCTCTCACTCCTACCTTCAATTTTTCTTACATGCAACCATGTATTCAAGCTCTCCATCCATGGAAATGAAGTAGAAAGTATCAATCTCCATTCATTTCATCCATATTCTCAAGAAAAGGTAAATATTTTCCAAGTTCTTGAAGTTAAATTCAAATATCATCCAACATTTTCTTCATTTTGATTCTTAAACCCTAAAGAGAATGGATGATTAATTCCATGTTATTTCTTTTTCTTTGAGGATTCAAGAAGACTTCCTTCTTCTCTTCAAGTCCAAGCTTTGAAGCTTCATATTCCATCCATTTCAATTCCAAGAGCCAAGGAGAAAGATTCCATTTAAATTAAGTATGAAATTCATTTGATTAGTTGTAAATATGTATGTCTCTAAGTCCTAAAAGAAAAAAACTACGCATGCATGTTATTTAAATTATGTTTAGGCAAACTTAGGATGTGCATGTGATAATCAAGTGAGAAGAATTCGTTAGGAGAATCGAATATAGGGTTTAATCGATGAATTAAGAGAAGAAAAAGAAACTAAAACCCTAAAGACATGATAAATGCCGAAAATTATAGTAAAAATAGGAAAAATATGAATTCTTTGAGTTATTATTATTTTGATGCTTGATTTGTTATTTTTATCATGTTAGGAATGAGATTATATGCATGAAAAATTGAGAAACAAATTGCACAAAAATAGGCATGAATGCCGTGTGTTTTAGAGAAAAATGGAGAATTTATTTTGATGATTTTGTTGATGTATTGAGTGATGTTTTGATCAATGAGATGATTGTATGTTATGTTAGTATAATCATACATGTGTTTAAGTGAAGAAAATGAGATTGCATGTTGAAATTTTTGAAAGAAATTAATGGTAAAAATAATAAAAAGATTGGATGTTTAAGTATTTCAATGTATGTATGAATGTTAGTTTGAATATGGAATAAAGATATAAGTTTTGATAAATAGATTTAAATTTGAAAAGCTTTTAATTAAATAAAATATGAAAGATGTATAAAAGATATATTAATTAAATGTCTTTGTATTAAAATTTAAAGACTTGAAATTTTTACTAAAACTACAACAAAAAGATCTTTTATAACTTAACTAATAAAGTGAGCTAATTCATAAAAATGTTTATCAAAAGATAAAGAAATTATTAAGTAAGAAATAGCTTAAAAGTTTAAAACAAGCAAAGAAGAAAGTATTAAAGAAATAAGCAAAAATAGAGAAAACCGAGTTTAAGAAAAATAGATCGAAAAGAAATAAAAAGGAAGTTTTTAATCGAGTAAAGAAAAGATGCTAGACGAGTTAAGATAGATACTCGTATAAGTTAATCAAGAAAGTAAGGATAAAATAAGATGTCGAATAATAAGTTGATAGAAGATTAATCAAATAATTAATTTAGGGACGTCGTTCCAACCAAGCGAAGAAAAGATAAACCGAGATAATAATTAAAGGAATAATATTCAAGTTAAGAAATGAGAATCAAGTTAGAATTGAACAAGAATTTATAATTTCATAAGAGTTTATTAAGAGCTAAGAGAATTTTTGTTAAATAAATAAAAGTTATAAAATGTCTTATAAGATAGCGGATGTAGAACGAAGCGTTGTCTATATAATAAGAAAGATAGAATTAATAGTTTAAGCCTCCATAAAAGGAAATGCATAATCGAGTTAGATTTTAAGATCTAAATTGAATGAATGTTAATGTGTCTTGAAGTATGCTTGATTTATATAAATTCATTATATGTTTGAATAAGTGTTTAAATGCATGATGATAGTTATGTTGTGAAAAATAATTGAATGATTGAAGAATTAGTTGTTAAACCAAGAATTGATTAAAGCCTTTGAAAGAAAGCTCGAGTAATAGAATATAGACGATGACGTTATTAATTAGAACGAGAAAAGTGTACGATGTTGAGTAGTAAAGTTAACCAATTCGAATAGAGTTAATAATTTAAAAACGAGAACGCGAGATCCTTTAGAAAAGTTAGAGCGAAGAGAGAGACGACTCAAATAGAAGTCCGTCAGTTAAAAGTCCAACGCCTTTGTGTCCGTCTTTCATATATCTTATTTTCCTATCGATGTTGAACTGTGAAGGATCGAGCCGGACGGATCTTTAAGCGAGGACAAATAGCCCTAGACCACCTAGCTAGTCTTCGGAAGTCAGGTGGGCTTTTCTGAACCAAAACTATCGACGAGAATTAGTTATGCTATTAAATATTATGATATGATTTTCAAATGTGATTGACTTGCCATTTTATTGAAGTTAGTATGTGTTATCATCTATTTATATGGAGATGTTATTATCCTGTGAAAAGCAGGAACCCACGTGTGGTATATGTTGAGGTGACTGTGAGCCTTGCTTCGGTTAGACCGGTCACAGTGTTTGAGAAGGAGGCCTACTTCTCGGCACAGTGAAGTTGTTTGTGATAGATGATACATATTGTTATATTATATTTGACTCCGTAGTCTGTTTAAAAGAAAAACGTTTTGACATGCACAAGTAAACTGTTTTTAAAACTGCTTATATACTTGTGATGTTCGGCAAGGCAAGTTCAATTATTATAGCTTTAAGAAGCATCTTTATTCAAATGTTTTGGCTTGTGTTCACTGAGTACGAAGTACTCAGCCCTGCGTGTGTTTCTAAACATGCAGGTTGACTGGATGGCGATGGCGTGGATGCTTGGTGGTGTGGTTTGGTTTTGTTGGTTGAGTTTAGTTGAATTTCAGATTGGCATTTGTACGTCTTCATACGTGCAAGTGTTGGGTATTGATGCAAGTTTCCGCTGAAATCCTTTTGAACTAATGCCTGTTGATGTTAATACTTTAATACTCATGTTTTTTATCCCGAGCGTTGTGCTCGAAAACTTCGAATACTTGTTGAATTCATAACTCTTTAATTTGTAATTCCGAGAGATGGGCTCGTAACTTGAATGGTTGTTGAACATGATCTTTTAACTTGATATATATTCGTATGCTTCCTCTTTTTGTTGGAATTCCTTTCCCATCAGCATGAATTACTTGTTTGACTTCCTGTTGTAGGTGAAGTTAAGATGCTCGGTAGTTAATTCATTATGCGTTTGGAAAACCAAATTTGATTGTCTTGTCTTCCATCTTTGTTTTCGCCGAGCATGTTCCCTTATTTGAGTTAGTTGTTAGTTGTTAAAGTTTGTTGTTGTTCGTAAGTCGCACCTCGAGAGTCTGGGCGTGACAGGTTGGTATCAGAGCAAGGCTTTTACTTGTTCTAAAGTCTGTTATTCTTTGATGAGTTGAGTCTAGATTTAATTCCTAGACTTATTTGAGTCAGTAAACCACACCAAGTTATCCTCCATCTCACCCGGCAACCAGGTATGTCTTATTTTTCTAAAAGTTTTCTTTTCAAGTTAAAATGATGTTTGAGTTATTAAATGTTGAGAATTTCTTTAAAGTTATTTATTGAGTTGTGATGTTTTAAGATGAATTTGCTAAGTTGATTAATAATTAGATTGCTTTAGAATGTCCTCCCCTTTGCGAGTGCGTGTGAAAAGATCGGAAAGAATAAGGCGTGTGTGCGATTGGTTACGTGATTTGGAATTGCCCAAAAATCCCTCTTTAGAACACAGAAATGAGTATGTAGTAGAATTCGTAATATGTTCGATAAATTGTTAAGTGTGCTTATGCGTTTAAAATTCATATAGGGTGGACAACGTTGATTGGATGCAGGAGTACTTATACGCGAGAATGGAAAACAACGAGTCTTTAGTAGAATTCTTAGCACGATACCATACGATTTGGGGAAAAGTCCAGTATATGGACGTAGGACCGTTAGAAAGCATGACGCACCTGATTCAAGCTCTACCACAAGAATGGAAGGACTGGGCAGCATCTCTTGTCCCTCGATTTCTAGGCTACCGTTATTTCGACCGAACCCTATACGACGATGTGAATGCTTTTATCTCTGCAATTTCAGCTCGTTTATGTCTTATGGCGCTCCTCCGCCCGAACCTTATGAAGATGATACTCCAAGTCTATTGAATAACTTTGTTCGTAATCCTTCACCAATTCCTCCAAGTGGAACTGTTTCTCTCCACATCAATTCGCCGCCACGAACTATTCTTGAACCTCAGAATCCCCTCGCAGATTATCCATTTGTAAGTGGTGTGCTTTTAATTTAATTTTCTTGATTCCTTTGTTTTCTGACTTATCAACATTGCAGCCGAATGGATGTAATGGAAATTCTTCTTCAAATGAGGACCAAATAGCTGCTTATTTGAATCATCCACAAGCGACCTTTTTAAGCCATCCTAGAGCAGAATCCTCTAGTCAAGCCCGCTCAAGCGACGACAAAGAGAATGGAAGTGAGCCAGTTGATGCAGCGACTGTAGGAACCGGATATCTTCAGACTCTACCTAGCAATGTTTTTCCTACCTCTTTTGCTCATACATCCATCTCTCCATCAAGGCCAGAAGACGAGCATGACTCCCAGATTGGCGTCTCCACCGATGTAGCTCTCCACCGTCGCCAAGAAGAGAATCCTTATACCCCACCTTGGGTCGAATCCGAGCTAGCTGCGATGAATTATACCTTGGAAGATTGCGAAGAAGCCTTGAGAGAAGCTGAGCGTCAGTGTTTCGCCATAGAGGATGATAATGTCGAGGAAGATGACGTGCTGTTTGAAGGTCAAATGCGTGAAGAAGAAGAAGAGGAAGAAGAGGACCCTGAAGAAGATGAGGAGACTATAGAGCACTACGGAGTGGATCCCGAAGCGGAGCAGTATGATGATAACGGACCAAGTGAAGATGACTCCTGTGTGTAGGAGTGTTCCAAGAAAGTCGTTGAATTCAAGTGTTTTTAATTCGAGTGTGTTGAGAGTTGAACTCTTTTATTTATTTCAGTGGTGATGTAATTTGGAGTGAAGACTATCATAATTTGACTAGGAAAAAGGGAAAATTTTTCAAAGTAAATTCCCTAATTATTATAAGTCCTCGAGAAGGCCGCTGTTAAGCGATTGGAAGTTGAAACATTAAGTTCTTTGAATTGAAATTAAATTTTTTGAGTTATCAAATCAAATTGAATATATGAGTATGAAGTGATAATATTTGCTCTGTGATTATGATTGATTGTTTCAGGAACCTATGATGATGATATGAATATATGATGATATGAGTATGTGACGATTACTAGAAAATGAATGAGATGCATGTATTTATGAGAAATTGAAGTAATGAATTATTTGAGAAAATTTTAAATTGTTATTAATAATTCTAAGTACCGATCGAGAATCGTGTTCCTCCCAAAAGAGAAATGTGTTAAGAATCGAGAAAGGTTCCCTGTGAGCTAAAGATCTAGAGTGGTTAAAGTTTTTCCCTTGTTATAATTTTCAGAATGCCGCCAAGACGCAGAAACGTCAGGATTCCCGAGGACAATCCAGAAGGACAGTGTGACCCTACTCCGCCCCCTCAAAACGAAAGACGAGTCGAAGAGCTGTTTCTTCAACAAAATCCCCCGACGTTTGACGGTAAAGGCAGTCCGGTTGATGCCGAGGACTGGATTCGTTCTTTAGAGCGAATTTTCCGTTTCCTCCGTTGTTCCGATCGCGAGCGTTTGGAATGCATGGCGTATCAGCTGAAAGGGACAGCTGATTATTGGTGGAAGCAAAGCAGAGGATGTACTCTCCCGAAGAACGCGATGAATTGTCATGGGATCTGTCACAGTCCCAAAATCTGAGGGACGGCAGAAGCCGGGGTGCGACTGGGGTTGGATTAAAGAAGCGAGGAAGAAGGGGGCTAACTGACTAAACATACATGAAAAGACATCATTAAACCATGAATAATACTTGAATATAAATAAGAATGAGTTAATCACGAGTGATTATTCGACAAAGGTACACAAAAGAGACTAAGTTCAAAATTACAGATTTAACTACAGTGTGTTGATCAAAAGGTACGTTTCAAAAGATTGAGAGTTCTGCAGCGGAAGAGTTCTAACTAAAGCAACCTATCTTTCAACTCAACATCAACCGTCGCCGCTCACCGTCGCTTCAACCTGCACATTTAGAAAACAATGCAGGGCTAAGTACAAACGTACTTAGTGGGCACGATGCCGAAATCATAATCATAAGTATCAATAATCTGGCATTTTATAAACGTAGTGCGTCGGGGTTTTGTTAAAAAGGCCCGTGCCTACTAAACATTTTCTGACTGATTTGTATAAAGTTGTTTGCGCTAGCATTTTTAGAGTATCTTATGTTCAATCTTGACCAAAGCTAATTCACCGTGGCTGGCTACCCCTCAACAGGATACCACATACACCACAGGTTACAAAGTGCACTAACTCTGGAAAGCGCTTAATAGCTAACTCAGAGCCGATCGATAGTTAACAATCCAAGCGGTTAACTTAAAAAGTCTGGAAAACCCGAAGGTTAACTAGAAATCTGGTAAACTTGAAGGTTTACGCAGATAGGTACAAGAGAACTCACATAGAAATAGTTGAAACAGTTTATGCCAAGATTATCACTTTGAAAACACAATTATCAAAGCGATAAATAATACTTTCGAGTTGTGGAAAAACCCACATTTTATTTGATATAGATAAAAGCCCACCTTGTAAATACAGAACTTAAAACAAAAGCTTCCAACTTTGGATCTTCCGTCCTTTCTCTACAGTTGGCTTCCTCCTTCATCGTAAAATAAACATACTTAAAAACGGGTCGTAGAAGATAATCGATTAAAAGAATCGAAAAAGGTTTTAGTTGTTTCATTCTTTAAGCATTTGTACGCTTACTAGTTTCATTTTACTTAAACGGGAACGAGACTCGTACTAATCCCGTTCAGAACTCGGAAGGTCTCATACTTGACTCTTAGGTCAGTAGAGAGGGTAGTCGATAACTTAATACGATTTAAAAGATTATAAGGAACTAAGTTGGAAAGAATCACTTAGGCGATTTACGTTTTAGTTCTTTAAACGATTTATGAAATTTCTCGCTTACTACTTCTTTGAAAGGATAAGAGATAAGATCTCAACTGGTTTTCATCACTCAAGGCCTGTACTTGACTCTAGGATCAGTAGGGAGATGTTCGTTAGACAAAAGCGGCTTAACCGATCGAAAGAAGCTAAGTTGTGAACTAAACAACTTAGAAAACAAGAAACTGAATTTTCACTGCACAGTCTAGTAACTCTGGAGGCTGTCCAGAACAGAGGATTTGGAAACAGGGGGTGATCCTGTACCATTAGAAAGCTTAGGAAGTCTATTTCGAACTCCAATTTATGGATCACAAATCCGATAAACGAGCTGGAAGTTATTACAGTTTCCGGCGAGGGTCGCAAAACTGCCACGAAAACCCTAATTGCTTGATAGGTTCGACGTATAACGTCTTAGGTTCGTTCTAAGCTCTCGTATTAATTTTTTTAGAAACTGGACTCTTAAGGCAGTTATCACGTACTCCCGTACGTGACAAACTCCTTCTCAAAACTCGCTCAAAAGCACGACGTTCTATACGTCGGATTTCAACTAACAAGTACTATACCAACAAAAACTTCAAAAACGCGTTCTAGTTCTCGATTATAATTATATCCCATATTATATCAAGTCAAAAGCTTATGCCGTCAACTAGAAAGATGTTCTAAATTTTATCATAAACAATAATATCATATTAGAATTTTCATCCGACTTCTCGATTATTAGTTACAACTAAATATTTGTCTCTTACGCGATTTTTTTCAACGTTGTCGGATTCTATTCAAATTTTACGACGTTAAACTACGTCTAACGTGAATCATTTTCATGCATGTAAACACATCTTAACATCATTATAAGTCAGTTTATAGGGTGATTATCATCTCTTATGTTTCATTAAACATTTTAGAAAATTCTCATTTAATTTCTATTATCAACTAACATGATTTGCAACTATATTCCATTAACAATATATCACTTAACATCAATACATGAAAACCCCTATTCACCCTATAAATTTCTGGTTTTATGAAGATATTAAGGGGGTGATTTTCTTCCCCAATTAACAACATTTATCTACTAATCAATCTATTATATCATCAATTAACCAATTGCAATTCCAAAATTAACTAACATGCAAAAATCCCTAAATTCAATCCAAAACCCTAACTTAAAAATCACAAACACATAGGGCTTTCAATTCTTTTTCATTCTAAACACTAATTAATCATCTACTAAGCATGAATCCATGATCAAAAGAAGAAAAACAAAAATCCTACAAAATATCTAATTTTTTCGGTATTAACATAGATGTTAGGTTTCTCATTTTTGTTCCATTTTAATCTCCAATTATCATATCTAACACATCCAATTACATTATTCTAAGATCAAAAAATCTATATTACCACTTCAAAATTTCGATCAAGGAAGAAAAGAAGGGAAAAAGAAAAAGGATTGGATAGGATTAAAGAGGATCATCATACCTTGAGAATTAAGGAAAGAAGTATGGTGTTTGAATGGATGGATTGAGGACTTGTATGATTTCTTCAAGCTTTGAAGGTCTTCAATGGAGGTGAAGAAGTGGAGAAGATGAAGTTTGAGGAAGAGAGAGAGAATTGCCGAGAGAGATAGGGAGAGAAGGAGAAAGGATTTTGTTTTGTTCAAGTAGTGTGATATGATGAATATGTTGATAATGTGTAAAGTGTAGGCTTGGTGTCATTCAATTAGCAAGTCAACATGCATGTTTGCCACTCACAAGGCTGATGTGTCGGCTACATGGGAAGGTTTAGAGGGTTACGTTTTTTTCCGGCGTGATCCGACGTTACGGGAAAATGAATGACGAAAAATGTTGTTCGGTACAAAATCGTCGTGATTCGATTTGATTTACAAATTCTAACGTATAAACTTAATTAGAAAATAAATTTACAAAATTATTTTGACAAAAACTCGGGACGACATAGTCCGTGTTTCGTCCGGAAAAACATAAAAACAAACTTTTTCGGCGTGTTCGTATCGCAATTTTGTAAACGTAAAAATTAGACGGTTTTCCGTTCTAAGTTTATGAACTAAAAACTTCTCGTGCGCGCTAATCCTAAATACAATAGTCATCTAGCTGACTTCTGTAATTTATTTTTAATAACGGATTCGACCGTTAGTCTTAGAATTCAACAAAATTGTAAACTTAGGCGTGCAAAGCCATTTATTTGATTAACTTTAAATTTTAAGAACGTAAGGAATTTACGGGGCATTACCGGATTAGTTTAAGGAAGCCTTGTACGAAAAGTTCGTGCCAAGAAGTTACCGTAAGCAGAAGTCCAACGAGTTTACTAGTCTGAGGCAAGGGAAAAGATCTGTAGCAGAGTACGACCGGGAATTTTGCGAGTTTGCCCGATTTGCGCCCGATATGGTCGACACCGACGAGAAGATATGCGAGTTGTTTAGAGCAGGACTTAGGCAAGATATTCGAGTAGTTCTCGCCAGTCAAAGTGGTTTAACTTACGCCGAAGCTTTAAACCGAGCTTTAGACATGGAGTTGGCAATGCAACCGGAAAAAGGATCGCAACCCCCAGCGAATCCCCAACCACAAAGCCTGATGATCACGACCACCTCTGCTCAACAACCCCAGTTCGGCCAATACGGAAAGAGGAAAGGAAAGTGGAATAGTGGAAATCAACCAAACAAGAAGCAGTGGCAGGGAAAGAGCCAACCACAACCCCAGAAGGGAAAGGCACCGCAGACGAATCGAGGCAACCTACCCATCGGACCTTTAGGATTCCCTCCCTGTGCGAAATGCGGAAAGATGCATCAAGGCGTTTGTAAGAGCGGAAGCAACGTTTGCTACACTTGTGGTCAACCTGGTCATTTCTCAAACCAGTGCCTAAGTAAGCAACAAGGGTTTAGAAGCGGAAGACCAAACCAATTCCAGCCATCGCAGATAAAAGCTATCGAGGCAGCCCCTCTGCACAAGTTCATTCCGCGTCAACGTAAGCCGCCGCAGCCAAGGCAGCAACCTCCTCAGCAAGAACCGCCGCTTTTCCAAAGAACGTACGCGATTGAACAAAAACCGCAGGAGAAGGAGAAAGGAAATCTGGCAGGTATGGGAAAGCTTAACAACATACCTGTTATTGTTTTGTTCGATACCGGAGCTTCGCATTCGTTTATATCTAGTATCTGCATAGAGAACCTAGAACTAGAAGTAGAAGAATTGAATCAGATGCTTAGTGTCGCAACCCCTTTAGGAAAGTCTGCGTTAGTTTCGTGTGTTTGCTCGAATCTAGAATTTGAAGTCGGAAACCGTAAGTTAGTCGTGAAATCCCTGAATGTGATCCAGATGCGTGACGTTGATATAATCCTAGGAATGGATTGGCTAACCGAGAATTTTGAGACGATTCGATGCGATTTGAGGCAGATATCGTTTAAATCCCCTGGAGAAGAGTCAACCATAGATTTCGGAGTGGAAAAGAGAGTGAAGAAAAGCATACCGATAATTTCAGCCATGAAAGCATAGAGATTGATGCGGAAGAAAGGTACCCAGGCGTACCTAGTCTTTTTGAATAAGGACGAAAATCATGAGTTAAGTATCGATGATGTTCCAGTCGTGAGAGAATTCAAGGATGTGTTTCCAGAAGTGTTATCAGGCTTACCCCCTGATCGTCAATTGGAGTTTTCAATCGATTTAGAACCTGGATCAGCCTCGATATCTAAGGCACCGTATAGAATGGCCCCAAAGGAACTTCAAGAGTTGAAGATCCAACTGCAAGAATTGTTGGACTTAGGCTATATTCGACCGAGTGTATCGCCTTGGGGTGCTCCAATTTTGTTCGTTAAGAAGAAGGACGGTAGTTTGAGGATGTGCATAGACTACCGAGAGTTAAACAAGATTATGTTGAAGAATAAATATCCTTTGCCAAGGATAGATGATTTGTTTGACCAGCTAAAAGGAGCCGGTGTTTTCTCCAAGATTGACTTAAGGTCTGGATACCACCAACTGAAGATCAAGCAAGAAGATATTCCAAAGACTGATTTTAGAATGAGATATGGACATTACGAATTCATAGTAATGCCATTTGGATTAACAAATGCCCCGGCAGTGTTCATGGATATGATGAATAGAGTTTTTCACGAATATTTGGATAAGTCCATGATTGTCTTTATAGATGACATTTTGGTGTATTCAAGAAGTGAAGCTGAACATGAAGAACATTTAAGAATCGTATTAGAAACCCTTAAAGTGGAAAAGCTGTATGCCAAATTCAGTAAGTGCGAATTTTGGTTGAAAGAAGTAAATTTCTTAGGACATGTCATTTCGTCCGAAGGAATCCAAGTGGATATGGAGAAAGTGAAAGCTGTGCAGGATTGGAAGTCCCCGACGTCAGTGCATGAAATCCGTAGTTTCCTTGGTTTGGCAGGATACTATCGGAGATTCATTGAAGGATTTTCTAAGATCGCGAAGCCGATGACGAGTCTGTTGAAGAAAGAAACGAAGTTCACGTGGACGGAAGAGTGTGAGAAAAGTTTTCAAGAACTCAAGACGAGATTGACGACAGCCCCAGTTTTAGCCCTTTCCGAGCCAGATAAAGACTATATTGTTTATACCGATGCATCTGCTCAAGGACTAGGATGTGTGTTAATGCAAAATGAGAAAGTGATTGCATATGCTTCCAGGCAACTCAAACCTCATGAAGAGAAGTATCCAACCCATGACCTGGAATTAGCAGCCATCGTTCATGCTTTGAAGATATGGCGACATTACCTCTATGGAGCGAAGTGTGAAATATTCTCAGATCACAAGAGCCTGAAGTACTTCTTCGAGCAGAAAGAGTTAAACATGAGACAGAGAAGATGGCTTGAGTTAGTAAAAGACTACGATTGCAAGATATCTTACCATCCCGGTAAAGAGAATGTAGTAGCTGACGCGTTAAGTAGAAAGAGAAAGAAGGAAATTTCGGACAGAATCAAGTTAGGATTTCTTTTAACCGATGAAGTCGAGCTGATTGAAGAATTTGCAAAGATGAAGATTGAAGTAATCGTGCCGCCAGCGACAGTAGATCAAGTAATTGCTACCTTAGTAGTGATGCCTGACTTAAGAACCCGCATCGTAGAAGGCCAAAGAAGAGACGAAGAGTTAGAAAAACTACGAAGGAAGGTGAGAAGAGGAGAAGTTAAAGATTTTTCAGAATCGAGCGATAATGCGTTGATGTATCAAGGAAGAATTTGCGTACCTAATGATGACAAGTTGAAGAACAAAATAATGAGTGAAGCTCATGAAACCCCGTATACAGCTCACCCCGGCAGCACGAAGATGTACCAAGACCTAAAGAAACAGTTTTGGTGGAATGGAATGAAGATGGATGTGGCATTGTTCGTTGAAAGATGTCTAGTTTGCCAGCAAGTGAAGTCCTTACATCAAAGACCGTACGGACCTCTGCAACCGTTACCAGTTCCAGAGTGGAAATGGGATGGTATCACAATGGATTTTGTGACGGGATTGCCAAAATCAAGAAGAGGAAATACAGTTGTATGGGTAATCGTTGATAGGATGACGAAGTCTGCTCATTTCATACCTATTCCACATACTTATGGATCAGCCAAGTTAGCCGAGATCTACATCAAAGAAATTGTGAAATTGCACGGAGTTCCGAAGACGATTACCTCTGATAGAGATTCAAAGTTCACCGCCCGTTTTTGGGAAAGTTTCCACAAAGAGTTGGGAACCCAATTGCAGTTCAGCACTGCTTACCATCCTCAAACCGATGGTCAGTCCGAGCGAACGAACCAAATTCTCGAAGATATGTTGAGAGCCGTCTTGTTAGATAAAGGAGTCGAGTGGGAAAAAGTCTTACCTCTTGTTGAGTTCGCATACAACAATAGCTATCAGAATACGATAGGAATGGCCCCGTATGAAGCTCTTTATGGAAAGAAATGTAGATCGCCGTTGTATTGGAATGAAGTAGGTGAAAGGAAAGTGTTAGGGCCAGAAGCGATTGAGGAGAGGATAGAATCTGTACGTCAGATCCGTGAGAAGATTAAAGAAGCTCAGAGTCGACAGAAGTCATATGCCGATAATCGAAGATCCAAGTTGGAATTTGAAGAAGGAGATAAAGTGTTTTTGAAAGTATCCCCCTCGAAAGGAGTTTATCGTTTTGGAGTTAAAGGAAAGTTTAGGCCTCGTTTTATAGGACCATACGAGATCCTCGAGAGGATTGGATCCATATCGTATCGTTTAGCGTTATCGCCTAGTTTTGGAAGTTCGCATAACGTGTTTCACGTATCGCAATTGAGAAAGTACGTCTTTGATCCGAAGCACGTAATACGCCAAGAAGATATCAAGATGAAGCCCGACCTAAGTTACAAGGAGAAACCCGAAGAGATTTTAGATTATAAAGTCCAGCAGCTTAGAACGAAGTCGATTCCCTTAGTGAAAGTCAAATGGTGTCATCATGATCTTGAAGAAGCCACTTGGGAACTCGAAGAAAAGATGAAAGCAAAGTATCCCGAGTTATTTTCTTAAAGTCAGTAAATTTCGGGACGAAATGTTTTTTAAGAGGGTGAGGATGTGATACCCCGAGTTTTTATACCTTTAGAGAGCGTCCAATTAACCGAGTGAGTTAAAAGATGAGAATTTAAGAGTAAAATTTTTCTTTTCTAAACGAAGAGAATTGAATAAAACGTTTAATTTGCCTTGTGAATCTTGTGTGAATTTATCTGTTCTATTTATCTGAGACGATGATGATGTGATATGTTCGTTAAATTGTTTATGTGAAAATGAGTATGAGATTAATTTCTAGAAAAATCCCGAGAAGTTTGTTTGATTGAGATAACATAACGTTAATCGCAAAGAAATATGTTTACGCTGAAGAAACTAGAATAGAATTGAACTAGAACCTTCGAACTTAGAATTTCTTTTAAGATCACTGAGATAGGGTAAGAACTTATCCGAGAATTGAGAAGAGAAATGAGGAGTTAATCTTTAAAAGGATTAATAAACGGATTAATAAGCCGATTAAATTCTTTTAAAATTTAAAGGACTAAAATGATTGAAACCTTTAATCTTTTAAATTGAGACGTGAAATAGGGTTGAAATGCTTAGTGTTGGAAGTGAGACGAGAAGAGGTTAGACCCGTTAATAGCACAAAAAGGAATTAATACGAATCGTTTTATCCGGAAAACCTTTACGACCGGGTAATTAACACCCGTAATGACACGACGAAGACACGTGTCATCCACCTCTCACTCCCTCACGCCACCTCACACTACCTATAAGCTATACCTAGATGTCATCATGCCTACACTCTAGAAATGACCAACATACCTAGTAAATTGTGAACTAAAGTATGCATGCAATTAACATCACATCAACCTATGTAGTCATGTCTTAATGCAATTTCCAACATAACACTTTATTCCTTTTGTTGGATTTCACATGCATTCATCTAAGACAAGGGAGAAAGACTCCATTCACTCCATCACTCTCTCTCTCTCTCATTCGATCTCTCCCTCTCTCCAAGCAAGAAAGAAAATCAAACTCTCAAACTCTCCAATCTCTCTCTCACTCTCGGCAATCTCTCTCTCTCACTCCTACCTTCAAGTTTTCTTACATGCAACCATGTATTCAAGCTCTCTATTCATGGAAATGAAGTAAAAAGTATCAATCTCCATTCATTTCATCCATATTCTCAAGAAAAGGTAAATATTTTTCAAGTTCTTGAAGTTAAATTCAAATATCATCCAACACTTTCTTCATTTTGATTCTTAAACCCTAAAGAGAATGGATGATTAATTCCATGTTATTTCTTTTTCTTTGAGGATTCAAGAAGACTTCCTTCTTCTCTTCAAGTCCAAGCTTTGAAGCTTCATATTCCATCCATTTCAATTCCAAGAGCCAAGGAGAAAGATTCCATTTAAATTAAGTATGAAATTCATTTGATTAGTTGTAAATATGTATGTCTCTAAGTCCTAAAAGAAAAAAACTATGCATGCATGTTATTTAAATTATGTTTAGGCAAACTTAGGATGTACATGTGATAATCGAGTGAGAAGAATTCGTTAGGAGAATCGAATATAGGGTTTAATCGATGAATTAAGAGAAGAAAAAGAAACTAAAACCCTAAAGAATTGATAAATTCCGAAAATTATAGTAAAAATAGGAAAAATATGAATTCTTTGAGTTATTATTATTTTGATGCTTGATTTGTTATTTTTATCATGTTAGGAATGAGATTATATGCATGAAAAATTGAGAAACAAATTGCACAAAAATAGGCATGAATGCCGTGTGTTTTAGCGAAAAATGGAGAATTTATTTTGATGATTTTGTTGATGTATTGAGTGATGTTTTGATCAATGAGATGATTGTATGTTATGTGTAGTATAATCATACATGTGTTTAAGTGAAGAAAATGAGATTGCATGTTGAAATTTTTGAAAGAAATTAATGGTAAAATAATAAAAAGATTGGATGTTTAAGTATTTCAATGTATATATGAATGTTAGTTTGAATATGGAATAAAGATAGAAGTTTTGATAAAAAGATTTAAATTTGAAAAGCTTTTAATTAAATAAAAGATGAAAGATGTATAAAAGATATATTAATTAAATGTCTTTGTATTAAAATTTAAAGACTTGAAATTTTTACTAAAACTACAACAAAAAGATCTTTTATAACTTAACTAATAAAGTGAGCTAATTCATAAAAATGTTTATCAAAAGATAAAGAAATTATTAAGTAAGAAATAGCTTAAAAGTTTAAAACAAGTAAAGAAGAAAGTATTAAAGAAATAAGCAAAAATAGAGAAAACCGAGTTTAAGAAAAATAGATCGAAAAGAAATAAAAAGGAAGTTTTTAATCGAGTAAAGAAAAGATGCTAGACGAGTTAAGATAGATACTCGTATAAGTTAATCAAGAAAGTAAGGATAAAATAAGATGTCGAATAATAAGTTGATAGAAGATTAATCAAATAATTAATTTAGGGACGTCGTTCCAACCAAGCGAAGAAAAGATAAACCGAGATAATAATTAAAGGAATAATATTCAAGTTAAGAAATGAGAATCAAGTTAGAATTGAACAAGAATTTATAATTTCATAAGAGTTTATTAAGAGCTAAGAGAATTTTTGTTAAATAAATAAAAGTTATAAAATGTCTTATAAGATAGCGGATGTAGAACGAAGCGTTGTCTATATAATAAGAAAGATAGAATTAATAGTTTAAGCCTCCATAAAAGGAAATGCATAATCGAGTTAGATTTTAAGATCTAAATTGAATGAATGTTAATGTGTCTTGAAGTATGCTTGATTTATATAAATTCATTATATGTTTGAATAAGTGTTTAAATGCATGATGATAGTTATGTTGTGAAAAATAATTGAATGATTGAAGAATTAGTTGTTAAACCAAGAATTGATTAAAGCCTTTGAAAGAAAGCTCGAGTAATAGAATATAGACGATGACGTTATTAATTAGAACGAGAAAAGTGTACGATGTTGAGTAGTAAAGTTAACCAATTCGAATAGAGTTAATAATTTAAAAACGAGAACGCGAGATCCTTTAGAAAAGTTAGAGCGAAGAGAGAGACGACTCAAATAGAAGTCCGTCAGTTAAAAGTCCAACGCCTTTGTGCATGTAAGAAAAATCATTTCACTTTTGAAAATGTCTGCAGAGACTATAATATACAACTCATGTATGTACCAGTTCTACAATCAAATATGAGTGTCGAGTACCGGTCTCCTTCTCAAACACCGTGACTAACTCAGCCTAAGGGAAGCACACGATCACCTCTATGTGTACACAAAAATCCCGTCTCACACAAGACCGAATTCGTTCTCCTTAAGTAGAAGGCAACATACATAAGAACTCAAACATAGGCAAGTCAATTAATGTCACAGCCCCAAATCCCGAGGGACGGCCAAGCCGGGGTGCGACTAGGGGTTGGACTAAAGAGACGGGGAAGAAAGGGGAATTACTGAATAAATGAACAAATTAACATCTATAACCGAGATAAAAATACTATGAACTGATTCTTATTAGACAAAAGAGAGTCAATCTCGAAAGAGTGCTCGACAAAGTTGTTTCAAAGTAAGCTCGGTTCAAAGTATGAAAACTTAGACTGATAGGTTACACAACAAAAAGTGTATTAGTTTGCAGTGGAAAAACGTAGAATGATATCACATATCAAATGTGAAATCTAGGCTCAACTGAACTTTACTTCTTAATACGACCTTTACTCAACCTCCTCCGCCTTTGTCACTCAACCTGCACATTCAAATGTAAAAACACTCGTAAGACTTATACTGCTGAATACTTAATTTTGGATAACACACTGAAGGTTAACTCAGAATCCGATCGTCTGGTTAGCACTCTGTGGGCTAACTCAGAATCTGTCCCTCTGGATAGCACTCTGTGGGCTATCTCAGAATCTGATCATTTAGTTGGAATCTCTGGATAGCACTCTATGGGCTAACTCAGAATCCAATACTCTGGATAGCACTCTGTGGGCTAACACAGAGAAGCATAAGAGAATTCACATAAAACAATTCATTATGCACTGATAGTTACTTCAATACATACTTATTAAAGCAACAAACATTTTCGAGCAACGCTCATTTTATTTTGATAGAAAAGCCCACCTCGATCGTTTACAGAATAAACTTTAACCTTCTATCTTCCGTCCTGTCTTCGGAATCGGTTAAGTCTTTTAGGCCTTTGCACTTTAACTATATTCTTAACGAATAAACGAGATTCGACCAATTCTCGTTTAGAAACTAACTCAGTTCCTTACTCGACACTTAGGTCAGAAGATAAATGGAAGTCGATAACTCATAACGACTTAGAAGTCCTTAAGGAACGAAGTTAAAAACGATTCAACTTTAGAATTTAGACTTAAGAAAGTTTCTGCACAAAGCAGAAGTTCTGGAGTTCATACAGAACAGATTCCTGCGAAACACGGGATTTTCTCTGTACCAAAAGAAAGCCACAGGTGTCTAGTTTACTCTCCAATTTACGGATCTCGATTTCGTTAAGCGAGCTAAAAGCTATGACAGTTTCTGTGAAACGTCGCAAAACAGTCGCGCGAAACCCTAATGCTCGACAAATCTCGACGCACGATTCCCTAGGCTCGATCAATACTATTCCACTTTTATTTTCACGAAAATCCTACGTTCTCCGTTTTCGTTTAAATTTTACAATAACGATCATTATCTAACGAGCATCACTAATATGTAAACCATATTCTAAAAACATTATCGAGCTTCAACTTAATGACGAGTTTCCATCTCTTACGTTTTTCGTTTTATTTTTAGAAAAATCTCAAATAAATATATATTCATCCTTAATCATCCTATATCTCATTTCCATTAACCAATCAAGCATATCATATCATCTTCTTAATCAAATCATCCATTCTTCATCTCTTACATTTCTACTTTTATTTTTAGAAAATTCTAATTTAATTCATGTAGTCATCTAACATCACATAGAACACTAATCCATCAAACAATCATCAACAAAATCGAGCTACATAAAACCGCTAAAACTCCCTAAAATTTCGGTATTAACATCTTCAGGGCGGGGGGGATGATTTTCTTCATGAATCGATCCATAAAATCTAATTCTAGCATACTATATCATGTATTAAACAAAGGATCATCATGCTTCTTCACCTCTATAATTTTCCAAATAATGAAGTTTATGGAATCAAGATTATGTTCGGTTCATTACGTAGAAGAAACTCATACCTTGCCGAATATGAAGTCGGATATGAAATCGATCGGTAAACGAGAGACTTGTGTTCTTGAGAAAAGCTTGAAGGATGAGTTTTAATGGAGGAAATTTGAGAGAGAATGGGAGAGAGAAGAAGAAGAAGTGGCGGTCATGAAGGAGTGAGGGAGAAGAGAGATGACTAAGCTTATACTATTCCATAAAGTCATAAAATATCTCCAACAAAGGGAATGACTCGTTAAGGGGCGTTTGGGCGTATCAAAAATGTCAGAAATATCTCGCTTCCGAGTCTAAAACGACGTTATAAAAGTCGAGAAATAATTTCTTAGATAGTTACGTATTCGACGAAATCTAATTCGGCTGTTAGAATAGACATAAATCATATACTCGGAAAGCATATTTCATTTTTCAAAATCCGATAAAAAGTCGGGACATCACTGTCCAAATTTTATCCGGAAAAAATAATAAAAAAGGATTTTTACTAACTTATTCGTCTCGCAAAAAGAGTGAATGTAAAATCAGACGGTTTCTCGATTTGAGTTTTCGGGCGAAAATTTTATCAGACGCGAAAACCCTAATACAGTAGTCGTTCAACCGACTTCTGGAATTTATTTTCAGAAACTGATTTCACCGTTAGTCTTAGAATTGAAAATCCTTAACTTAGGCGTGCAAAGCCTTAATTAAATAGAATTTTTTAATTTCTCGTCGGAAGAGAAACGCCGGGTATTACAATTAATTTAAAAACTCACATAATACGATAATCATAATATCTTATAAAATCGCATTCATCGATTTGTTTTGGTTAGAAAGCCCACCAGTCATCCAGTGGCTCGCTCGGAATACCTCTTTCCTTCTCGCTCCTTACTCTTGGATTCTACTTTTTTCTTACTTTCGAACTTCACTCGTTCCTTCAAGGATAACATTCTTATAAGGACGAGTTCTACTTTCTCAAATGAAAACAGACTCTAAACTCGATTACTCGGATTTCTATTTGACTCGGGAAGTCTAACTTTTCTCAGCTTGACTAATCGAACTTTCTCAACTCTTAATTGTACTCAAGTACTATACCAACAAACTTTCTCAAACTCGATCAATTAACTCAACAAACTTGGTACAACAGACAAGTTAAAACTTAATCAAATAATCAAAATCGAGAAATCACTATCCATTCCATAAACTCAGAATTTCTCGATTTCACATATCAAATGACTTCAGAAAATTACGAGGTTAAATCTCGATCACTTTAAACACAATTCATTCACATTCAAGTCGTCACATCTCAAATCAGGTATTCACAGATAGGTAAACGACTGACTTCAATAATTAGCCAGAAAAAGAAATTTTTTTCAAAACTTCTCAAAATATTCTAGAAAAATTCAAAAAATTCACATATATTCACATGCTCAATTTCATACTCAGAAACTCATCCAAGACTCAAAACACTGTCTCATGTTGACTCGGTACTATTTGAATTTTTAACTTAAAAATAAAAGTTCTGGGTTTTGAATGGAATTAGTTTTATTTCTCTTATAAAAATTCAAGTATTTTAATTACGAAATTAGATTTGAAATCCGAAACCTCATGCAAAATTTTTCGGAATAAATTAAGGCACTATTATCTCGAAAAACGTGCACATGTTCCGAAAATTCTCAAACTTTCAAAATTAGCTTAAAATAAATCTAATTGAATAATTGCTCAATCAATTTCAACTTTCGACTTGTAAATCGAAATCCCCTAAATTCAATTTCCTTAAAAGCTTCGACTTTTACTCCATCTCATGCATAAGGGTTCGTTTTTACTCGATTCAAGTTCTAACATACTTAACTTAATTATCTAAGCTCAATTATCTCATAAGCTCACTTAACTTCATTTCAATTTTAGAAAATCAACTCTTAGTGTACTTAATCTTTGATTTTGCATAATTTTTTTCATACGAGATCCGAATTTAGAAATTCAAAAGGTTATCATGCTTGTTTTAATCCCAATTTCATCTTGGAAACATCATTTATATCATATATCATCAAAATTTTCGTCGATTTCTTCTTTAAATTTGCTGCACTTAAAAATCTTTCTTACACTTGATCTTTTTCTTCAATTTCAAGTTCTATCATACTTAGAAAAATTTTAATTTTATAGATTTAACATCAATTGACCTAAACAATGTCAACATAAAAAATTCTCAATTCCTAATTTCACTAAGTCTCGAATGTTTTAGGAAGTGGAGCATAACTCATCTGAATTTAAAAATTCGGGCTCTAATATACTTGGAAAAATTTCAATTGATCGATTTTCCAATCAATTTCGACAAAGAACATCAAACATCAAAAATCCTAATTTTAAGGCATAAACCATCGATTTTTTTAAGAATTTTTCCATAGGGTTTCCGAATTCAACGATTCAACATCCTAATATGCTTAAAATAATTTAAATTTCAATAATTCCTCATCAATTTATTAATTAAGACACAAGAACATAAAAAATCATATTTCTCAAGCATAAAACATTCGAAATTCTCAGATTTTTGAGCAGTTCAGTTTATCTCTTCGATTCTTCTTAAACATAGGCTCAATATATACTTAATTTGATTAATAAAACATCAAAATCACAATTTCTTATATATATGTTTCGAAATTTTTCAATAAATGAGGAAACAAACTCATGCTCTTAAATTGGTCATTCAATCATGCATAAAACTATTCAAATTCATCACAAACATGCTCAATTTGATTATCAAGATCATAGCATAAAAACTCCTATTTGTTATACTCCATAACCTTCGAATTTCTCAAGATTTATAAGCATACAAATTCATTTTATCAAATTGCTCACACACACATGCTTAGATTAAATTCTAGAACTCAAATCCTCATGAAAATTCATGATCAAAATCAAGGTGTGAAAACCCCCAAATTAAATAATTTTTTTTGAAAATAGTCAATAGAGGATGATCATGATTTTCTCTCTTCAATTTCATGCATGGAAAACATGCAAGAACAAGAATCATACTTAAAAATACAAAGATCAAAACTCTTCTCCTAGGACTCCTTTTGATCGAACAAGAAGAGAAAAAAATGAAGAATTTTTCCTAGCTCAAAATGATTACAACAATGCAAGGATTGATTATTCTTACTTGAATTCAAAAGATTGATGATTTTGGCTCGATTTCCATGCACTTTGAAGCTTCAAACCAGCTCCAAGAGCTGCCCATCAATGGCGGTATTGAGTGTGTGTTTTGTGTGGGTTATGTGAGAGACATGGTGGAGAGAGAGAGAGAGGGGGGGAGGGGGGGGGGCTGCTGAGAGAGATAAGAGAGTGAGGGAGAGTGGGGAAAAAATTTAAAGAGAGAGGGAGGGCTGCATATTCGAGAAATTGTGAGATAAAAATCGTCGAAATTAAAGAAAAGTTTTCCGGTGCAAAACATCCCCACGTTTCTCAAGAAGGTATCAACCTCACAACGACTCTTTCCCGATGTCCAAAAGCTCTCTACTTCATCTCATAGTTCACCAAATAAATCAAGGATTCGGACAACCCAAGTTTCTGAACAAAATTCCGAATAACGAAGAAAACGTAAAAAGTTACTATTCATATTAGTTTCCATCGAAAACAAAATTTCAAAACTCGACTCAAATGAACTCAGAAAATTCTTAAACTTGTATCATTGGTCCTAAAATAAATTCTAGATTCCAATGACCTCAATTACATTGAATTCGGAGTCCGTCGACAAAGAGTTGACTTTTCGGTCAAAGTTACTATTCATTAAAAAGTCGACCATCTCGGAATTCTCCGAAATTCAAAATTATGCTTTATTTCTTATTCTTAAGATCATAAAACTCTTCAAATCTTTGTTTTGAAACACCAAAATGAGAAAATTACGTTTCTGCCCTTCAGAGGCATTTTGGTAATTTCACGAGAAAAATTTATTTCTCAGAAATTTTTATCACAAAAATCCGCACATAATCACATATAAACATATTTAATAAGCACTTAGGCACACTTAAGCATAATTAGGATGATTAATTATGTAATGCCCCGTAAATTCCTTACGTTCTTAAAATTTTAAAGTTAATCAAATAAATGGCTTTGCACGCCTAGGTTTATGATTTTAAATTCTAAGATCAACGGTGAAAACCGTTTCGGAAAATAATCTACGAAAGTCAGTGTAATGACTACTGTATTTAGGGTTTTCGAGTACAAAATATTTTAAGTTCTAAAACTCAGAACGGAAAACCGTCTGATTTTTACATTCACGAAATCTCGATACGAACGCGTACGAGAAAGTTCGTTTTTTATGATTTTTCGGATGAAACTCGGACAGTGATGTCCCGAGATTTTGTCGGAAAATATTTTTTTTTAAATATTATTTTCCGATTAAGAATATTAGGTTAGGATTTATCGTGAAATCGGATTACGCCGATTTCGAGCCGATGCACGTTTTCCGGGATACGTTTTCCGTAACGTCGGATTGCGCCCGGAAAGCGCGATATTTCTTTCTTTTTCCTCTCTATGACCGACTTCAATGCCTCTCTCAAGGCATTTAATTTCATTTGTTTAATCCTAAAGGTGGACACCTATTACTTAGTTTTGTTTTAATTTTAATTAAGTTACTTTACACCTATTACTATACACTATTCTATTGATATTAATAATGAAAATAACAACCTCAAACTCTCTCATTCTCACTATCTCTCTCGGCATCTCTCTCTCCTCTCTCTTCAAAAATTTCTTCAATCACCATTGTTGTTCTTCAAGAACTACAACAAGAAAATCCTCCTAGATCATCATTCATCCATCTTTTCATCTAATTCCTTCACAAGAACTCAAGGTATGATGATCCTCTATGTATCTATCCATATTAATGTCATTTCTTTTGAGTTATGGTGATGACCGATTTTTAATAATGATGGAGGTTAATGGTTTGATCATTGATTAGTGATAATAGATGATCTAGTATTGATTTATGAGGTTAAAATGGAAGAAAAACCACTAACCCCTAAGTTCTATGACTACCGAAAATTAGGGGATTTATATAGGTGTTTGATTTCTTGATTTTGATGGTGGAAATAGCATTTAGGGATGCTTAATTATGGATTAAAACAAAGAGAAGTGGAAAGCCCTATGATTTATGTGTATATCGATTTGGGGGCTAGGGTTTAGGATTTTAATTTCTTAATTGGTTGATGAATTGGTTAGGAATATGATTAATTGATGGAATATAGCTCCTAATGATTCTAGTAGTGGTTGGTAATTAATTGGGAATTTTCCTAATTTATTAATAATAATGTAAGAGACAAAGACCCTAATATAAGTTAAGTATGATTAGGAATATGTGGTAATGAGTTATGAATTAATGAATCCCGATAGAAGATAGTTCATGACGTAAAAAAAAAAAAAAGAAACGGAATCCGATAAGGTTTGAAAACAAAATCCTAAGAGACGAGCTAATACTCGTTGTTAATAATCGGGAAGTGAAATAAGGCCGTTATTCGTTTAATGTTACTTAATACGGCTTAATTAACAAGTTTGAAGTTAATGGCGAGAGCTTTTGGATTATATTTATATGAGTTATGTTTATAATTCGTGAATTAGATACGAGTTTGTAACGCGTTTGGTTTGGTTTAGTACTTGGTAGTTGAAGGCCGTCGTCTAGAACGTTGTGCCGTAATTTGACTCATGGAAAAGAGTCCAACACGTACGGGAGTACGTGTTGACTGCCCTCAAGTGTTAGAAACAGGAAATTACAGTTTAGATTGCTTAAAACGAACTTAAGTCGTTTAACGTTGAAAAAATATTCAACCCGTAGGGTTTTGTTCGGCAGTTTCTGCGACCCTTTCCGGAAACTGGAATATCTCCTAGCTCGGTTATCGGATTTAAGATCCCTAAATTGGAGCGGAAACTAGACTTCCTAAGCTTTCTAATGGTACAGGGAACTTTCCCTATTTCCGAATCCCCTGTTCTGGGCGGTCCCTTGAATCACTGCCTTGCGCAGTGAATTTTCAGCTTTCATTTCTTTAAGTTGTTTTCTTTACAGCTTAGTTCCTATTAACCGTTTAAGTCATAATGACTTAACGACAACCTTATATACTGACCTAAGAGTCGAGTATGAAGCCTTATGAGTTCTCAACGAGATTTGTCAAAGTCTCGTTTCTTTTTAAACCCAAAGTGTAATAGTAGCGTGCAAATGCCTAATGAAATGAAACGACAAAACTTAATACGAATTATGTATTCGTTTATCTTTTACGACTATGTTTTAAAGTACGATTCTTTCACGATGAAGGGAGAAGTCAGCAGTGAAGACAGGACGGAAGATTCAAAGTACGGAAGCACATGTTTTTATAGTTCTGTACCAAAAGGTGGGCTTTTACATACAAATAAAACGAGCAATGCTTGGAAAATCTTTCTTTATCGCTTTGATATCTGTGTTTTCAAAGTGATATTATGGCGTGAACTGTTTTTATGTTTTATGTGAGTTCTCTTGTACCTATCTGAGTCAACATTCGTGTTTTCCAGATTTAGAGTTAATCTAATTAGATTAACTAACGATCGGCTCTGAGTTAGCTGCTAAGTGCTTTCCAGAGTTAGTGCACTTTGTAACCTGTGGTGTATGTGATATCCTGTTGAGGGGTACCAGCCATGGTGAATTAGAATTGGTCAAGATTGAACGTAACATTAGTCAGAAAATGCTCGCGCGAGTGATTTATGAGAAAAGAGTCAGAAAATGTTTAGTAGACACGGATTCTTTCAATAAAACTCCGATGTGCTACGCTTATGAAATGCCATATTTATCTATATTTATGATTATGATTTCGGCATCGTGCCCACTAAGTACGTTTGTACTTAGCCCTGCATTGTTTTCTAAATGTGCAGGTTGAAGCGACGGTGAGCGGCGACGGTTGGTGTTGAGTTAAAGGATAGGATGCTTAGTTAGAACCCTTCCGCTGCAAAACTCTGAATATCTTATGAGATGTTTTTTTTTGAACAACTCTGTAGTTAAGTCTGTAATTATAAACTTGGTTTCTTCTATATTCAAGTCTTGTTTATGTTTTAACGATGCTTTTTCATGTATGTTTAGTCAATTAGCCCCCTTCTTCCCCGCTTCTTTAATCCAACCCCAGTCGCACCGCGGCTTCTGCAGTCCCTCGGGATTTGGGGCTGTGACAAATTAAGACTCAGAAAATCAGGGTATTACATCCTCTTCCCCTTAAAGAAATTTCGTCCGGAAATTTGCTTATCTTAGGAAAATAAATTGGGAAAACATTACTTTTATTTTAACTTCTAATTCTCACACCGCATCTTAAAGATCATGGCGTCTCCACCTGATCTTAAGTAAAGAAATTAACTTCGTCCTCAACTGCTGGATTTTACAATCCGGAAGGTCTTCGGGATTCTTGTCGCGACTCAAATCTAGCTCGACGGTTACATCTTCTTGACGGATTACATGCTTCGGATCGAAGACCTATTTACGTATCTAAAATGCGTGAAAATTTTTTATATTATTTCCCGCAACTTGGCGGCAATACTAACTTATAAGAAACGACACTAATCCTCTCTAAGATTTCAAATGATCTAATATCTCGGCCTAAACTTTCCCTTTACACTAAAATGGTGGATCCTACTCGAAGGGAACACCCTCAGAAAAACGTTTATCTCTAATTGCAAACTCCAACTCTTAATCTTTGATTATCGATTTACGACTTTTGTCGACTCTGGACTTCTTTTATCTTTTCTCTTATCTGACGATCAAAGTTTAACATCTCTTCAACTTCTTCAGGCCCTATAACTTTTCTCTCGCCTACCTCATTGAAGTAGAACGAAGAACAACATTTCTTTTCATACAAAGCTTCATGCTATTCTAATCGCATTTTAAAACTGGTTGTTATAGGCAAATTAGACAAGGAGTTTTAACTTTGTTCCCAATTGTCTCCTTTCTCTAGAACAACTACTCTCGACATATCTTCTAGGATCTGGATAGTCTTTTCGAACCAACCATCCGTCTATAGGTGATAAGTAGTGCTAAACTGAGACTACTTTCCCAACTCTTTCTTAAAACTTTTTCCAAAAATGCGTAGAGAATTTGGAATCTCGATCTGACATTATTGAACTCAGAACTACATGCAAATGCACTATAAAATTTATAACAAAATTATCTCATTTCTACTTCGGTATTGGAAACGGTTGCAACGGAGCGTAAGGTCTCTGATGCAAAGACTTCACTCGCTCACTCACTAAACATCCTTCTACACACATCGCTACTTCGAGTCTCATTCCTTCTCACTAAACTATTACTTCCAATTCTGGTACATCTTCGCATTTCTTGGATTCCTGGTGTAAGGAGTATCATGAGCTTTGCTCATAATTTCCTTTCTCAGCTCTTCGTAATTGGGTATGCAAATTCTACTATAGAACGACAAAGTGTTGACGCTCGATTCTTGAAAAAAATCTTGAACTCCTTTTTCTCAGATTTTAACTTCAATTTCTCCGACTTCTCATCTTTTCTCTAGCAATCTACAATTCGAGATATCATGTCTGGACAACTACAAAGATGCAGTTTTTTTGCTCAAAACGACATCAGAGGTTAAACAACCTACTATTCTCATTCTCTCTAACTTTTCTATAAATTCTTCCTCTTCCGAAAGGATAAATCCTAACTCAGAACTTTCATATCTACTCGAAGCATCGACCACTACATCGACTTTTCTGCTCGGTCTCGTCCTTTACTAACTCAAGCCATCTACTCGGTCTCATGCTTAATTCTTTCTGCTCGAAAAAGCATTTCAAACTCTTGTGATCTAAAAATATTTCACACTTAAATCCATACAGATGATATCTCCATATCTTCAAAGCATGCGCTAAAGCTGCTGACGGTGCCCGGATCTATCATCGGAAAACCCGGACGCGACAAAATACGATTTGTAATTTTTCTGATGCCCACCACTAAGTACAGTTAGGGGTAAGTATTCAGGGTCGAACCCAAAGGAAGTAGGCTGTGATGACCTCGATGTCACTGGACAGGAGTTAGGTTTTGGTTTTGGTCACTCTCAACATAAACTAGAAGAAAGACTGAAATAAAACACCAAATAAATCAGATATGAAGGGCATGCTTGAGTCAGTCATGATTTGGTTCAATGTATGTGTGTGTGTGTTTGGATCCCAGGCCCTCGAATAGTCACTGCGTGGGCACTTCTCTTAGTTATAGGGCCTCGACACTCACATCCCTTTACTGTCACCATGTCAAGCACGTGAGCATCTTCTCCCCAGCACTTCCTTTCTGCATCGAGCCCTCCAAGTCACCTCAGGAGCCCACCTTACTGTCCACAGAATTAGCTCGCATCTTGAAAAGTTACCAATTGAGCCCTCTGTGTCAGCAACATTTGGATCTAGAAGGCCCAAGATGGCTATAAGCATGGCTTGAGCTATACACACACTCTAGTGCCCACAACATGACCGCAGGTGAGGGGAAACCCTACACCTTTGCCCAGTATTGTGAGGGATTTTATCTCCAGAGCTCTTCTGTTGGCCACAGCAGGAGATGTGGAGGCTCCACCACTTTGGAATCAAGCCCAGCACGTCAAAACGTGACCAACAGCTCTCCCGCGAGCTTGCGGCCTCACCACTCTCATAGACAACACTCACATCTCACCGCATCTCAACCAACTCAAGCATTAACAACTTATCTAGACATAACAATAAAGAAACAAACGAAGAAATAAATAAACGAAAGTATCATTGATTAACACGAGAGTTACTACCCATGATTAACTTGTCATCTACATAAAGACAAACGATAACATAGTCGTCACCCGTTTTCTTAATATAGACACATTTGTCACTCTCGTTGATCTTGAAACCATTTGACAACATCACTTCGTCAAACTTCAAGTGCCAACGCAAAGGCGCTTGTTTCAATCCATATAAAGACCGTTGTAGTTTGCATACCATATGCTCTTTTCCAGGTACAACAAACCCCTCCGGTTGCTTCATATAGATTTCATCATCTAACTCCTCATACAAGAATGCAGTCTTAACATCCATTTGATTAATCTCAAGATTGCGCAAAGCAACAATAGCGAGAAGCACCCTAATAGAAGTAAGTCTCGTCACGGGCGAATAGGTATCAAAGAAATCATAACCGGCTTTTTGTCTAAAGCCTTGAACAACAAGTCTGGCCTTATATTTATCAATAGTACCGTCAGACTTGTACTTCTTCTTTAAGATCCACTTCCATCCTGGTGGTAGTTCAACTAACACCCAAGTGTGATTAAGCATAATAGACTCAATCTCGATGTCTATAGCTTCTTTCCACAAAGCCGCATCTGAACCAGATAAGGCTTCTTTTACGGATACCGGTTCACCGTTTAGCATTAAAACGACGTAGTTCGGTCCATAAATTTTTGCTTTCCGTACTCTAGTACCACGTCTAGGCTCATTCACAGGCAGAGACCTAAGTCGCTTTCTATTCGGCGGTCCATAAAACACCGGATTAGAACTCGATGCAACATTTTCATCTATGGGTTCAGAACTCATAGACTCATCTACAAGTTTAGAGCTCGTAGCTTCATCCTTAACTCTCTTCCTAGAATTAGGATCAACCTTATCCTTATTAGAATAGATGTTCTCAAAGAATACAGCATTCCTTGATTCCATCGTCGTACCCACATGAATGTCGGGTATATCGGATTTGTGTACAACAAACCGATACGCGTTGTTGTTCAGTGCATAACCAATAAAGATACAATCTACCGTTTTAGGTCCAATTGTAACTTGTTTTGGTAAAGGCACTTCAACCTTAGCTAAACACCCCCACACTTTGAGGTATTTAAACGAAGGTTTCCTCCCTTTCCAAAGTTCATAAGGAGTCACGTCCTTCCTTTTGAGTGGAATTTGTTCAAGATATAGTTAGCTGTCAAAACAGCTTCCCCCCACATGTTCTGGGGTAATCCTGAACTAATCAACAAGGCGTTCATCATCTCTTTAAGAGTACGATTCTTACGTTCTGCAACGCCATTTGATTGTGGTGAATAAGGAGCAGTCGTTTGATGGATTATACCACTTTCGTTGCATAATTCAGCAAACGGAGCAACATACTCTCCACCTCTATCACTTCGAACCATTTTGATTCGGCAACCAAGTTGATTTTCGGCTTCATTCTTGAAATTTTTAAAAGCTTCAATAGCCTCATCTTTACTTCTTAACAAGTAAAGGTAACAATATCTTGTGCAATCATCAATAAAGGTAATAAAATACCTTTTACCACCTCTAGTTTGTACAAACTTTAAGTCACACACATCGGTGTGAACAAGTTCTAGAGGTTTAGTGCTTCGTTCAACCGACTTAAACGGTAACTTAGCCATTTTTGCTTCAACACAAACTTCACACTTGTCTTGTGTCTTAGATAAATCAATTTTTAACATGTCCATGTTCGCAATATTTTTTATAGCATTTAGATTTACGTGACCAAGTCTACAATGCCATAAATCACAACACTCAAGCAAGTAAGCAGAAGTAGTAGCTTTATTATCATTAGCAACTGCCTTAGAAGGCTTACAAGTACGAACACTCAACTTGAACATATCATCAACAATGTGACCTTTTCCAAGAGTCTTATCAAACTTACGTATGATTATAAAATCACTACGAAGATCTATATCAAACTTAGCCCTAACTAGTTTGACGCCTGACACCAAATTCTTGCGGATTGCCAGAGCATGCAGCACATCCTTCAAAGTTATCTCCACACCGGAAGTGAATTGGAGTACAACAGTCCCAACTCCAAGAACAAGTGAGGTACGGTCACTCGCCTCGATGACAAAACGGTCTTGAACTTCCTTGTAGGTATAGAACAAGTCCCGGTTCATGCAGATATGAACGGTCGCACCTGTGTCAAGAAACCAAGTAACAGGATTAGGGTCCGAGACATGGTTTACCTTGGTGATCATGGCAACAAGGTCGTCTTTGTCCCAAGTGTCGAAGTCCTTTTGGACATGGTTGACCTTGTTCTTTCCCTTCTTCTTTGGCAGACGGCAGTTCTTCGCCATATGTCCGGGCTTATCACAATTGTAGCACGTTCCGGTGAACTTAGTCGGAGGTGCCACTTCTTTTCCTTTGCCTTTGGCAGGATAAGGACGCTTCTTTGAAGGTCTGCCCCTACCATCGGTCAAGTTTGCCTTAGCCTCTATTGGAGCCTTGGCCTTCATGTCTTGATCACGGACTTGAGCTTCGATTTGAAGCTTAGCCACCAACGTCTCAAGGGTCATCTCCTTTCGCTTGTGCTTAAGATATCCCTTGAACTCCTTCCAACTTGGTGGCAACTTGTCAACCAAGAGTGCCACAGTATAAGCCTCGGGAAGAGGCATCCCCTCGGAATGAACATCGTGTATAAGAGTTTGGAACTCTTGTACTTGGGGCATCATAGGACGATTGTCCACCATTTGAAATTCGGTGAGCCTCGTCACTACGAACTTCTTCGTGCTAGCAGGATTAACACGATACTTCAACTCAAGAGCATCCCAAATTTCTTTGGCGGTCTCCTTGATGCTGAACACATTGAACAGGCCATCATCAAGTCCGTTCAACAACATATTCCGACACAGATAGTCAGAATGCACCCAAGTATCGTAGTCAATACGAACTTGCACATTTGCCTCGTCCTCGGCTGGGACCGGAGGTCTTTCGTCACGCAGGAAGCTAGCAAGCCCCATTGTGGTGATGTAGAACATCATCTTTTGGGACCATCTTTTGAAGTCAGTTCTCGAAAAACTGGGAGGTTTCTCGGCGATAGGCATGAGCCAAGCAGCAGGTTGAACAGGAGCCATAGTTGAGCTCGAGGAGCCAATGGTTCCAGAATTGGTGGAAGGAAGAGTGGAAGCGCCGGTGCTCGAATTGGTAGACATTTTTTCAGCAGTGATTGAGGTGAACTTCAGTTTAAGGAAGCACACGAACAAGTAACTTTCGGTATTCTCGTCTTGCAATTGTTATCAATCGGGTACTTGCTCGTGTAGATAACAATGGACAATACTTCTTTATTGATTGACTTGAACACGAACAAACTTATAAGTATTACAATGAAACTGAAGAACTAAGTTTAGAATAGACCTAAGATCGTCCGAAGTAAAACTTCTGCCCGCAAGACGAGAATACGCCCCGGTAGTGCTCACGGTAAGGCGGCTCGTCCCCAAAGGTTAAAACGATCTTGATGTCTCGGTTGTAGTAGCACCACAAACAGAACCGAGCTCCGGCGAACTGAACTAGAACAAAGACTGAACTGGAAGTGAATGATATGCTATGAAAGGAGAGAACTGAACTGGAACGAAGACTGAATTGGAACTGAAATAATCGAATTGGGCTCGTGGGGTTGGTCCAAAAAGATAAGGCCCAAAGCACCAATTGCCAAGATCCAAGATCCAAGATCCAAGTCCAAGTCCAAGTCCCAGGCCCAGGCCCAGACGGACGGACAGTGGCGGCGGCGGCGTCGGCGGCGGCGCGCGCGTGCGTGTGTGCGCGCGTAGGCACCCATACACACCAACCCAACAAGTTATTAAGCCCATACAGACATAGCCTTAAATACTAGTCAAATCATCCACATATAACCAATGTGGGACAACTAACATTTATTATAATTAATAACATGTTAATTACTACTTCAACATCCAACCTTTAGCATACAATATCTCACTCACCAGAAATCGGTTTAGAGAAATTAAATATACCACGTTCATCTACTCACGGCGTAGATTAACATCCAATAAATATTTTAATTAAAGAATAAATATTTAATCAACAATATTTATCCTCAATAATGGTTAATATTTGGTTAATATTTAAACCATTTCCAACACTTCACTCGCTCACTCACTAAACATCCTTCTACACACATCGCTACTTCGCGTCTCATTCTTTCTCACTAAACTATTACTTACAATTCTGGTACATCTTCGCATTTCTTGGATTCCTGGTGTAAGGAGTATCATGAGCTTTGCTCATAATTTCCTTTCTCAGCTCTTCGTAATTGGGTACGCAAATTCTACTATAGAATGACAAATTGTTGACGCTCGATTCTTAAAAAAAATCTTGAACTCCTTTTTCTCAGATTTTAACTTCGATTTCTCCGACTTCTCATCTTTTCTCTAGCAATCTACAATTCGAGATATCATGTCTGGACAACTACAAAGATGCAGTTTTTTTGCTCCAAACGACATCAGAGGTTAAACAACCTGCTATTCTCATTCTCTCTAACTTTTCTATAAATTCTTCCTCTTTCGAAAGGATAAATCCTAACTCAGAACTTTCATATCTACTCGAAGCATCGGCCACTACATCGACTTTTCTGCTCGGTCTCGTCCTTTACTAACTCAAGCCATCCACTCGGTTTGATGCTTAATTCTTTCTGCTCGAAAAGGCATTTCAAACTCTTATGATCTAAAAAGATTTCACACTTAACTCCATACAGATGATATCTCCATATCTTTAAAGCATGCGCTAAAGCTGCTGACGGTGCCCGGATCTATCATCGGGAAACCCAGACGCGACAAAGTACGATTTGTAATTTTTCTGATGCCCACCACTAAGTACAGTTAGGGGTAAGTATTCAGGGTCGAACCCAAAGGAAGTAGGCTGTGATGACCTCGATGTCACTGGACAGGAGTTAGGTTTTGGTTTTGGTCACTCTCAACATAAACTAGAAGAAAGACTGAAATAAAACACCAAATAAATTAGATATGAAGGGCATGCTTGAGTCAGTCATGATTTGGTTCAATGTATGTGTGTGTATGTTTGGATCCCAGGCCCTCGAATAGTCACTGCGTGGGCACTTCTCTTAGTTATAGGGCCTCGACACTCACATCCCTTTACTGTCACCATGTCAAGCATGTGAGCATCTTCTCCCCAGCACTTCCTTTCTGCATCGAGCCCTCCAAGTCACCTCAGGAGCCCACCTTACTGTCCACAGAATTAGCTCGCATCTTGAAAAGTTACCAATTGAGCCCTCTGTGTCAGCAACATTTGGATCTAGAAGGCCCAAGATGGCTATAAGCATGGCTTGCGCTATACACACACTCTAGTGCCCGCAACATGACCGGAGGTGAGGGGAAACCCTACACTTTTGCCCAGTATTGTGAGGGATTTTATCTCCACAGCTCTTCTGTTGGCCACAGCAGGAGATGTGGAGGCTCCACCACTTTGGAATCAAGCCCAGCACGTCGAAACGTGACCAACAGCTCTCCGGCGAGCTTGCGGCCTCACCACTCTCATAGACAACACTCACATCTCACCGCATCTCAACCAACTCAAGCATTAACAACTTAGCTAGACATAACAATAAAGAAACAAACGAAGAAATAAATAAACGAAAGCATCATTGACATTAAAAACTGGAAATAAGTGTTTGCCTCATAGAGGTCTTGATAGATACTGTAAAGGAAGTATCATTTGTGCTGAAATCTAAATGTGCAGAAAGAGTAGTATGTGCTGGTGTTCTTCGATGATGTGCAGTGATAGGAGATGTTCCGAGTGAAGGAGAGAATGGCTTTTATATGGCGGCTTCCCTAAGTGGTAGTTGCATCCAAGCCTTTCAAATTCGCCTCATAATCTAGTTTGGAGTCCGACATTTCTTTGGTTGGTCAGCCCTTCACTTTCAGTCCCTTATCCTTGCTTTCATCCCATTTGTTGCTGCTGTTGTTGTTGTTGGAGGCTACCGTTGAAGATGATGTGGCCCTATCACAACTTGTTCTTTCCATTTTCGACAAAGGTTTGACTTTTAGCACACTGAGTCTTCATGGCTTTGCCGTCTGTCGTCGTGATCACCATCAAGCTCCTTAGGATCTCCAACACCCTGCTGCATTTCTTCTTCTTTAATGCCCTTTATCTACTCCATTATGCCCATTTCCAAGAATCTTGTGCCCCTGCATACCAGTGGGTCCTCCCAGATACAAAAGACCCAAAACAAAAGAAGAAATGACTCGATCTACCCACACACTTTAATTCATACTTGTCCTCAAGTATGTGGCCAGACTTACCCTATGAAAAGAAATAAAAGAAAACAACAACGGACATGAAACAAGATCAGCATGAAAAGGAAAACAAAGACACAACAACATGCTCATTCATCAAGGCCAATAAATAGGTTAAAATTGGGTAAGCAACATGAGATTTACTCCCTCACAGCACCTCTCGTGTACACATGGTTGACTATTTATGCTCAAATCATTCTCAATCTTGGCCATGGTATATAGGTTTGTTTACTGGCTCATAACTTCTTCATTCAGTAAGAACTAGGGTGTTTTCAGATTATCAACAATACTTAGTAGGTTGTAATGGGGCTTTAGGCAGGTTTGATCATTTAGGTACTGACAAAGATCATTATAGGCTTCTTGGAGGCCTCTAGGGTCCTTCTTCTGACTAGACTCTTTGCATTACGGGCCTTAGCCACGTTCTGCTTCTTTTGATTTATTTCTTTTCTTCTTTTCTTTTCTATTCCCCTTTTACAAGCAACCATCCTCATAAGAATTTTAGGATTTCTTTGCCTTAAGCTCTAGGGTGATTTTTCTTCTTTTTCAGCTCACAAAATCCCTTTTTATTTTTCTTCGAGTGATCTCTAAGCCTATCATAATGACCATGATATTTCTGGGCTTTTCATCAAATTAAATTGAATGAATTATTTGGTTCAAACTGGGCTAACGAGGGATATATTTTTCTCAGGGAAGAGATGTTTTTGGCTAATTAGGCTCATAGAAAGAAATGCCTATATCATCTAATCATCAACACCCATAGTCACAAAAGGATAGAGAGCCAAGTAGACAAATTCTAGAAGAATCCTAGATGAAAATGCATATTCACACAAGAAAGGAAAGTTGCATAGATCATGATATAGCATGCAGAGCCTAAAATCTCTCAGGTTTATGCTACATACCCATTCATCGTCCGTATTCATCTAAGCCCATAGAATGAACACGAAAACAAACAAAGAGAAAAACAAAAAGGAACAAGTTCATGTTGATCAAGGCAAACACAGAAAAGACACACAAACGAACATACCCACACACATTGCTGCAAGCAAAGTGGTGGAAACTAACAGACTCAAAAAGAAAAACAAACCTAAACTACTAAAAAAATAAAAAGATGGGATGACACAAACTAGGGAGTAGGCTGCTCCCCAGGGTACGTGCCTTCTTGCCTCTTATTGAACTTCTTAAGGGCATGAAGGATCTCTTTGAGGATGTAATTGTTGGCTCCAACGACATTCTCCACCTCCTGGATGCGGTTCAATATCTCCTGGCCCATTGAAGCAGTCATTGGGCCCTCCACAACAACTTCCTTGACCTTGGGGTAGGTAAACTTGTACACCCCTCCTTCTCCAACCTCGATGTCTTGCATCCTCTGCAAGTATCCTCAATCTTGCAGCACCTCCGGGACAACCTCCATCTTCTCCTCATTCACCAGTCGCATGCTCTTGGCCAATTTAATGATGAATTGGCTGAGCATTATGTTGCTTCTGGTGGTGTTGTTGATCTTCTGCAGCTGTGTGATCACTAGGGACCCAAAGTTGACCCTCCGCTTGGTCTCCATACACCACAGTAGATACAACTCCTTCTGAGTAATGGAGTTGCTGGCATTGTCCCGCCCATAGAAGTTGTAAGCAATCACTCTATGACAAAGAAGGAGGGCATCACTTTTCAACTCGTGCCCCTTTAAATACCCACTTTTGAACTCCGGGGTCCTCCCCAACATCCTCCATTTCTCTTGCACCTCATGTATAGTCTGGTCCAGTATCTTCCTCACAGCATTTTTATACTCCTCTTGTTGCAAATCCCATACATCCGCCATCTTCACATACGATTTCTGCTTCTTCTTCTTATCCTCCGACGCAAACTCATCGATAATATCGTCGATGATTTTAGCCATGGACTCATCTTCATCATTCTCATTCTCCTCCGACTCTTCCTCCTCTGCGTTTTCTTCTTCAAGCGGAGGGGACCCCCTAGCATCGTGCTTTCTCTTCGTCTTCTTTTCCTTGGGTGGAGACTCGGTTGATTTCTCCGCCTCCTCTATTTGAAGGTTTCCTCCCCCCAGTTCCAGCATATGAGAAGCAGTAGCCTCTTCATCATAGTCGGGTGAGGATGAGTTCTGTTGCTTGGTGTCAGCGGCTAGGGGAAGAGATGCCATCTTCTTCAATTTTCTGGTTTTCTTGGCTTGGGGGTCTTTGGGAATGGCGGTTTTAGACTTTTTTCTTGTTCTGACCATTTACTCAAGTTTGATGGTGGAGGATTATGGAGGTTGTGGAGGGTGAGGAAGAAGTTTAAGGGTAGAGGTTCGTGGTGGTTGTGAGAGAGTGGGGGAGTGGGTTGTTGAAAAATAGGGTATAATGGTTTGAATTTTGAAATGGGGGAGACGAAGGGTCGCGACAAGAAGATATTTAGGGATTTTTTTTATTGCTGATAAAATCCACATCAGCAGATGCTTTCATAATCCCCTAGATTTCCTGACCACTTCTTCGTGCCCTCCATAATATCGGCGGTGCCCTCCTACTTACGCACAAAGACCAGACAACTCCAAAACAAAACAAAACAGTACAACCTAGGTTAGCACAACAAACTCTCCCAAAAGAAAAAATAAACAAGAAGACAAAATTCTTACCAGGTTACCTCCTGGTGAGCGCTGTAGGTTATAGTTGTGAGCTCGACTTCCTCCTTTTTCATATCAGGTTATGAGGCTGAGTAGTGGTAATGGCACCATCTACTCTATTGTGATCGTCATGATAGAGTTGGAGTCTTACTGGTTGTCACGAACAACTTTCTCGACTTCAAGTCCCTGATCTGAACCGCGTTACTTTGATAGTGGACCACAACCTCATATGGACCTTTCTTTTTGGTAGTCACTTTGCACTTCCATAAATTGAACCTAGGTTGATGAAGCAACACTCGTTGCCCTCGTTCAAACCTCTTAACTTGCATTATTTGATCGAACTCCTTTCTCAGCTAATTCAGAAATTTCTCAATTAGATTCATCGAGATGTGTAACTTGCTAGACTTCTCTCTTTCCCTTTTGTAATCAACACATACTCGCCATCCATTCGTGAGATTCTTGTGGACCAACAGATCCCTTTCATCCTTCATGGTGTGTTCATCAGAAGTGGTGGGCACCATAAGCACCGTATTGAGCCATTCCCCTTCTGGAACAGGTTTATGATGCCTAACTTTGTCAATCTCGTGATCTCCGGCTTCAAAACCTTTTTCTATCGTTAGAATAATCCCTTCTGATTGATCGTGAGGCGAGTCTGCATACTCATCAGTGTCCATGTGGAGCTCTTGAGATACTATTGTGTGCTCTATATAGTCTACCGCTTCCATGTCCTCAGTCCCGAAGGCACCTTTTGTGCCCTTGTAGACATCAAACTGCACCTTGTCGCCATCGAATTCGCAAGTTAATTTCCCAGAATGGCAGTCGATGTTAGTCCTTTCTGTCCTCGTAAAGGGTCTTCCTAGCAGTAATCCTCCAAATTTTATCTCATTATTCCCCATATCTAAGACATAAAAATCAGCAGGGAAGATGAGATCCCCTACTCTGCTCAGTACATATTCCATAATGCCCTCCGGGTATACAACTGACCTGCAGCCAGCTGAACCACTACCCTCGTGGCCTTCATCGCCCCAATGTTCATCTCGCTGTACAGTGACAAGGGCATGACATTGATTGAAGCCCAGATCCAACATCGCCCTATCTATCCGTGTGTTGCCAATTACATAAGGGATCACGAACATCCCTGGATCTCCGCATTTCTGTGGCATTTTTCTTTGAATCATTGTGGAAACATTCTTCCCTACCATGATCCTTGCATCATCTTGAATCCTCACTTTCTTCATGCATAGATCCTTCAGGAACTTTGCACAACGAGGCATGGTCTTGAGTGCAGTGAGGAGGGGTAGGTTAATTTCCACCTTCTTAAATATGTTGAACATTTCCATCAATTCCTCCTCCTTCTTTCCTTTAGCCAATCAATGTGGGAAAGGGGCGTGTATGATAGGCGTTGGAGGTCTAACACATGGCTTCTCAACCTCGACTTCTTTCTCCACCGAATTTTCTTCAATTGATTCCTTCCCTTTTTTGCCCTTTGTTGTTGTGCCCTCATCAGCTTCCTTCGTGGGCTCTATTCCTGGCATAAAGACCATCTCAGGAAGTGTCTTTCCACTTTGCAAAGCAATAACATTGCGTTGAGCCTTTTGAGGTATCTCTACTTGAGGGGGGAGTTCACCATGTCTTTTCTCCATCCTAGCCATCGCATTGAGCATTTGACCCACTAGATTTTGTAGGTTCTGGAAGGTGTTCTTCATATCTTGTTTGAATTTAGCATTCTTCTCCTGTTCCTTAGTGAAATTAGCCCCCAATATGTTTACAACATCGGTCAGAGAAGGCCCTCTATTATAGTTTGGAGGCTGCTGATACTGCTATTGATGCCCTTGCTGGTTCCTTTGGTGCCCAGGGTTGGGTCCCCATCTCAGATTCTCATGATTTTTCCAAGTAGGGTTGTTGTACTGATTGTTTGACTCAAACCTCCTATGTTGATTGTTGTTGTTTCTAGCTTGTATCAGTGCATTGACATCCTCCATAAAGAGTGTGGGGCAAGCATCCGTCTCATGGTGTGAGGCTTGGCAAAATCCGCAGGGCTTGACCACACTCTTCTGTTGTGAGCCCAAATTATTGACCAACATCTTCACAGCAGAGCATAGGCCATCGATCTTGGCCTCTAATACCGTGGGCTCCGTCGTAGGCTGCTTGAATGTTCTTGAATGTTTCTCCCCCATTGTCGCGAGAATCTTCTGCCATATCTCCTAACCACTTGAAAGCTTCACTTGGGGCTTTGTTTGCAATATTCCCCTACAACAAGCATTGATAAAGGACTTCTCAGTGGCCCTCAAACCTCCTATAAAATTTTGCACCAAATCATGAGTGGAAATATTGTGTCGTGGACACTTTGCTATTAGCTTCTTGTATCTTTCCCAATACTCATAAAAGGACTCCAAGTGCCCATTTTGGTGCTTGTAATGGCATTTCTCATAGCCATAATACGTGCATCTGGGAAGTATCTCTCCAGAAATTTTTGTTGAAGTTGTGCCCACGTCCTCACACTCTCTTCCTCCAAAGAATAAAGCCAAGCTCTAGCGTTGTCATGGAGTGTGAAGGGGAAAGAAACTAGCCGAATGAATTCTCCCATGTTGCTATCACAACCCAATTTCTAACGTTTGAAATGACTAGAAACCAATGGACAATGAAGATGAAACAACAGAGAATAATCAAGGGAACATACTTGAAATAACACAAAGAATATTTATTGAGAGTGACAACATTTATTAATTTGCTTTCAATTTCTCATTTCAAACTCAACGAAGTAAGTTTATTAAGTAAGAGTCGAGAGAGAATCAAAATAAAGTGTCGAGCTCGAAACTCATTAATTCAATATCTGTGTTGAAAGAATTTTAAACACGATTAAATATCGGTGTTGCAGTGGAGAATTACATCAGGTCCCAAAGTTATATGTATGAAGACATATAACCTAAGCTTAAACAAAAACTCGACTTGAAAATACTGAACGTCGCCAAGCACTCTGCACCATCATCATCCGAGCTAACCTGCACGTTTTAGAAATAACATGCAGGGCTGAGTACTTCATACTCAGTGAACACATGCCAAAATAATTTAAAGCTTGCTCGATAGAGCTATATAATTGAACTTGCCTTTCTTGCTGTATCACAAGTGTTAGAGTTATAAAACAGTTAACTTGTGCATGCAATAAAATCATTTCACTTTTAAATATGTCTGCGCAGACAATAATATATCATACATGTATGTACCAATTCTACAATCAAATATTGATGTCGAGAAGTAGGCCTCCTTCTCAACACCGTGACCAGCTTTCCCAAGGAAAAACGCATGATCACCTCAATATGTACACAGAAATCCTGTCTCACACAAGACCGAATTCGTTCTCCTCAAGTAAATGGCAACATACACAAAACTCAAACATTGACAAGTCAATTAATTTAAAACTCACATAATACGATAATCATAATATCTTATAATATCGCATTCATCGATTTGTTTCGGTTAGAAAGCCCACCTATCATCCAGTGGTTTTTCTCGGAATACCTCTTTCCGTCTCTCTTCTTATTTCTGAACTCCACTCGTTTCTTACTATCGAACTCCACTCGTTCCGTCAAGGTTAACATTCTTATAAGGACGAATTCTATTTCTCAAATAAAAGCGAAATGTAAACTCGTTTACTCTCGGATTTCTAACTTTCTCGGCTCGACTAATCGAACTTTCTCGACTCTTAACTCTACTCAAGTACTATATCAACAGACTTTCTTAAACTCGAACATTCAAACTCAATAAACTTAGACAAACTTAACTTAATCAAATAATCAATATCGAGAAATCACTATTCAGTACATGAACTCGGAATTTCTCGATTTCACACATCAAACGACTTCAGAAAATTACGAGATTAAATATCGACCACTTTAAACATAATTCATTCACATTCAAGTCGTCACATCGCAAATTAAGTATTCACAGATAGGTAAACGATCGACTTCAATAAATAGTCGGAAAATGAAAAATTTTCCAAACTTCTCAAAATATTCTAGAAAAATTCTAGAAATTCACATATATTAATATATGCTCAATTTCATACTCAGAAACTCATTCAAAACTCAAAATACGGTCTCATGCTGACTCGATACTGCTCGACTTTTTAACTTAAAAATAGAAGTTATTGGTTTTGAATGAAAACAGTTTCATTTCTCTTATGAAAATTCAATGAATTAAAATATGGAATCAGATTTGAAATCCGACACCTCACGCAAAAATTCTCGGAATAAAGTAAGACACTATTTTCTTGAAAAACGTGCACATGCTCCAAAAATTCTCAAACTGTCACAATTAGCTTAAAATAAATCTAATTGAATAATTACTTATTCAATTTTAACACCTGATAAACGAATCGAGAAAATCCTTAATCTAATTTTTCATAACCTTCGAATTTTTTCATTTTTCATACATAAGGGTTCGTTTTTACTCGATTCTAGTTCCAATAAGCTCGATTTAATTTTCTAAGCTCAATTCTCTCATATTTTCACTGAACTTTATTTTAATTTTAAAAAATCGACTTTTAGTGCACAAAATCTCCGTTTGTGCATAACTTCTTCATACGATCTCCGAATTTAGAAATTCAAATGGCTAACATACTTGTTTTAATCTCACTTTCATCTTGGAATCATCATTTACATCATATATCATCACAATTTTTCCAGATTTTTCTGTAAATTTTCTGCACAATTTCAAAATTCTTATACTTAATCTGTTTCACAAATTCCAAGTTCTATCATACTTAGAATAATTCTAATTTCACTAATCTAACATCAATTTCATACTTAGAACACATGAACATCAAAATCACAAGTTCTAAGGCTCCAATAGTTCGTTTTTTTCAAGCTTTTAAGCAAATGAAATGCTTTCTTCGATTCTTCTCAGACTTATGCTTAAATAATACTCGATTTCACTTATCATTAATCAATTTAACCAATACTAAATCATAACATCAAAAATCATCAAATTCTTTCATATATGGTTCGACTATTTTGGGGATAAAATTCAAAAAATTTCCTACTTCTTCAATTCTTATTTATTTATGCTCATATCATCAATTAACTCTTAATTCTAACAATATACTTCAATATCATCATAGAACTATCAACTCTTCTCATGCACATGTTTGGAATTTTTCATGAAAAATAGCAAAACAATTCCTTTCTTCAATTTAATCTCATATTCATACATAAATCATCATAGCTCACTCTATCCTAATAATACTTATCTATATCATGACAAAATCATCAACTTTTCTTGAGCATAATGAAAATAAATTTTCGGTCATCATGAAAATAAAATGATCAAAGTTTTCATCCTTCGATTTCATGCATGGAAGACATAGAAGATCATGGATTTAAGCTCAAAGGTGGAAGGATCAAATCCCTTCTATACATCATGAAATTTTCGAAGGGTTCAAGAGTTTTAGAAATGAAATTTCTTAACAAAATTCAAGGATTTCATACTTGAATCCAAGGCTCGATTATTGAGACTTAATTCCATGCAATTCTAGCTCCTTTCTTGACCTTGAATTGAAGGAAAAATGGTGATATGGGGGCTGCTGCTGATCTTGGCAGCATGAAGGAGATGGAGAAAGAAATTCACTTCAAGATTTAAGAGTTCTTACGTGTAATTGAAGAAACATGGATTGAAGCTTAATTTCCATGCAATTTGGAGCTTCAAAACCAGCTCCAATTGCTGCTTTCCATGGCTGGTTTTGGTGTGTTTGCGTGAGAGAGATGGGAGAGAAAGAGAGAGAGGGCTGCTGAGAGAAAGAGAGGAGAGTGAAGGAGAGTGAGAGGTGTGAGAGTGGTGGTTTGGAGAGTGTGTCTCCCTCTCTTGAGAGTGAGAGTAGGATTCAATTTAATGGGGAGAGAGTGAGCCATGTCGGCTGCTAAGGGAAGATATAATCTGATTTTTATCAGATAAAAATCCCGGGAAGAAAATATTTTCTGGTACAAAACGTCCCTCTTTAATTGATTAACTCTCAAACTGCTCAAAACTCACCACGACACTTTCTCGACATCGAATTTAACTCTAACTAGTTCCAATACTCACCAAATAAATCAAGGATTCAGAAAACCCAATTTTCGGATCCAAATTCTAATAACAAAGAAAACGTAAATAGTTACTATTCATATTTGTTCTTTGAAGAAATAAAATTCAAACTCGATCCAATCAAACTCAGAAAATTTCCAAACTTGTATCACTGGTCTTAAAATAAATTCTAGATTCAAAAGACACTAATTTGACGAAATTCGGAAATAGTCGATGAATAGTGAATTCTCGTCGGTAGATTATAACATCTCTTTAACTCCTTCAGGTCTCATAACTCTTCTCTCGCCCACTTCACTTCAGTAAAGCGGAGAACAACACTTCTTTCTAAACAAAGCTTCGTACAATGCTATCCTAATCGCATTTAAATAACTTGTTGCCATAGGCAAGTTAGACAAGGGGTTTAACTTTGCTCTCTATTGTCCCCTTTGTCTAGAACAACTACTCTCAACATATCCTCTAGAATCTGGATAGTCTTTTCGGACTAACCATTCATCTATGCAACTGTTTTGCCAACTCTTTCTTGGAAACTTTTCCAAAAGCGCACGGTGAATTTGGAATCTCGATCTAACGTTATCGAACTCGAAACTTCGTGAAAACGTACTATAAAATTAATATCAAACTCATTCCATTTCTACTTTGGGATTGGAAAAGATTGTAATGGACAGTAAGGTTACTTGATGCAAAGACTTTACTTGCTCACTCACTAAACATCCTTATGCATACCTCATTACATCGCATCTCACTCTTTCTTACTAGAACTATTTCTTCAAATCCTGGTACATCTTCACATTTCTTGGATTCTCGGCGTAAAGAGTATCATGAGTTTCACTCATAGTTTCCTTTCTCAGCTTTATGTCATTGGGTACGCAAATTCTACTATAGAACGACAAAGCATTGACACACGATTCTAAAATAATCTTCAACTCCTTCTTCTCGGATTTTAACTTCAATTTTTCCAACTTCTCATCTTTTCTCTAGCAATCCACAATTTTAGTTCTCATGTTTGGACAATTGCAAAGATGCAGTTTCTTGCTCCAACGACATCAAAGGTTAAACAACTTCTATTCCCATTTTCTCTAACTCTTTTATAAATCTTTTCTTTTCCGAAAGGATAAATCCTAACTCAAAACTTCCTTTCTACTCAGAGCATCGGCTACTGTATCAACTTTTTCTAGGTGATAGGAATTCTTACAATCATCCTCCTATACTAATTCAAGCCATCTTCTCGGTCTCATACTTAATTCTTTTTGCTCGAAAAGCATTTCAAAGTCTTGTGATTTGCAAAGCATACGCTAATGTTGCTTATTCCAAATCATGATTCAGGTACTTCTGCTCATGAGGATTTTGTTGCCTTCAAGCATAGGCTATAATTTTTCCATCTTGCATTAGGACACAATCTAGTCCTTTCAACGATGCATTTGTAGTCCTTTCCAACTTCAGGAAGGGCTAATACTGGAGCGGAGGTTAGTCCGGGTTTAAGATTCTTAGAAACTTTCCTCGCACTCTTTTCGACCTACTAACTTCAAATATTTCTTTATCAGACCAGTTATCAAATTTACTTTCGTGGAGAAATCTTCAATGAATCTCTAGTTGCCTCATGCTAGAGCCAAGAAACTATGAATTTTTTGAAGTGAGGTTGGTGGTTTCCACTCTTAATTGCTTGCACTTTTGCTGAATCAACTTTCATTTCTTTGGTTCCTTTAGTTCCTTTAGATGAGACAATATGTCCTAGGAAATTCATTTCTTTTGGCCAGAATTCACTCTCGCTGAATTTGGCATACAACTTCTCAGCTCTCAACTTACCTAACACAATCCTAAGATGCTTCTCATGATCGGCTTTACTCCTCCAATAATCTCGAATTTAAATACGGTCACAGACTTGTCCAAATAATCATGAAAGACTTGGTTTATTAAGTCTACAAATGCTACTGAAGCATTCATCAATCCAAACAACATCGCAACCAACTCGTAATTTCCGCATCTTGTTCTAAAGCTGTCTTTGGAACATCTTCTTGCTTATTCTTCAATTGGTGACATCCGGATCCTAAATCCATCGTGGAGAAAATACTTACTCCTTTAAGTTGATCGGAATGGTCGTCTATCCTTGGCAAAGGATACTTGTTCTTGAGCGAAATCTCGATAAGATCTTGGTAATCAATACCCATCCTCAGACTATCATCTTTTCTCTTCATAAGAGAAGTGGTGCTCCACACGGCACTCGGTCGAAAGGAATCTAAATCCAACATTTTTTATAACGGAACCTTTCACTCTTGAGGCTCCTTTGGTGCCATATTAAATGGCGCATTTGCAACTGATGCTGCTCCGGGCTCTAAATCAGTCGCGAACTTTAATTTCCTATCGGAGGGCATGTCAGCAGAACTTCTCAGAAAACATCTCCATATTCTCTAACTACTGCTACATCATTGATACTCAACTCCTTCTCCTTATCTTTATTCTGATACACAAGTGTATCCTTTCTCTTCATCAACTTCTCTTCTTTCATAGCTGAAATAATTGGCAATTTCCTCTTCTCTATACTGTGAACTTCGGTTAGCTCTTTTCCTCAGGGTTAAAATGAGATCTACCACTAATAACATCTAATCGTTGCAAAATTCTCGATTAATTAATTCATACTAAATTATCCATGTCCTATGTTGAATTTGATTCAATGACTTGGTGGATAACTTACGGCTTCCAAACTCAAATTTTAAACTCGAGCGAACGCACGAAACTATCGCCCTCCTACCCAAAGAGTTGACACTCCAAACTTCTGATTCGACTCTTCTCTATCTAGACCAAGGGTATCTACGCAATCACTTTCGATAAACAAATGCCGTGCACCAATATCAAATTGTCATACCTCGTTGCTCGCTCGTTCTTTTCTGGTTCTTGTCTCCAACTTCCTGCTCCGTCGCAATAATTCTCTGATGGTGTGGCTACTTCTGCTAGGGAGACTATTGTTTCTTCTGCTGCGGCTGGTGATGAACGCCACATCCTCTTACTTTGGTGATTTCCACCACTTTACTTTTATTTTCTCTTCATTCTCTGACTGCGAGGGGAGGGCTGAGGGGTTGCGGCTTTCGTCACCTGTCCTTGAAATTGAGGAGACACTAAAGAATGCAATCCTCTTCTCATTGGCATGGCCAATTTCACGTCTAAGGCTCGGTTTAAAACTTCGGCAGAAGTCAGACAACTTTGACTTGCAGGAATTTATTCGGATATCGCGTCTAAAAATAGCGCAAACCAAATGCACATCTTCTAGTTCGTATCCACCTTGTCGGGGCAAAAGGAGCTAACTCACAAAACTCACGATCGCACTCGGCTGCTATCATTCTTCTTTTCGTCGTCTCAAACTCCCGAATTTATTCACTTTTCGCTCTTGATAACTCCTCGATACGTATTTCTAAAACAAGGCTTCTTTGAACTACTCTCAACTCGTATTCTCGGACTCCTAGGAAAGATTCGTCTTCTACCAGCTTCCCACAGTAGTCGGCGGCTCTCCTTCACTGATACGCCATGTGTTCCATATGTTCTCGGTCTCTATAATGAAGAAATGAAAGATTTGCTCAAAAGAACAAATGAAGTCCTCAAATTTGATAGGACTGTCTTCATCAACAAACATCGGCAAATCTTGTTGAAGAAAAAGTTCTTCGATTCTCTGGTCACTTGAAAAGGCGGGGTTGGCTCCCGTTACTATTCCTCAGCATCTCTCGCGTTTCTTTTTCTTCTTCTCATAGGCATTAACAAAGAATGCTGAAACTAGGGAATTCGGAGCTTTTTGCAAAAACGAAACTAACACAAACTAAACTCTTCTCGACTTCTGAAATTTTTTTTACTCAAAGATTACTAATTCTCAAGCAATACTCGATATGCATATATATAAACTTATCAGAAGCAATTACTTTCTCAATCAAAGCAGATACTCAGACAATTGCACTAAAATTTTTCTCAACTCAATCACTTAAAACAATTATTCACTCACATGCTTACTCAATCATAACTCAAGCATTTACTCATAATCATTAACTCAAACGTCGGCATAAATGGCAAATTTCAGATATATCCAATAACTCAAACTCAAACATTTACTCACAATCATTTTCTCAAATAGTGTAGCGAACGACCATTTAAATAACTCAAAACTCAAGCATGGATTAAACAATAGACTCAACTAATAACTCAAATTCTTTCTTAACTTATTCTCGGACCTCATACTCAAGAATTCAATCTGTAACCCAGATTTAATAGACTCGACTATCAACTCAAACTTCGGCTTACTATCAAATATTCTACTCGAGGACTCAATAGATAAACTCAAACATCAACTCAAATATTAAACTCGAGCATTAATTCAAACTTTTATCTCAGCACTATTCTCAAAATCATTCTCAAGGACTCAATAATTAACTCAGTTAAACAAACTCAGGCATAGAACACAAAGGCTGACTTTTAATGATCTAACGATCTCTTTTCTCCTATTATCGAAGGATGGCCTCTTTTAAGAACTTATACCAACACAGGGATATAAACCACCAAGGTTAACCCTAACATCAACTGGATGTGCTAAATTTCTCAAAACGCACGAGACACGATCTACTACTTCATGTCTGATTCGACTACTATACTCGGCATCAACATTCATCTCGATCGTCGAATAAGAAGAGATCAACTCTTATACGTAGAATAAAGATTACTCGATTTTTCACAGTTTCCTAAACTAAATCCCTAAATGTCATTCACGATTGAGTTCTCATCTTCATCGTCTTCTCTCGGCTCTTCTTGGGGATCCTATTCTAGATTCTCGTCCTCTTCTAAGTTCTTATCTTCTTTTCTTTTGATAGCGGTTGGTATCTCCTTGAGATGTCTAAGACCAGCTACAGGGGCTGTCCATGGTGAACTCTTGCAGCCGCACTATTCGTCCTCGTAAGCTACTCCAGTGTCCTCAACTTCTTGTCATCCCATAGAGGGGTCTCGTTGCTGTTATTGTTGCGTAGGAGGTACGTAGATACATCGATGTCCTCGATGAGCTCTAGCTCTATCTCCTAACTCAGCCTAGAAATGGCGCCTCGAAGGCTGGAAACTGGAACAAAAACAGCTGCTCAAATGAGCTGGAGGTGGCTTGTGTCTATCGTTTCTTCCACAGAGGAGTACTTGAAAGGCTCGTCATCATCGCTATTCTTGGTGCGAGTTGGCCCAAAAGACTTGGCTATAACTATCATGGAAAGTAGGTGCTAATATGAGGCATGAGTGTCTTTAACTCATCGTACGAAGAAAGCAAGACTCGGAAAGAATTGTTCGATTTGTCAGGCTGCATAGCTACAGAGCTGACCGGGACGGAAAAGCCCGGAGAAAAAGGCACTGGTCAGAAAAATAACTCTCGATTATTTGCCGATTTGGAAGCTTAGCACTCGACACGGGCGAGGCAAAGAAGAAATAAGAAATGAAATGGGGTTGTCCTGAGATTAAAGCTTACAACTGAGTCCATTCGGCTCAAACTGGGGTAGAGGGTTAAATGGTCCAGGGGACAAAATCATTCTCTCTGATGAACTGACTCGAGATCGTGGCGATAAAACTCGTTGCAATTGTTAATCAGGTAGACTCCCAGGTACTGACGTCCGGTGTGAGTCGGCACTTGGAGAAGTCGCTTACTCGTGCCACTCTTTAGGAAAGACGTAGATGAGATGTACCATCCTATCAAAAGCACTGACGTTGAGATACTTCACTATCTCTCAAACTTGTGCTAACGTGCTACGAATTCTACTAGCGTCTCATGACAATTCTTCCTCATTTTTCTTGTACTTTCGCATCCTCGCTCAGCTTCTTTAATCATCTATCTCGTTTTTGTCTCTCATAGGTGATTTTAAACTCAGGGCACTGGGTAAGTCCACGTCACATAATTGATCACACAGTCGTTCTGTCTTTTCGGATTTAAACGTTTAAACACTTTTAAGGGAAAGAATAAAGCGTCCTAGTTATTCAAGCAACTTATCAATCTCATTACTTCTAGATAAGCGCAAATAGTAATAAATGAATAACTCGGAGTTAATTGAAAATTTGGAAAGCTCTCAAAGAAGTTTAAGCTTAGAGCAGACGAGCTGCTCTAATACCACTTTGTCACAGCCCGATTTCTAACGTATAAAACGACTAGAAACCAATGGATAGTGAAGATGAAACAACAGAGAATAATCAAGGAAACATACTCGGATACCTAAAGAATATTTATTGAGAGTGACAACATTTATTAATTTGCTTTCAATTTCTCATTTCAAACTCAATGAAGTAAGTTTATTAAGTATGAGTCGAGAGGGAATCAAAACAAATTGTCGAGCATGAAACTCATTAATTAAATAGTGTTGAAAGAATTTTAAACACGATTAAGTATCGGTGTTGCAGCAGAGAATTACATTAGGTCCAAAGTTATATGTATGAAGACATATAGCCCAAGCTTAAACAAAAAGTCGACTAGAAAACAATGAACACCGCCAAGCACTCTGCACCATCATCATTTGAGCTAACCTGCACGTTTCAGAAATAACATGCAGGGCTGAGTACTTCGAACTCAGTGAACACATGCCAAAATAATTTAAAGCTTGCTCGATAGAGCTATATAATTGAACTTGCCTTTCTTGTTGTATCACAAATGTTAGAGTTATAAAACAGTTAACATGTGCATGCCATAAAATCATTTCACTTTTTAATATGTCTGTGCAGACAATAATATATCATACATGTATGTACCAATTCTACAATCAAATATTGGTGTCGAGACATAGGCCTCCTTCTCAACACTGTGACCGGCTTTCCCAAGGAAAAGCACATGATCACCTCAATGTGTACACAGAAATCCTGTCTCACACATGACATAATTCGTTCTCCTTAAGTAGATGGCAACATACACAAAACTCAAACATTGGCAAGTCAATTAATTTAAAACTCACATAATACGATAATCATAATATCTTATAATATCGCATTCATCGATTTGTTTCGGTTAGAAAGACAACCTGTCATCGAGTGGTTTTATTCGGAATACCTCTTTCCGCCTCGCTCTTTATTTCTGGACTCCACACGTTTCTTACTATCGAACTCCACTCGTTCCTTCAAGATTAACATTCTTATAAGGACGAATTCTATTTCTAGAATAAAAGTAAAATCTAAACTCGTTTACACGGATTTCGATTTGACTCGGATTTCTAACTTTCTCGGCTCGACTAATCGAACTTCCTCGACTCTTAATTCTACTCAAATACTATACCAACAAACTTTCTTAAACTCAAACATTCATACTCAATAAACTTAGACAAATTGAACTTAATCAAATAATCAATATCGAGAAATCACTATTCATTCCATAAACTCGGAATTTCTCGATTTCACATATCAAACGACTTCAGAAAATTATGAGATTAAATCTCGATCACTTTAAAAATAATTCATTCACATTCAAGTCGTCACATCGCAAATCAAGTATTCACAGATAGGTAAACAATCGACTTCAATAAATTGTCTGAAAATGAAAATTTTTCCAAACTTCTCAAAATATTCTAGAAATTCACATATATTATTATATACTCAATTCCATACTCAGAAACTTATTCAAGACTCAAAATACGGTCTCATGTTGACTCGATACTGCTCGACTTTTTAACTTAAAATAAGAAGTTATTGGTTTTGAATGAAAATAATATCATTTCTCTTATGAAAATTCAAGGAATTCAAATATGGAATCGGATTTGAAATCCGACACCTCACGCAAAAATTCTCGGAATAAAGTAAGGCACTGTTTTCTTGAAAAATGTGCACATTCTCCAAAAATTCTCAAACTTTCACAATTAGCTTAAAATAAATCTAATTGAATAATTACTTATTCAATTTTAACACCTGATAAACGAATCGAGAAAATCCTTACTCTAATTTTTCATAACCTTCGAATTTTATCATTTTTCATGCATAAGGGTTTGTTTTTACTCGATTCTAGTTCCAATAAGCTCGATTTAATTTTCTAAGCTCAATTGTCTCATATTTTCACTGAACTTTATTTTAATTTTAAAAAATCGACTTTTAGTGCACAAAATCTCCATTTCAAATGGCTAACATACTTGTTATAATCTCAATTTCATCTTGGAATCATCATTTACATCATATATCATCACAATTTTTCCAGATTTTTGTGTAAATTTTCTGCACAATTTCAAAATTCTTATACTCAATCTTTTTCACAAATTTCAAGTTCTATCATACTTAGAATAATTCTAATTTCACTAATCTAACAACAATTTCATACTTAGAACACATGAACATCAAAATCACAAGTTCTAAGGCTCCAATAGTTCAAATTTTTCAAGCGTTTAAGCAAATGAAATGCTTTCTTCGATTCTTCTCAAACTTATGCTTAAATTATACTCGATTTCACTTATCATTAATCAATTTAAGCAATACTAACTCACAACATCAAAAATCAACAAATTCCTTCATATATGGTTCGAATAGGAATAAAATTCAAAAAATTTCCTACTTCTCCAATTCTTATTTATTTATGCTCATATCATCATTTAACTCTTAATTCTAACAACATACTTCAATATCATCATAGACTATCAACTCTTCTCATGCACATGTTTCGAACTTTTCATGAAAAATAGCAAAACAATTCCTTTCTTCAATTTAATCTCATATTCATACATAAATCATCGTAGCTCACTCAATCCTAACAATACTCATCTATATCATCACAAAATCATCAACTTTTCTTGAGCATATACTTTGAATTTCTCAAGAACAATAACAAGAAATTCATACTCTTCAATCTCTTCAATTTTTTCATGCTTCATTCTACTATCACCTTATACATCGTCAATTCATATATTAATAAACCACGACAAAACTCATAATTCTTAGGCTTAAATCCATCGGTTTTTAAGAGAGAAATGGAAAGAAAATCCTTCTCATACAATAAATCACATAAAACTTCTTAGATTAATTCATAGGGCTTGATTTTACTATCAATTCCGTGCTAAGACCATCAACATGAAAACCCCTAAAACTTAAGGAAATTTTCGGTCATCATGAAAATAAAATGATCAAAGTTTTCATCCTTCGATTTCATGCATGAAAGACATAGAAGATCATGGATTTAAGCTCAAAGGTGGAAGGATCAAATCCCTTCTATACATCATGAAATTTTCGAAGGGTTCAAGAGTTCTAGAAATGAACTTTCTTGACAAAATTCAAGCATTTCTTACTTCAATCCAAGGCTCTATTATTGAAACTTAATTCCATGCAACTCTAGCTCCTTTCTTGACCTTGAATTGAAGGAAAAGTGGTGATATGGGGGTTGCTGCTGATCTCGGCAGCTTGAAGGAGATGGAGGAAGAAATTCACTTCAAGATTTAAGAGTTCTTCCATGTAATCGAAGAAATATGGATTGAAGCTTAATTTCCATGCGATTTGGAGCTTCAAAACCAGCTCCAATGGCTGCTTTCCAAGGCTGGTTTTGTTGTGTTTGCGTGAGAGAGATGGGAGAGAAAGAGAGAGAGCTGCCGAGAGAGAGAGAGGAGAGTGAAGGAGAGTGAGAGGTGTGAGAGTGGTGGTGGTTCGGAGAGTGTGTCTCCCTCTCTTGAGAGTGAGAGTAGGATTCAATTTAATTGGGTGGGAGTGAGCCATGTCGGCTGCTAAGGGAAGATATAATCTGATTTTTATCAGATATAAATCCCCAGAAGAAAATATTTTCCGGTACAAAACGTCCGTCTTTAATTGATTAACTCTCAAACGACTCAAAACTCACCACGACACTTCCTCGACATCGAGTTTCACTATAACTCGTCACAATACTCACCAAATAAAGTAAGGATTTGGAAAGCCCAATTTTCAGATCTAAATTAAGAAAACGTAAAAAGTTACTATTCATATTCGTTCTTTGAAGAAATAGAATTCGAATTCGATTCAAACAAACTCAGAAAATTCCCAAAATTGTATCAAGGGTCTTAAAATAAATTCTAGATTCAAAAGACACTAATTTGGAAAAATTCGGAAATAGTCGATGAATAGTGAATTCTCGTCGGCGGTTACTATTCATAAGAAAATCAACTTCTCGGAATTTCCCTAAATTCGAACACATGCTTAATTTCATATTCTCATGCTCATATAACTCTTCACATCCTCGTTTCGATTCAATAAAATGAGAAAATTAAGTTTTTGCCCTTAAGGGGCATTTTGATAATCTTACAAGGAAATTTATTTCTCAAAAATCTTTATCACATAATTTCGCACCTAATCACTTATTAGCGCAATTAATAAAACTTAGGCACATTTAAGCCTAATTAGGATGATTAATTAAGACTCAAGTAATTGGGTTATTACAGTTGCCCTCCGTACGGACCATCGAGACCGCCATCTCGAAGTCTTGTAGATGTCTCTGAGGGTCCACACCAGGCATGGCGCTGAACTTCAGGAGTATTGTATGAAATTGTGCTTCAGCTCCCAGTTCCTTGTGGGCTCGGGCAACCTTATAACCATGGGTCGCAAATTGAGGTTGGTGGGGAACACCATCTCCCTCATCGTGCGCTCACGCTCCTCTTGATGGTTGTCTTCCATCTCATCGTCAATTGGATTCTTTGCTTCTAGATCTGGATCTCCTCCTTCAAGATCTCCACGTTCTTCGTCAAGATCTTTAACTCTTGCTTGCAGATCTCGTATCCTCTCTGCCTCATTTTTCCTCCTTGTCTGCGCTCGTAGCCACCTTGCAAGTTTCTCGATCTCAGAATAGTACCAAAGATGCCCTCGAGGTGTACCTTCAAGACCACGACCAAGCATACACAGGGGAAAGAAAAGAGGTTAGCTTCAACAAAATAAGATTATCACTGGCAAACGTACCTCTCCGGCAACGGCGCCGATTTTGACGGTGGCCAGATCTGTCGTCGGAAAACTCAGACGCGCCAAAATACGATTTGTAATTTTCCGGTTGTCGGATGAGATAAGATGTGGTTCTTGGCTCGTTGTAAACTCAAATAAGTCTTAGAAATTAAATCTAGACTTTGACTCTCAAAGAAGTTTAAGCTTAGAGCAGACGAGCTGATTTGATACCACTATGTCATAGTCCGATTTCTAATGTATGAAACGACTAGAAACTATTTGACAGTGAGGGTGAAACAATAGAAAATAAACAAGGAAAAATGCTCATTTACAAGGGAATCTCAATTGAAAGCGATCACATTTAATCAACTTGCTTTTAATTACCCATTTCAAAAGCTCAATGAAATAAGTTTATTTATTTCATAGTCGAGAGGAAATCAAAATAAAGTGTCGAGAATGACACTCATTAATTAAATATTAGAGTTGGAAGAATTTAAAGCACGGTTAAGTATCGTTGTTGCAGCAGAGAATTACATTAGGATTCAAAGTTATGAAGACATATAACCAAAACTTAAACAAAACTTGACTCGAAATAACGAACGCCACCAAGCACACTGCACTATCATCATCCGAGCTAACCCGCACGTTTTAAAAACAACATGCAAGGCTGAGTACGATACTTCGTACTCAGTTAACACATGCCAAAATAACTTAAAAGATTGCTCGAAAAAACTATAAATTGAACTTGCCTTTCTTGTTGCATCACAAGTGTTAAAGTTATAAAATAGTTAACTTGTGCATGCACGGAAAATCATTTCACTTTTGAAAATGTCTTCTCAGACAATAATATATAACTCATGTATGTACCAGTTCTACAATCAAATATGAGTGTCGAGAAGTGGGCCTCCTTCTCAAACACCGTGATCGGCTCACCCCAAGGAAAGCACACGATCACCTCTATGTGTACACAAAAATCCTGTCTCACACAGGATCGAATTCGTTCTCCTTAAGTAGATGGCAACTTACATAAAAACTCAAACATTGGCAAGTTAATTAATTTGAAAACTCACATAATACGATAATCATAACATCTTATAATATCGCATTCATTGATTTGTTTTGGTTAGAAAGCCCACTTGTCATCCATTGGCTCGCTCGGAATACCTCTTTCCTTCTCCCTCCTTACTCTTCGACTCCACTCGTTTCTTACTATTGAACTTCACTCGTTGTTTCAAGGATAACATTCTTATAAGGACGAGTTCTACTTTCTCAAATGAAAACGGACTCTAAATTCGATTACTCGGATTTTTATTTGACTCGGGAAATCTAACTTTTCTCGGCTCGACTAATCGAACTTTCTCGACTCTTAACTCTTCTCAAGTACTATACCAACATACTTTCTCAAACTCGATCAACTGACTCAACAAACATTGTACAACAAACAAGTTGAAACTTAATCAAATAATCAAAATCAAGAAATCACTATTCATTCCATAAACTCGGAATTTCTCGATTTCACATATCAAATGGCTTCAGAAATTTAAGAGATTAAATCTCGATCACTTTAAACACAATTCATTCACATTCAAGTCGTCACATCTCAAATTAGGTATTCACAGATAGGTAAATGTTTGAATTCAATAATTAGTCGGAAAAAGAAAAAAATTTCAAAACTTCTCAAAATATTCTAGAAAATTTAAAAAAAAATCACATATATTCATACATTCTCAATTTCATACTCAGAATCTTATTCAAAACTCAAAACACTGTCACATGCTGACTCTATACTGCTCGAAGTTTTAACATAAAAATAAAAATTGTCGTATTTGAATGGAATTAGTTTTACTTCTCTTATAAAAATTAAAGGAATTCAATTATGGAATCAGATTTGAAATCCGAAACCTCATGCAAAATTTCTCGGAATAAAGTAAGGCACTATTGTGTCGAAAAATGAGCACATGCTTCGAAAATTCTCAAACTTTCACAATTAGCTCAAAATAAGTCTAATTGAATAATTACCAAATCAATTTCAACTTTCGACTTGTAAATCGAAAACCCCTAAATTCAATTTCCTTAAAAGCTTATACTTTTACTCCATCTCATGTATAGGGATTCGTTTTTAGTCGTTTCAAGTTCTAACATACTCAACTTAATTATCTAAGCTCAATTATCTCATATCTCACTTAACTTCATTTCAATTTTAGAAAATCGACTCTTAGTGTACTAAATCTTTGATTTTGCAAAACTTTTTCATACGAGATCCGAATTCAGAAATTCAAAAGGCTATCATGCTTCTTAATCCCAATTTCATCTTTTAATCATCATTTATATCATATTTCATTAAAATTTTCATCGATTTCTTCTTTAAATTTTCTGCACTTAACAATCTTTCTTATACTTGATCTTTTTCTTTAATTTGAAGTTCTATCATAGTTAGAAAAATTTTAATTTCATAGGTTTAACATCGATTGACCTAAACAATGTCAACATAAAAAATTTCCAATTCCAAATTTCACTAAGTCTCGAAATTTTTAGGAAGTGGAGTATAACTCATCCGAAATAACATTAAAATAAGACTAACCTCCGCTCCAGTTTAACTCATCCAATCTATTTCGACAAATAACATTAAACATCAAAAATCCTAATTTTAAGGCATAAACCATCGATATTTTTGGGGATTTTTCCGTAGGGTTCCGAATTCAACGAGTCGACATCCCAACAATTTCAATAATTCCTTATCAGTTTATCAATTAAGACACAAGAACATCAAAATTCATATTTCTCAAGCATCAAACTTTCGAAAATTTCAGATTTTTGAGCAATAGATTTTATTGCTTCGATTCTTCTTAAACATAGGCTCAAGATATACTCAATTTGATTATTCAATCATCAATTTAACAAATAGCACTCAATATCATTAAAATCATAATTTCTTACATATATATATATATATATATATATATATTTATTTTGAAATTTTCTATTAAATGAGGAAACAAACTCATGCTGTTAAATTGGTCATTCAATCGTGCATAAAACTACTCAAATTCATCACAAACATGCTCAATTTTATTATCAAGATCATAGCATAATAACTCCTAATTGTTATACTTCATAACCTTCGAATTTCTCAAGATTTATAGGCATATAAATTCATTTTATCAAATTAATCACACACACATGGTTAGATTAAATTCTAGAACTCAAATCCTCAAGAAAATTCATGATTTATATCAAGGCGTGAAAACCCCCAAAATAAATAAATTTTTTTGAAAATAATCATGAGAGGATGATCATGATTTTTTTTTCTTCAATTTCATGCATGGAAAACATGCAATAACAAGAATCATATTAAAAAATACAAGGATCAAAACTCCTCTCCTAGGACTCCTTTTAATTGAAGAAGAAGAGAGAAAAAGGAACGATTTTTTCTAGCTCAAAATTATTACAACAATGCAAGGATCGATTGTTCTTACTTGAATTCAAAAGATTGATGATTTTGGCTCGATTTCCATGCACTTTGAAGATTCAAACCAGCTCCAAGAGTTGCCCATCAATGGCGGTATTGAGTGTGTGTTTTGTGTGGATTATGTGAGAGAGATGAGAGAGAGAGAGAGAGAGAGAGATAGAGAGAGAGAGAGATAGAGAGAGAGGCTGTTGAGAGAGATGAGAGAGTGAAGGAGAGTGAGGTGAGTGAGAGTGGGGCAAAAACCATAAAGAGAGAGGGAGGGCTGCACATGTGAGAAATTATGCGATAAAAATCGCAGGAAAGAAAAGTTTTCCAGTGCAAAACATCCCCACTTTTCTCAAGAAGATATCAACCTCACAATGACTCTTTCTCGACATCCAAAAGCTCTCTACTTCATCTCATAGCTCACCAAATAAATTAAGGATTCGAAAAACCCAAGTTTCGGATCAAAATTCTGAATAATGAAGAAAACGTAAAAAGTTACTATTCATATTAATTTCCATCGAAAACAAAATTTCAAACTCGACTCAAATGAACTCAGAGTATTCTTAAACTTGTATCATTGGTCCTAAAATAAATTATAGATTCCAATGACCTTAATTAGATTGAGTTCGGAGTTCGTCGACGAAGAGTTGACTTTTCGGTCAAACTTACTATTCATTAAAAAAGTCATGTCACAGCCCCAAATCCTGAGGGACGGCAAAGCCGGGGTGCGACTGTGATTGGATTAAAGAAGCGGGGAAGAAAGAGGATGAATGAATAAACATAACATTAAAGACAGAATAATTTCTATGAACAAGACTTCATTAACAAAAGAAAGAGTTGATCTCGAAGGATCACTCGAACAAGATCTCAAAAGATTCTAAGTTATAAGTACAGAACTCAAACCAAAAGTAATATTCATATTTACATAAGTGAGTCTAGAGTTTGGCAGCGGAATTGTAAACTACATAATAAAGTCTTCCCTATTGACAACATATACTCAACCGTCGCCGCTCCGTCTCTCAACCTGCACATTTAGAAAACATATGCAGGGCTAAGTACAAAAGCACTTAGTGGGAACATTACCGAAAATATAATCATAAGTATAGAAAATCAGGCATTTCATTTCTGTAGCACATCGGGGTTTTTCAACAAATTCCCGTGTCTACTAAATATTTTCTTTCTCATTTTCATAACTTAGCTTGTACAAGCAATTTTCATAGATGTTACGTTCAATCTTGACCATTCATTATCACCATGGTTGGCTACCCCTCAACAGGATACCACATACACCACAGGCTACAGTGTACACTAAACTTTGGAAAGCCCCTTTTGATTAACTCAAAATCTATCGTTTAGTTAACCCCTTTTGGCTAACTCATAAGGTAAAAGAGAACTCACATAAAATAAATAGTTCATGCCATGATTATCACTTTGAAAAAACGATTATCAAAGCGATAAAGAACGGTTTTCGAGCATTGCTCATTTTGTTTTATATATAAGAGAAAGCCCACCTCGATAGAATACAGAACTAAGACACGTGCTTCCGTCTTCTGATCTTCCGTCCTATTCTTGGTGCTGACTTCCTCCTTCATCGTAAATAATCATACTTTAAAACTCGGTCGCAAACGATAAACGAATACGGAAATTCGAGTTAAGTTTTAGTCCTTTAGACTTTTTAGGCATTTGCACGCTAAACTAAACTCTTTTAATTAAACAGAAACGAGATACGAACACATCTCGTTTGACACTCATTCGGTTCTATACTTGACACTTAGGTCAGTAGTAAGAAGTAGTCGATAACTTGAAATGACTTAAAAGATCGAAGGAACGAAGTTGAAAAGGATTCAACTTAGGAAACTAGCTTTGGAAACTTACTTCTCAAGTCAGTAAGTCTGTACAGAACAGGGTATAAGAAAACAGGGGATGAATCTTATACCAAAAGAAAGGTACGGGTGTCTAGTTTACTCTCTAATTTACGGATCTCGATTTCGTTAAGCGAGCTAAAAGATATGGCAGTTTCCGTGAAGGGTCGCAAAACTGCCGAGTGAAACCCTAATGCTCGATAAAATCGACGCACGGTTTTCTAGGTTCATTTTATGTTATCGTACTTAAATTCTCACGAAATTTACACATCAAGGCAGTCAACACACACTATCATACGTGAAGAACTCCTTTCCATTTCTCGTCTATAAGCACGACGTTTAAAACCTCGTCTCTTGAACTATACAATTACTATACCAAAACAAATTCCAATTTCTATTTCATTTTCATTCATTCACTTCTCGATTCTTAACTAACTCTCATTACGTCTCGTTTCTCGGATGGAAAAGTCGTCAACTACAAACTCGTTCATTTAACAATAACGATCATTAATATCCAATTACTTTCCTTATTCGTCTTTTCTAACGATACTTAGGTTCATTCATTCGCCTCTTATGAAAAATCCAACGTTATTAGAATTCATTCTAACTTTCTTATTATGATCATTAACTAACGAGATTATCAAAGGTTTGAATCATAAACCTAAAACATTATCTATTCTCGACTTATCGTCGATCGTTCGTCTCTTAACTAAAATCTTATGTTCTCCGTTTTCGTTCAAATTTTACGACAACGGTTATCATCTAACGAGCATCACTAATACGCAAATCATATTATCAAAATATTATCGAGCTTCAACTTATCGACACGTCTTCGTCTCTTACGTTTTTCATTTTATTTTTAGAAAAATCCCAATTAAGTGTATAATCATTCTCACACGTCCTATATCTCATTTCCATAAACATAACATGCATATCACAACATTTACTATACTAAATCATGCATTCTTCATCTCTTAGGTTTCGAATTTTATTTTTGGAAAAATTTAAATCAATTCATAGAGTCAATTAGTAACATGTAGAACACTAATCTATCGATCAAACATCAAAGAATTCGAACTACGATCAAACCCCTAAATTCTAGAAAATTTCGGTCATGACCTAAGATAAAGGAGAGTGATTTTTCTTCATGATTCAATCCGTAGAACTCGATTCTAATCATACTAGAACATGATTCGATTAAAAGACAACATGTTATTCCATCTCCTATCTTTCGAAAAAATGAAAATGATGGAAACAAGCTTTTGTTCGGATCAAAACGTAGGAGATGTTCATACCTTGCGTAATATGGACTCGGAAATGGAATTGATCGGTAGGTGGAAGACTTGAGTGCTTGAGAAAGCTTGAAGGTTGGAGCTTTAATGGAGGAGAATAAGAAGAAAATGAGAGAGAATGGAGGTGTGTGTGTGGCGGTAGAGAGGGATGAATGAGAGAGATGATGAGTCATGTGTTAGATACATAAAGGTGTGAAAAAATCTAACTAAAGAGAGATGAGTCGCTAAGGTGTGTTTGGCGAGGAGTTATTTGACGAAAAATATTTCGTTTCCGGCTTTAAACGACGATATAAAAGTTGAGAAATACGTTATTAGATAGTTACGAATTCGACGAAATCTAATTCGTCCATTAGATTGGAAATAAATCACGTACTCGGAAACCTAATTCGTTTTTCAAAATCCGAGAAAAAGTCGGGATTAGACAGTCTAAAATTCGCCCGAAAAATCATAAAAACTAACTTTCTCCAGTGAACTCGTATCGAAGAAAAAGTGAATGTAAATTCTGATGGATTTTAATTCTGAGTTTTCGGACGAAAAATCTACCGGACGCAAAAACCCTAATACAGTAGTCGTTCGTCCGACTTCTGGAAATTATTTTCTAAAATAGATTTCACCGTTAGTCTTAGAATCGCAAATCCTTAACCTAGGCGTGCAAAGCCATAATTATTATTAACTTTCATTTTTAAAGACAGTAGAAATAATCGGGGTATTACATCCTACCCCCATTACGAAAAATTTCGTCCCGAAATTTGCATGCCTTCTTAAAAAAGATAAGGATATATCTCCTTCATCTTTTCCTCGAGCTCCCACGTGGATTCTTCTTGCCCGTGGTGATTCCATAATACTTTTACTATTGGTATCGACTTGGTTCTTAATTCTTGAGCTTTTCTATCCAAAATCGATATCGGTTTTTCTTCATAACTTAGGTCAGATTCAAGAACGACGTGTTGCTGACTTATAACGTGCTTAGGGTCATAGACATACTTTCTTAATTGGGAAATGTGAAACACGTTATGGACACTTCCTAGACTTGGCGGTAAGGCCAATCTATAAGCAATAGGTCCTATCTTGTCAAGAATTTCGTAAGGTCCTATGAACTTTGGTCTAAGTTTACCCTTAACACCGAATCTAATGATTTCTTTCGATGGTGAAATCTTAAGGAAAACCTTATCACCAACTTCGAAGCTAAGATTGGTTCGACGATCATCGGCGTAAGACTTCTGTCGGCTCTGGGCTTCTTTCATTCTATCTCGAATCTACCGAACGATCTCGATCATTTCATTAATCGAGTCGGGTCCTAAGTTCTTTCTTTCACCCACTTCATCCCAATAAAGTGGTGACTTGCATTTTCTTCCATACAATGCCTCATAAGGCGCCATTCCTATCGTTGCCTGATAGCTGTTATTATACGCGAATTCGACCAAGTGCAAGATATCTTCCTAATTTGCGCTTCGATCCAATACCATTGTCCTTAGCATATCAACTAGAATCTGAATCGTCCTCTCAGATTGTCCGTCCGTCTGAGGGTGAAAAGCTGTACTGAAATTAAGTTCGGTGCCCAACTCTTTCTGCATGGTGATCCAAAATCTTGAAGTGAACTTGACATCTCTGTGTGATATTATGGACTTCGGTACTCCGTGCAGACGTACAATCTCACGGACATACAACTGAGCTAACTTTTTTGATCCGTAGGTAGTCTTAATCGGTATAAAGTGAGCTGATTTCGTGAGCCTATCGATAATCACCCAAATAGCAGTGTTTCCTCTTCTTGACTTAGGCAAGCCTGTCACAAAATCCATAGCTTTTCCTTCCCATTTCCACTCTGGAATATCTAATGGCTGCAACAATCCATACGGTCGTCTATGTAAGGCTTTCACTTGCTGGCATGCCAAGCATCTTTCTACAAACGAGGCAACGTCTCGTTTCAATCCATTCCACCAGAAATTCTTTTTTAAGTCCTGATACATCTCCGTACTCCCTGGGTGTGCTGTATATGGCATATCATGAGCCTCACTCATGATATCATTCTTTAATTCTTCGTCACTGTCAGGAATACAAAGTCTGTCTTCAAATAATATCGCATTGTCTGGTGCTTTGGAATATCCATCTGGTTTATCTGTTCTTATCTTTAAGCGAAGCTTCTCCATTGACTCGTCCTTCCTCTGGGCACTTATAATTCTTTCTCGTAAATCAGGTGTAGCTACTAGTGTCGCTAGTTGACTTGTGATCGTTGCTGGTGTATCGAGCACTTCTATTTCTATCTTTTCAAATTCTCGTACTAGAGTTTCTTCCTCGACTAACAGACATCCTAACTTGGTTGGAGCCTTGCGACTCAGCGCATCTGCAACTACATTTGCCTTTCCTGGGTGGTAGTTGATTCCGCAGTCGTAATCTTTGACCAATTCGAGCAACCTCCTTTGTCTCATATTCAGTTCTTTCTGCTCGAAGAAGTACTTCAGACTCTTGTGATCTGTGAAGATCTCAACCCTTACACCATAAAGATGGTGTCTCCAAATTTTTAATGCATGCACCACGGCTGCGAGTTCTAAGTCGTGGGTTGGATACTCAACTTCGTGAGGTCAAAGTTGTCGCGAGGCATAAGCTATCACCTTTCCGTCTTGCATTAGAACACAACCTAACCCGTTCTTCGAAGCATCTGTATACACCACATATTCCTTGTTTGCGTCTGGAAGAGCTAATACTGGTGTTGTGGTTAACTTTTCTTTGAGCGTTTGGAAACTCCTTTCACACTCGTCCGTCCATTCAAACTTATTTTCTTTTCGAAGTAGCTACGTCATAGGTCTAGCAATCATGGAGAATCCTTCGATGAATCTTCTGTAGTAGCCCGCCAAACCTAAGAAACTTCTGATCTCATTTGGATTCGTTGGTGACTTCCAGTCGCGCACTGCCTCTACCTTAGCAGGATCTACCTTGATTCCTTCCACTGAAACTATGTGTCCGAGAACCATTATTTCCTTCAACCAAAATTCGCACTTACTGAACTTGGCATAAAGTTTCTCAGCTCTAAGTGTTTCCAACACTATCCGCAGATAATCTTCATGTTCTTTCTCATTTTTAGAGTAAATGAGAATATCGTCTATGAAAACTAAGACGAATTTGTCTAAGTATGGGTGGAAAACTCTATTCATGAGGTCTATGAATACTGCAGGGGCGTTGGTCAAACCAAATGGCATAACCAAGAATTCGTAGTGGCCATATCTGGTTCGAAATGCAGTCTTAGGTACGTCCTCGGGTTTAATCTTCAGCTGATGATACATTGATCTTAAATCTATCTTTGAAAACACTCCTGCACCCTTGAGCTGATCGAAAAGGTCCTCTATCCTTGGCAAAGGATATTTGATTTTGAGGGTAATCTTGTTCAGCTCTCGATAATCTATACACATTCTCATTGAACCATCCTTCTTTCTGACAAACAACACTGGCGCTCCCCAAGGTGAGACACTTGGTCTGATGAAACCAAGGTCTAGCAATTCTTGCAATTGGATTTTGAGTTCTTCTAACTCCTTCGGTGCCATCCTATATGGGGCTTTGGATTTTGGAGCTACTCTTGGCTCTAAGTCGATCGTGAAATCCACGTGACGATCTGGTGGCAATCCCAGCAACACTTCTGGAAACACGTCCTCATATTCATTTACAACCTTTACGTCCTGAACGGTCTTTTTAGCTCCTGGTTCTTCGACTAGATATACAAGATAGGCTGTGGTACCTTTCTTTTTAATCAACTTCGTGGCTCGTAGTGCTGATATTATTGGTACTCCTCTACCCATTGAAATCCCATGGAATTCTGTCGGCTCTCTACCTGGGGGTTGAAAAGAGATCTTTCTCTCGTTGCAGAGAATTGTAGCATAATTCTCTGACAACCAGTCCATCCCTAGGATTATGTCTACGTCCCACATTATCATAACGTTCAAATTGTTCGCTTTAACCTTAAGAGTTCCGATTTCTAGTTCTAGGTTAGAGCAGACATGTGTGGAAGTAGTGATCTTTCCTGAAGGTGTAGCTACTCTCATAGGATGTGCAGCTCTTACACGTCTGATGTCTAAGTTATCCGCACAAGAACCAGCAATAAAAGAATGCGATGCGCCTGTATCAAACAGTATCTTAATAGGAATGTTGTGAAGTTTTCCCATACCTGCAAGGTTTCCTTTTCCCTTTCCCTTAACCTGCCCAGTCTGCCTATTCGCGCATGCCCTTGCATTCTGCTATTGTTGCGCGTGCTGCTGAAACTGCTGCTGATTCATTTGTTGTTGTGGCTGCGCTTGTATGGCCCTCAGAGGTACTGTTTGCAGTGGTTTAGGGCAATCCTTCTTCATATGTCCCTTGTGTCTGCAGTTAAAACAGTTGGTGGTGCCTACTTGACAGACACCGGGATGTGTTTTGTTGCACTTAGGGCATACAGGAATGGTAACCCTCCCTGGGTTATTTCCTCCCTGATTGAAATTCCTCTGCTGCCCTTGCGACTGGTTTTGTTGGTTATTGCCTCTCCATGGTCTGGTTTGTCCATTTCCCTGTAAATACAACCCTGACTGGTTGTTTCCTTGCCACGGCCTCTTGTTGTTGTTTTGACTAGGCTGCTGATAGCCTTGCTGATTACCACTTCGCTGATTTCCTTGGTTGTTGAAATTCTGATTATAGCCCTTGCTATTGCCCCCTTCCCACTTTCTCTTTCCTTTAAAATTGCTATTATTATTGTTATAATAGCCTCGGTTTTGGTTTTGTGTTGGAGTTGGTGTGGTTGTTACAGTTTTCTTCTCATCAGGCACAATGGCCTCCATTTCCAGGGCTCTCCCTAGAACATCCGTATAGCTCAGTCCTCCATGACTGGCTAAATCAATCCCCAATTCGTGTCTAAGTCCCCCTCGGAACTTCTAAGAAATCTTTTCTTTGGTATCGACCTGAGTAGGCGCATACCTTGATAGCTCACAAAACTTAGCATCGTACTCTGTTACAGTCATCTTACCCTGTTTCAAATTGTAGAACTCAACCTCCTTCTGAGCTCTATACGTCTTCGGCACGTACTTGTCGTACAGTGCTTCCTTAAATTCGTCCCACATAAGTTGAGCCAGATGCTCCGCAGTATCACCTTCTGTCTTGCCTCCCACCAGTAATCCGCTGGTCCAGAGAGTTGAAATACAATGCATAACAGTCGCTCCTCATTAGTACATCTGAGGAGCTTGAAAATTCTTTCGATGGATCGCACCCATAGCTCAGCATCACTAAGGCTGCCCGATCCATTGAATATAGGAGGGTTTCGTTTGAGAAATAGATCCTCAATATCCCTACGGGGTGGTGGTGGGGGTAATGGTGATGGTGATGGTGGAGGGGTATCATGGTGTTCTTGTTCTTGCTCCCTTTCATTTTCCAATTGACGTCTTCCACGTTCTCGGGGCCTACCAGGTCCCCTTCTGTTATTGACATTTCTTGGCAACATTTTTCTTTAAACTATGGGAAACAGAAATTTTCATCAGCCCCTTTCTTTTAAACATTCTTTTACTTACTCACCCTCTTTCCAACTTAATCAAGTTCACGGAAAAGAAAAAATCGAACATAACTTCGATACTAGCTTTTTAATCTTTTAACTTTCCAAGTTAAACTAAACTCTCGTTACACGAGTTCATTTGACATTCTGGTTTACTACATGATTTATAAGAAACTTTCTTGTGATCAAAACCCTCTCACGGGTCATGTATATATATATACATCAAAAAGAATATTGATTCTGCCTCCAACGAGGACTTATACAAAAAATTACACTACTACTAGTCTAAACTAGGCTGACTGCCTATCACTGTACAGGATGCACTAACAAGCTGCATTACTGTACCTACTGGAAGTACTAGACCGGAAACGATTCATAAAATTTCGTATCCGCTAGAGTACTACAAAAACTAGTTATTGATCCGACTATGTACAGGACAAAAGAAACTACTACTACTACTAATACGCGTCTACGACGCTCTGCTCAACAAACTGCAGTCGAGTTCGTATTGCCCTCTACGGTCTGTAAACCCTCAGAGTCCTCCTTCGGGTCCTCCTCCAGGTCCTCCTCCGGATCCTCATCCGGGTCCTCCTCCGGATCCCCGTCCGGGTCCTCCTCCTCTGACTCTGAACCAAAGACGAGCTGGAGTGTCTCGTCCTCCCTCAGAGTAGAGCCGTCAGAAAGTGTAAGTGGGGGTGGTGATGGTGCCTCCGAAACTCTCCTCTGAGTCTGAAACAAGATAATCATCACTGGCCTTTACTGCACGCTTCTTCAGGGGAAGAAGGTGCTCTAGAACGGAACCGGACTCGTACTCCTCCCTAGAACGGACTCTGGATGGTCCTGCCTTTAACTGTCCTCTAACTACCTCCCACTTTGCGCAAATCTCCTCAAGCGGTGTCGGTGGAGATGGTAGCTCTAGCATGGCGGTAAACTCCGTGTCTATCTCTCGGTACCCTGACCCTGTCTCAAACAGTCCTGTCTCTAAAGGTCCTCGAACTCTCACACTAGGCTCGGGTATAAAAGGAGTGGATAACCCTAACAAGGCAGCTGTCTCTGCGTCAATCTCTATGAGTCCTGGTCATGGAATCAACTCCTCAAGTGGTCTATGTGGAAGTGGTAACTCTAATATAGCTGCGGGCTCCTCGTCCACCTCTAAATGCTCTGACTCCGAGTCTGACTCCTCACTAGGTACAAAATCTGGCGGTATCTCCAACAATGCGGCCATCTCCGGGTCCAAGTCTAAAGGCTCTGGCTCGGCAACTGCTGGGAAGTGACGGTAAGGAAGATGTGGCTTAAAAGGGACTGGCACCATGAACCTGCTGTCAAAGAAACGCTCGTGTATAGTTAGAGCGAATCCCGAGTAGTTGCCCGTCGGCTCTATGTCGTCGCCGAAAACTCCAAGGAAATACCATGCCATGCGGTGCGCCCAACCGCGCCACTCATCCGGTAGATGCACAATCAAATCGGATATAGCCTGACTCTCTGAGATGAAGTGTCGTGTTGCATAGTAAACCGATGAGAAGTTACTCACTATCTGCTCTATGTCCTTCCACACCATAATCTGCCTCATAACCATGATAATCATCCTGTAAAGTATCTGCTAGGGTACGCTGTGGCAAAGGTGTGCTCTTCCGAGCTGTAACGCGTGTCCTAGCCATCCTACAAAAAGTTTTAAAGAAACACAGATCAGTAACAGGTAGGAAAATAACTTATCTTAAGAAATACTTAATTTACAAAATGAATATTCCTTATTCAATTGTAATATCACCACTTAAACAACCACTTATCTTAAACATCTAGCAATTCAAGAAATTACACTCAAACAATATATAGAAATAAAATTTCAAGATTTTATTTCCATCCTTTATCTTATTATTCATTTACTTTCTTA